>JARWIR010000007.1:51672636-52873563 GCA_029959085.1 Nemophila menziesii
TTCTTTTTGAAAAAGAAGAGCTGGGTTTCTTTAGAGTAATAAGATTATTCCAATACTGGTGGAGAAAGAATCGTAATAAATGCAAAGAAGGTTCCTTGGGACCCACTTCTGCACCATGCGTGCACGGTGGCGGGCTCGACACACGTTTGGTTGGAGAGAAAGAACCTAGAGGAGCGACCTGTGGATCGAGTACACCAGCAGATCAAGACCAACAGCCCACATCTTATCTTCTTCTTTGTCCAGAGGATCGTCGGGCTTAACCGAGACCAGACATCTGCCTTTACTGCCATTGCTTTTTTTCGTCGTGGCCGTGTCCACACATACGGCTTTTTTAGACGGCCCTCTCGATACCACTATTGAGGGAAATTCAGACTCACTCTTGGTATTGATCATATTTTCCTCTTATGGGAAGCATGCTTCAACCATATCCTTTTACCTTTACTCATCCAGTCAAGTAGAAAGATGGTCGACTCTTATAGATGTAGCATGTGATATTGTCCACCAACGTGCCTTTTTGTCCTCTTAAGCCTTTTCACTTAAAGTGACAACTGACATTTACTTAGTCATCCATAAATCTCAATAATGATTGGCACACTAATGGTCCAATTTTGCAAGTAACAATTTCGTCTACGCTACAAATAGAAAACAATAGAGGAAAATACTTCCATGCAATAATGCGGCCGCCGTCATTTAAATTATGGTATTTACTTTATCATTTTATAGGTTTATAATTACAATAAACTTTTTCAATTATTTACTTTATCATTTTATGGCTTATCATGATCCCATAAAATGATAAAGTAAATACCATAATTTAAATGACGGCGGCCGCATTATTGCATGGTATGTTTCGGAAAATGGTCCTACACAAGTTACCGATGCAAAAGTCACTTGATCCGTAGTGAAGAGAAAGAAAAAAAACGTATCCGACAATGATTCTCACATGACAGTCTTCTGTCTAGCTGATTTTGTAACAGTTACATCCCGACTGTTCAGATACTTTGGGATATGGTGGAACGCCAGAAGGCCGAAACATTTTGACATATACGTGATTCTCCTTAAAGTTGGTTGAATCGACCACCTTACTCCTAACGGTAGTTTGATACTCTGAACTACGTCAAGAATATCAAATAAAATAGTCTTCTGCATCCTTAAACTGTTCGCAGAGCTCGACCGCAAAAAGCACTAGGTGTGTTTCCCCCTCCGACCGTTGTTGACATTACATCGATCTTGAATGGTTGAACCAAATCCCATTGCGCTTACCACCACTCCAAGATTAAGCAACTCTTTTGTGACAAAACTAGGGGTGGAATTCGGAGAACGGATCGGAAAAAAGGTCTTTCGGAAAAATTCCAATTTTTTTCGGAATAGATGTTTTCTGTTCCAATTCCGTTCCTATTTTTCGGAACTGGAAAAAAGAATTCCGAATTCGGAATTTCGGAATTTACTGGAAATTAGGAAATTTCGGCACGGAAATTTCGGAATTTTTAGTTCGGAAATTTTGGAACTTTAGACTCGGAATTTCAGAATTTTGGTTCGGGAATTGCCGAATTAAGGAAAGTCTCTTTTTGTTTGTTCCAGTAAAAGTAGGTTTTTTCATTTTTTTTGTTTTTTTTTGTTTGGAACATAATAAAAAAAGTGTAACTGTTCAGCGTTTACTTTTGTTTCCTTTTTTTCTTTTTCAACGTTTGTTTTGGTTGTATACTTTGTTTCTTTATGTTAAAATTTATTATTTATTTAATGTATGGAATGTAAAATCAGAAAATAAAATTAGAAATATAATTTGAAAATAAAAAATCTTGACATAAAAATCAGAATTATAATTCGGAAATAAAATCGGATCGGAAAACCCGGAAATTTCGGAAATTTATATGTAGTTCCAATTTCGATCCGATTTTTTCGGAAAAACCGGAAATCGGAATTTCAGAATTTCGGAACCTTAAAAATCTGTTCCGAAGTCGGAATTTTCGGATCGGAAAAATTGGAAACGGAAATTTCGGATCCAATTTCCACCCCTAGACAAAACCGATCAAACATTAAGCGAGAAAAAGTCTTTAATCTATTTCTCTAGAAACGTGCTTCAACAAACAAAAAATAGCTTGGGTAGTCACACTGGGTTCTGCTTGAGTGATACGTTGGGGTCATACTTGAGGAAACCTATCTGGTCCACACATCTCCCAAGAAGGTTCATCAAGAATATCACATCAAGTATGCAAAACAAACTACCTAACTATAAAACCCATAATATCTCTTTAGTCGGGAGGATAACATTGACATAATCGGTATTTAGTGCAATATCGACGAATACAATCCAGACACTAAAACTTCTAAGTCATGTATGCAATGATATAGACCAGATCATTTGGGACTTTATATACGCTTCGTCGAGTGATGGAAAGAAAATACGCTAAGGAAGAGTGGCTAAACCTACGAGAGGCAAGAATCTATAATAAAGTTCTACTCTCGGTGACAGGGTGGAAAATCCTTTAGAATGATCAAAGTTTTTGGTTCGCCGTCCTTAAACAAAAATACTTTAGGGATGGCTTTGTGCATCATATCTCTAAGGCCTCAAACTTGAGAATGTGCAAAAATGTCTTGGCAGGTTGGGACATGTTACGTGAAGGAGTAATGGAAATAAACTATGTACAAGGAGATATATACAAATGAAAGTTTGAACCTTTGGGAGTGTTTTCAGTTAAGATAACTTATAACTCGTCAACACCACCAACTGAGGGAACAAACTTCAAATGGGAGCTTATCTAGTCACCTAAATATAAAAATGTGGGTATTGTTGCGGCGTTCATTGTGGGAGAATCTCCCTACGACTAAAAACTTATGTACGAGGGGGGCCTTCGAGTCACCTATACGCGGTAGGTGTGGGATTGCGCCAGAGACACCAGCCCACCTTTTTCACGATTGCGTCAAGTATTCAGGACTATGGGAGGCATTGATGTCTCCTATTTTGTCTAATTATATGCCCTTAGGAGACATCATTTTAGGTGATTAATCGACTTATTTAATAGACTTTTAAGCTTATTTAGTTATATTGCACTTTCTCCCCTTAGAATTGTATTGATATCATTTTAGAGCTTTTGTGCATTAATTTGTTTGTTTTTAATTTAAATTTATTAGGTCCATGGATTCTATGGAGCACCAAGACATGGAGGAGAAGTGGGTTTTGAAGTCTTAGATAGAGCGAAGAAGTCAAAGGCAAGAAGAGATGATCCGAAGAATTGACTAAAGGAGAGGGAAATCTGGAAAGCTGTTACAAATTGCTGTTTTTAAGCCCCTTAGTTACTGATTCAGCCTAGGAGACCTAAAACGAGGAAGCTGCGTTTTTTAGTTAGGAAGATTTTGAGACTGGAATCATGTGATTTGGAGTTGTGACGAAAAAGTTACGTCTGTTTTACTAACAGTTGTACATCAGTTACAGGATTTCTAAATTGGATTGGGCTTTTATTTATTTAACCTATTTCTTTTAAGTAAAAATCCCAATCTGAATTCTTCACTATAAATAGGCCTTTAGACTTCATTTTTACACACACTTCATATTACGCTTTAGTATTTTATAAGACAGGGTCAGAGCAAAAAGGAGAGGAGAAGCTAGAGCTGGAGAAAGTCATTTCTTCCATCAATCGCCAGTTCCAACCCTTAATTTAGGTTCTTTATTCTTTTTTTGTAATGGACAATGAATGTTATTTATTTAATTTCAGTAATTTCTAGTTTTAGCATGAAATAATTTCCTTAGTGCTTGAGAATCGCAATAAAGGGTTGAACCCTAGTTAATATAATTCTTTTTTCTGAATTTGGGATTTTTCTACTTTAAATTGAGTTGAGTATTTTATATTGGATATTTCTTTGTTCTTATTTACTATTTCTTTTCCGCGCAGGTTTTAGTAGTTGGGCTATCCACTTTAGTGGCAAAAGTGATCATCCGACAGGAGGGGGGGTGGGGGGCTTGAATACAGACTTAGGTAATACCTGTGTAATGTCCGTTATTGACCGACAGACATAACTAATTACATATTCAAAGAGGTAAATACTTCACATCCGAGAAGACATATTCGCCCGGTAGGGGTTTATAGTACTTTAGGATACCTCCTAGGTCCACCCGACAGGGGGCTAGGAGATACTAGAATCCCGACTAATATAATAATCCCGACTCTGCCCTTAAACGGAGACATTAATTATATTGACTTAGGTGTTCCCTTGCGAAACTCAAATACATCTCTCATTCTTGCGTCTACTCATATTTACATTCAACATTTACTTTCTGTTAATCATTTTAGCACTTTATTCATTTGTGTCTTTAGTTTTAAAAACAAAACCAAACAAACACTTTTATCATTTACTTTTCTGTCATAACAACTATCTTCACCTATTTGATAAACACAATAGTCATATCCATCCGTCCCTGAGATCGAAAACCCGTTTATGGATTATTACTTGGACGACCTGCACACTTGCGGTCAGTGTCCCTCCTTTTAGGGGTGTGATTTTATCACACACCAGGCATGTACATAGACTAAATGGCTTATTAATCCGAGTAGTAGGGTTGATAGGCTCAAAACAACAAATACTCTGAGAAGAATTGTAGTATATGGGCATGTTGTATTAGCTTCATCTAGTGGTGATGCACCGGATGTGGGTGTAATCAGACAACAATGTACCTCCGCAATTGGTCAACAAAGAGTAACAATAACTCAGTCATAAATGGGGGGAAGTACGAGTCAGCCTTTCAGGTTGTTTTCACAACATGTAACAACCACTATACAATTTTTGGGAGCCGCGTGACAACAAATTGGAACTGGTACATACCAGCATGGGGTTGTGACAATAGGCCAGGATACACAGGAAGTTAAGAAATGGTGGTGGCAAATGCTTTCGTCAACTTAAATGATAGACGGGATGAAATTACGGAGCATTGTGTCAGATTTTTGTTGGCATACATGGATGGACTGTAGCAAAATATTTCGAGCACAATGTGCTACAAAAACCGGTTGATAAATTACAAGTTATTGTGCAAAATATGATCTGCGGTTATGTCCGAACTTGGGGAAATGAGCGCGACGATGACCTTGGTGTCAGAAGTATCTTTTGAGATATCAATGGGACGTATATGGGCAGTTTCGTAATGAATTGAAAAGTTAGATAACTTTTTCAATCTGAGTTATTTGATTTACACTTTGGCTTACACATAGCTATAGGTCGAGGATATAAGAAGGTGGTCGAGATAGATTCGCTAGAATTACATATGTTAGTGAAGGGAAGTGAGAATTATGGAGGACAAGTGGGTGCAATACTCACGTCATATTGGGAGATCATGTCAATGAATGAGCAGTTTGAGATCACGCATATCTGACGGGAGACGAATGTATTTGTATATTGGATGGCTAAAATGGGGCCAACAAGATTGGAAGACCCAGTTCCGTATGTGAATCCACCAGATGGACCGTGGAGGCTTATTATAATTAGAGACCGTAATGTTATAGTCTACGCCTAGAACTAATTTGTATATCTCAGTAGGGGTTTTGTAGAAACTTTTCTTATTAACTATTAAGCTTCATATATATTAGAAAAAAATAACATTGTTTATTTAATTATTGAGTGTTCTCGTAATTTCTAATCAACTAATTAGGGTAAGAGAAGGTATGTATTTTAATGAGTGAATTATTATAATAATTTTCATTTTTTATATTTTTTCTAAGTGTTTTAGGATCATTATGCAAAAAATATCCGCCCTTAAAATAATATATAACAATTTCTAGTTAATAATGATCTTGGAGTGATCCATTAGATAATTTATTTTATTTGAGCTTGTTTGTATTAGTTTTTTTCTTATAAACAATGTTATACGAGATTATTACACCTAGGGTCTTGAACACACCCCTCTTTTCAAGAGGGGGACCCGGCCTAGAGCCTCTTCTTACTAAAGACCTCAGGAAGTTTTTAACACATGAATCTCAAAACCCCAATTACTAGACTACCCTCTTTTGTTTTTTTTATTCCTATATATACTAAATTAGAGAATTTTACATTTCCATTCACGTTATTCTCTCTCTTCTCTCATATCTCTCTCCTCCACTACCTCTCTCATACCCCACCTACCTCCCGAACCGCCACCACCACCGATAATGCAAAAAACCACCACCCCTACCTCTATCTCCTCTCATACTCTATCCATGGATGCAAATGGTAGTCCTGCGCGCGAGGAGGACGAAATCACACCACAAAGAAGATTCGAAGCTCGAGATCTGAGCACCACCACCACTCGACGGAGTTCCAGAATCTGCACCACCACGGACAGGTCGAGATCCGAGCACAACTGGACAGGTCGAGATCCGAGCACCACTGGACAGGTCGAGATCTGAGCACCACTGGACGGAGTTCGATGGAGAAGAGAAGCTTGAAGAAGTCCGATCCATGGCGGCGCTGGGGTGGTTCATTCGAAGCTCGCCTCATTCGTCGCCGATTTGAAGAGACGAACAGAGGCCGAGGACTGTGAGTGGAGTTTGCTGTGGAGTTTGGCGCCGTTCAAAGCTGAAGGAGCTGAAGGACCTCCGTTCGCGGCCGTGACCTCCGTTCAAAGCTTTGGTAGATGATGAAGACCTCTGTTCGAGGCTAAAGACCTCCATTTTGCCGGAGATGCCGAGCTCGAGCTCCTAAAGCTGCGATGGTGAAGACCTCCGGTGGTGGCAGAAGAAGCAGATCGAGCCCCCTTTTTTTTTCTTTGTAAATGGTTGACCAGATCTAGATCTGGTCAAACCAGTTAGGTTTTTTTTTACCTTGTAATAAAATGTGTAAATGTGCTTTTTTTAAATAATACTCAATAATTTTATTTTTTTAGCATTTCCGATTATACTCTTTGTGTGTTTTAATAGTACCCCCAAATTTTAAGAGTACTCCGAGAATTTCTTAGAGTACTCCGAGAATTTCATAGAGTACTCCGAGTTTTTCTTAGAGTACTCCGAGTTTTTCTTAGAGTACTCTACATTTTTATACAGTACTCCGCATTTTTCTGGCAGCCGGAGGTAGGTGGTCGGATTTTTAGAATATCCATTAAAATATATAAAGTACTCTATGTTTTTCTCAGAGTACTCTATGTTTTTTCCGGCGATCGGTGACTGGTGGTCGGAGGTCGGAGCTCGGAGATCGGGAGTCGGTGGTGGGAGGTCGGTGGGAGGTCGGTGGTAGGTGGTGGGAGGTCGGAGGTTGAAGGTAGGTGGGTAGTGGTAGGTAGAGGAGAGAGAAATAGTGACATCACACTTTTTTGTCTTGTAGTGGTAGTAAGGGTGTGAAAGACTATTGTCAAAATTGAGGTCCCTAAGAAGAAGAGCATTTTTGGAACTACTCTATAGAGAAGAAAGATGTTCTCCAAGACCCTATATATAATTCACCCATGTTATACACACCCTTGTGTACCATTCTTTGCGTAGAAAGACTAACCCCATGGCCCATGGAGTGATGCAACAGAAAGCATTAAACGGCCGTACAGAAATTAGGGGTGGAATTGAAATGAAAAATTTCGATTTCCGGTTCATTCTAATCCGAAAGATCTATATTTAGAATTGATTTTATGTATTTTGATTTTCGATTTTCCGATTTCTAGTTTTTCTAACTTTTTCGGATTGGAATTGGAAGTACATTTTTAATTTTTGAAATTTTCGATTTTGGATCCGAAATAAATTTCCTTTTTTTTCTGCTTTTTTTCCAAAAAGAAATCCAATTTTTTTTCCTGAATATATATATATATATATATAACCATTTTAGATTAATGCCTATTAAAAAACTTATTTAAAAAAGGGTACCTAGAATAAGATACTTTATAGAAAATAGACCCACCCCAAACTACCCATATAATTAACAATTAAAAAAAAATTAGAAAAAACAAAACAAAAACTAATAAACACATGCGCGCGTCCATGAAATTTTTTAAAAATCGCCATAACTAATTCTAAGAAAATCAAAAAAATCAAAAAATTATATATTTGAATAAAACAAATTAATATTTACATCTACAATTTTTTTTTCGGATTTTTTTGATTTTTTGATTTGCAGACACGGAATTCCATGTTTAAACATGAAATTCCATGTTTTAAACATGAAATACCATGTTTTGAAATACAGAATTTGTTTTCCGCAAACACGAAATTCACGGTTTAAAACATGAAATTTCATGTTTTAAACATGGAATTTCGTGTCTGCGGAACAAAAAAATTCAAAAAAAAAAATCATATACCTAAATATTAATTTGCTTTATCCAAAATGTAAATTTTTTACTTTTTTGGTTTTTTTTGAATTAGTTATGACGAGTTTAAAAGAATTTCACGGACGCGCGCGTGTGATGGAATTAGTAGTAGTAATAGTAGTAGTAGTAGGTGGTGGTGGTGGGGTGGTGATGGTTTTGGTGGCTGTAGTTGTGGTTAAATACGTGGTGGTGGTGGTGGTAGAAGTACCTTATTATTTGTTTAATATTTAAAAATAAATATTGTATTAAAAATAAATATTGTATTAAAAATAAAATAATATATTTAATAATAAAGATAGTAAAGGTATAAATAATATAAAGAGGATCTTTTCTATAAATAATTGTTCTATTAGGTATTTTTTTATTAAATAAATTATTGAAGGCTTAAAAAAATTATCAGGAAACTCTATGAGGATGCTTTCTCTAAATACCCCTATATATATATATATATATAAGTAAAAAAACCTAAACATATCATAAATAAACTCTAAACCCAAAAATTTGGGGCCAAATCTTTATAAGTTGAATTTTTTTTTCCAAACACGCAAGGTTGTATCAACTAAAAGGTGTTTAAGAATTAAATTTCTTGTGAAATATATATTCTTTTTAATTGTTTTTTTCTTTATCAATGAATTTAATATCTCGTGATAACATGAATCTAATTTAGTTTTTTATAGGATCTTGCACGCAAGTCTTCCCCGCTAGTTTAAGATTTCTCTATGATGGGTACATTTAACCATTATCGTGTGTGAACGAGAATTCTGTCCTATCATATGTATCATATTTTGGGTATTTCGTGATGTAATTTATACTATTTTTGAAAATTATGTATTGTAATATGTACCACTATCTGTTTATTTTGCAGGTAGGTGTTTAGGTTTATTGTAGAAAAATAAAGTTTTTGCAATAAAGTATTTAAAATAAAAGTCTCGAATTATCAAATTTCAGATGATGAATCTTATCTAATGAAGATTTGAGTATTTAAAGATTTAGTACTTTTGGAATTTCAGTTTTAACAATAAAACTCAATAATTTACATCATATTGAAGGTTCAATGGAAATTTAGAATAATGTTTTTCATGTTTAAAAGTTCCACTATTATATTTTTACTTTATTCTTTTGTTAACTTTTAAAAATTATCAAATCTTAACTTTTATTAATGGTAGTGGATATAAACTTCAAAATTTCTTAAATTTTTGAAAATAAACGTACCAAAGATTTCCAAAAAAAATTAAACTAATAAAATATAGGATTTCCGAAAATTCTGAAATTCCAAAAATTTCCGGGTGTTCCGATATAACATGTAAAATAATATTAAATAATAAACAAGATTTTGAAGATTGGTTGACTGTTGAGTACTCATGCTTATTTTGTAGATTGGTTGACCATTGAGTAGTCACAGTTATTTTGCAGATAGGTTAACAGTTTATACTTCTCATATTGTCTTTGGTATAAGTACTCATGGTTGTTTTGCAGATTGGTTAACCGTTGAGTTTGATAATATAACATGTGGAATAATATAAAATAAAAATCAAGAAACGAAAGGAACACCGATATACGTAGAAAACCCAAATCGAGAAAAACCACGGGAAGAGGAGAAAACTTTATTATAGAAGATTGATTACAAAGGGGAATATAATGGTTGTTGCCAATTGAACGGTTTGACTAATAACATATACAATGTATTTATAGGTAAATAGAGATATTAGGGTTTATAATTAAATGGGCCACACTTAACAAAGATGAATTTGGGTCATATCTCTAACACTGCATTAAAAAAAACAGATTTACTGTAAAATTATAGAGCAACTTTCATTTTGCAAATAATAATGCAAGTACTGATGGAATAACTTTTTATTTTACAGATATTATATTCTGCATATTATGCAAATGCATTGAATTTTGGGAGTCAGCTGGAGATGCTCTAACAGAAACACAATTACCGTCTGCAAAAGTTGTTGGAATATGCTCAACCACGAGCATATGACTTCGTTCAAATCTCTTTTAGTTCTTATATATTCATATAGAAGTATACAGGGACGGAAATTCGAACAACAAAAAATACAGGGGCGGAGCTGTGTTCTGTCCAGGGGGGTCCATGGCCCCCTTGATTTTTCAAAAAAAAAAATCTGTAACTATCCTAAAAAAAAATTATTAGTAATTAACTCTTAAACTTTTAAAATATACATTTGGCCCCCTCTAATTTTTAATTTTTTTTTTATTTGAATATAAATTATTTTATTTGTAAGGATTTTTTATTTTTTTACAATAAAATATATATTATTTTGTATTAAAAAATAATAATTTATAGAATAATTAATTAAAAAGTTAATATTGGGAGTTATATTGCAATATTTACACAATATAGGAACCTAGTACATTTTTGCATAATATAAAGACCTATTTTGCAATTTTTGTATAATATATAGACTTATTGTGTAAATCGGCTAAAAAAAATTTCCCCCGGAAGTATAGAAGAAAATTTCTTAACACTGTAGGTTCCCAAACAGATGTTTAACTTTGGTTTGTTCCATTTTAATATATTATGTTTGACAAAAAAAATTATTTTACGAAGATTCCTTGTCCATCGAGTCTTGAGATTTGAATCTAAAAAATAAATTAGTTACCAAGAAGCAAATTGCTTTTGCGATTATGGATGGTATATATAATATATCATTACTCTCATGTGAGTTTTTTTTTTTTTTTTGTCAACCACTCTTATGTGAGATAAAAGTTGAGTAAAATATGATACACTATATATGAGGAGAAATTCTTTATTGAAAAACCATCAAAATTGGTTGACAAAAAAAAAAAAAAGAAAAACCATTAAAATTGTTTTAGAGTTAAAATGTTTGATTTTTCAAACAGTTATATGATTATTATCGATTTTAAATTACAAAATTCTTGCTCAAATTTATATTCTTTTTATTTATATTGCAAAATCACATTTAAATCTACTATATCTTTTATAAGTAATGCTAAGTATTATTTAAAAAGAAATCACCTAAATACCACCATGATGCAACATTTACATGTTTCAATAATGGAATACAGGAAAAAAAAAAACTAAAAAAAAATTACATGATTGAAATAATTAAATACTACTATCATAGATGATAATTGAGCGATTTTTTTAAGTGATATGTACATTACTCATTTTTTATATCCATATTATATTGTATATTCTTATTTAAATAATATTTTTTTAATAGTGTCTCTTAGATATAGATATAGACAAACTTTGTCTATAAAATCAGTTTGAATAAGTATATAAAAAGAGGCTATACCCTAGTGTCAAATAATTTTTTTTTTTTGGTTTAATGTTTAATGTATAATGTTGTATATTTGTTAGTAATCTTTATAGTAGGTTATTATAACACATGACCAAACCGCCCCTTCATATAAACTCACGCCATCTAAATCTTAATTTTCATTTATATTTGAAAATCATACCATAATATTTTCATGAAGAATTAGACGTTTCGACGAAACATCAAGCATAACCATTTCACATAAAACGTAACAAAATATATTAAAAATAAATAAAATAGAAAGTAAAAAAGAAAATCTTAGTCTTTATCGTCATCATAATACATAACTAACCTTGATTAGTGAAGAGGTCCATCTGAATTGATACTGTGAAAAACTCGTAAAACAAAATCTCTATCTACAATGAAGATGGACATCTACATCATCGATGCTTGCACTGACCAACATTTACATCACCGAGCAGCTATATTGTAGATCTCCCCGCCTAGACGCCGCCTAGGCGTCAACTCCCTCCTCTTCCGCTTACGCCTAATTAAACATCAACGCCTTAGTCGCGTGGAATAGGCGCCGATTCCGCCTAGGCGCCGATTAATGGCAAAACATGCCCGCATAGGCCTTCTTGTTAATTTTCTTATTCTCGAGAATTCTTTAATTAATATTATAACTTAATTTTTAGTATATTTATATTTACTATAGGGTTGTTAGATGAATTTTATGACTTAAATAGTTAAAATTGCTATAATTACTACATATATTAGTAAATATACAAAATTACACAGCGGGATTCAAAACCGTATAATTCCGCCTAGGCCCCATGTAATCCCGTCTATGCCGCAAAACTGAGAGCTACAGCATAGCCGAGCAGTGACCACCAAAGAGACGAGACATCATAAATAATTCATGTACCCTCCTCATCATCCCTTTATAACCATTGTCTGCAACTTCGACCCCAAAAGCCACTTTGATCACCGTTGCACCCCACCATCTCCGACACCAACAAACCACCAAAGAGGTAAAGTAACAAGTACAACATAGTAAACGAGAGGGATGCGAGAGAGTTTCGATCAAGAAAGAATGCTATGAGATTTAGGGTTATATTCAAATTTAGAGTGTAATATATACCACCAGAAATGTACCACCAAAATACAAGTAATGACATGACATTATTTAATTGGATGTAAACAATCAGTGCATTACTTTTTCAATTTAACTATAACTGATTGATAATTCACACCCAATTAAATAATGTCATGTCATTGGTAGTATTTAAGTAGCATGAATTATAATGATATATATCCTTACTCAAAAACTTATATACGGGGTGTGATATGGGTAGAATTTTAGTTTTTTAATAACTTGAAGCCCACGTTTATAAAATGGTTTTTTCGGAACCTTTATAGGGAACATAGTAATCTCCTATAATCGTAAACATGTTATTTTTAAACAAACTAATATTTACTTCCCTAAAGGTAAATATATTCTTTTTCATATCTGTTAATAAAATAAATCACATACTACCTTTATTTCACGATAATAGTTTCCTTAGCTAAAACAAGTTATTCCATAATATATGTCATATTTAAAGTTTTAATGCAAAATAAATAATTTTTTCTCTTCTTTCTAAAATCTCTCACCAAATAAGTACCATTGTTATAGAGGCACTAAGAGCAGGCTTTGAAATAGCTCTCCCGGGAAGAACTTTGGTTCCCTTTCTCACATTTCTTTTGGTGGGACCTTCTTCTTCAATATCATCAAGTAATGGGTCAAGCTCCATTTCTTCTTCTTCCTCTTCAAGCTCTTCAATTACAATTCTTCTTTTGTTGGCTCTTGAAACCCTTGAAGGTTTGGAGGAGGATGAATCCATTTGTGCCTTCCCTTTGGATGACATGGTGAAAGAGATGGGTTGGATTTAAAGAGAAGAGGAGGGGGATTTTGAGAGAGGGTTTCGTTTTTGTTAAAAGAGATGAAGAATGAAAGGGTTTTAGAAAAATAAAAGAGAGGAAGACACTAATACACGTTTTTCTTTTTTGCAGCAGTCATCCACCGGGCGCCCGTTCGCTACTCACCGGGTTCCCGTTCAGCTTTCCTAGGCCTCGCAAATTTTGCTTAAAAATTAATTTTAAGGATTCTATAAAAGTGCCCGAAACCAAACCGAAAGCTCCCCAATAGTTTAGGAATGTTTTAAAACCTCTAAAATAACTTTTGTTTTGAAAAAATACAATGTAGAAATCTCGAAAATAATGAAACCAGTTTATTTCACAAAGACCCCTATATTTTCTAAAATATACATTAAGACCCAAAACAAAAACCACGCATTTTCAAGCATGAAAAGGTTAAGAACTTTAAATATATTAGCACATATAAAACAAAACACATACACACATAACAAAGCACAAATAAAAACGAGATATAGAAGGAAATCATTGGATTTTTCTTTTACGAGATTTGAGCGTCCTTTTGTATATCATTTCATTTTCTTGACGCTCAACACCTACAATAAATATTACTATGGTATCCGAGGTGGAGTGGATCCGGAAATATGATTAGTACTTTTTACGATCCATGTCGGTTTTTCCCACGAAGGTATTAAGGACACGTATTCAAGTTGTTTGTGGTAATGACACGTAGAAACATGATGACCGGGTTTACCACAATAATTGCAAGTACTTTTTTTTCGAATAGAAATATCACGAGAATGTTTTGAACACGAATTTTTCTCGTTATTTTGTATAACCAAATTTCCATCCAAAAATAATTTTTCTTTAAAAATATCATTTGCATCAAATGGAGTGACATTTAAATAGGGATGATTTTCTAAAGTTTTAAGAGTAAGGGAAAATGCTTCATCCACTTTTTCAAAACCTTCTATATTTTTCTTCATAAGATGTTGACTTTTATTTGAAGAGAAAATATTTTCAAAACATGGGTTTTTAGTATTTCCCAAAATATCATTTAAAGTGATACAACAATTAAAACAATTCTTTTGCTCAACTTTAGCCTTTTTCAACATAAGGTTATTCAAATGGATTTGAGAGTCAAGAATATTTAGAAGGGATGAAATATGCCTAATATCATCATAATTATATGGAGGTGACATAGAGTTAGGATAGATTGCTACCTCATGGTTTGGTTTAGGATTGTCATGAGATTCATCATGGATTAAGCTTTCTTTTTCTTCGTCATTTTCGACAATCCTATATAGAAACTCCAAACGATCCCAAAGCTCTTTCGCCGAATTACAATCTAACATTTTTGAGAAAATCTCTTCGGATATTCCACATATTAGAGTGTACATCGGTTTTGCATTTTGAGTGAGCTTAGCATTATAATCATCGGTGAGTTCATCATAATCTCTTTCTTCTTGATTTAACTTAAGAACTCCCGCTTCATTTAACTCCTCTTTGTATGAACGAATGGTCCTTCCATAACTATTCTCCATTGATCGGGATCTTCGGCTTTAATAAATTCCTCCATTTTTGTTCTCCAAGCAAGATAGTAAGTGCCTACAATAAGTGGAGGTCGGGTAGAAAACGAATCTTCCAAAAGATTAAATTCCATATCGATTACTCTACTAACGATTAAGCTATTCACGTAGATTTAGGATCTGATACCAATTGAAAGTCCTAGAGGGGGGTGAATAGGACTACTAATAAGATTAATGCCTAATTAAAAATCTTTTGGACAATTATAAGTATTAAAGAGAAACTTCTAAGTCAACTAATATATCAAACTCTTACGGAATCATGCAATGGATAATCTAGAGGTTCGATATATAAGTGATACAAGTAAATCAAATTTCTATTCTCTTACTATACTAGATGGCCATAAGTTTGATTAACTAGATAATAATTATTACGATATTCATACTAGCATATAATCAAACATATAAAATGCGGAAAGTAAATAGAGTAGGGATAGAAAGTACACAACGATGTATAGTGGTTCGGTTATCCCTACATCCACTACCTAAGGAAGCCTCCTTAGGATTTCAAGCTTTTCACTAAGCTCCCGTGTCTCTCTTAACTGGGTCGAGAACACAATAACCCTTACAACCTCTTCGATACCACGAAAGACAAACACTTGTGCTATCGCAACACAAGGACACCGAGTATACTCCCGATACTCAAATTCTCTCTTAATCTATCTATTACAAGAACTAGACTTAATAGGATAGATACAAAGTGTTTAAGTGGTGAAATAACTTTGCTAAACAATCTCCTAAAGAGTAGATATAACTTTAAGCATGAAACTCCTCTTGAGTAGATAATAACTTTGAAGCTTCTAGGTTTAAGCTCTTGATCAAGCTTGGATGATTAACTTTGATAGCTTGAGACCTCTAATTTTGTATGAGAATGATATGTGTAATAGTTGAAGTGTAAGAGGTGAATTTCTCCTTGAAAGAGGTCATATTTATAGCACAAGAAAGTCCCCAACAGTTATAAAGTTTGTGGGACAATTTGTGCTTAAAACGGTACCCGTTTAGAGCCAACCGGGTTCCCGTTTAACTTCCCCAACGGCTCTTTTCCAAGTGGTAACGGTAAGAAATGACGTCGCATTGACTAGCAAGAAAATCATTCTGAACAGGTACCCAGTTAACATTTAACGGGTTCCCGGTGGTGAGCGGGGTCACGGTTAGAACCAAACGGGTTCCCGTTTATCTTCTGACTTGCGCATTTTCGACATTTTGCTATGATGCTCGGATGGAAAAGTTTTCTTCACGAGAGTTGTTGGAAACATCATTCTAAGAAACTTTGTAGTTGATCATGAAGGCTAATTATCAATGTATCCAAAGATAAGGTTAAAAGTATTTGTATGAAAATTAGCTTCTTAGGATATGACAATAAAGCTATGATCTAAATGATAAAGATAGTGTTTTTGATGAAAATAGAGTGCAATAGAGAGGGTATAATTAAAGTGAAGTTAGCACACTAAACACAAGAGGATTTGTCACATTAAAACAACCTATGAAGGGAGGCTATATGCCAACAGGTTGACTTCCGTTGAGGAGTCTAGGTGTTTAATTAATCACCAAGGGAATAAGTTTTAATGGTTGTGTCGGTCTCCTAATCAAACTCACTACTATAATTGAGAGTCATACCTCTAAATGGTTATCATTTAACAAAAGATTCCAGTTAATTAATTTTGTATTAAACTATTTTTGTTTATAAGTGTAGTAATGTATTGTTATTGGTTTATCAAATAAAATCATCAAAAATAATTAATAGGTAGATAAATGTTATCTTTAGAAAGTACTACTAGCTCCTACATTGAGATGCAAAGTTTTTATAAATAATTGTTTTCTTCCCCATTGAGGGATGATGGCGGGGCGTTAAAGGATCTGGCTACTCAAAATCTTGTTGATATCTTAAAACAAAATGGGTTGTTTCCAAGAAATACTCTTTGATTTCAATGGACGCAAATAAAAAAATTTGCACATAAAATTCTCTCACGATTTTTTGGGAATGGAAAAAATGCTCAAAATCAAACATTTTGCATATCAACTAATCAAACATCATTTAGCCGATGGCAATGTCACTGTCATTTGGTGAGATATGTTCTTTTTGTTAGGTGGTTCAAGGATCAATGATATGCAACTAATACCTTGTTTGTTTGCATTTAATGATATCTTGATCTAATTTGGTAAGACATTGGGCCAATACGACTGTTTGTCTATTTAACAACTTAAGACCTAGATGACTCTTAATTGATCTGTTTCCTTTGAATTTTGATTTGTCAAAACACTGGATCTTAGTAAAAAGTAAGCTCTATTCAACTATTTATTCTGTAAACAACACTTATCACTTAAAAACAAACATGTATTAAGTGTAAATGCTTATGTATATCATACTATAGGAAAACTATCACAATTCTTACAATTTTTACACTTATCACTTTAAAAACAAACATGTATTAAGTGTTAAGTTTTATGTAGAAATTGACAAGTAATTTGTAGTTCAACATACATCAGTCATGGCTAGCGCATAAAGGCCTCTCCCAAGAGGAAATGTATGTATCCTTTATTGATTTGCCTAAAGGCATATGGAGGATTCTTACACTTGATAGGATGGGCTGGAAAATGCCAAGGTTGATTCATAGCCCTGGTTTATTTAATGATGTACTAGATTAGTATTTTCGATCCGCGTTTGAATCTCCATTGTAACAAAAAAACATACATCAGTCAAATTACGTAATTTATAAGCACATATCGAAAGAGACTTTCAACACTAAAGAGTTATATTAATATTAGACATACCACAAGCTTTTTCATCTTAAAGATCCTGATGAAATTTCTCGATGATTGTTTTGAGAATCCGTATAAGACTATGTACATAACCAATCGATTTATATAAGGAAAATGAGAGAATGAAAATAAGTGTTTCTTTCCACAATTAACAAAGATCAAAATAAAGTTTTTATTCAACATCAAATTTCAAGATTTGTCGAGTCTATAATTCAAAATGAGTAGGTGAACGATGTGAAAATTAAAGTTACAAATCATTACAAAATGGAACACTTAATCACTGAAATTGTTAGAAGTTAATACTAATATAAAGAAAAGGAAAACATGTTTTTCTTACATAATAGGGGAAGATCATAATCATTCAATCTATTCAACAATAGATCATTGTATAAAAAACCTAAGTTCCAAAAATATGCTCGATTATAAAAGATACTTATAAGTCGAATACAATAATATTATTTGTTTCATAATGTTTGTCGACTTAATTTTTTTACACATATTAAAAAATATAATATACTAAAATATCCTTCATAAATATCTTGATTTTATTATTGAAAATATATAGGGTCAATGATACATAGAGTCTTGAAGACTAGATTTTCGTCATATAGGAACTAGTGAAAATCTTATTTCTTTGAAGGGATCTCAAGGATGATCAAATACTAAAATACCCTTATATAATACGAAAACACTAAAAAGACAAAAAAGTTGTTAAGTGTTGGCACTGTTCATCTCCGGCCTCCGGTCACCAACCACCACCCACAATCAGAAAAAAGTATAAAGTATCGGAATTAAAACAATAAGTATCGAAATAAACACAGAGTAATATTCAAAATTTACAGAGTGCTCCATGAAAAATTTAAAGTACTCTATATAAAATATAGAGTACTATTAAAAAACAAAGAGTAGTACTAAAAACAATAACTTTTATTTAAATATTCAACCAACTATTACAATTCAGAAAATACACAAACAAACAACAAAAATAGATTATTAATTACAACCAACTACTCACAGATAATACACAAAAAAGGGAGGATTCGAACGGAGGCTGCTTCACATCATCTTCCAACCTCAGCACGGGGGCTTCTCAGACTAATTCCGGCGGCGCTACTCCACCCCTCGAAAACCTCCTAGAGGCGATATCTATGCCGGAAAATCAACTAGTTCAAACAGACAAGTTCTTATAGCTTCACAGTTACAAGTCATTTTCTCATTACTTTGGGTCTCTCATTTTCTCTTTTTATTGGCATTACAACAGTCGAGATTTGCTTGTGTTCGTCTTTGCTGCTTCACATCATCTTCCACCACCAGCTCGAACAAAGGTTCATCTTTCGCAGCAGCTTCATCTTGGCTTCCGCGTGGAGGCGAGATCTAGGCCAGAAAACCAGCTTGTTCAACCTCCTACGACCTAAAAACTTGGATGCTCAAAGCTGGAAAAAGCTTCATCACCTCCTCAGAAGCTGGAAACGAAGGCCGGTGGTTCTCTTCTCAAAGCTGGAGCTCAACTGCATGCGAAAATCTCAGCTTAGGATGAGGTGGTTCTCTTCTTGAAGGCGACATATTCTTCATGTACATATCTGAGCTTCTTCATGTACAAACCTGAGCTTCTTCATGGTTTCGTTCATGGCATTGGTGGTGGATTCCATTTCGTGATTTGAAAATTGAATGGGAAGACAGAGAAAGTTAAGTGAGTGGGAAGAGAGAGAAAATGGGTTGACAAGAGAGAGGAGAGAATGAATAGAATTTTTAAGGTTTAAGAAATAAAATAATTAGTATATATAGAAAATAAAAAACAAAAGAGGGTAACATGTAATTGTTTTTTTTTTTATTATAGTGTAAAATCTTATTGTTAATTTTTAGTAAGAAGAAAAGGTAAGTGAAGTTGAGAAATAACATATATGGATGTCTTCAAAACCCGTGGGTGATAAGTTCAAATATATATTCTATTATTTTAATAAAAGTAATAGTAAAAAAGAAGAAAAAATATCTAGATATTTTAATTGAATAATTTTTTAAAATTACATTATTAGAAAGTGGATTTTTTTTTTCCTATTAGAAAGTGGATAAACATTGGTAAAATACAGGGAGAATTTATTTATTTTTTAACGACAAAAAAACATACAAGGAGTATTATTTTGACTATTTTTTTCTAATTAGCAATTGGCTAAGATACTCATTCATGTGGAGGAAAGGACAAAAAGAGAAATAAAACGAGAGGGGTAATTTCGTCATTAATACCGGCGAATATACCCATCAACAAACCACCTTGCTTGATATTTCTCTCCGTGAAGTAGTGACACTTCACAGTCATCAACGGTCAGTTCTATTTCTTCATTTCATGTAATTTTCTCGTATATATATATTCATGAGTTTGCGTGCAGAAGCTATAATAATCAAGTAAACATAAATTCCAGCTTTCCAATTTTACTTTTTCATTTTATAATTTGTGAAGATATTGAGATTCGCAGCTTCAATTCATGTTATAACTTGATTAAGTCAGTATTATAAATTTATTTATTTATAATTCTTCTTATATATGTTTATCCGATTCAAACCGTATGTTTTTTGTCTTTCGTGTTTCTGTTTTTGAATTTTTCGTTTGAATCTGCAACTCGAAGTATATATTGTAAGATGAATTTGTGTCTCAGTTGAAGAAATTAACGGTTAATTGCACTTCTAGTCCCTGTATTTAGTGAAATATCCAAATCAATCTGCGTGTTTCAAAAACTTATATGTACGTGTTCTACATTTGTCAGTTTACCCCTCAAAATCACATTATTAGTCCTTATGTTATGAGATATAGCTAAATATATTGTTGTGTTTTAGAAGATGTCAAAATATCTGTGTTTTACACTGAAATTTGCAAATCTACCCCTAAGAAAGGACTAATGGTGCAACGTTTTGGTATATTTGGGTATATCTGTCAAATTTGCTTAACACAGTGACAATTAGTGATATTATTTAGAAATATTTTGGTCAACTCAATTTTTGTTCTTGCTTTTGATTTTTGAACAGGTGTTTGATAAAAGGTCAATGAGAAGTAAAGTTGCTCATTGATACTGTGTGTGGATTTAAGTATGGGTTATGCGTGTACTTTTTGTCATCCAAACTTGGCTCATGGATTATCCGATAAATCGAATTTGAATTCTAAATTTTACGGTCATTCAAGGCATTTAATCAAAGTATCGGGCCCCACAAAAAGGTTGAAGAAAATTGTTAGTAATAATTTCGTTACTTCAAGCTTTCTATTGAAATCAACAAGGGGGGTATTTTCGTCAAATTGTCAAGGAAATGATTCTTTAGCATATGTGAATGGTAATGGACGAGAACTAGAGATTGATAGTAAGGGTAATAATGGTATTATCGAATCAGAGGAGGGTAATAATGGTATTATTATAGAGACAAATACACCTAGTTTGGAAGAATTAAAAGAGTCTTTACAAAAAGCTCTTAATGATTTAGAAGTTGCGCGTATAAACAGTACTATGTTTGAAGAAAAAGCTCAAAAGATATCCGAAACTGCTATTTCGTTAAAAGATGAAGCAGCTATAGCTTGGGAAAATGTCAATAATACCCTTAATAACATCCAAGAGATTGTTAATGAAGAACTTATAGCTAAAGAAGCTGTTCAAAACGCTATAATGTCACTTTCTTTAGATGAAGCTAGGGTTCAACTTTTGAAACAGAATGTTTCAACAGAATCTGAGGAATCTATTGAGAAAATGAAGGAATCTGAGGAGCTTTTATCAAAATGTGAAACTGAATTAAAGCTAATACAATTAAAAAAAGAGGAATTACAAAAGGAAGTTGATAAATTAAATGAAATAGCTGAGAAAATACAAATGAATGCTTTAAAAGCTGAAGAAGAAGTAGGAAATATAATGGTTTTAGCTGAACAAGCTGTAGCTTTTGAACTCGAAGTGACTCAGCGAGTTAATGATGCAGAAATAGCACTTTTAAAAGCAGAAAAAAAACTCGATTCACCTGAGGATTCATCTCAACCGTTGATTGAAGAACCTTTATCTGAAGATGAGTTGAATCTAAACCGTTTAATTGATATAAGCACCGAAAATAACATTGAAGAGCCTTTAGAGTCACAAAAATTCGATGAATCGAGTTTATTAGAAGAAACTGAGCAAGAAAATGGGAAATTAGTTACAGATTCATCAAAAGATTTGGAATTAGATACAGAAAAGATGAAAAGTACACAAAGTAAAAAGCAAGAAAGTGCTCCAAAAGCTTTGTTAAAGAAATCTTCGAGATTTTTTTCTGCTTCTTTTTTTTCTTCTTCAGATGAAGATGAGTTTAAACCTACTTCAGTTTTTTACAGTTTGATTGAATCAGCTAAAAAGCAATTACCGAAACTGATTTTTAGTTCATTACTTCTTGGAGCAGGGTATGTATTACTTATTACTAGTAAATTGGATTTTCTGTATGTGCTCTTTTAGTTTTCTATTTGGTAATTCATTTTGTTGTGGGTTAATTGCATAATTAGTCCCTGTGGTCTTCGAAATAGGAGTCATATAGTCTCTGTGCTCTAAAAATTGCCACGAAAGGTCCCTATGGTCGATATTTATGAGCACAAACGTGGCATTTTTAGACCACAGGGACTAATAGTGCATTTAACCTTTTTCTTGTAGCTTTTTGTGTTTGGTATTCATTTTCTTATGGGTTAATTGCACCATTAGTCCCTGTGATCTTTGAAATAGGCGTCCTATAGTCTCTATGCTCTAAAAATTGCTACGAAAGGTCCCTATGGTCGATAGTTATGAGCACAAACGTGACATTTTTAGACCACAGGGACTAATACTGCAATCAAACTTTTTCTTGTAGCTTTACTATGTTTGGTATTCAATTTCTTGTGGGTTAATTGCACCATTAGTCCCCGTGATCTTCGAAATAGGAGTTATATAGTCTCTTTGCTCTAATAAAAGCCATGAAAGGTCCCTATGGTCAATTATCATGAGCACAAACGTGGCATTTTTAGAGCGCAGGGACTAATAGTGCAATTAGCCTTTTTCTTGTAGCTTTCTACGTTTGAAAGTTACCTGAATGGTCCTTGAACTTTATTTTTATCCCCTCAATAGTCCACACGTGTAGATTTTTTCCGTTAAGTGACACGTGGCAAAGACGTTCGAGGACTATCCTGGTAAAAAAAGATAGTTCAGGGACCATTTGGGTAATTCCTATTAATAATTACAAAGCTTTCACGTGGACTTGATGGTTCCGCGACTAACAATGTTAAAAAACAAAGTCCAAGGACCATTCTAGTAACTTTTAAAATTCAGGTCCTTGGCCTGTAAATGGCCTATAGTTCAGGGACCATTTGGGTAATTTTCTGTTTTCTATAAGATAAAAAAGTTTGATATTCTGTTAATTTTTGTTACAGGGTGGCTTTTTATGTACAACGTGGTGATAAAATTTCTCAATTATTTCAACAACCTGAGATAATAACTACTAGTACTGAAACCATTGATGAAGTTTCAACAAATTCAAAGGTTCTTATGAGACAAATAAGAAATCTTCCTCAAAAAATCAAGAAACTAATGGAAAAAATTCCTCATCAAGAGGTATTTTACAGTAAATAAATTTTGTCCTTACAATAATTTTTCTAATTAAGTTGTTTTTGCTCTTTTTAGATTAATGAAGAAGAAGCTTCACTCTTTGATATGTTGTGGTTACTTCTAGCTAGTGTTATATTTGTACCTCTTTTCCAAAAAATCCCTGGAGGTAAGTTTTTTTACTCCTATGCAATTTTAGTTAGGGGAAATTTTCTTTTTGGTCCCTGAACTATAGGCTAGTTACCTTTGTAGTCCTCGTACTTTTAAAGCTACCTGAATGGTCCTCGAACTTCATTTTTCTCCCCCCTCGTCAGATTTTCACCGTTAAGTGCCACGTGGCAAAGATATTTGAGGACCAAATTGGTAAAAGGGTGATAGTTCAGGGACTATTTTGGGAATTTTAAACTTTGAGGTCTATTTGGTATATTACGATTTTACCTTTATGTTCTGATAAACTATTGATGACATGGTCTTTTGAAACTACACGCTTTTATTTACTCCTATGCAATTTTAGTTAGAGGAAATTTTCTTTTTGGTCCCTGAACTATAGGCTAGTTATTTATTTAGTCCTCATACTTTTAAAGTTACCTAAATGGTCCTCGAACTTCATTTTTGCCCCCCTTGTCAGATTTTGACCGTTAAGTGACACGTGGCAAAGATGTTTGATGACCAAATTGGTAAAAGGGGGATAGTTCAGGGACCATTTTGGGAATTTTTAAACCTTGAGGTCTATTTGTGTAACAAAAATACCCATTGCCACACGGACTTAACGGTGAAAAATGGATGGCATTTGATGCAAGGACTAACGGCTTAAAAAATCAAAGTTCGAGGACCAAAAAGGAAATTTCTCTTTTCGTTATTATTATAAGAATTTTTTTCTCTGATCCTTGGTTTTCTGGAAAAAAATTCGTGTATATGACGAAGAAACAAAGGTGGGTATACTATTTGTCTCTTTTAAAACCATAGGGGCATTTTTGACCTTTTGTTAAACCACAGGGGGTAATTGGTATTTTACGATTTTACCCTTATGGCTTTTTGAATTTTACTATGTTTATAGGTAGTCCTGTTCTTGGGTATTTAGCTGCTGGGATTTTAATTGGGCCTTATGGGCTTTCGATTATTCGTCATGTACATGGAACTAAAGCTATAGCAGAATTTGGTGTGGTCTTTTTGCTGTTTAATATTGGCCTTGAGGTGAAATTTAATTAATTTAAATTTTATTATATCTTTTCGAAATTTATATTAAATTTGTGATTTTTTTTACTGTGTGGCAGCTTTCAGTTGAAAGATTGAGTTCCATGAAGAAATATGTCTTTGGTTTGGGTTCTGCTCAGGTATGGTAATAATATCAGTTATTTTTAAAGTTAATTGCATTGTTAGTCCCTGTGGTTTTTGGAATAGGAGTCTTATAGTCCCTGTGCTTGTAAAAGGTCACGAAAGGTTCCTTATGATAAGTATTTATGAGCAACACAGGTTCTTGTGTTTAACTTGTTAAGAAGGACATGTGATGTTCATAAATATCAACCATAGGGGCCTTTTGTATGATATAGAGACTTACTTTTGCATATTATAGGGACCTACAGTGCAATTTTTGCATATTATAGGAACCTTTGTTGCAAATTTTGCATATTATAGTGACATAGGGTGCAATTAAATTGGGAAAAAATCATAGGGACATACAGTGCAATTTTTGCATATTATAGGAACCTTTATTTCAAATTTTGCATATTATAGTGTCATAAGTGCAATTAAATTGGGGAAAAATTAAAGGGACATACAGTGCAATTTTGCATATGATAGGGACATATAGTGCAATTTTTGCATATTATAGTGACCTAGGGTGCAATTAATTTGGGTAAAATTTTAGGGACCTACAGTGCAAAGTTTTGCATATTAGCACTATTGACCATAGGGACTTTTGTGGCATGTTTAGGGAACATGGACTCCTATTTCAACCACAGGGAATGATAATGCAATAGACCCTTATTTTTATAAGAGTAGTTAATTGCACAGTTAGTCCCTGTGCTCTAAAAATTCCATAAAAGGTCCCTATGGACGGCTATTTCGGAGACCACAGGGACCAAATATGCAATTAATTTTTGTTTATTAATGTGTGTGAACCAAATTGCAGGTGTTGGTTACAGCTGCATCAATTGGTATGATTGTTCATTTAATCGCTGGGCAAGCGGGTCCCGCTGCACTTGTAATCGGAAATGGCCTTGCATTATCTTCTACAGCTGTTGTTCTTCAGGTAATAATCTCACTAACAAATTTTTAATTTATTTTGGTCCTGAATTATTTTTACTTATTTGCACTTTAGGTCCTTATAATACTCCCTCTGTCCCAAAATTACTCTCCATTTATGCTTTTCAATGAAAATTTAAGATATCAAGACACTTTATGAGGGGTATTTTAGTCATAAGGTGAGCGCAATTATGATGTTTCTCGAGTAATATGTGTGAAAAACTAAGTGGACAGTAATTTGAGACCGTGGGAGTATTATGCAAAAATCGTAATATTTTTTTGAAGTTATTACACTATAAGTCCCTATATTACATAAATTAACGTTTAATTTGTTATTAAGTAAAATAATAAATTCATATCACTAAATTAAATCAAACCTTAATAAGATAAATTGATTATGTAAAGTCAATAGTTATTTTAAAAATACGATAAATTGATTTCAGGTATTGCAAGAACGTGGTGAGAGTACATCACGTCATGGACGAGCCACTTTTTCTGTATTACTTTTCCAGGTAAGAAGAAAAATATTTATTCTAAATTAATCAACAATTATATTTTTCACATAATCAACTAGTTATTTTTTTTACATTGTATTGTTTGTTATTTCAGGATTTAGCAGTGGTGGTTTTGCTTATACTCATACCTCTTCTTTCACCAACTTCTTCTAAAGGAGGGGTAATCATGTCATTTCATTGATTAAATATATACAAACTATAAATTATTAGTAATATTAAATTAAATTAAAAATTTTAGGTTGGTTTTCAAGCAATAGCTGAAGCACTTGGTTTAGCTGCTGTAAAAGCTGCTGTTGCTATTACTGCTATTATTGCTGGTGGAAGATTGGTAAGTTAAGAGTTTAGTTAATTGCATTATAGGTCCATTATATTGATTTTAGTTGAATTATTCACTCCTTTAATTTTTTGGATTTGCAGCTTCTTAGACCAATTTATAGGCAAATTGCGGAGAATCAAAATGCGGAAATATTCTCTGCTTGTACTCTTCTTGTTATATTGGGAACTAGTTTACTCACTGCTAGGGTAAGTAATTTCATTATTGAGTAACTCTTTTATTTGCATATTAGTCCTTGAATTATAGGCTTGTTACCCAAATGGTCCTTGAATTTCATTTCTGTTTCATAGTTAGTCCCCGTGTCTAACTCTGTCGGATTTTTACAGTTAAGGACCAAGCTAGTAAAAGGGGAATAGTACAGGGACCATTTTGGGGAAATTTAAAATTTTAAGGACTATTTGGGTAACGATAAAACGTATTCTCACATGGACTTAACGTTAAAATAATTGAAATTTGATGGTGACTATTTGGGTAGCTTTAAAAGTTGAAGGACCATTCAAGTAACTAGCCTATAGTTTAGGGACCATTTGGAGAGTTATCCCCCCAAAGTTACACCTTATAAAAGTAACCAACTCACTAACTCTTACTAAGAAATATAACTACTCAAAAAAACCACCTTCCAAACCCCCTAATATTACAAAATTGCACAAAAGCACCTGCACAATGCATATAGTTGATTCTGTGTGATGATATTATTACTTTTCTTTTTCCTAATATAATTTTTTTTTTTAATGTTCATTTATATGAAACAGGCTGGTTTATCTATGGCTTTAGGAGCATTTTTAGCTGGTTTGCTTTTAGCAGAAACTGAGTTTTCATTGCAAGTTGAATCAGATATAGCTCCTTATCGTGGACTCTTATTGGGCCTTTTCTTCATGACGGTAATATAGGGACCTTAAGACCCCCAATATATTATCTTTTATAATATATAGACTTATAGTGTATTTAATTTAAAAAAAATTATATTAAGTACCTGTAGTGCAACTTATGTATAATATAGGGACCTATAGTGCAATTAAGTCATTTTTTTCAGGGCCATTCGACCCCATGATTTTTCTAAATAAACTAAACTTTACCATTCAATATAAATAAATTATATTTTAACCTTATGCACCCCCCTAAATTTAAAGATTTATATTATTAAGCTTTGATTTATTTTATTTGTATGAATATTTTGCTATGCATATAGCTTATTTTATAGAGACTTATGGTGTAATTAATTTAAAAATATTAATATAGGAACATATGATTTAATGTTTGTATAATATAGGGATCTACAGTGCAAGAAAGTCCAATTTTCTAAAAGAACTTCAACTTTTTTTATATTTTTTAACCTTATGCCCCCAAGTTTTTCAGAATCTTTCACTTATATTATTAATCTTTTATTTATTTATTTCGTATGAATATTTTGTTATTTGTATAGTAAAATAATATAGACTTATAGTGTAACTATATCAGGACCTTTAGACTATAGTGCAATTTTAGTATAATATAGGAACCTAATAGTAAATAATATGACTTGCAGGTTGGAATGTCCATTGATCCAAAACTTTTACTTGCAAATTTCCCAATAGTAATGGGAGCATTAGCAGCTTTAATTGTTGGAAAGACTCTTTTAGTGGCTTTAATTGGTCAACTTTTTGGTGTCTCGATTATATCAGCTATTAGAGTTGGTCTTCTCCTTGCGCCAGGTGGCGAATTTGCATTCGTTGCTTTTGGTGAAGCTGTTAATCAGGTTTCTTTTCTTAATTTTTTTTTTATTTAGCTACTAATTTCGAATTGCTAGCTTAATACAGCTTATTAGCCTTAGAATTTGCGAAAATTGGTCAACTTTTTGTTATACTGTGTTGGTCCTCGATCTTCAAAAGTGACCTGAATAGTTGTTCTCAGACTTTGTTTTTTACCCAAAAGGAAATTTCTCTTTTGGTCCTCGAACTTGTAAAGTTATCCAAATGGTCTTTGAACTTCATTTTTGTCCCCGTGTGTAACTGTCAGATTTTCACCTTTAAGTGCCATGTGGAAAAGATGTCCGAGGACTAAATTGGTAAAAGGGGGATAATTCAAGGACCATTTTGGGAAGTTCTAAAAGTTTGAGGACTATTTGGGTAAGAAAAATACCGGACTTAACAGTGAAAATGGATGGAACGGGGTAAAATAACAAAGTTTAAGGATCGTTTGGGAATATTTTTTCTTTTATTTTTGTAATATTATGCTAATTTGGGCATGTTTATAGGGTATAATGTCTCCACAATTATCTTCATTATTGTTCCTTGTGGTGGGAATATCAATGGCTCTAACACCATATTTAGCTGCTGGAGGACAATTAATAGCTTCTAGATTTGAATTACATGATGTTAGAAGCTTATTACCTGCTGAAAGTGAGGTATGCTGTAATTACTTCTAAAAATTAATTAATTTTTTTTTATTGCGTACCTATAGTGCATTTTTTTTGCACAGTATAGGGACCTACATTGCATTTTTTCGCATAATATAGCGACCTACAGTGCGTTTTTCGCATAATATATGGACCTAGCATAATATAGGGACCTATAGTGCAATTATTCTCATAGTTTTGGCATATTACAGGGATCTTTAGTGCATTTTTTGCATAATATAGAGACCTACAGTGCAATTTTTGCATAATATAGGGACCTATAGTGCATTTTTTTGCATAACATACGGACTTACAGTGCAATTTTTGCATAATATATTAGTTCATTTTTATTCATAACATAGGAACCTATAGTGCACTTTTTGCATAATATAAGGACTTATAGTGCAATTAAAAAGTATTTCTTTTGAGCCCCCTTAGGACCCCCAACCAAAAATTCAAGTTTGAAGTGCTTCTTGATGAGAAAAACTAGCAATTTAGATATAAAAAAAAAGAAAAAAAATTGTGATATTGGTTATATATATTCTGCTGAATTATTTTTTCTTTTTATTCTTTTCCCTTTTCTCAGACAGATGATTTACAAGATCATATAATCATATGTGGATTTGGACGTGTGGGCCAGGTAATTATAATCTTCATTTTAATTTAATAATCTTTGTTTAATCATACAAGTGAAAGTTAAACACATAATTTAATCATCTAATTAGAATTTACTTTTTACAGATCATTGCACAACTTCTCTCTGAAAGATTAATTCCATTTGTTGCTCTAGATGTCAGAAGGTAAAAATTTATTATGTAATATTCCAGTAAATTAATTTTTTTTTTTTTACTGTGAAAATTTCCCATATGGTCCCTGAAAGTTACTCAAATGGTCCTCGAACTTCATTTTTGTTCCCACGTCGTTAAGTGCCATGTGGCAAAGTTGTTCGAGGACCAAAATGGTAAAAAGGGTATAGTTCAGGGACCATTTAGTGATTTTTCCTTATTAATAATTATGAAAATATGCTGCCACGTGTATTTAACGGTAAAGTGGGGACTAACTATTGAAGGTCAAGGACCAACCAAATAAATACGATATTATTCAGGGACTATTTGGGAAATTAATTTTCTACTTATATATTTATTTGGTCCTTTTTTGACTTTCAGTGAACGTGTTTCATTTGGACGTGCACTTGACCTTCCTGTTTATTTTGGTGATGCTGGTAGTCGAGAGGTAACAAAATTTAATTATTAACATTTTGCATAATAGTCCTTTTATTAACACTCATTTGCGGATAGGTTCTTCATAAAGTTGGGGCTCACAGAGCATGTGCTGCAGCTATAACATTAGATTCTCCTGGAGCAAATTATCGAACTGTTTGGGCTTTAAGCAAATATTTTCCCAATGTTAAAACCTTTGTCCGGGCCCACGATGTTGATCATGGCCTTAATTTGGAAAAAGCTGGCGCTACAGCGGTAAACTTTTCTTTCACTAAAATAAGTAAAATACCAAATATACCCCTGTGGTTTGACAGAAAGTCGAAAATACCCTTATGGTTTGAAAATGGACAAATACTTATAGTTATACCCCCTTGTTGGGTTTTTAACTCGTGAAAACTCACCTTTTTTGGTAAATTGGAAAACCATAGGGGCTTTTTTGACCTTTTGTCGAACCACAGGGGGTGATTGGTATTTTACTATTTTACCTTTATCTTATAGTGTAATTAAAATAAAAGTAGATTAATATCAAGATCTATAGTGCAATTTCACATGATATAGGAACATATAGTGTATTTTTGTATGATATAGGGACATATAGTGCAATTTTCACATAATATAGGGACATATAGTGAATTTTTTGTATAATATAGGGACATATAGTGCAATTTTTGTATAATTTAGGGAACATATAGTGCAATTTTCACATAATATAGGGACCTATAGTGCAAAATTGCTTTATATAGTGACCCATAGTGTAAATAAGGACATATACCTTAAATAAGTCGTAGACGCGGGGACTTACGGGGTACTACAATAGTAAAGTTCGAGGACCATTTGGGTAAATAACATATAGTTCAGGGAACATTTTGCAACTTTTTCCATAAATAAGTGTAAACATAATTTATGTTCGAGACAAAAATGTTTACAGGTTGTTCCAGAAACCTTGGAACCTAGTCTACAATTAGCAGCTGCAGTTCTTGCACAAGTAAGTGGGCCCTACTTCTTTAATATCATAATTATTTTTACTGACAAAAAATATAAAAAATAAATGAATGAATGAAATTACAACTTGATTTTATATTTTATTACAGGCTAAATTACCAACTTCAGAAATCGCAGCTACAATTAATGAATTTAGGACTCGACACTTATCTGAGCTCACTGAGGTATTTCACTAATTTTGCACCATCAGTCCCTGTATTATATGAAAGTTGAAAAACAGCCCTCCCCGTGTTATAACAAAAGGGCTAATTTATAAATGCCTTTGAGACAAAAATGTCCTTTGAAATTTGTTTTTCTACCTTAATAAAACATAATTACAAAATATATATTTTATAAACTAATGGGATTTATTCCCCAAATGGTCCCTGAACTATTTACCGGCTGAGGATCTGAACTTTGAAAGTTACCCAAATGGTCCTTGAACTTCATTTTTGTCCCCCCTTTAGTCCTTGCTTCTAATTTCGTTTGATTTTGTAAAAGGGTGATAATTCAGGGACCATTCGGGGAATTTTTCCTATTAATAATTACGAAAGTACCTTCTGCCACATGGACATAACGGTAAAATAGATGAATTTTGATGCGTTAGTAAAAAAACAAAGTCCGGGGACCATTTGGGTAACTTTCAAAGTTCAGGTCCTCTGCCTGTAAATAATGTATAGTTCAGGGACCATTTGGGATATTTTCCCTAAAATAATCTAAAAAATCATTTATTTCTTATCAAAAAAAAAATATTACTAATTATTTTGATAAAATTTTATGTATGGAAAAAATATTTGTCTTAAAAGGCTATTTTGTTGTAACTTGTGGGTATATATCAGCCTTTATACAATACGGGGTTGTTTTCTAGATTTTGTATAATACAGGGACTTGGTTTGATATTTATTAAATTAGTTTTTAAATAATTTGGGTTTATTTTTTGTGCAGTTATGTGAGGCAAGTGGAAGTTCACTTGGATATGGATATAACAGGGTTAATAAAGTAAAATCACCTTCTCCATCTCCATCTCCTTTATCAGACTCTTCAGATGAAAGTCAATTTAGTGAAGGATCATTGGCAATATGATTACTTATCACCATGTGTGAACGAATATATTTTTGTAATTTCAAAAGAAATTTATAAAGAATTGTGGGAAAAAAATGTTGGTTCAGATATTTCCTTGAGTTTTTAAAAGAAATCACTCTGATCAACAATTTTTAGATTGTTAAAAGGGGTTATTGTTGAAAACATCCCCATTAAACTACCTAATTGTTCTTTTATGCCATCAATAAAATATTTTATAAAAAAATGCCTAATGAAATAAATATTTATAGAAAACATCCTCTTTATATTTTCTATACCTTTACTACCCTTATTATTAAATATATTATTTTATTTTAATACAATATTAATTTTTAAATATTAAACAAATAATAGGGTACTTATCCACCACCACCAACACCATCACCACCACAACCACCACCACAACCACCATGTATGTAACCACCACTACATCCACCATAACCATCACCACCTCCACCACCACAACAACCACCACCACCACCACCATTACCACCACCACTACCACCTACTACTACTACTAATTCCATCGCACGCGCGCGTCCGTGATTTTTTTTTTTAAAATCGTCATAACTAATTCAAAAAAAATCAGAAAATTAAAAAAATTGTATTTTTGAATAAAGCAAATTAATATTTACGCTTATGAATTTTTTTGATTTTTTTTGAATTTTTTGATTTTTTTGAATTTTTTTGATTTTTTTTTCGCAGACACGGATTTTCATGTTTTAAACATGGAATTTCATGTTTTAAACATGAAATTCCATGTTTTAAACCGTGAAATAAACATGAAATTCCATGTTTAAAACATGAAATTCCATGTTTAAAACATGTAATTTCGTGTCTGCGAAAGAAAATTAAAAAAAAATTAAAAAAAATTAAAAAAATCAAAAAAATCAGAAAATTCCGAAAAAAATCATAGACGTAAATATTAATTTGATTTTTCCAAATATAATTTTTTTTGATTTTTTTGATTTTTTTTGAATTACTTATGACGATTTTAAAAAAATTTCACGGACGCGCGCGTGTGATAATTAGTTTTTTTTCTTATTTTTTAATTGTTAATCATAAGGGTAAATCTGGGATGAGGCTGTTTTTAATAAATATTTTTTTCTAGGCACCTTTTTCTAAATAAGTTTTTTAATAGGCTTTAATCAACAATTGAGCCTCATTTCTTCGTCTTTTGATTGAGCCTCATTTCTTCGTCTTTTGATTGAACAGATAAAAAGAAGAGTACGCAACGATGGGGATGAATGGCTGTCGGTGTGATGCAGATGCACACCATCGATTTTGACAGAGAACCCATAAAAAAAAGCTAATAACCCACTGGTATATGAGTCTGAAAACATGTAACCCACCACATCTACCTGTTATAAAAACGTACCCCATCAATATGCTCATGCACACCATCAAAAATCAAACTTGGTAGCATTCCATGTACCACCATCTTTAACTGACAACCCGTTCAAGAAACAAACATTACCCATCGAGTTTAGTGGACAGCCCACCATCGTCCATTTGAACAAAAGTTTCTAGTTTTTCTTCAGTTGCTGCATTTGAATTTTTATTAGTTACTGATTTTAATTTTTCTGGGTTATTGATTTGATTGATTGCATGATTTTAGCGATTTTTGTTTGTTTTAATTTTCAACTGATTGCATGATTTTAGCGTTTTTTTTTAAACAAATTTCCAATTAATGGGTAACTAGGGGCAAGTCTGTCATTTGCAGTGGGTTAGACCTGATGGACAATCACTGATTATTTGTGGACTCTATAAGAAAATCACCTTTTATATAATTCACATAAAAAACTTGTATATCACATTATATATTATATAGTAATATTAAAAGGTTGACAAGAATACAAAGTAAAATGCTTTGGAAAAAAAAAAAAAATATCTACCTGTACCAAGTGTTTAGGACAATAGAAGGGGAAAGAATGGAACTTGCTTTTATATCTATTTGGGTGAAAATATTTATTTAAGATTATGAACGAAATTTTGAATTGAATAATAGAATTAATACTAAAAGTTAAAGAATATGACAAAAATTATAAAAGAGATTTCATTTTCAGTTGAATAACAAAATAAAAATTAAGAAAGTAAATTTATAATGGTAGAATTAGAAAATTTGAGTTAAGGAACTTAAAATTTATAGAAGTTTGTCAAGAATGTCTTTGATTATTTTTTAAACATTTCAATTTTACTTATAAGCTGACGGACAAAAGTATTAAATTATTTCTAAAAATGACATTTTATTCTTATTTTAAATAAAAGTTAGTTTTTTAAACTTACAATTTATTAAAAAATTATACATAACTAATATAATATTATAAAATTTATAATATCTTTTAAAATTATTTGTTTAAAAGGTTTAAAAAAAATATCAACCCATCTTTAAAGAGTCTACCGTTTCTCTATCTCCCTAAATAGTTTAATAAAAAATGATATGCCTTATTTACTTTCAATAAAATTTTGTCTATCCAAATATTTTATTTGTTATAAACTTTCCATCTATATTATCATTAACATGCACAACAAAATATCTTAATTCTTCTCTTAAAATCATAGATATCAAACTTACATGGATAGCTGATTTGTCGACTAAAAACTTATTTGGAAATGCTTATTTTAAAGTAAGAAAGCATTTTTAGTACAAGACTCGAACTCCCTGAATATGGGAATGTTCTGATTTACCTGAGAATATACATGGGGAGGCGTGTATATCCCCGTGGGAGTAGTCGGGTGCGCACAAGCAATCCCGGAACCCATGTACCAAAAAAAAAACATTTTTAGAAGGGTGAATTATATATAGGGTCTTGGAGACAAATTGTGTTCTCTATAGAGTAGTTTCTTAAATGCCATTCTTCTTAGGGACCTGAATTTTGACAATTGTCTTTCCTACCCTTACTATCACTAAAAGACAAACCCACCTACCTACAACCTCCCACCACCTACCACCGACCTCCGACCACCGACCACCGACCACCAGTCACCGGTCGCCGGAAAAAAAACATAGAGTATCGGAAAAAACATAGAGTACTCTATATATTTGCTGAGTACTCTATTAATTTACGGAGTACTCTCTAAATTTTTCGAGTTCACTAATAAACTCTCGGAGTACTCTAAGAAAAACTCAGAGTACTCTAAGAAAAACTCAGAGTACTCTAAGAAAAAACTCGGAGTACTCTGAGAAAATCTCGGAGTACTCTAAGAAAATCTTGGAGTACTCAAAAAATTAGTGAGTATTTTAATAATTTGATGAGTATTATTTAAGAACAAGGCCTAAATAGTAAAAAACACTTTTATTACAAATTTTTAAACAATTACAAAAATATATACAATTAAAAAATTAAAAAATAATTACAATTTTGTTTGACCAGATCTGGTTTGACCAGAAACCAGATCTAGATCTGAAATGAAAAAAAAAAAAAACAGAAAACCATCTTCACGTCGACGAGCACCACCACCACCATAAAAAAACCTTCTCGTCGAGCACCACAACCACCACACGGAACCCGTCTCCGTCAGCAGCAGCAACACCATGGATTCTTTTAATAACACCACCACCTACCCACCATTGGAGCTCGGAGCAGATGGAGGTTCACAGCTCCTTCGCGAGCACCGTTCTTCATCGAGCTTTGTTCGCGGTGGTGCTCCGCCGTCGTGATTCGCGCGAGCCTTGTTCTTCATCGAGCTGGACAGAAATGGCGTTCTCCGTTCGTGGTGAAGCAACGAAACACCGAGTCTGTTCTCCGTTCGCGCAGCACCGGAGTTTACCTACGTTTTAGATCCAGCTCCGGCGAAGTAACCTCGAAACAGTGCAGCAGGGGCTCCGGCAGCAACAGTGCAGCTCTTCTCCGGGTCGTCTCTCCAGATCTGGTTCGGTGGTGGGCCTAGACTAACTCCGGCGAATGTGAAGCGTGAGAAGAAGGAGAGTGGTGTTGGAGTGGTGGCAATTTCGGCGGTGGTGGAAGGAGAGTGGTGTTGGAGTGGTGGCGATTTTGGCGGTGGTGGTGACCAAATGGTGGTGTCGGTTCCTATTGAGAGGAGAGAGAAGCAAAACTGATTTGTGATTTAGTAAATGAATTGTAAATAGATAATAATTAGTATATATAGGTATAAAAAAACAAAAGAGGGTATAATTGTAAATGGGGTTTTGGGTTTCATGTGTTAAATAGTTTCTGAGGTCTTTAGTAAGAAGAGGCTCTAGGCCGGGTCCCATCTTGAAGAGGGGGGTGTGGTCAAGACCCTAGGTGTAATTATCTCTTTTTAGAATAAAAATTAAATTTTAAAAAAATTATGAAAAATAATTTTAAATTCTAAAATCACTTTAGTGTTTTTTTAAGAAACACTTATTTGCGTTTTTCTTAAAAATGCTTTTCAAAGTCTTAAATATTTTTAAACATCTAAAAACACTTTTAAATGTTTTTCAAAAAAAAAAAAAACACTTCCAAACGACAATAATTTGGTCTTTTTATCATCTTTTTCTATCTCCATTCAAAAATATCTTTAATGAGTTTAATTATTCATTAAAGATATAATTTGATTAATTCAGATATATTATATTTTTCATTTCATTTTTTTATTACAAGGTATGTTTTTATCATTTTTTAAGATTTTACCGTTATTTTGTGTCTATTTCTGTTTAATTATTTCCGTGTTTTATGTTATGAATAAATTTTATTTCATCTACGGTTAAGTAGTGAAGTAATGCTATTAGGTTAGTAAGTTTATAGGTTTGTTAGTTTTCATATACTTTTTGTTTTTGATCTTGTCGTATATAGGTGATTATGTTGTGCATTTGTTAAGTTGTGATGATTAAGAACATTTTTTTTTCTCATACAGATGATTTACAATATCATATAATCATCTGTAGATTTGGACGTGTGAGCCAGGTGATTATACTTTTCATTTAGTGTAATGATCTTGTTTAATCGTGCAAGTGATAGTGAATCACATAATTTAATCCTCTAAATGATTTTACCTTTTACACATCACTGTACAACTTCTCACTGAAAGATTGATTCCATTTGTTACTCTAGATGCTAGAAGGTAAAATTTATTATGTAATAATCCAGTTAATTAATTTTCAATTCGGAAAATTCCTCATATGATCCCTGAACTATAGTCCATTTACTGATTTGGTCCTCAAACTTCATTTTTGTGCCCCGTCTAAGTTTGAGGGACCAATATGGTAAAACGGGTATAGTTCAGGAACCATTCGGTGAAATTGTCCTTTTACTAATTACGAAAATACCTCGTGGCACGGGGACTAATTGTGGTAAAACAAAAATCGAGGATCAACCTAATAAATAGGATATAGTTCATGGACTATTTGGGAAATTAGTTTTTATTCATATATTTGCTTGGCCCTTATTTCGGTGATGCTGGTAATCGAGAGGTAACAAAATTCGATTGATTACATCATGCATAATAGTCCTTCTATTAACATGTATTTTGCGTATAAGTCCTTCATAAAGTAGGGGCTCACAGAGCATGTGCTACAGCTATAACATTAGATTCTGCAGGAGCAAATTAACGAACTGTTTGGGCTTTAAGCAAATTTTTTCCCAATATTACAACTTTTGTCCGGACCCACAATGTTGATCATGGCCTTAACTTGGATAAAGCTGGCGCTACAGCGGTAAACTTTTATTTCACTAGCTAAAATAGTAAATTCCAAATATACCCCTGTGGTTTGACAAAAAGTCGAAAATACCTCTATGGTTTGAAAATGGACAAATACTTATACGATACCCCCTTGTTGGATTTTAACTCGTGAAAACACACCTTTTTTGGTAAATATATCACTAAGGTTGGAAAACCATAGGGGCGTTTTTGACCTTTTATCAAACCACAGGGGTGATTGGTATTTTACTATTTTACCTTTATCTTATAGTGTAATTATAAATAAGTAAATTAATATCAAGATGCAATTTTCACATGATATAGGGATATATAGTGCAATTTTTGTATAATATATGAACATATAGTGCAATTTTCACATAATATAGGGACATATAGTGCAATTTTTGTATAATATAAGGACATATAGTGCAATTTTCACATAATAAAGGGACCTATAGTGCAAATTTTGCTTGATATAGTGACCCATAGTGTAAGTAAGTAGGGACGTATAGCGTAAATAAGTCGTAAACGCAGGGACTAACGGGGGACAAAAGTAAAGTTCGAGGACCATTTGGGTAAATAGCATATAGTTCAGGGACTATTTTGCAAATTCAAATTCTAATCTCTTGTGAGACAAAAATATTTACAAGTTGTTCCAGTCTTCCAGAGACCTTGGAACATAGTCTACAATTAGCGGCTGCAGTTCTTGCAGAAGTAAGTGGGCCGTACTACTTTAATATCATAATTTTTTTTATTGACAAAAAAAAATGAATAAATAAATTACAACTTGATTTTATATTTTATTGTAGGCTAAATTACCAACTTCAGAAATAGCAGCTACAATCAATGAATTTAGGACTCGACACTTGTCTGAACTCACTGAGGTAGTCCCTGTATTATACGGAAGTTTAAAAACAGCCCTACCCGTGTTATAACAAAAGAACTAATTTATAATTACCTTTGAGACGAAAATGCCCTTTGAAATTACTTTTTCTATTTTAATTTCAAAACATAATTGCAATATATATTTTTCATAAAATAATGGAAAAATTCCCCAAATGGTCCATCAACTACAGACTATATACAGGCTGAGGATCTGAACTTTGAAGGTTACTCAAATGGTCCTCGAACTTCAGTTTTGTCACCCCTTTAGTCGTTGCTTCTAATTTACTAAACTGTTAAAAGGGGGATATTTAAGGGACCATTTGGGGAATATTTCCTATTAATAATTACAAAAATACCTGCTGCCACATGGACTTGTAAAAATAGATGAATTATTAAAAAAACAAAGTTCGGGGACCATTTGGGTTACTTTCAAAGTTCAGGTCTTCTGCTGGTAAATAATGTATAATTCAGGGACCATTTGGGAAATTTTCCCTAAAATAATATAAAAATCAGTAATCTTTTCCCGAATGGGTCGGAAATAAATATTACCAATTCTTTAGATTTTTGATATAATTTTATGTTTGGAAAAAATAAATATAAAGGGTATTTTTGTCTTAAAAGGCTATTTTGTTGTAACTTGCGGGTATATATCAGCTGTTTTAAAACACGGGGTTGTTTTGTAAACTTTTGTATAATACAGGGACTTGGTTTGATATTTAACAAAATAGTTTTTAAATAATTTGGGTTTTTTTTTGTGCAGTTATGTGAAGCAAGTGGAAGTTCACTTGGATATGGATATAACAGGGTTAATAAAGTAATATCACCTTCTCCATCTCCATCTTCTTTATCAGATTCTTCAGATGAAAGTCAATTTAGTGAAGGATCATTGGCTATATAATTACTCATCTTCATTTGTGAACATATATATTTTTGTATTTTCAAAAGAAATTATAAAGAATTGTGGGATAAAAATGTTGGTTCAGATATTTCATTGAATTTTTAAAAGAATTTACTCTGATCAACATTTTTTAGATTGTTAAATTTTTTTTTATTCTCTGTGAATTTCTTTGTTAGTATTTTTTTCATTACTTTTTAGTTAACTTGAGAATTTAGTTGGTGAAGTGTCTTTAACCACTATTGAGTATTGACCAGTGAAGTCTAACAATCCATAATTTTAGAACAAAATATAAATAAAAATTAACAATCCATAGTGAATATAGCATGCTTGAATTAAACTCAAACGATATACTATATTTTGAATATTCTACCGTATAGTTTATGAGTAATGGTGATTACTAATTCTTTCATATAGGTATATAGTTTTATTGAAATCTCCAACTAAATTTCAGGGCTTATTATTATTAGGATTACAATTAGCAAATTTTTGTAAAGATTTTTTCTTTTCAGCATCATATGAAGAGCCATATACAAATGTTGTTTGTATTGCATCGGGCCCCAAGTTGACAATTTTAGCTGAGTAGCCAGTTTGTGTTTTACCATTTGATTTGGGCAACCATTAGCTTCATGATCAAGTAATCCGTAATTGTAGCACACTTGCCTTATATTTCCATCCTCCCAATAATTAATCCTTGATGTAATAGGGTTTGATAAATCCCAATCTAGTTGAACTCGTATAATAGAAGTATTATCAATTATAGTGGATTCAGGAAGTTCAATAGTATGAGCAGTACCAAAATAAGACATTAATTTTTCAATACACTTATAAGTAAGAAGAGAAATCGGTGTACCCAATAGTTGTACCCAGAAAACAGTAAGATTGACTGAATTTCTAACTCCATTTTTGTATTGATTGATTGCAAAATGTTTGTCTATGATAGTCCATGGTCGTTGATTCCACACTCTGAATTTATCTTCTTTAGTTTTGAATTTGATAACAACCTCATACTTGCCTAGTTTCTTAATTTCAACTTAATCTTCGAGCGCCTAGTATTTGTTTATGTGATTTTTGACGTATATGAACACATTTTCATTTTACATCAACTTAACAATTAACTTGTGTTCGTTTAATAGTTTATATTTGAAGTTGTCTTTTGGTGTAAAAACCAGTTTTCTTTCTCAAGTGAGAGGGCTTTTAGAAGAATAGAAATTCATCACTGAAAAAGTTTGTGAAGAGGGGAAGAAAAAATGGAAATTTATAAAACGTGAACAAAAGAAATAGTTGTAATTTCATATTTTAGTAGGAGGATTACAAACTATATAGGTGTGAGGGTCTGCAATTTTATGAAAAAATTGCAAAAAAAGAAAGAAGGATGGAAAGGAGAGAAGCATTTGGAATATGCAAAGAGGTCGTGGAGCTGATATTCATAACAAGTACTCTTTTTATTGTGATAATTAAGTATCCATATCCTGTATAAAAGACAGATAAAAGTTTGTTACTATTTTTCAAAAACAACTAAAATTCAATCCACAAAAAAATCTTGAACGATCGCATTTCCTACATTTAGTGCAATCGGTTGGTTTGAAAGATACAGTCTTTTTCTTCAGGTCATATCCAATCAAAAAGTTACTCTGTGCAATATTACCATAAATCCCAACTCTATGATCAGTCTCTCTAAAAGCTAAGCATTTAATCGATGACGTCAATTGTATGAACGTATTGTACGAGTTCAACTTCACATCGGCGTTCTTGAAATGCATTGTAATCATTGGGATTTCTCCATCGCCTAAAGACTTGTAGCAGTATTTAAACGATTCAATTGGACTCTTAACTGTTACCTTCTTGATTTGTTTTGTCACTTCATATACCACTTTTTTGTAGAGTTTAATATTAAGATACGTTAATGGTGTTCCCGAGTCGATTTCTATGTTGCCCTCTTCAGCTGGCAAATGATGTCCGAATACATTGAGTCTTACAGTTCCGACACTGATTCCTTGTAGGGTTAAGAGATATTCAGTGTTTGGATATGTTGTAATTACGGGAGTAGTGACCACATGTGCACCCTTATCACTAGATACAAGAGCATTACGACCAAAATTAATCTTGCTAGATTTATTTTGGGCTGTGATAGGAACCAAACAATAAGAAAATTTTCCCTCGATTGTAGATCCAAGTTGTGAGATAAACGAAAGTTTTCCACTTCCAAGGCCAATGATCCCCATTGAATCCATAGTAAAGTTTCTGCTATTTTCATGTCCGCACCCAAAAACAATATTTGGAATCGTCACTTTGCCTAACTTTAGAGTTTCGGTCGCTAAAGCACCACTACTAAACGATCCATCACCGTATCTCAATTTATAAGAACACGAGTTATTCATCATTACACCGCGAAATGCTCCCAATTCTGCGCACTTTGGGTCCTTCCACACGATTTTTTTATAACTTTTTGATTTTTTTGGATCAAAAGGAGGAGAGGTTTCTTTAAAACATGGCGAACAAGGTTTACATTGTGTCCAAGTTAAATCATTACCCGTGACCACTTTGAAAAAAGTTGGAACCGGTGGTGTGCCAATGGAGATATTCATTAGATATTCTCCTCTCTCCCATATCACATCGGCCCTACGTAATTTATAGGAGTGATTTAAGAAATAATGGGCATGGTGTAAAGAACGGTGCAAGGCATTAGTTAAGCGTTGAAAAGATGTTAAGGACGGGTCGTATAATGGAGATTCAGGCGAGTCTCGGTGAATAAGATCAACGCTAAAACCATTATGTTTAGCTTCTAAGGGAGAAAATGTCGATATGAATAATATAGAGAAGAAAATGAGACACATAGCCATTGGATTATATTCTTGAGTTTGTATCAATTTAGTATGTGTATATATAATCGTTTTAGTTGACCATGTATTATCATTCACTAGAGTATTTGTTTTTCTAGATTATTGTAATTTGTGGTTAATGGTATATTCTATTTTTTTAAAATAGAAAGAAGACTTTCAATATAAAAGCAATACTTATCTTCCTTATCTTTTATTTTCAAAAGCTTTAAATAAAATATGCAATAAGTTCATTACAGGAAACAACTCAACCAATTCTTCTAGAAATTGGGGAAGAGGCTGACAACTGAGCTAAAGGGGAGGGGGGGGAGGGGGTTCGTAACCCAATCACGAAGCAATATACTTGATAGTTTGTGTTAACTGACCCAATCAACTATCCTATTTTCTTTCCTATTCATATGAAAGACACTAACACATCTATTACAACATAAATCTTTAATATCTAGATAAAATAACTTAAAGCGAGACAGTGAAGGAGCTTTGGTCGACTTCAAGACATCCACCACCACTTTGTTGTCGCTTAGAACTCTAATCTCATCAAAGTGGAAGTTAATAGCAGAAAGTAAACCATTGCGCACTCCAATTTGCTCAGCTTTTTCGGCACTGTTACAAGAAAGGATCAAGCATAACCACAAATCAGTTTGTTATTTTGATCTCGTAACACACAAGCAAATGAAGCTTTCATATCTGTCTAAATAGATACATCTGTATTAACAATTAATTTATTAGTATTCATGTTTTTAGTCCATATTACCTGTTGATTCAGCATTGTATCTCTGTGTCTATTACCTCTCAAGTCATATTCCTTTATATTGACTTCCATTTTGTGTTGTTTAAACTCAGTGTTATTATTCAACCCATGAGTTCTATTTTTAGGGGCTATTTTGTTATTTATCTCATTAGCCTCAAAATTTGTTATTTTGTCGTAATGGTATTCATCATAGGCTTTACGGGACTAGAACAGAGTATAATGAGGGTCAGGGGTAATCCCTTCATAAAGACAAGTATTTCTAACTTTCTAAATTGCCCAATCCAAATCTTCTACAAGCTAAATCAGTGCGACCTATAATTTGATTCAGTTCAATTAACCACATCTCAATATTACATGTACGTTTCGACAGTAGTTGCATTGGAGATATTAACCGAAATGCCCTTACCCGAGGCAAGCAAAGAACAAGTTTTCAACTGTTTCAGTTTCACAATTACAAACCTTGTGCACATGGTTTTCTACACATTTTCTTTTGAATTTATTTTCCTTTGTAGGTAAAATTCCTTAAAAAAATTTCCATACAAATTTTCTTGTCTAAGGAGGGATATTTTTGCTTGAAATCTCCTTCCAAAGAAGTTTTGGGGTGACATAGGAGCTAGAGGGATACATAGTATCCCTAATCTTATCCTTTTCAGCCTCCATCTCTTTTAAATATGAGTAAATAGCTTTAGAGGACACTTCACCATATTTTGATTTTCCCTACATATCTATATCCTCACATTCTCTGAGAGGAGTCATAATACTCATTATTTTTTTACCCTTACTTTCACTGAATAGTTAACTATAACACTTTAATTCCAACTATTATTGTTTTCGAAACATAACTTAGGGACACTATTTAATGGGCAGTTTAGTGGAGGTTTTATCTTCTTTATACCCCTATCTGCAGGAAGACCTAGATATTTTTACTGTTTCAAGTTTATTCTTTCTTAGAATAGATAAAATATCTTTTATTTTATCCTCTGGAGTATCTTTATAAAATACTACACCACTTTTGTTCAAATTAATATTTTGACCTGAGGCATTACTATATTCATTAAGAATCAAAATGAATTGTTTGATTTCCTCAATCGCTACCCTTACAAAGAAGAGACTGTCATCTGCAAAGAAAATACTTAAAGTAGGACATTTTCTTGTTATTTTGATACCTTTAATAAGATTTTGTTCCCTTTTGTTTACATATGAGTGAAGATAAAGCTTGAGTTATGATACATAACAAGAAAGGGGATAATGTCCAAAAAGAAAAAGATACATAACAAGAAAAGGGATAGTGGGTCCCCTTGTTTAAGTCCTTTAGATGGGTTATTAAGTGGGATTTGGTCTCCATTCAATAAACGGGTGTATGAAACTGAGGTTACACAACCCATAATCCTAGAAATTCATATTGAGTTAAACCCAATTTTTATCAACTTGTCTTTTAAGAATCCCCATTCAACATTTTCATATGCTTTAGCTACATCATCTTTCATTGCCAAGTAATGATTGTTAGAATTTATTTTCTTTTTTAAGAAATGACTAATTTCATGAGCTAAGAGTATGCTCTCGGTATATTCTCTACCAAGCACAAATGCATTTTGGCTATCATTAATGATTTTATGTATTATTTCCTGTAATTTTTTAATTAATACTCTTGCATGTTGAAAAAAAAAATTAATACTCTTGCCAAGATTGTATAGATTATATTAGAACAGCTAATATGTCTATAATGTGTAATTTTGGCTGGATTTTCTATATTGGGATCAAAGTTATACTTTTTTTTTTTTAATTAAGTTCCCTCTATTCCAAAAAAAGTCTCTACTTTTATAATATTCTAGTGTTTGTTAAAGAAATAGACAAGTAAGCCACCAGGGCCAAGGGATTGATCATTTCCTATTTCCCATAATGCGTCTGTAATCCTATTCATACCCACATGCCTAGTTAGCCTTTTATTCATATCTTTAGTAACATAAGAGTCAATAGAGTTAATCACATAAGTGTAGTCTCTAAGTCCCTTAATACTGAAGATTGAGTATTAAGATAATTTCTTTAGTGTTATTTATTGTTACAACCAACACCACCACCCCACCACCACAACCACCAACATCACCACCACCCCCACCATGTATTTAACCACCACGACAACCACCACCACCACAACCACCATCACCACCTACTACTACTAATTTTATCCCACACGCGTGCGTTCGTGAATTGTTTTTTAAAATCGTCATAACTAATTCTATATAAATCAGAAAAATAAAAAAATTGTATTTTTGGATAAAGCAAATTAATATTTACATATATGATTATTCTTTGGATTTTTATAATTTTTTTGATTTTTTTTTGCAGACACGAAATTCATTGTTTCTAACAGTGAATTTCATGTTTGCGAAAAAATAACTATTTCGAACAGTGAATTTCATGTTTGCGAAAAAAAAATTAGAAAAACAAAAAAATAAAAAAATCATAGACGTAAATAATAATTTTCTTTATCAAAAATGCAATTCTTTTATATTTTTGATTTTTTTATAATAAGTTATGACGATTTAAAAAAATCACGGATGACGAAATTGCATAGTTTAGAAAGTTATTAATGCGGTTCTTTCAAAAGCCCCTTGTTGTTTAGCTTGTTGTCCAAATTTATTATTATTATATCCTTCTCAGCCCCTTCTAACCTTTCTAAAGTCTTTTTATTAGACACATTATAAGCCATATCATTTAGATTTTAGGACTTTTCTATATGACCCGCACTCGAATCTCGATGCATAGACAGTTGTTTTAGAGCTTGATTTTTGGGGGGGGGGGGGGTGGGTCCACCATTATAGGAAATATTATTGGGTTGGTATTTTGAGCTTATTAAATTATGCTCTGTTCTATATCAATGATGAGTCACAGGTTTATATTGTGACCCTTTGCTGGGGTAATAGTGAATGAAAAAAGCTAAAAAGCATGAAAAGAAAGGAAAAAATAATTATGAGAAAAAATAGCATGATATCTCAACATAAAAAAGAGAGTCATAGCTATACAAAATATATGAAAAGAATATATATTTGGACCGGAAAAGTGGAATTTGGGTTATTGTGGATGCTACCTTGTGCATCAAGAAACCATTGGGTTGAGTGAGAACGTTTTGTGAGAGTAACTCAAGCTCTAGGGCGATTCGTTGATGACTAGTGAGGAGAGAGCCAAAATCTCACTCTAAATTATCCAAATATACTTATCATGCCGTCCCTAAGCCAACATTACAACCTTAAAGACCTTTTGATTCTTTGCTATGTAATCTATAAGTGATTGAGCCAATAGAGAGTAGTTAAGTGGATCTTTGGATAGTAGTGAAGTTCGATGAACAATCTATAGCCTCCTTGGTGAACTGAGTAAAGTTCCTCTCCTTCTTACATTGCGAAGCTAATATAATATTGAATTCAAACCGTGTTGATTGTGGATATGAAAAAGTATGCAGGTATGTAGTTTGTAAATATTATTACATGAAATTTTCTAAGTAGTTGTTTTGAGTCTATTTCTATATATTCTGCTATCTTCTTTTCCACTGTGCTTAATTAACTTAGGTGTGTATTTAGAGACTTCCCTTTGTTTTTATTTTTATTGTATCGGGACGATACAACTTTGAGTTAGGGGTCTTGATGTCTCCCCATTTGTGACAATTTCATCATAGATGTTGTTTTTTAAAACCTCATAGTTCAAATTTCTTTTTCCCACTACTACGAGGTCACTTACAGTTTTAATGTTACTATTTTTTTGTGGGATTACCCTTACACTTTTAGTTACCATTTATCTTTGAAGAGATTAATAGTTTTTCCATCTCCCACTTTCCATTGTAAGTGTTTTAATTCAATATATCTACCAGCAACGGGGCTTCTCCATCCCCAAGAGGGAGAGTTCCCAACAGTTGCCTCAGAGAAGGAGTAGTTATTGAAGTAGTTTCCTTTTAAAACTTTAAATAAAAGTGAATCAGTGTTGTTCATAAGGTTCCAGGCCTGTTTACCAAGCAGAGCTACATTCATAATATGCAAATATCTAAATCCCACGCCACCTTTATATTTACTAGTTGTCACAAAATTCCATTTCCCCCAATGTGTTTTCTTTTTGCCTTTATTACCCTACCCTAATTTTGCAGTGTGAGATGATATTATGTCACAAAACTCAATAGGAAGTAAGTAAGAAAACATGTAATGGTTAGGTATACTCTGAAGTATAACCTTAATCAAGGTCTCCTTACCAGCTTCAATTAAGTAGAGATTTTTCCAATTGTGAATTTGCTTAAGGATTCTTCCAATTAATATGTTTAAATCTATTACTATGGATCTTCCCCATTCAGTGGGAAGTCCAAGGTATTTCCCAAGATTATTCGTGTTCTTCATATTGATTCTATAAGCTAATATAGTTTGTATATGATTAGGTGTATTACTACTAAATTTGACCCTACATTTATCAAGGTTTAGAGTGAGGTCAGTAGCTAGAGCATAATTTGTTATTATATCACTAAATCTATTAATATGTTCATATGTAGCACTTAAAAAAACACCCTGTCATCAACAAATAATAAATGAGTCAATTTGAAGAATTTATTAGCTATTTTATTCCTTCCAATACTCCCTTATCCACTTTATTTTGTACCAGTGCAGATAGGGTCTGAGTAACTTTGAAAAACATGAAAGGGGGGAGGACAAGGGATTGTCTTGTCTAATAGCCTTCTCTGGTCTGTTAAGTTTAATAGGTTGTCCATTAATGAGTACTGAATATGACACTGAAGAAACAAAAATAATTATTAATTTACACCATTCAATATCAAATCCCATCTTAATCATGCGGTTCTATAAGTAATTCCATTCCACATATTCATAATCTCTTTGTATATTAGCTTTTACCACCATTGAGTATTTTTTAGAGGTTCTTTTTTTCAAGGTAACTACAAACCTCACGTGCGACCATAGATTTTCTTGAATATGTCTAACAGGGACAAATGCAGACTGATTTTCATTAATGATATAGCTCATTAAAGATTGTAATCTGTTAACTAGGGTTCTAGCTACAATTTTGTATATAAAATTAGAGACACTAATAGGTCTGAAGTGTTTGATAATACCAAGATTCTCAATTTTAGGGATAAGTGATATAAATGTATGATTAATATCTTCAAGGCTATAATTGTTATACCAGAAGTTATTAAATACTTTTATGACATCAAGTTTGATTATAGACTAGTACTTCTTACAAAAGAAACCTGGGTATCGATTAGGACCAGGGGCTTTGTTTGTCCTTAGTTCCTTAATAGCCTTTTCAATCTCATTAATTTTCAGAGTTTTAGTAAGTCCTTTATTTATATTTTGTGTAATTACAGGTTTGATAATATCTAAGATTGTGAAGAAATCCTTTTACCTACTCTTTTACATACATTATTGAAGTAATTGAGTATATTTGAGTTTTTATCAGTGAGTTCAAAAGCCAATCCCCATCATCATTTTGTATTCTACAAATTTTATTAACTTTCTTTCTTTCTTTAGTAGATGCATGAAAGAAAGAGGTATTTCTATCCTCTTTTGTTACCCAATTATTTCTAGATCTAGAGTCCCAAAAATCCTCTTCTCTTTTCCAGGTTATCTTTTACAATAATGTTATAGTTATCTTTTTCCTTCTCATTGAAAGTAGTAGAGTTGATTAAAACTTTCAATTGATCCATTAATATATCATTTATCTTCCTACTATTATTGAACTTTCTTTTGCTCCATACTATGAGTAATCTTCTACACATATTAAGATTAGTATTGAGTCTATTCTTTGTTATATTTTTTTATAGATTTCCTAGAATCCCATACATTCTTTATTATATCATAACATTATTTTTATTCTATCCAAAAAAATACAAAATAAAATCTCTTATAATTTTTCTCAATAGATTCAGTAAAATGAAGTAGTAATGGACTATAATCAGAACCCAAAGCCAGGATGAGGGAAACCCAAGCATCTGGGTATTTCTTAGTCCATTATTCATTTCATACTAATCTATCAAGGAGTTTTTAAATTAGTTTAGTCCCATATTTTCTATTTGACCAAGAGAAATAGCATCATTTACTTGCTAATTGTTCTAATTTATTACGTTTAATGAAGTTGTTGAATTTTTTCATATTGCAACTAATAGTGTTATCTCCCCCCAGTTTTTTATATGGATATATAGTTTTATTGAAATCTCCAACTAAATTCCAGGGCTTATTATTATTAGGATTACAATTAGCAAATTTTTGTAAAGATTTTTTTGCTTTTCAGCATCATATGGAGAGCCGTATACAAATTTTGTTTGTATTGCATCGGGCCACAGGTTAATAATTTTAACCAACTACCCAATTTGGGTTTTATCACTTGATTAGCGAAACCATTAGCTTCATGATCAAGTAATCCGCAATTGCATAACACTTGCCTTATATTTTCATATCGAAAATTAATCTAGCACTGTAATTTTTCATCCTCCCAATAATTAATCATTGATGCAATAGGGTTTGATAAATCCCAATCTAGTTGAACTCGTGTAGTAGAAGTATCATCAATTATAATGGATTTAGGAAGTTCAATGGTATGAGCAGTACCAAAATAAGACATTAATTTTTCAATACACTTATGAGTAAGAAGATAAATTGATGTACCCAATAGTTGTACCCATAAAGTAGTATGATTGACTGAATTTCTAACTCTATTTTTGTATTGATTGATTGCAAAATGTTTGTCCATAAAAATTATTTTGCCGTATTTGCACGATAAGTCTACATATTATGCAAAAATTGCTAGATAGATCCTTATATAATGCTAAAATGCACTATAAATCCTTATATTGTGTAAAGATTGCAATATAAATCTGAATATTATTTTTTTAGATTAATCATTCGAATTTTTTTTATTTAAAATAACATACATTTTATTGCAAGAAAAACAAAAAATCCTATAAATAAAATCATTTAAAGTCTAATAAAATAAATTTTAAAATTTAGGGTGCCCAAATGAATTTTTTTAAAACATTTAAGAGTTAATTACAAAAAAATTTATGGAAAAAAAATTAAAACGAACCAAGAAATTGAATATTTAATGGTATTTATGTTCCAATTTCGTTAATAAATTTTACTATTTGATAGAATTAATCTCTAAATCTTATGTTAGGGAGAGCTAATTTTATGCTATAATTTTTATCTATTTTTTTTTTAAATTAGGTTAAATTTTAGTGTGCTGGGTAAGTTGGGGTTGACTGCAGCCCACCTCAGCCCACCCCTACATCTGCCCCTGTGTGAGGAACTGCAATTTTATGAAAAAAATTGCAGAAAAAGAAAGAAGGATGGAAAGGAGAGAGGAGGAGCAAATGGAATATGTAAATAGGTCGTGGAGCTGATATTCATAACAAGTAGTAACATTTGCATATATTTTTAGCAATTTTAACCATATATAGGAATAATAATGATCAAGTTTATTACTATTTTTAGTATCAATATCCTGTATAAAAGACAGATACAAGTTTATTACTATTTTTTAGTACAACTAAAATCCAAACCGCAAAAAAATCTTGAACGATCGCATTCCCTACATTTAGTGCAATCGGCTGGTTTGAAAGATACAGTCTTCTTCTTCAGGTCATATCCAATCAAAAAGTTACTCTGTGCAATAGTACCATACAACCCAACCTTATCGGTCTCGACAAAAGCGAAGCATTTAATTGATGACGTCAATTGTACGAATGTATTGTACGGTTTCAACTTCACATCGGCGTTCTCAAAATGCATTGTAATCTCTGGGATTTCTCCATCGCTCAAAGACTCGTAGCAGTATTTCAAATATGTAGTTGGACTCTTAACTGTTTTCTTCTTAATTTGTTGTGTCAACTCAGATACCACTTTTTTGTAGAGTTCAGTATTAAGATACGTTAATGTTGTTCCCGTGTCGATTTCTATGTTGCCCTCTTCAGCTGGCAAATGATGTCCGAATACATTGAGTCTTACAGTTCCGACACTGATTCCTTGTAGGGTTAAGAGATATTGAGTGTTTCGATATTCTGTAATTATGGGAGTAGTGACCACAGGTGCACCCTTAGATTTGGATACAATAGCATTACGACCAAAATTAATCTTGGTGGATTTATTGTTGGCTGTGATAGGAACCAAACAATAAGAAAATTTTCGCTGGATTTTAGATCCCAGTTGTGAGACAAGCGAAAGTTCTCCACTTCCAAGGCTAACGACCCCCACTGAACCCTGAGTAAAGTTTCTGCCATTTTGATGTCCGCACCCAAAAACAATATTAGGAAATGACACTTTGCCTAACTTTATAGTATCGGTTGCTAAATCACCTTCACTAAATGATCCATCAATGTATTCCTTTCTATAAGGACACCGGTTGTCATCCATTATTACACCGCGAGATTCTCCCAATATTCTGCACTTTCGGTCCTTCAACCCAACTATTTTATAACTTGTTGATTTATTTGGATCAAAAGGAGACGAGGTTTGATTAAAACATGGCGAACAAGGTTTACATTGTGTCCAAGTTATATCATTACCCGTGGACACAGTGAGTAAATTTGGAACCGGTGGTGTGCCAATGGAGATATTCATTAGATATTCTCCTCTATCCAATATCACATCGGCCCTACGTAATCTATGGGAGTGATTTAAGAAATAATGGGCATGGTGTAAAGAACGGTGCAAGGCATTATTTAAGCGTTGAAAAGATGTTAAGGACGGGTTGTATAATGGAGATTCAGGTGAGTCTCGGTGAATTAGATCAACGCTAAAACCATTATGTTTAGCTTCTAAGAGAGAACATGTCGATATGAGTAATATAGAGAAGAAAATGAGACACATAGCCATTGGATTATATTCTTGAGTTTGTATCAATTTGGTGTGTATATATATAATCGTTTTAGTTGACCATGTGTATTATCATTCACTAGAGTATTCGTTACACTTTCTAGATTATTGTAATATGTGGTTAATGATATATTCTATTTTTTTAAAATAGAAAGAAGACTTTCAATATAAAAGCAATACTTATCTTCCTTATCTTTTTTTTTCAAAAGCTTTAAATAAAATATGCAATAAGTTCATTACAGGAAACAACTCAACCAATTCTTCTAGAAATTGGGGAAGAGACTGACAACTGAGCTAAAGGGGAGGGAGGGGGGGGGGGGTTCGTAATCCAATCATGAAGCAATATACCCGATAGTTTGTGTTAACTGACCCAATCAATTATCCTATTTTATTTCCTATTCATATGAAAGAAACTAAAACGTCTATTACAACATAAAGCTTTAATATCTAGATAAACTAACTTAAAGCGAGACAGTGAAGGAGCTTTGATCGACTTCAACACATCCACGACCACTTTGTTGTCGCTTAGAACTCTAATCTCCTCAAAGTGGAAGTTAATAGCAGAAACTAAACCATTGCGCACTCCAATTTGCTCAGCTTTTTCGACACTGTTACAAGAAAGGACCAAGCATAACCACGAATTAGTTTGTTATTTTGATCTCGTAACACACAAGCAAATGAAGCTTTCATATCTGTCTAAATAGATACATCTGTATTAACAATCAATTTATTAGTATTCATGTTTTTAGTCCATATTACCTGTTGATTCAGCATTGTATCTCTTTGTCTATTACCTCTCAAGTCATATTCCTTTGTATTGACTTCCATTTTGTGTTGTTTAAACTCAGTGTAATAAGCTTAAAATATATCAAATAAGTCAATTAATCACCTAGAATGATGTCTCATAAGGGCATATAATTAGAAAAAAAGGGATACATCAGCGAGTAAAAAATCAGATTTATTCATTACTTTCCATGTATTTCTAGCTAGAATTGCCTTATTTTTTTAGTTCCATATCTTTAAAACTCATGCCACCTTTGTATATGTTCCAAGTCATTTCTTTGCAGGAAGCCCAATGTGTTTTATTTTTGTTACTTTGATTCCACCAAATTTAGCAATAAGAGAATAACTTTATCACATACACTATTAGGTATTAAAAATACAACATAGCATTTATCACTGCCTTAACTAATACTTCTTTTCAGCCTTAGATAAGAAGATAGTATTATATTTTACCAATTCTTCATTTATAATATCCATCATCCAATCCATTGCCTTAACCTTAGATCTACCCCTATCTGCAGGTAGACCTAGATATTTTTACTGTTTCAAGTTTATTATTTCTTAGAATAGATAAAATATCTTTTATTTTATCCTCAGGAGTATCTTTACAAAATACTACACCACTTTTGTTCAAATTAATATTTTGACCTGAGGCATTACTATATTCATTATGAATCAAAATGAATTGTTTGATTTCCTCAATCTCTACCCTTACAAAGAAGAGACTGTCATCTGCAAAGAAAATACTTAAAGTAGGACATTTTCTTGTTATTTTAATACCTTTAATAAGATTTTGTTCCATTTTTTTTACATATGAGTGAAGATAAAGCTTGAGTACTTATAATACATAACAAGAAAGGGGATAGTGGGTCCCCTTGTCTAAGTCCTTTAGATGGGTTATTAAGTGGGATTTGGTCTCCATTCAATAAACGGGAGCGTTCGTGAATTGTTTTTTTAAAATCGTCATAACTAATTCTATATAAATCAGAAAAATAAAAAAAAATTGTATTTTTGGATAAAGCAGATTAATATTTACAACTATGATTATTCTTTGGATTTTTATAATATTTTTTATTTTTTTTCGCAGACACGAAATTCATTGTTTCTAATAGTGAATTTCATGTTTGCGAAAAAATAACTATTTCGAACAGTGAATTTCATGTTTGCTAAAAAAATTTAAAAATAAAAAAAAAAAAAAAAAATCATAGACGTAAATAATAATTTGCTTTATCAAAAAATGCAATTCTTTTATATTTTCGATTTTTTTATAATAAGTTATGACGATTTAAAAAAATCACGGATGACGAAATTGCATAGTTTAGAAAGTTATTAATGCGGTTCTTTCAAAAGCCCCTTGTTGCCTTTTAGCTTGTTGTCCAAATTTATTATTATTATATCCTTCTCAGCCCCTTCTAGCTTTCTAAAGCCTTTTTATTAGACACATTATAAGCCATACCCTTTAGATGTTAGGACTTTTCTATATGACCCGCACTTGAATCTAGATGCATAGACAGTTGTTTTAGAGCTTGAGTTTGGGGGGTTGGGTCCACCATTATAGGAAATATTATTGGGTTGGTATTTTGAGCTTATTAAATTGTGCTCTGTTCTATATCAATGATGAGTCACAGGTTTATATTGTGACCCTTTGCCGGGGTAATAGTGAATGAAAAAAGCTAAAAAGCATGAAAAGAAAGGAAAAAAATTATGAGAAAAAATAGCATGATATCTCAACATCAAAAAAAGAGTCATAGCTATACAAGAGATATGAAAAGAATATATATTTGGACCGGAAAAGTGGAATTTGGGTTATTGGGGATGCTACCTTGTGCATCAAGAAACCATTGGGTTGAGTGAGAACGTTTTGTGAGAGTAACTCAAGCTCTAGGGCGATTCGTTAATGACTAGTGAGGAGAGAGCCAAAAGTTCACTCTAAATTATCCAAATATACTTATCATACCGTCCCTAAGCCAACATTACAACCTTAAAGACCTTTTGATTCTTTGCTATGTAATTTATAAGTGATTGAGCCAAAAGAGTAGTTAAGTGGATCTTTGGATAGTAGTGAAATTCGATGAACAATCTATAGCCTCCTTGGTGAACTGAGTAAAGTTCCTCTCCTTCTTACATTGCGAAGCTAATATAATATTGAATTCAAACCGTGTTGATTGTGGATATGAAAAAGTATGCAGGTATGTAGTTTGTAAATATTATTACATGAAATTTTCTAAGTAGTTGTTTTGAGTCTATTTCTATATATTCTGCTATCTTCTTTGCCACTGTGCTTAATTAACTTAGGTGTGTATTTAGAGACTTCCCTTTGTTTTTATCTTTATTGTATCGAAACGATACAACTTTGAGTTGGGGGTCTTGATGTCTCGCCATTTGTGACAAATTCATCATAGATGTTGTTTTTTAAAACCTCATAGTTCAAATTTCTTGTTCCCACTACCTATGTTGTAGATCTCGGTTTCGCGGCCTAGGCGGTCGACCAGGGCCTAGCGCCTAGGAAGGATTACACGGGCCTAGGCGGAATTATACGGTTTTGAATCTCGCTATGTAATTTTGTATATCTAGTAATATATATGTAGTAATTATAGAAATTTCAACTATTTAAGTCATAAAATACACCTAACAACATTATAGTAATTATAAAAATACTAAAAAATAAGTTATAATATCAATTACAGAATTCACGAGGATAAAAAAACAACCAGAAGGCCTATGCGCGCATGTTTTGCCATTAATCAACGCCTAAGGCGATCATTTTTTGCCATTAATCGGTGCCTAGACGGGTTAGGCGCCTATTCCACGGCGACTAAGGCGGTAGGCAAAAACGGCTAGAATTTTAATTAGGCGTAAGCGGATGAGGGAGGAGTTGACGCCTAGACGGCGCCTAGACGGGGAGATCTACAACATAGCCCACTACTACGAGGTCACTTACAGTTTTAATGTTACTATTATTTTGTGGGATTACCCTTACACGTTTAGTTACCATTTATCTTTGAAGAGATTAATAGTTTTTCCATCTCCCACTTTCCATTGTAAGTGTTTTAATACAATATATCTACTAGCAACGAGGCTTCTCCATCCCCAAGAGGGAGAGTTCCCAATAGTTTCCTCAGAGAAGGAGTAGTTATTGAAGTATTTGCCTTTTAAAACTTTAAATAAAAGTGAATCAGTGTTGTTCATAAGGTTCCAAGCCTGTTTACCAAGCAGAGCTACATTCATAATATGCACATATCTAAATCCCAAGCCACCTTTATATTTACTAGTTGTCACAAAATTCCATTTCCCCCAATGTATTTTATTTTTTCCTTTATTACCCTACCCTAATTTTGCAATGTGAGATGATATTATGTCACAAAACTCAATAGGAAGTAAGTAAGAAAACATGTAAAAGTTAGGTATACTCTGAAGTATAACCTTAATCAAGGTCTCCTTACCAGCTTCAGTTAAGTAGAGATTTTTCCAATTGTGAATTTTCTTAAGGATTCTTCCAATTAATATGTTCAAATCAATTACTATGGATCTTCCCCATTCAGTGGGAAGTCCAAGGTATTTCCTAAAATTATTCGTGTTCTTCATATTGATTCTATAAGCTAGTATAGTTTGTATATGATTAGGTGTATTACTACTAAATTTGACCCTACATTTATCAAGGTTTAGAGTGAGGCCAGTAGCTAGAGCATAATTTGTTATTATATCACTAAATCTATTAATATGTTCATATGTAGCACTTAAAAAAAACACCCTGTCATCAACAGATAATAAATGAGTCAATTTGGAGAATTTATTAGCTATTTTATTCCTTCCAATACTCCCTTATCCACTTTATTTTGTACCAGTGTAGATAGGGTCTGTGTAACTTTGAAAAACATGAAAGGGGGGGAGGACAAGGGATTGTCTTGTCTAATAGCCTTCTCTGGTTTGTTAAGTTTAATAGGTTGTCCATTAATAAGTACTGAATATGATACTGAAGAAACAAAATTAATTATTAATTTACACCATTTAATATCAAATCTCATCTTAATCATGCGGTTCTATAAGTAATTCCATTCAACATATTCATAAGCTCTTTGTATGTTAGCTTTTACCACCATTGAGTATTTTTTTAGAGGTTCTTTTTTTCAAGGTAATTACAAACCTCACGTGCTACCATAGAGTTTTCTTGAATATGTCTAACAGGGACAAATGCAGACTGATTTTCATTAATGATATAGCTCATTAAAGATTGTAATCTGTTAACTAGGGTTCTAGCTACAATTTTGTATATAAAATTAGAGACACTAATAGGTCTGAAGTGTTTGATAATACCAAGATTCTCAATTTTAGGGATAAGTGATATATATGTATGATTAATATCTTCAAGGCTATAATTTTTATACCAGAAGTTATTAAATACTTTTATGACATCAAGTTTGATTATAGACTAGTACTTCTTACAAAAGAAACCTGGGTATCGATCAGGACCAGGGGCTTTGTTTGCCCTTAGTTCCTTAATAGCTTTTTCAATCTCATTAATTTTCAGAGTATTAGTAAGTCCTTTATTTATATTTTGTGTAATTACTGGTTTGATAATATCTATAATTGTGAAGAAATCTCTTTTACCAACTCTTTTACATACATTATTGAAGTAATTGAGTATATTTGAGTTTATATCAGTGAGTTCAAAAGCCAATCCCCATCATCATTTTGTATTCTACAAATTTTATTAACTTCCTTTAGTAGATGCATGAAAGAAAGAGGTATTTCTATCCTCTTTTCTTAGACAATTATTTCTAGATTTAGAGGCCCAAAAATCCTCTTCTCTTTTCCAGGTTATCTTTTACAATAATGTTATAGTTATCTTTTTCCTTCTCATTGAAAGTAGTAGAGTTGATTAAAACTTTCAATTGATCCATTAATATATCATTTATCTTCCTACTATTATTGGACTTTCTTTTGCTCCATACTATGAGTAATCTTCTACACATATTAAGATTAGTATTGAATCTATTCTTTGTTATATTTTTTATAGATTTCCTAGAATCCCATACATTCTTTATTATATCATAACATTATTTTTATTCTATCCAAAAAAATACAAAATAAAATCTCTTATAAATTTCTCAATAGATTCAGTAAAATGAAGTAGTAATGGACTATAATCAGAACCCAAAGCCAGGATGAGGGAAACCTAAGCATCTGGGTATTTCTTAGTCCATTATTCATTTCATAATAATCTATCAAGGAGTTTTTAAATTAGTTTAGTCCCATATTTTCTATTTGACCAAGAGAAAGAGCATCCTTTACTTGCTAATTTATTATGTTTAATGAAGTTGTAGAATTTTTTCATATTGCAACTAATAGTGTTATCTCCCCCCAATTTTTTATATGGATATATAGTTTTATTGAAATCTCCAACTAAATTCCAGGGCTTATTGTTATTTGGATTACAATTAGCAAATTTTTGTAAAGATTTTTTTGCTTTTCAGCATCGTATGGAGAGCCGTATACAAATTTTGTTTGTATTGCATCGGGCCACAGGTTGATAATTTTAACCAACTACCCAATTTGGGTTTTATCACTTGATTAGGGAAACCATTAGCTTCGTGATCAAGTAATCCACAATTGTATAACACTTGCCTTATATTTTCATATCGAAAATTAATCCAGCACTGTAATTTTTCATCCTCCCAATAATTAATCCTTGATGCAATAGGGTTTGATAAATCCCAATCTAGTTGAACTCGTGTATTAGAAGTATCATCAATTATAGTGGATTTAGGAAGTTCAATGGTATGAGAAGTACCAAAATAAGACATTAATTTTTCAATACACTTATGAGTAAGAAGATAAATTGATGTACCCGATAGTTGTACCCATAAAGCAGTATGGTTGACTGAATTTCTAACTCTATTTTTGTATTGATTGATTGCAAAATGCTTGTCCATAATAGTCCATGGTCTTTGATTCCATATTTTGAGTTTATCTTCTTTTTTTTATCATCAAATCATTTTGTTTGAATGAAAATCAACATACCATTGTATTTACAACCTTAACCACTTATAAGCATTAAACCCTACATGGGAATTAATACCTTAAAAGGTTATAACCCATTACTACCATAAGACATTACAAAACCGGCCAAAAAAAATAAGTTATACTACTAGACCTAATACATTGGCCCATTACAAAAGAATTACATCAATTCAATGTCTAGTTTATCTATTAACTCTCTTGTATCCTTCTTTTTAAACCTTCTTCTTTGAACGTTCATTTTCACCATATTAATCACTTTAACAATGATTTGCACTTAATTTAATCCCGGACCTCCATGCTCTCTATCATTTCTTTCCCACCAAATAGAATATATATAAGAAGTACACAACGTACTCGCTAACATAAGCTGCTCTTCACACCCTTTTGAGTTTATCTTCTTCAGTTTTGAATTTGATAACAACCTAATTGTTGCCTAGTTTCCTAGTTTCAACTTGTTCTCCGAGCGCCTTTGTACATCAACTTAGCAATCAACTTGTGTTCATCTAATAGTTTATATTTGAAGATGTGTTCTGGTGTAATAAACAGTTTTCTTTCTCGAGCGAGAGGGTGTTTAGAAGAATAGAAACTCATCACTGAAAAAGTTTGTGAAAAGGGGAAGAAAAAATGGAAATTTGTAAAAAGTGAACAAAAGAAATAGTTGTAATTTTAAATTTAAATTAGTAGGAGAATTACAAACTATATAAGTGTGAGGGACTGCAATTTTATGAAAAAAATTGCAGAAAAAGAAAGAAGGATGGAAAGGAGAGAGGGAGGAGCATTTGGAATATGTAAATAGGTCGTGGAGCTGATATTCATAACAAGTAGTAACATTTGCATATATTTTTAGCAATTTTAACCATATATAGGAATAATAATGATCAAGTTTATTACTATTTTTAGTATCAATATCCTGTATAAAAGACAGATACAAGTTTATTACTATTTTTTAGTACAACTAAAATCCAAACCGCAAAAAAATCTTGAACGATCGCATTCCCTACATTTAGTGCAATCGGCTGGTTTGAAAGATACAGTCTTCTTCTTCAGGTCATATCCAATCAAAAAGTTACTCTGTGCAATAGTACCATACAACCCAACCTTATCGGTCTCGACAAAAGCGAAGCATTTAATTGATGACGTCAATTGTACGAATGTATTGTACGGTTTCAACTTCACATCGGCGTTCTCAAAATGCATTGTAATCTCTGGGATTTCTCCATCGCTCAAAGACTCGTAGCAGTATTTCAAATATGTAGTTGGACTCTTAACTGTTTTCTTCTTAATTTGTTGTGTCAACTCAGATACCACTTTTTTGTAGAGTTCAGTATTAAGATACGTTAATGTTGTTCCCGTGTCGATTTCTATGTTGCCCTCTTCAGCTGGCAAATGATGTCCGAATACATTGAGTCTTACAGTTCCGACACTAATTCCTTGTAGGGTTAAGAGATATTGAGTGTTTCGATATTCTGTAATTATGGGAGTAGTGACCACAGGTGCACCCTTAGATTTGGATACAATAGCATTACGACCAAAATTAATCTTGGTGGATTTATTGTTGGCTGTGATAGGAACCAAACAATAAGAAAATTTTCGCTGGATTTTAGATCCCAGTTGTGAGACAAGCGAAAGTTCTCCACTTCCAAGGCTAACGACCCCCACTGAACCCTGAGTAAAGTTTCTGCCATTTTGATGTCCGCACCCAAAAACAATATTAGGAAATGACACTTTACCTAACTTTATAGTATCGGTTGCTAAATCACCTTCACTAAATGATCCATCAATGTATTCCTTTCTATAAGGACACCGGTTGTCATCCATTATTACACCGCGAGATTCTCCCAATATTCTGCACTTTCGGTCCTTCAACCCAACTATTTTATAACTTGTTGATTTATTTGGATCAAAAGGAGACGAGGTTTGATTAAAACATGGCGAACAAGGTTTACATTGTGTCCAAGTTATATCATTACCCGTGGACACAGTGAGTAAATTTGGAACCGGTGGTGTGCCAATGGAGATATTCATTAGATATTCTCCTCTATCCAATATCACATCGGCCCTACGTAATCTATGGGAGTGATTTAAGAAATAATGGGCATGGTGTAAAGAACGGTGCAAGGCATTATTTAAGCGTTGAAAAGATGTTAAGGACGGGTTGTATAATGGAGATTCAGGTGAGTCTCGGTGAATTAGATCAACGCTAAAACCGTTATGTTTAGCTTCTAAGAGAGAACATGTCGATATGAGTAATATAGAGAAGAAAATGAGACACATAGCCATTGGATTATATTCTTGAGTTTGTATCAATTTGGTGTGTATATATATAGAGTAATGATATATTCCACCCAAATTCATACTACCCAAATACCACCCAATGACATGGCGTGAATTGGTTGGTTACAAATAGGTAATGTATTTATTTTCTTGATTTGATTAAAGATTTGTAACCAACCAATTCACGCCACGTCATTGGGTGGTATTTGGGTTGTATGAATTTGGGTGGTATATATCATACTCATATATATAATCGTTTTAGTTGACCATGTATTATAATTCATTAGAGTATTCGTTACACTTTCTAGATTATTGTAATATGTGGTTAATGATATATTCTATTTTTTTAAAATAGAAAGAAAACTTTCAATATAAAAGCAATACTTATCTTCCTTATCTTTTTCTTTTTTCAAAAGCTTTAAATAAAATATGCAATAAGTTCATTACAGGAAACAACTCAACCAATTATTCTAGGAATTGGGGAAGAGACTGACAACTGAGCTAAAGCGGAGGGGGGGGGGATTCCGTTACGCAATCACGAAGCAATATACTCGATAGTTTGTGTTAACTGGCCCAATCAACTATTATATTTTCTTTCCCATTCATATGAAAGAAACTAGAGTAATGATATTTGTCACCCCTTTTTGGTTCACCCTTGTATCACCCTTTATGTGGCACCTTATGTGTCATTAAATAACGGAGAGAGAAAAAAAGTAATTAGGAAAGAGAAATAATTTAATTGGTATTTAAAACCTCCACATAGGAGGTGATATAAGGGTGAACCAAATAGGGGTGACAAATATCATTACTCAAGAAACTAACACGTCTATTACAAAATAAATCTTTAATATCTAGATAAAATAACGTAAAGCGAGACAGTGGAGGAGCTTTGTTGTCACTTAGAACTCTAATCTCCTCAAAGTGGAAGTTAATAGAAGAAAGTAAACCATTGCGCACTCCAATTTGTTCAGCTTTGTCGGCACTGTTACAAGAAAGGACCAAGCATAACCACGAAACAGTTTGTTATTTTGATCTCGTAAAACAAAAGCAAACGAAGCTTTCACATCTGTCTAAATAGATGCGTCTGTATTAACAATTAATTTATTAGTAGTCATGTTTTTAGTCCATATTACTTGTTGATTCAGCATTGTATCTATTTGTCTATTACCTCTCAAGTCATATTCCTTTGTATTGACTTCCATTTTGTGTTGTTTAAACTCAGTATTATTATTCAACCCATGAGTTCTATTTTTAGGGGCTATTATGTTATTTATCTCATTAGCCTCAAAATTTGTTATTTTACTGTAATGGTATTCATCATAGGCTTTACGGGACTAGAACAGAGTATAATGAGGGTCAGGGCTAATCCCTTCATAAAGACAAGTATTTCTAACTTTCTAAATTGCCCAAAGCATAAATAGATTTAAATCCAAATCTTTTACAAGCTAAATCAGTGCGACCTATAATTTGATTCAGTTCAATTAACCACATCTCAGTATTACATGTACCTGGGTGTTTGGAAAGTAGTTGCATTGGAGATATTAACCAAAATGCCCTTACCCGGGGCAAGCAAAGAACAAGTTTTCAGCTGTTTCAGTTTCACAATTACAAATCTTGCGCACATGGTTTTCTATACATTTTCTTTTGAATTTATTTTCCTTTGTAGGTAAAAATCCTTTACAAATTTTCCATACAAATTTTCTTGTCTTAGGAGGGATATTTTTGCTTGAAATCTCCTTCCAAAGAAGTTTTGGGGTGACATAGGAGCTAGAGGGATACATAGTATCCCAAATCTTATCCTTTTTAGCCTCCATCTCTTTTAAATATGAGTAAATAGCTTTAGAGGACACTTCACCATATTTTGATTTCCCTACATATCTATATCCTCACATTCTCTGAGAGGAGTCATAATACTCATTATTTTTTTACCCTTACTTTCACAGAATAGTTAACTATAACACTTTAATTCCAAATATTACTGTTTTCGAAACATAACTTAGGGACACTATTTAATGGGCAGTTTAGTGGAGGTTTTATCCTCTTTATACGTGGTATCCATTCATTTTTTCACATGTTTATGCCTTTACCATTGCCTAACTTCCATATAAGGTCATTTTTAAAGGTATTTCTACCTTCAAGGATACTTCTCCATCCCCAAGATGGGTGGTACCGTAAATCTGCATTAATGAATTCAGATTTACTATAATATATTCCTTTAAGTGTTCTAGAGAGTGGTGTCTCCTTGTGCGTTCTAAAATAACACACCTAAAAAAAGGCAAGACACGTACCGCAAGTGTACGGTCGTCCAAGTAATATTCGGTAAACGGGTTTTCTATCTCAGGGACGGATTGGATATGACTTTCGATGTTATGTAATAAGTGTGAATAATTATAATATGATGCAGAAAGTAAATGATATAAAGATTTGTTTTGATTTTTGATTAAGGACTACGATGCAAATAAAATAAAATACTAAATTAACTAATGCAAATAAATAAAGATTAGTGGACGCAAGAATGAGAAGTGGTACTTGAGTCTCGCAAGGGATATACCTAAATTTATATAATTAATGTTTCCGATTAATGGCTAAAATGGTATTTATGTATTAGTCGGGACTCTATAATCTCCTAACCCCCGTCAGGGTGGAATTAGGAGCTATCCTAAGGTATTACAAACCCCGTCAGGACGATTATAAACTACCTTTGAATGTTTAAGTCTTTTACCCAATTGGCTACGAGATTAGTTAAGCCCGCCAGGCTCAATAACTTATATATCTCGCGTCTATTACCTAGATCCGTAATTAAACCCCCTGTCAACGTGATCACTTCGCCACTAAAGTGAATAGTCTAATTTCTCAATCCTATTTCTAATTGGCCAGAATAAAAATAGTAACTTAAGACACGATAATATTCAATACTAAATGCCCAATTTAAATTAAATTCAACAATCCCAAATTCAGGAAAACATCAGTTAGATAGATAAGGGTTTAACTCATAACTGCGATTCTCAAGTACTTATGTGTTTAAATCATAATGTAATGAAAAACTAAAATAAAAGATAAATTACTCATGTTCAATTACAAGAATGAAATGGGTAACCTAATTGAATGATTGATTTTGACTGTTGATGGAGAAATTAGAATTCTCCGGCTTCAACTTTCTTCTCTCCTTCTGCTTTTTGACTTCTCTCTGGCGCTTCTATCTTGTAAAATATGATTTATGTGTTTTAAAATAAGATATTTTAGAAATTAATCAACTTGAAAAGGGGGTCTTATCGTTCCGTTATTTGGGTTTGCCGCTTGGAGCTTTGATATTATCTTTGAGAGATTACAAACATCTCATTGATAAGTTGGAAGGTTATGTTTGATCTTGGAACTATCTTTCTCTCTCATATGCATGCGGTCTTAATTTTATTAGATTAGTACTTCAAGGGGTTATATGCTTTTGGTTATCTATTCTTCTGATTCTGATTTGTGCGCGTGATAGAATTGTGATTATTTATAGGAGTTTCTATTGGGATGGAAAATATCTGGAAATTAAATAGAAAAATATAGCTAAACCAAAAGAAGAATGAGGGATAGGCCTCAAAGATTTTGGAGTTTGAAACAAATCGTTGCTTATGAAGATGTTGTAGAAAATTGTGCGAAGAAAGATTTTTTGTGAATAAAATAGGTGCATGGTGAGTATTTCAAAAATAATGGTTTTTGGGAGTGGAAAGTGAAGAAGTTAGACTCTAAACTCTTTAAAATATTTTGGGAGCTAAAAGAGGTAAGTGAGGTTTTGTGGGACATGAAGGAGGAGTCGAGGTGTTGCATCATTGGTCTTCCACCCCAAAAGATAAACGCATTGCTGTGAGCCAAGAAGTGGTGAGTTTCTTACTTTACATAAATCACCTTATGATACTTTTCATTGACAATCTTTTTCTAAAACTATTGTATTAGACTCTTGTATTAATAACAAACATGTTATCATTGTATGGATGACAATACAAGAGAAACTTCGCACGAAGAATATGATGATTTATATGGAATTTGATTCATTTTGTGAATTGTGTGGTGAAAATTTTGAGCCAAACAATCACATTTTCTTTGAGTTTGCGTTTACTAAGAGTATTTGGAAAGATATGAGAAGATGGTTGGGTATTGAAAAAGAGATGGGTACTATTTTAAGTGCCCTCAAATTGCTAAAGAAATTTAAAACTAAAAAATTAAAGGAGAAATATAGAGAGAGTTGTATTTGCCGTTAGCATCTATAATATATATGAAGAATGATAAATAACCTAACTATGAGAGGTGAAACTCCTTTCGTAGATAGAGCTATCCAAGAGACTAAAATATTTTGTCAATTTTATTTGTTTTGTACTCTTATCATATTTTTATGGATGATCCAGATATTTTAATTTTATCTCGTTGAAATTAGATTAGCGAGTAGATAATAACTACCTTAAACTTTCAAGTTTTGGTAGATTCTTGTTGTATAATATACAATTTATCTTATTATAAATGAATTTTTTTTTACCCAATTAACAAAAAAATTGGGTTTCTAAGTCTTTGGTGTACTCTTCCTTTTGTCTTTGTCTAATGTGATATTTTCAAATTTTCTTATTCGAAAAATTCTTCCTTTCAACAACCATCTAATACATCCTTCATTTTATTGCGGTAATACTTTATAAGTCACTTCACTTTGTTCTTATCAAATTTTTATTCTTTTTTTACGTGGGTCAGCTTACGCCCATTACGACTAATCCCACAAAAATATGTAAACCTCCTTATGAATATCTCATGTAAATCAGAACTAGATTTCTCATGTTCAAGGGGTTTGGATCTTGTATCTCTCACTTTACACACGTTAGAGAATGGATTTGAATTCTCATTCTTGCTCGGCTACTTGGTTACTTGTTTTATTTTCGTTGTTCAAAGAACATTATGTGAACTTTGTGGAGGCTTTAAAGTGGTGAAATGATTAGTGAGGGTCAAGTTTGAATTATATCTTTCCGTGTGTGTGTTTATATTCTTTCGTTATTTAGAGCCCGTTTAGGATTGATAATTTTAGAGCTAAAAGTATTTTTTGATTAAAATTAAAATATTCGTAAAAAATATTAAAAAATATTTTGACATCCGAAATCACTTTAAGTGATTATTTTAATAATCACTTATCTAGTGTTATTCCTAAAAGTAATTTTAAGGATCTAAAGTATTTTTATGAATCTAAAATCACATTAAGTGATTATTTAAAAAAACAATCTCAAACGGGCACTTAATTTATTTATTTTCCCCCAACTTGTTAAAGCAATCCCGTTAATATAATTTGATTTACTTTTATCTTTTAAATATAATATCAATTATTTTGGCAAAAATAAACAAAAATAAATTATGTTTAAATTACAAGTAAAATAGTAACCAATAGAGAAAAACCTTAACGGTTAAACCTTTCCAAGTAAAAAAAAAAAGATCATACTTTATATCAATCACAACACAATTTATTGTCACACAGATCCATATACCTCATAGATTGAAAGTGAGGTACATAGTTTATTTGTGCACAATTGCACATAATACAATATAGTTTATAGGGTCCATTTTTTCAATTCCAAGTGTTACATTAGAGGGAAATCAGGGTAATCTCTGCAATGCTCCTCTTATTATACATATGCCTTCCCATTAAACTTAGTGTACCCTGTAATAAAGTGAGTTATTAGAATAAACATGTAAAAAACCAAATCTCCTAGTTAGAGGTGGATCTACCATAGCTAAGTTACGTTTCAGTTTAGTTGTAACAATAAAAATAACAAAAGTGAGAGCGCAAGGGAAAAATATATACTTGGAGCAGTCGAGATTCGGACTAAGCTTGTAAGGAAGGCTAACCCCACACTGTCCAGGGAGAGCATTAGCGCTACCATAATTGAACCCAGGAACAGCTTTAGCAATGGCAAGAAGGCACCTACAAGCAATCGGGACACTACCTGAAGCCTTAGCGGAGTTATAAATAGTTCTAATCCCATTGCAACAATTAGCTGGGACAGGACCACCACTTCTGAGATAGTTCAAGCATGGAATAGCAGCACCTTGTACCTGACTGCATGTAATAGCCTCGCAATTTTGTGCTAGAAATGCCACGGACAGCACCACCAAACAAGCAATTTGAGGAAATGAGGCAGCCATTGTTAAATATTTATTACACAAGAACTCTTAGTAAGTTTAATGTAATTGTTGATATTTGAGCACATATGTTTCTAACATCCTGCACTGTTATATAGGCTTTCAACTAGACCTAACCATGTGCTAGTAGTATGGAGAAGTTAATGGCCTGATTTTTTTGCTGAGTGTTTAAGATACAGACTGATTCCTAATTCTTATCCAGGATCTTTATCTACAAAAAATTATAATTTGGGTGTTAAACTGAACAAATGATTAGGTATCGCACCTCATTATAGATCGAGGCAATATACCAAACGTTTGTTTTACTTAAAAGATTAAGATAATACTCATACTTGTTTATATAAAATGAAAATTAAATAAGAAACTGAATTGTTAAAGTGAGATGTTGAGAAGTGAAATTAATGTGAAAAATGTCAAAAAAATATATATTGAGTGTACATTTCCCCACATTAGAAAAATTAAAAAATAAATAATAAATTATCACCATATGTATATATATTTGGTACTGGCTTAAATTTCGAACCTAAATGACAGGCACCACAACAAAAAAAATTGTGATACGCCAACACTTATTTCCCTATCTTCTATTAACTAGTTGTTAAGAAAATCTTAATCTTGTATTTGTCGGCCTTCAGTCTATTACTTCTAACAATTCTGCCCACCCTCCTAATAATAGTCATTTATTACTCCTTACAATTTTATTCCCCTCTTATTCATTGCTTTTAACAATTTCCTAACCCTACCTTTGTAACCCCGCCTTTGCAAGAGTTGGCTAGTTACATATTTTTCCACTCCGTTTATTAATATAGGTGTTGAAAATTAAATAAATACCCATAATTTTGGAAAATATAACAAATAACAAATAATCCACATAACTCTTATTATCCATAATATTTTTTGGGGATGATTAATATTTAGGAGTAAAAAAACACTGCCCAGACCGAACTATTCATTGACCACCAAATTTTTGTATATACATATCTATTGTCAGTTTTATTATGTTTTTCAAAATCTGGCATAGTTTAGAGGGTAGAGTTGCTTAGCTTTAATATAAGGATATTAATTTCAATCCACTTCATACGTATATAAACAATGTAAATTGTATATTACTGGGTATAATATAAAAAGGAGGATGTGAATGAATTTATTGATTCTAACTTTATATAAGATGGTAACATTAATTTTTTTTTATAACATGGGTTGTTTGGTAGAAAATATGTATGTCTTTCTTGCATACTTAAACTAGGTTATTTATGTTTACAGAAGAAATCGAACCTTTGTATATGTCATTTATATTCTTAAAATTCAGATCAAGATTCTAACCAGTTAAGTTATGGTGGTTATGGTGGGAACTTTCTGAAGTGGTACAAGTATTAGGAATGGCCATGTTCAAAATATGACTTATCATAGTGGTGTTTATGTAATTTTATTGTTTATATTTGTTTCTGATTCATGAATTTAGTATAGTCATATGGTCTTTGCAATCTTGTATATTTTCATAGTCATAATATTACCAACCGTCAAATCACTTTTATACTGTTACGGCGGTAAACGAACCAAGTCGTTCGCGAGTAGTTCGAGTTCGTCTCGGAGAAAAACTCGTTCGAGATCGGCTCGAATATAAACAAACTCAAGCTCAAGCTTCATTTTATGTTCGATGAGTAAACAAAACTGCTCGACCTCGGCCGTGAGTTCGTTTAAAATTATGCATAATATATTATTTACTTATAAATATATAATTAAACCTTCAAAATCAAACTGGATACATTTATTTTTTTTGTTATGTTTCATATTTTCATAGCGCACATTCCATTAAATATCAATCATTTATGAAAGTTCTATTTCAACCAAAAAAACAACTAAAAAAGATTGTTCAATAAATTAAACAAACAAGTTCTAACATTTTTAATTTGGATCTTGAAAGCTCGGGCTCGACTCGTTTAAATTTGAACTCGGCTCGGTCCAGCTCGTTTATATTTGAACTCGGCTCGGTCCAGCTCGTTTATATTTGAACTCGGCTCGACTCGAGAAAAACAAACATGTACATTTAGTATTCGGTTCGGCTTGATTTGTTTACAGCGTAATTACTTATTGTTATAATAGAAAAAGCTTAGATCTTTCTCAATGGAAATGATTATACTTTATTTTAACCAAACACAATTTATTGTAACACAGTACTCCATATATCTATGGCGCTACATATTGAACATGAGGTACATAGTTTATATGGGCACACACTATATATAGATTATAGGGTACATTTTTGCCATTCCTAAGTGTTACATTATATAGGGACAAGTGAGTAAATCTTTACGATGCTCCTTTTATTGCACATGCCTTTCCATTAAAATCAGTGTACCCTGTAACAAAGTTGAGATATTAGAGAAAAGGATATATTGCAAAATGGTTATGATGTTTATCTTTACTATATATACAAATTCTTTTAATTAAACGACTATTTTTGTTTTCTATACCTTATTTTGAAAAAGAAAATTAATTGTGATATTCTAAAAAATTTGCATTTCAATTATTCCAATTTAAATAGTATGTTTTATGAATGCTTGATAAAAAAAAGCTTATATGGAAAATTGTTGGGTAATAAAGTTAACACCAATCGTTCCACCAAATACACGTAATTCATTGATAAATATAAGTAACACATTAAAAAAACATGTGATCACTGATGAGATGTAAGGGAAAATGATGATTCGATGGTGGTGGGGTAGAGAATTTTATGGTGGTTGACAAAAAATAATCTATGGCAAATCTGTAATTTGATTAATATATAAATTGTAGTACGCCCGTGGTGGTGTAATGGTCATGGGTGGTGTTGAGAGGATGGTGGTGGAGGTGGTATAGTTGCTTGTTGGGTTGAGCAGAGCTTGGTGGTGGTGATTGAGATGATGGAGCAACAATGTTGATGGTCTGTGAGTGAGAAAACGCTCCGAGGCATGGTGGTACTGATATTAGGAGTGGGGTCTTATTTTTTAAATCATTGATCATTGATAGTCTATTTTTAGAAAACATAAACTAAACTTTCTATATGGGGAAATGGAGTGGAGGAGGGTTTTGTATTTTTTTTCCTTTTCAAATTTTGTTGAATTCTGATCTTGAAGGAGGAGAAGTTCAGTATAATGAAAATTGAAGGACAAGATTCAGATTTATAAATTAAGTTTTTTAATTATTAAAAATGCAAAAAACCATATTATCCTTCAAAATTATATTTTAATTTGGAAAAGGTTAATGTTTAGAGACTTATGATTAAGTTATAGGAATAAATTTCGGTTAAATTTATTTGTGGATAGTTTTCTTGTTCTATTAAATTGACAAAAATTCGAGCAAGGTCATATGTTAAAAGAAATTTTTAAGCGTCATCTTGTTCCAAATTATGAGAGGAAGACATATACTTGGAGCAGTCGAGTGTTGGACTGAGGTTGTAAGAGAAGCTAACCCCACACTGTCCATGGAGGGCATTAACGCCTTCATAATTGAACCCCGGAATTGCTTTAGCAATGGCAAGAATACACCTACAAACCGCCTGAACATCACCTACAGACTTAGCGGAGTTATGAACAGATTTTACTGCATTACAACAACTAGCTGGGACAGGACCACCACTCCTTAGATAGGTCACACATGGAGTAACAACATCTTGTACTTGACTGCACGTAATAGCCTCGCAATTTCGCGCTAGAAATGCCACGGAAAACACCACCAAATAAGCAATTTGGGGAAATGATGCAGCCATTGTTGAATTGATTTTATTTGAGCACATAAGTTGTTAGCGTCCTGCATAGTTATATAGGCTCTAACCTGACATGATGTACCAAATCATGTGCTAATTACTATTAAGAAGTTAATGGCATGAGTTTTTATTGAGTCTTTAGATATAGATTGACTCCTAAGTTCTTGTCGAGTACCTCTATTATTGAGTTCAGGATCTCAATCTACAAATTATTGTCATTTAGGTTTGAAACTCAATAAATGATTAGGTCCCTCACCTTGATATAAGTCGAGGCATATACCAAATGTTCGGTAACTTAATTAAGATAAGATAATGTTCTCCCTTGGTTTAAAAATAATAATTTGAGAGTTTAAACTCTCAAACACTTTATTACCTAAAGTAAATTATTATAGAATTATCAAGTTATATCATATAAATCTATTCATCTAAATCTCCATTAAAAATATAATTTTAGCAGCTATTTAACACATGAATAGTTTATGAATATCAACTAAGATATGAATAGTTTTAGCATCTATTTTGGCACCTATAAAATGGAATCAAAATGTCAACAATTTACAAACGTTGAATTTATCAAATCATGAAAGAATGGGCAAAAAACAATGAAAGGAGAATCGTAACCACGATGGAATCGGAGTTGCACACATGTTAATTAAACCTCCAAAAAAATTTTTTTGCATACATGGATCAAGTTCTTTGGAGTATAATTGAAAAAAAAAGGGGGAAATATCTCCCGTGGTCCTTTAAGTTTCAAAAAATTGCATGACCCGGTCCTTATCTTTCCATTGCTACGAGATGGCCCTTTATCGTCACATTTTGTGACAATGTTGATATTTGTCCTATTTATTATCAATTGGCCGTTAATCAACGTCACGTGGCGTCACGTCAGCGACGCATAACTAACACATAAGCGTCACATAAGCATTATTCTTTTTCATCATCATCGTCCTTATTATTTCATTGTCCACCATAATCAACCCGTCCTAGCTGCTCTCCTGCACAAGAAAACCACCGCCACTCGCGGTCCATTCTACACCATCATCAACTCGGTTTGGCTACGCCATCAACAATTGAAAAACCCAAATTAAGGTAAAAAGTTAATTTTGACCACTGAAACTTACCAAACCGCTCCCCTGCAAAGGAAAACGTCGCCACTCATGGTCTATTCTCCACCATCATCAACCTAGCTTGGCTACGCCATCAACCATCGAAGAATCCAAATTAAGATAAAAAATTAATTTTAACCACCACTGAAACTCTGAAAAGATGAATTGTTTTTAACTTAATTTAAGTATAATTACAATAGTGATGTTTATTATATTTTTATACAAATCCTAGAATGGTCATTCTATGACCGTTAGAATCCTTTTACCGTGCTCTGAGAATAGCGTATATGGGGAGGGGGTGTTGTGTGGGTCCTACGATTTGTCGTTGAGCAATTTGGTCTTATAGTGTATTTTTTGAATTGTTTTGCAGTATATATATTCCTTAGGGCTTCTCCAACCACCCGTAATGGCCATGCGCTGAGAATAGCGTATATGGGAAGAGGGATGTCGTGTGGGTCCCATGATTGTCGTTGAGTAATTTGGTCTTATACTGTATTTTTTGAATTGTTTTGCAGTAAATATCTATTTGGGGCAACTGATGGAGGTGATGATGAACGTTATCAATGGATTTTTGATGATCTTTCTATTAATTTCTATTGGTGATGACGTTATTCTTATGTGGTGTTGACTAACGAGCAACTGATAGATAACAAAAAAAAAATGGTTAACGGTATCACAAAATGTAAACGTAAAAGGTCATCTCGTAACAACAGAATGATAGAGATCGGTTCGTGCATTTTGGTGATAGTTACAAGGCCACCCGTAATATTTTTTCCGAAAAGGAATTTTATATAATATTTTACCCACAATGTGGGATTTCTATTTGTTCAAAGATTGATAACAGTTTACAATGTTTTGCAGGTGTTACATTAGGACAACAAATAGTGCTATGATAGCCATGTAGGACTTATTAAGTGATATCAAATAATAATTAATCTAACAATTTTATGTAAGGGTATAATAGTCTTTTCTCTTGTTTTACATTGCAAAGAAGGAAAACTCTAAACGTAATAGGAAAATAATTCAACAGTTATGTGGTAATGACTCTGAACTATTAGCAAATGGATCACCATCATCCAAAATAATTTAATTATGTAACTTTTAATAATTCAGGATACAAATGGTAACATTTATAATAAAATAAAATATTATCATAGGATCAATTTAATTTTTTACTAGTTGAAATATTAAGATCTCAAATAATTAGTTTCTAAACTTAATCTTTTGATTTTCAACAACAATTTTTTCTAATTCATCATCTATTTTAATAAAATTTGCTATAGTTATTTTTAACCAGATACCTTTATGAAATAGGTATTTTCAACCATTTTTAATAGATATCTTTTATATATATATATATATATATATATATATATATATATATATATATATATATATATATATAACCGTAAATTTGAGTCGTCAATTTTTCTTAATCATTTTTTTTTTTTTTGGTTACATGGGTTCCGGGGTAGCTTGCCACTACTAAAAATTCACCTATTGACGTCACTTAATTGGCGGCAGTTTTAAGTAATTCTTACCTATTATACGAGGGAACTTTTATATAGGTGGCAGTTTATCTAATTGATGTTAATTGGATAGAGTAAAGACGGCTCATTTGATCAAACCCCGTCTATAATCATAAATATTTGGAATTTATTCTAACTAATTTTTATGGTTTGAAAAAAAAAACATCTAACAGTCATTATGTTTTTTGTTGACATTCAATATGTAACTAGAAAATTATATTTTTTATTAGATTCTTTTATTTTCAACTTAAAAAGATAATAAATAGTAAAATTTTCTTTTATATAAAAGACTACAACTAATTTTTAAACGTCCACTATGTTGACAAAAAAAAAACATCCACGGTAAAAACAAAAAACTTGCCTTTTTTGTAAAAAATTATTTATTAAATAGTAGATTATTTTATTTTATTCGATAGATTAAGCTATCAATAAATATATTTTTATTAAGTAATTAGATAAACTTTTTATTATAGAATCCAACTTAAATATATATGTAAGTAATTTATATATATTAGATAAATTTTAATATCTCTATTATATGTATAAATATGAGTAATCACAATAATTAATAGATATCATATAAAAAAAAATTTCCATGAAATAGTTGATAAGAACGTTTTTTCTGATATTCTTTCCACCCTATTTTTCATTTCACTTTTTAGTTCCCGCCTAGTTAGATATTATTCTTAATCCAAAACTCTTTCTAAACCAAATAAAAAAAATGGAGACTCGTTCTCTGAATAAAAACCATTCGGCTTGCTTCTCACGGCCATACCTTTTTCTATTGATTGATTAGCGCTTGAATCTGGAAAAGTATACTATCAAGGTTAAACTCATTTTTTCTATCTAGGACGATCGATCTACATGGCGGCTCCTCGGCTTACTTCGATTGTTGCAAAGATTGGATCTGATCTAGTAAAGACGACAAGGATAACGGGGCTTGTCAAATTCTTTCACATAACTTATCACTATTTCAAGGTATGTTAAATTGCTTCTCCACTTTCATAGAGTAGTCTATGGGTTTTAATAGAATCATTCAATTTTGGATTTTGTTTGTGGTTGTTGTTGTTGATGAAATTGGTGAATATAATATATTTTTGAACAATTAATCATAAAATGCATGATATATAACTATTTAATTTGTGATATATAATAAATTGTATAAGTTAATCAAAGTGTTTGTAGTTATGCCGCTTAAAAAATTAGATTTCCTTCTCATGTGTTTTGCTATCTTATGAATAAAGATTGGATTCTGGTGGCTCTTTTTGAAGCCATTCTCCAGATTTTCTGGCAGAAAATCTCAGAAACACTTATTTTTCTTAAAGTGAGTCAGACTCTCATTTGTTACTCTGAAGCATTCAAGCCTGATCATCTAAATATTGCAATCAGTTGTTGGTAAAAATTGATAGATGTTACCGTTGCTTATGATGGTAATGAACATCGGTTTAATTAGTGTTGGAAAAATAACAATCACTGGTTTTAATAAATGAAGAAATGGAATTCCGAAAAAAAAAACAAAATAATTCTCAATTAAAGTAATACTACTCTATTACAATGAATTGAAAATAATGAAACTTACACGGAAAATATGAGAAAGGAACTATTACACGGAATGTAAGTGGCGTTAAAAAGATATTCCGGTCATGCCGGTTATCTCTAACAAAAGTTCTATTCTATAGAAATATTATACTAGAATATTTGAGAGAGAAATATAATAGTATTTCTAATTCTTAGTTTCATTTTACATTCTATTCTTTATTCTCTCTAGAATATTTTTTTTCCTTTCTATTCTTTCTATATTTTTCCATTCTCTCAAGAATAATCTTTTTTCTTCTCCTCTTGAAATGAAAGTGACAAAGTCACTATTTATAGAAGAAATAGCAAGACAAGAAAACCGTCACATTAATGCTCGTCAATGCTCATTAAAGTCGTCCGTTTTTTTTTCTTTATCAAGTTTTTGTAACTCCTATAACAACTAATACATAAAGAACCATTAATCCATAATGAAGAATAAGGAATAATTCTAATGGTTTTTTCCCCAAATAATAAAGTGGGACTATTATACACAAATGGTATTTTCCACTTCTTCCAAAAACATGAAAGAATTAATAAAATAAATTGTCTTTATTTAAAAAATTCCAACAATCCCCCACTCATGTTCTTTGGGAAAGAAGGTGAACAGGTTTCCATAAATATTAGCATTTGGGTGAATTGTACTTAAGTGTCAATATCTTTCGATTTGAATTGACACGTAGTGAAGTGAGGCAACCACCAAAAACATATCAAGTGAACGTACTCTTGAACTTGATAGTTTTCGATCGAGACCCTCACAGCACATACTCTACCCGACTGATAGTTACAGATTCCTCAAACATCACCCTTTCCATGCACATAGGTGATCTCCAAGAGCGTCTAGCCTCATTAGCCGACCCTCTCGGATTTCGAGATCATTAAGAGCAATAAAGCTCATCCTCATTATGTGTCTCTCTAATTCATCAAGTCCCTTCTCTTTAGGACCAACCTTACGGGCTATGAATTTGTGGTGATTCTAACAACTCATCCCTTGGGAACATCAATGACGTCTCCTTGTAATCATATTATGAGCAATATACAACAACCTCAACGGTGAATTCATCAAATCCATCTCAAAAGGACCACCACGCATGGCTATGAATTCATTAAGTATGAGAAATATATAACAACCTAAACGGTGAATTCATCAAGTCCGTCTCAATAGGACCACCACACATGGCTATGAATTCATTAAGTTTTAATTTGCTCATGTATGCACAATTTACATTATATGGATGAGAAGTTAGTGAATCATATAGATCAATAGTACATCTCTAGTACTTTATTAAATGAAAAATAATAACCTAATGGTCACCACTTGAGTCTCTTTGCAATATGGACAATACCAAGTTGGGTTTTGTTCATTAAGAGCATCATAATCATTATAATTATTTTATATTCGTTAAGGGGTACACACCCCCCACAATTCTCTTATTAATGAATACTAGTATTATAAAGATTTTTTTATTTAACTAGATATTACTTTTATATCACTGGTTGTTGTTTTTTTTGAAATGGTTTTTCTCATATTTTCCGTGTAAGTTTCATTATTTTCAATTCATTGTAATAGAGTAGTATTACTTTAATTGAGAATTATTTTGTTTTTTTTTTCTTTATCAAGTTTTTGTAACTCCTATAACAACTAATACATAAAGAACCATTAATCCATAATGAAGAATAAGGAATAATTCTAATGGTTTTTTCCCCAAATAATAAAGTGGGACTATTATACACAAATGGTATTTTCCACTTCTTCCAAAAACATGAAAGAATTAATAAAATAAATTGTCTTTATTTAAAAAATTCCAACAATTAGGATTTGTATTTGCAGAAACAGAATGGAGATTTTACTGTTCTTGAACAGGTTAGCTTTAATTCTCCAAACACATTTATTTAATACACCAATTTTTATATATATGATGTATCTTGCGTTTGCAAATGGTTCTAGGTTGTTTTTTGAAAAATTGTTCTCTTGATTTCTTTTGTTCAAACATGATAGTTCTCTTGTTGTTAGATCTAAACTTGATCTGCATATCTAGGAAAATAAAGTGATATATATCTAAAAGTGTAAATCCTATTACATCATTAGGATAAGATGTAAAAACTGGATAATAGGGTGATAAGATAATTATTTCACAATTTAGTTAACTTTCATGTGACTCGGCTGTGTGAATTATAAAGCTAAGAATAATAATAAATTTAGATTTTGGAATGAAAGGAAAATAATTGTGAGAAGTGAAGTGATAGTAGATGTACATAAATCTATTCGAATAAGAGAAGGGAAAGTAGATTTCGTATTTGGTGGTGACTTCACCTACTGAAGATAATGAGTCTAGAGATAAGTGTATGATTTTTTTACCTGAAATTCATGTATGATGATAAATGTGTAAAAAAGGAGGAATATGTATTGGTTGGGGTACTCTATGCTCTTAAATAAGTATATATTCCTTTGCTTTTCTTATAGTTGCTTAAAATTATAGAATGAGTAACGTGGTCTGCCATTATATTTCCATTGACAGTTGGCATATGCCTGATTTAAAAGAGTTGTTTCCCATTCTTTCGTGAACAAAGTGTAATCTACAGGAGTACCCAAGCTCTTTGAGAAAGCTTTATAGTAAGTGTTTAAACTACTTTTTACTTCTATGTACGATATAAGGAATTATTAAAAAGGTTTATTTACCCATATTTTTTATGACACAGTTAAAGAATCAGAGCATTTAGATTGGGCAACGAGAATGAAGATAGCTATGTGAAAGTCATATTGCCTTGGACACATGCATCAATTAACACCTCGGAATCCATCGAAACTTAAATTCATCATCAACAGTGCGTGTAACTGAAGATTACGCACAAAAGTATCAAATTTCGCCTTCTTGAATGAGACACATTGCGCAACCGAAATGGAACCAAACTTACAAATGTTATTTGTGATTAAAAGTAATCACCGGTTTTACAAAAAGAAATGGATTCCGAAAAAAGGTAAAAACAGTTTTAACGTAAACTAACTATTACAATAAAGCTGGAAAAATGATTACAAGAAATCGAATAACAATACACGGAAATGCGATTACAAAATCAAATTAAAGATTACACGGAAATGGTTACGAAAAACAAACTTACACGGAAAATAAAACAAGCCTAATCCTCGGTTGTTAAAAAGATATTCCGGGGGGTATCCGGTTATCTCTAACAGAAAAAACAGCGTTTAGTGTTGTGTTTTAGAGAGTGTTTGGTTTTTTCCTTTGTAATTCGTAGTCAACTCTGGTGGGGAATGAGCTCTATTTATAGGGAAGAGTGGAGTAGGAAACCTTTGACTCTTGTAACCGACCAATCAAATCCCGTGATTGCCTCCACTAATTGATTTGACAGTTTTCTGATTTTATTCCACGCGTTTTGGTTGACTTCTTTTATTCCCCACGTTTTGCATGCTGGTGTAACCGCTGGCTGACTTGGCCATCTTATGGAATGATCTTCAACGGACGCGTGATTGGTGGAGTCTATGATTTACGTTTCACTATTGATTGATTGCCAATGTCCCTTTAATAGCTGATAGTAAAACTTGTTTCATTTTTCATTTTTTGACTCCCCAAACTCCCCACGAACCACGACCCACGCCCACGCCGCCGCCGCCGTCGCCGGTGCCGGTGCCGGGCCGGGCCGGGCGGGTGGGTGGTGGTGGTGGTGGTGCGCGCGTGTGGGCTTCTTCAAGGCTTTTCCATATGCATGGGGTTGTGCTCTTTGGAAGCTAATGTCATCACATTTGTTAAAAAGAGCTTTAGCTCCCTCTTTACTACCGATGTGGGAAAGATTCATTCCCACTTTGCATAGTCCAAATGTTCCAACAGTTTTGACATCAAAAGTCAAAGAATTCCAACAATCCCCCACACTTTTGATTGTCAACAAAAGGTTTGGAGAGAAGGTTCCACAAAGAAGAATGGGTGAATTGTACTTAAGCGTCAATATCTTGCGATTTGAATTGACACGTAGTGAAGCGAGGCAACCACCGACTTCCGTTTAAGTGAACTTACTCTTGAACTTTAACGGTTATCGATCGAGACCCTCACAGCACATACTCTACCCGATTCAAGGTTATGGTTCCCTCTAACATTACCTTTTGGTTCATCAAGTCCTTCTCTAAGGACCACCCTTTAAGGGCTATGAACTGGTGGATTTATTCATTTGAGAGTGGTGTAAGGACGTCTCCTCAACACTCTACCATGAATATTTGGGTTTCAAAGTTACCCTTGAATTCATCAAGTCCTTCCCAAAAGGACCACCATAAAGGCTATGAATTCAAATGTGAGTTTCAACACTCGGTACGCCTTTTTCATCAAGTCCTTCTCAAAAGGACCACCACGAGTGGCTATGAACAAGACGATTTGGGTTGAGCCTTAGGGATGGGTAAATCACATTGACTCATTAGTCACATGTTCCCACTTAATGGGTTTTAGACCCATCCCCCTCGACGTCTCCAGGACTAGTCTCCTAGTTAAGCCTTTGGTGAACGGATCAGCTAGATTCTCTTCTGATCGTACAAATTCCAAGGCTATCACACCATTCTTCAGTAATTGTCTTACTGACCCATGTCTGATGCGTATATGTCTCTTCTTCCCATTGTAGGCGCTATTATGAGCGACTCCAATGGCTGCTTGTGAATCACAGTGGATACATACAGGTGTGGCACTTCCTTCCCAAAGTGGCACATCTGATAAGAGACTTCTCAACCACTCAGCTTCTTGCCCAGCTAACTCTAGTGCTATGAACTCAGATTCCATGGTGGAGCGTGCTATACAAGTCTGTTTGGAAGACTTCCACGATACAGCACCTCCCCCTAAGGAGAATACATAACCACTGGTGGAATTTACTTCGTCATTGTCAGAGATCCAGTTTGCATCACAAAAACCCTCAAGGACTGCAGGGAATTTGTTATAGTGCAAGCCTAGATCGATGGTACCCCTCAAGTATTTCAATAGACGGCGAAGTGCAACCCAGTGATCACTACTTGGGTTATGAGTATAGCGACTAAGTCTACTCACGGCATAGGCAATATCGGGTCGAGTATAGTTCATTAGGAACATTACACTTCCTATGATTTTAGCATATTCATTTTGGGATACAGCATCCCCTACATGTTTAGATAAGTTAATGCTAGAATCATAAGGAGTATTTACAGGCGTTACATCAAAGGAATTGAACTTCTTCAGCATCCTTTCTACGTAATGAGACTGATTCAGGGTAATACCATTACTGCTTCTAATGATTTTTACCCCAAGTATCACATCAGCTTCTCCCATATCTTTCATGTCGAATCTGGAAGACAAGAAACGTTTAGTCTCATTTATAATATGAATAGTAGTACCAAAGATGAGCATGTCATCTACATAAAGGCAGATGATAACACACTCTGAATTTGTTACCTTGGAGTAAACACATGAATCAGAAGTGTTAGCTATAAACCCATATGAAATTAGAGTACTATCTAGTTTTTCATACCATTTTTTCGGTGCCTGTTTCAAGCCATACAAGGATTTTTTCAACTTACACACTTTGTCCCCTTGACCAGGGACCACACACCCTTCAGGTTGAGCCATGTAGATCTCTTCATCTAGATCTCCGTTCAAGAACGCGGTTTTGACATCCATTTGATGTATTACAAGTTCGTGAATGACGGCTAAGGCAATAAGGGTTCTTATCGTGGCAATTTTGGTCACTGGGGAATAGGTGTCAAAATAATCTTGACCTTTCTTTTGAGTGAAGCCCTTAATAACAAGTCTGGCTTTGAATTTTTCTATTGAGCCATCGGGTCTCAACTTTTTCTTAAAAATCCATTTGCTACTAATCGCTTTGCTACCCCTAGGTAAGTCGGTTAATTCCCATGTATGGTTACTTTTAATTGACTCAAGTTCACTATTAATAGCCTCTTTCCAAAAACTAGCATCTATAGATTTTAACGCATCATCATAAGTTTTTGGGTCATCCTCCATGAGGAAGCAATTGACTACCTGTTCGTCTAATAGATCAATGTGAGAACCTTCTGTGATAAAGGCTGTTATAAAGTCAGGGCCGAAGCTAGACTCAATCCTGCGCCTCTTACTTCTCCTAGGTTCTTCCTCGGGAATACTGCTAGGCTCCATGGAAGTGGAGGGGTTAGGAAAAACATCACAAATAGGTACAAGATCATTAGTAGATAAGTTATCAACAGGTAAAGAAGTATTGACAGTATTTAAATCTTTCAAAGGAAAAACATGTTCAAAAAACTCAGCTTCTCTAGATTCACAAATAGAGTTATCTTCTAATGACAAGAATCTGTAAGCCGCACTATTCTGAGCATACCCTATGAAAATTGAGTCAACGGTTTTGGGACCAACGGTGACAGTTTTAAAATCAGGTAGTTTGACTTTGGCTAGGCACCCCCACACTTTTAAAAATTTCAGGTTTGGTGGAAAACCCTTCCACATTTCATACGGGGTCTTTTCTAGGGATTTATGAGGTACCCTATTAAGTACATAACAGGCTGATAGGACAGCTTCCCCCCACATGTTGTTTGGTAAACCTGAACTTATTAACATGGCATTCATAGTCTCTTTAAGGGACCTATTCTTTCTTTCTGCTATGCCGTTTTGTTGGGGTGTATAAGGGGCACTAAGTTCGTGGATAATCCCATTTGTTTCACAAAACTCTTTAAGGGAATTAGAACTATACTCGCCTCCTCTATCTGACCTAAGTCGTTTGATTTTACAATCTAGTTGGTTTTCAACTTCGGCTTTGTATTTTAAAAACGCATTTTCCGCCTCATCTTTAGTTTTAAGAAGATATACTTTAGTGAACCTAGAGTAGTCATCTACGAAGGTTATGTAATAAAGTTTTCCACCTCTACTAGCGGAGTTTTTAAAATCAGCTAAGTCCGAATGAACTAATTCAAGTAGTTTAGTTTGTCTCGTGGTAACGGGTTTAAAAGGTTTTTTCGCAAGTTTGGACTCTACACATATTTGACATTTTTCAAATTCATCCACGTTGTTAACGGGTATTAGTCCAAGATTTTTAAGCCTTTTAATAGACGCAACATTTAAATGGCCTAGTCTACCGTGCCACGTTTGAACGGACTCAACAATATAAGCGGAATTAGATGCATTCTCATTAAGGGTTACAGTGTTTAAAACAAACAAGCCATTATTAAGGTACCCTTTCCCCACGAATTCGTCATTTTTGGTGATAATGACTTTACCCCCCTCGAACACAAGTTTGAGACTAACTTTATTAAGGAGAGCCCCAGAAACTAAGTTCCTACGGAGAGAGGGAACGAAGAGAACATCATGTAGTTCAAGAGTCTTACCAGAGGTGAGTTTGAGTGGAACCTGACCTTTACCAAGAACAGTAGCGGTGGAAGAATCACCTAAGTACACACACTCACCATCAGTTGCTTTTTCGAATTTCTTGAACAAGGCTTTGTTTGCGCAGAAATGGCGAGAAGCTCCAGTGTCAAGGATCCACTCGCTCTTATTCTCTACCAAGTTTACCTCAACCATTACCGCAGCGATGATTTCTTCGGTCTCAGTCAGATTCGCGGCTGCTTTGGGACCCTGGCCAGCTCTCTGGGGACATTCAAAAGCTTTGTGCCCTTCTTTGCCACAACAGTAACAGGCCCCTTTAGTTTTTTGAATCTTACCAGAGATCTTGAATCCTCCACCTTGTTTGTTGGTGTTGCCGCGATTCTTATTTCCCCCAGACTTAGGTTTGTTGGACCCTTGTTGCTTTCCCTTCCCTTTGAACCTATCTTTGTTACCTTGGCCAGAACCTTCAACTAGATTAGCTTTGGAGGGATGAGAAGGGAAAGAAATTGACTTATCCTTTAGTCGATTTGCTTCTTCGACTTGGATGTGACTGATGAGCTCTTGGAGGGTCATTTCTTTCTTTTTGTGCTTGAGGTGGTTGCGGTATTCACTCCAAGATGGGGGAAATTTCTCAAGCAAGATGTTGGCTTGAAGAATTTCACACATCTTCATACCTTCGGCGATAACTTCCGCGCATAGGTTCTCGTACACATGGAGTTGTTCAGTCATGGGTTTCTGATCCGTAAGTCTAAAATTATACCAATTCCCAGTCACGTACTTTTTCTTACCCGAATCATCAGCCCCATATTTTTTCTCGAGAGTTTCCCATATGACCTTTGCCGATTTCTCTTTGGCAAGGAGGTCAAAAATGGGATTAGTAACGTGGTTCAACATCCAGCCCCGAGCCATGGTATTAGCTCTTTTGAACCTAGATTCGAGGGCAGCATGCCTAGCTAGCTCTTGTTCAGTATGAGCTCCAATCTCCAAAAGTGGAGGAGCCTCGACTATAGCAAAGTCAAGTTCATACTGTTCAAGGCATATCATTATTTTTTGCGCCCAACGCTTATAGTTAGAACCATTAAGGGGCTCTAACTTGTTTGCGTCGAGAAGTGGCTTTGAGTTCAAAGAGGAACCAACAGCCGAAATCGGAAGAGCCATTTTCAAAAAAATAACCGGTGAAAAAAGAAAACGAATATCTTTTTAAATTGTTATTTGTGATTAAAAGTAATCACCGGTTTTACAAAAAGAAATGGATTCCGAAAAAAGGTAAAAACAGTTTTAACGTAAACTAACTATTACAATAAAGCTGGAAAAATGATTACAAGAAATCGAATAACAATACACGGAAATGCGATTACAAAATCAAATTAAAGATTACACGGAAATGGTTACGAAAAACAAACTTACACGGAAAATAAAACAAGCCTAATCCTCGGTTGTTAAAAAGATATTCCGGGGGGTATCCGGTTATCTCTAACAGAAAAAACAGCGTTTAGTGTTGTGTTTTAGAGAGTGTTTGGTTTTTTCCTTTGTAATTCGTAGTCAACTCTGGTGGGGAATGAGCTCTATTTATAGGGAAGAGTGGAGTAGGAAACCTTTGACTCTTGTAACCGACCAATCAAATCCCGTGATTGCCTCCACTAATTGATTTGACAGTTTTCTGATTTTATTCCACGCGTTTTGGTTGACTTCTTTTATTCCCCACGTTTTGCATGCTGGTGTAACCGCTGGCTGACTTGGCCATCTTATGGAATGATCTTCAACGGACGCGTGATTGGTGGAGTCTATGATTTACGTTTCACTATTGATTGATTGCCAATGTCCCTTTAATAGCTGATAGTAAAACTTGTTTCATTTTTCATTTTTTGACTCCCCAAACTCCCCACGAACCACGAACCACGACCCACGACCCACGCCCACGCCGCCGCCGCCGTCGCCGGTGCCGGTGCCGGGCCGGGCCGGGCGGGTGGGTGGTGGTGGTGGTGGTGCGCGCGTGTGGGCTTCTTCAAGGCTTTTCCATATGCATGGGGTTGTGCTCTTTGGAAGCTAATGTCATCACATTTGTTAAAAAGAGCTTTAGCTCCCTCTTTACTACCGATGTGGGAAAGATTCATTCCCACTTTGCATAGTCCAAATGTTCCAACAGTTTTGACATCAAAAGTCAAAGAATTCCAACAACAAAGCAATGTCTATAGTTTCGGTGTTTGTTGAAGATGATAACGAGATAATTTGTAGGATTTTGTACTTTTTATTTTATGACTTTTAGTTTAGTTAAACGTAGAAAAGGATTTTTCTACTTTTTATCTGAATGAAATATACTTTGACTTGACTTGACTTACTGTTATAGTGATTTAACTTTCAGTTTATGTTAAATATTATTTTTAATTAAGTATATATATATATATAAACATATATTGAAGTATAATTTCTTAATACACGGTAGTCTAATTGCCATCTATATCAAATATAAAATATAAAGCCTATAATACAAATATACATAGGCGGCAGTTTCGAGACAATTGCCGTCAATGCGAGGTTGAATTAGCGGCAGTCTTCTATATGCCATCTTTGCATAGGCGTCATCTTTATAGGCGGCATTTTTCGCGGCAATAAGCTGATCGCCGCCTATCAATACACGTCACTTTTAAACTCCCGTCTTTGACCTTAAAAATTGCCGCGAATACTTTAATTTTTAGTAGTGCGCACCTGACTAATCCCACGGAGATATACATGCCTCCCCATATATATTCTTCATGGTAAATCAGAACTAGGTTACCCATGTTCAGGGAGGGATTCAAGTCTTGTACCTCTCACTTTACACCCGTATTTTTCTTAATCATTATAAATAAAATTGAGAGAGCAAATTTTGAAGCATTGTTAAGTTTAAAGTAATGCAATTAATTTGAGTGTATGTTTCTAATAATAGATTATCCTTGTATTAAAATTAAATATAATTAAGATACTATATGTGTATTAAATATTTTAAGGACATTGATCTGATTTTATTTTATTTTATTTTTTTGTAATCTGTTTTCTACTATTGTAATATTTTAAAGATTCTGGTTTAAAAAATTTCTTCATTACAATGTAATGTACCTGACCTTAGTCGTGTTTATATTATATCATTGTTTATATTTTTTTTTCCGAACACAATATATTAATATATATGGTTAGTATGATTTGTTTAAAGGCGTCATTTCAATATAATATCACCTTTCAATAAAAATAGAACATTTGATTTTTGTATAATTACAACTGGTGTTGTAATACGGAAAAATTTAAACCTTTCTCAATAGAAATGATCATACTTTACTTCAACCACAACACAAATTATTTGTCATACAGTCCATATATTTAGGACCTTACAGATCGAATACATAGTTTATTTGAGCACATACTACATATAGTTTGGAACGATTTTACCATTCCAAGTATTACATTATAGGGAAAGATGAGAAATCTTTGCAATGCTCCTCTTATTACATATGCCTTCCCACTAAACTTAGTGTATCCTGTTACAAAGTTAAGATATTATAAAAAAACATGAACAAACTAATTGTTCTATTCCACAAAAATTAATCATGTATTTTTTTTTAGCAGGATCATATGTTAGAAAGATTTTTCGTAAGAAATTTGTCTCAAATAAGTTTCACCTTCGGTTGTAACGATAAAAATAGCGAGAGCGAGAGAGAAAGAAATTTACTTGGAACAATCGAGAGTTGGAGTAAACTTGTAAGGGATGTTAACCCCACACTTTCCCGGGAGAGCATTAACGGCGTCATAATTGATCCCTGGAATTGCTTTAGCAATGGCAAGAAGGCACCTACAAACAATCGGGATGCCACCTGAGGCCTTAGCGGAGTTATAAACAGATTTTATACCACTGCAACAATTAGCTGGTACAGGACCACCACTCCTGATATAGGTCAAGCAGGGAATAGCAGCACCTTGTACTTGACCACATGTAACGGCCTCGCAATTTTGCACAAGGAAGACCAAGGATAGGACCACCAAACAAGCGATTTGGAGATACGAGGCAGCCATTGTTGAATTGATCACACGAGAACTCTTAGCAAGCTTAATGAAATTATTAATTTGAGCACATATGTTTGTAACATCCCGCACTGTTATATAGGCTCTAACTTGACATTAGGCACACCAAGTCATGTGCTAATATTATCAAGAAGTTAATGGCCTGAATTTCTTGTTGAGATCTAATTTGATTCCTAATTTATGTCCAAGATTTCAATTATTGAGTATTTTAAGTTTATCTACAAGTTTTTTTCCCAATTCAGGATTTCTTCACCGTGATCTATGTTGGTTCTCTTACAAGTATGTAATTATATTCATACAAAATTAAAAATAAACTAATAAAACCATAAACTCAAAACACAAGTAATTTTTTTTTATAATAATTGTTTAGTTGAGACTCTGACGAGTCCCGTATCCATAGGTGGTACGTTGTGATGTCTTGAAGATAAAATGACTTGCTTATTATATGATACCGACTTGTAATGGAACCAGAGTTTTATATTTGGAGGGCCAAAGAATGGATTTCGAAAAATTTAGGAAGCCGGAATTTAATAATTTTTTTCTTCTTTTATTTATAAGAGTAAAAATGTGGTTTTTGGAAAATTTGGAAAGGCCAGACCCCAAATTTACCCTGATACCGACCTTGGAAATCATTTAGCAAACCCAATAGAAAGTCTTTTCTTTCACGGTTTTGCTGTTTAAAAAAGAAAAATTATAAGAGTAATGCTGGATATCACCCCAAATCGCATCACCTTTTTATCGCCTCCTAGGTGGATTATAAATGGACCAATCATATATTTTCTCTTTCATGATTTATCATTTTCTCTCTCTTATATGATTGGTCCACATAGGAGGCGATAAAAAGGTAATACTATTTGGGATGATATCTAGCATTACTCTAAATGATAAACATAGGTACTTATAGATCCAAGTCATCTATTGGAAAAGAGGTAATGATTTATATGGTGGAATTATGATTATTCTAAAAGAGACATGGAGATAAATGTTTTAATTAACAATAAATTATTAAAAACTAACTTGAGTGTTGTATCTTTGATATACTTTGTTAAAATCGAGTGATATCGACAGAATAAACTTTGTCTCAATTGTAATATCTTTATCTTTTTCGTATTGAAAATCAACCATAATCTTATATTTTCTTTAATATAAATATAAATTTTGAATACATTAATAACGACTGTTATTTATATCACTAATCACTGATTGATTATCTCACCTTCATAATTAAAACATAAACCCGCAGAGGGTTCGAGCAAATCTGATAATTTCAAAGTTAATAAAAAATAACTTCTCTTTCAATCCAATTGTTATTGAATATAATTTTTGTTTAAGTTCACAAAGTGTTGCACCTTCTTTGGTGTAATACAACGCTATCTACGCCGATATAATCAACCATACTATTACTATCATTAGAATTCTACCACTGTATTAACATAACCATGTATAATCCAGAGTACCACAACTTAAAACTTAAAATAACTTTAATACGGTATCATAATTTTCAAAAAAAAAAATTTAAACTTGAATAACATATGGCTTGCATGTATTGGTTATACAAATATAACTAAAATTGATACCAACCATATCATATTCACAAAAAATAAAAGTATCATATCAATATATATATTAAGTATTAATATATTAAAAGTGAAATTGATAATAATAATAAAGTAATGCATTGAATGATTTTTTTTTTGTTGGGTAAACGGTTATATTAATAGGAGAATGAAAAATTGTACATTGTACAAGGAGTCACCTACCGAAAGATTAAGGTAGCAACAAAAAAATAATTAACTCATACAATTACATATTAATCTTCCACTATCATCCAAGAAGGAGTGATAAGGAACAAGGAAAATAAAACGCAAAAATTATGTCACTTCACTTCCTTGGTAACAGATACCGGAGTAGTAGTTTCACTTCTCAAAACAAGATAATTATTTGTCTTCCATACACCATACATGGTGGCTCCAAAAGTTACTCCCCGAGTCTTTCTCCTCCAATTTTCGCGAGTCTTTAGTTTCTTAAGTCATTTCAATGCACTTAAAAGTGTATTCATCTCTTTATCGGTATCCAACCATGCTCGTATTTCATCTCATATATCTTTCGCATAAGCACATTCAAGAAAAGAGGTTTATTCGACTCGAAGTCTTCTCCATAAGAGCACAAGAACACAAAGTGGATCCAATTCCAAATAGGCCATTCAATCTTTTTTTTAACTTTCTCCTTTAATGTCATCCAAGTGATAATAGCATGTATGGGTGGGACGCATGAATCCCAAACAATATTAGTCCAATGCGTTGAATGATTACTTGTAAAAAGGAATACGATGGATTATGATTGAAAGATTTTTGTGAAGAATATACATATGTTATGTTTATATATTCTCAGTGAAGTGTTTTAATTTGATTGGTTTCTTACTTAATGACGTGGCCTCATCTGGGCGCTTGATCTTTACTCACATCCTACGGCCCTCGCTTGATTTTGGCTTATGTCTCTTATATAAGGAATATGGGTTTGACCGAAGTCATAACCCTTCTCTCAACTCACGCGTTTCACTCTCTCGCCTCTCTCTTCATACGAAAAGATCAATCTTTGATTCTTCTTGTAATCAATTAGATAGCTTCTTTGGTTGTAATATCTCGTGTAATTTGTGATAATCATCTTGATTAATCACTAGATAGCCTTATTAGTATTTTAGGGTTCGAGAATTAGATTAGAAGCGGTATCCAATTGATTTTGTGGTTTGTAATTGTAAGGTGATCTGAAACATTGTAACTCTTGTGATTTCTAGTGGCTGAGCAACTCTCATCGGAGCTTAACGTGGATGTAGGTCTATTTTGACTGAACCACGATAAATTTTTGTGTTCTTACATTCTCGATTATTTTCTTTGGTTTTGGTTACTTGAGTATTGTGATTTGAAGGTTAATCTTAATAGGAAATTACAATAGTGGTATCAGAGCTCGAGTATTAATCTTGGGCTATCAGATTAAGGTTTCAAATCGGTGTTCTTGAAAAATTAGGGTTTTTGCCTAATATATCTTGTGGGTTTTAATTCGGTATCTCTCCGTTCTTGAATCGATATTACGATGACTACCTCTACATGAATCGATATGTCCGTGTTCGATGGTAAGATGGACTTTGGGGTTTGGCAGAAAAAGATGAGGGTTCTACTCTCTCATCACAAAGTGGGAAGTGCGCTTATTGCTGACATTAAAGAATGGCGTGAGGGAGAACTTGACAAAGAAGCACAAATCAAAGAAGAAGCCTATAATATTCTCTTCTTGAATCTCTCTGACTCTGTCATACGACAGGTTGATGGTGCTGATACAGCTCTTGAGCTATGGGGTAAACTCGAAACTCTCTATGCTTCTAAATTTGTCCCTAATCTTGCTTTCTTGAAAGGTTCTTTGTTTAATTATAAAATGGATGTTTCTAAATCTATTGATGAGAATTTAGATGAATTTACTAAGATGAGTCTTGTTCTAAAAGGAACTACTATGGCCTTAGATGACACTAGTAAGTGTATGATCCTTTTAAATGCTATACCTGAATCTTTTCAAGTTGTGAAAGATGTTTTTCAATATGCTAGTACTGTCCCTACTTATGATCAAGTTGTTACTGCCCTGAAAACTCGAGAAAATGAACTTAAGTCCCTTAAGAGAACTGGAATTAATATGTATATTAACCCTAGAACAGATACTACTCAAAATCTTGACTTAGCTAAGAATAAGAAAGGAAAGAAAACCACTAGTTCCAAAAATAAAGAAACTAGGAAGTGTTTTCACTGTGGGAAAGCTGGAAATTTAAAGAAAAATTGTTTTAAGTTGAAAAACAAGATGAACAGTAATGAATCAAATATTGCTAGTATGCCTAAGACCACTGATGATGTGTTTGAAGTGTTAAATGTTAGTAACTTGTCTGAGCATGCTTGTTGGATTCTTGATTCTGGTTGTACCTTTCACATGTGTCCCATACTTGAACTATTTCATGACTTGTCTTATGTGAACAATGAAACTGTATATATGGGGAACAATAACACTTGTGAGGTTAAAGGTATAGGGAAAGTGAAATTGAGAACGGATTCTGGGAAATGTATTGAATTAACTAATGTTAGATATATTCCTGATTTGAAAAGAAATTTAATTTCTTTGGGTGCTTTAGATGATCTTGGTTGTGTTTCCAATGTGTCTAAAGGTGTGATTCATGTTTATAAGGGTGGTAAATTGTTATTATCTGGTGTTAAACATGCTGGTTTATATGTGCTTAATGGTACTCATATAGTTGGTTCTGTGAATTCTGTTACTAATGCTTCATCTCAGGCTACCACTGAAAAGTGGCACTTAAGGCTAGGGCATATGAGTCAACAAGGACTTAGTGTCATTAGCAAACAAGGTATGCTTGGAAAGGACACAGTTGGGGACCTCCCTTTCTGTGAAACTTGTGTGTTGGGTAAACAACATAGGGTAAGTTTCAAGCCTGGAACTCACAATTACAAGGCTTGTCTTGAATATGTTCATGCAGACCTTTGGGGTCCTGAGAGGTATGATGCTCATGGTCATTTCAAATACTTCATTTCTTTAGTTGATGATTTCAGTAGAAGGGTTTGGACCTTTTTACTTAAAACTAAAGATGAAACTTTTCAAAAAATAAAAGAATAGAAGTGTTTGGAAGAAAATCAAACTGGTTTAACTTTAAAGGTTTTAAGAACTGATAATGGTCTTGAATTTTGTAACACTGAGTTTGATTTATATTGTAAGACTAATGGAATTTTGAGACACAGGACAGTTAGTAGGGGTGTGCATTGGGTTAGAAAACCCGCATAACCCGACCAACCCGATCACACTTACCCGAAATTATACGGGTTAGTTTTTGATTGGGTGGGTTGCGGTTTACATTTTTGAAAAAATATACACATTTTTGCGGGTTGTGGATTTTAAAATTGAAACCCGCAAACCCGCATATACTCGATTACCTTGTAGTATAAGAATTAGAAAAATTCGTATTGCTCATTTTATTCAAATAAAATAGTGGGGGTCATGTGTTTTTCACTCTACATTTTTTTTATTCCTCCCCCTTTTTTTAAAAATATTTTGAAACCCCTCAATATTTCAATAATATTTTATCTAATGAATATGTTTTCCATTTCAATTATGATATTATCTGTACTCCTTGTTCAAATTATATATTTAGTTTTCTAAAATCTCATTTTATATCGTTTAATCATAGATGATTTGAAATGCATATGCGTATCCTAAACAACATTTTTCGTTATAATTTTCATTTGTAATATAAATTTGACTTGCCAAATTAATATGGATACAAATTCATCTTATTTATCGAACTAAATCACCCGCAATGCACCCGCAACCCGCCTAATCTGAAACTCAATTGTTTAAGTAATGTATTGGGCGGGTGCGGGTCTTATTTTTCAAAATCCGCACAAGAACAGGTGGTTTGTGGGTTGAGCATTTTTCATACAAAACCGACCCGCGCACACCCCTAACAGTTAGGCATACACCACAACAAAATGGTGTAGCTGAGAGGATGAATAGGACCCTTCTTGAGAAAGTCAGATGTATGCTCTTCACCTCAGGCTTACCCAAAGAATTTTGGGGAGAAGCTCTCTATACTGCCACATATCTTGTTAATAGGAGTCCAAATAGGTCTATAGGCCTTAAGACTCCTATGGAAGTTTGGAAGGGGTAGAAACCTAATCTATCATTCCTTAAACCCTTCAGCTTATGCACACACAAAGGAGGGTAAGTTAGATCCTAGGTCTATCAAGTGCATTATGTTGGGTTATCAAAACCAACATGGTGTAAAAGGTTATAGACTGTGGGAAAAAGATAGTAGGGGTTTCAAAGTTATTGTTAGTAGAGATGTAATCTTTGATGAACTACCATTTCCTTTTAAAACTGGTGCAGTTACAGGTGATGATGCTTTGCCTGAACCTGCAAATCCTCAACAAGTTGTGGGAATTGAGAAAGAGGTGGAGCCTGAGTCTTCCAGTCCAGTTGGTAACCATGGGGATGATCTGAACCCTCCCCATGATGAAGCTGGAGCTACTGAGGAGAATGAGGGTGAAGAACATCCCCTTGAGTCTTCAACAGGGAAACTTCAAACCTATCAACTTACAAGAGATAGGGTAAGAAGGGAAACCAGGACACCATCCAGATACTCTTATGCAGACCTTGTTTACACTGCATTGAATGCTTCAGTGGAAGTTACCAACTCTGGACCAACATCCTATATGGATGCTATGGAGGCAGAGGATAGTGCACAGTGGGAAAAAGCTATGAAGGAAGAAATTCAGTCTTTACATGAGAATAACACTTGGGTTCTTACTAAGCTACCTCTTAAACAAAAAGTGGTGGAATGTAGATGGTTATTCAAAACTCAAAGGGGGTATTTTTGAAACTGATCCTCCAAGGTATAAAGCTAGGTTGGTTTCAAGGCTATACTCAAAGAGAAGGTATTTATTTCAATGAAATTTTCTCTCCTGTGGTTAAATTTAAAACTATTAGGGCTATGTTAGCTTTTGCTACTTGTTATAACCTTGAAATTGAGCAATTAGATGTTAAGACTGCTTTCTTACATGGTGACCTTGAGGAAACTATTTTTATGAGACAACCTGAGGGTTTTATTGACCCTATAATTCCTGATCATGTGTGTTTACTGAAAAAATCTCTTTATGGTCTAAAACAGTCCCCTAGACAATGGTATAAGAAATTTGACTCATTTATGCTTAAGTGTGACTATGTGAGATCTGAATATGATGCTTGCTAGTATCTATCTGTTAAAACTGATCAACATGTATATGTTTTACTCTATGTTGATGATATGCTCATTATTTCTAAGTCCCTTAAGTGTATATCTGAGTTAAAGAAAAAATTTAGTAAGGAATTTGATATGAAAGACCTTGGAAAAGCTAAGAAAATTTTGGGCATGATTATTGATAGAGATAGGAGTAAATGCATGATTAAGCTTCACCAGGAACCTTATTTGAGAAAAGTAATTTCAAAATTTGGTAGCTTGAATTGCAAAACTGTTATGACTCCTTTGGCTGGTCATTTTGTTTTAACTAAACATTTGTGCCCCAAGTCACAGTATGAAATTGTAAAAATGAACTCAGTTCCATATGCTAATGTTATAGGCCCTCATGTATGATATGACTAGCACTAGACCAGATTTGTCCTTTGCTATATCTTTACTGAGCATGTACATGTCAAATCCTGGTTGGGATCACTGGTGTGCTCTTAAACATGTTCTTGCATATGTTGGAAGTACTTTGGGTGTTGGACTGTGTTGTGGAAATCATAATATACCTTTTGAGTTAGTAGGCTATGTTGACTCTGACTTTGCTGGAGATAGAGACTCAAGAAAGTCAACAACTTCTTATTGCTTCACTATTGGTGGAAACTGTATTTCATGGAAGTCACAACTTCAACCTTTAGTAGCTTTGTCTACTACTGAAGCTGAATATGTGGCTATAACTGACTCAGCAAAAGAGGCAATTTGGCTTCAAAGTTTGTTATCAGAAGCTTGTGTTGTTAAGGGTAAGGCTACTATATTCTCTGATAGTCAAAGTGCAATTCAACTGAGTAAAATCCCAGTATATCATGAAAGGACCAAACATATTGATGTTAAATATCATTATATAAGAGATATACTGACTAGTGGTGAAGTTAAGTTGTTAAAAGTAGCAACTGAGAATAATCCTGCTGATTTTGGTACAAAAATTGTTATTAATGACAAGTTCAAGCATTGCTTGGATTTGCTTTCTATTGGTTGATGTATGTGCAGGTAATTGGGCTGAGAAGATGATGGAGATGGCTCAAGTTGCTGGAAATCACTAAGGGGTGCAGTTTCAGGTGGAGGTGGAGGATGAACACTTCATGGTGGAGTTTGAAGAATATATATATGTTATGTTTATATATTCTCGGTGAAGTGTTTTAATTTGATTGGTTTCTTACTTAATGACGTGGCCTCATCTGGGCGCTTGATCTTTACTCACATCCTACGGCTCTCACTTGATCTTGGCTTATGTCTCTTATATAAGGAATATGGGTTTGACCGAAGTCATAACCCTTCTCTCAACTCACGCGTTTCACTCTCTCGCCTCTCTCTCTCTCTTCATACGAAACCCTAGTTCTAAGAAGACCAATTTCCGATTCTTCTTGTAATCAATTAGATAGCTTCTTTGGTTGTAATATCTCGTGTAATTTGTGATAATCATCTTGATTAATCACTAGATAGCCTTATTAGTATTTTAGGGTTCGAGAATTAGATTAGAAGCGGTATTCAATTGATTTTGTGGTTTGTAATTGTAAGGTGATCTGAAACATTGTATCTCTTGTGATTTAGTGGCTGAGCAACTCTCATCAGAGCTCAACGTGGATGTAGGTCTATTTTGACTGAACCACGATAAATTTATGTGTTCTTACATTCTCGCATATTTTCTTTGATTTTGGTTACTTGAGTATTGTGATTTGAAGGTTAATCTTGATAGGAAATTACAACATGTTATATAAATTTTTAGGATAAAAAATTAAATGAAAATAAAATAATTGTAAGGAAGTATTAGGATTTTAAAAATTATAATTTTCTATTAATATAAATAGACATACGTTTTTTTTGGAGGAGCCCTTTTTAATTTTTTTCATCGAAAAACGCTCATCCTAGAGGCACTTTTCTAAATATGGATTATATAAAAATTATTTTTCTTCAAATATTTCATAAGATTATTTTTGTTAATTTGTAGAAGTAAAATATACTCAATAAATCTTGTTACTTTAATTGGTTTCAGTAGACCTATGAGCAAGCATGCTTGACCAACTCTATAGAATTGCAGGAGCAGAAAGTTAAACCTGAACCGTAAAAAAAAGAAAAAAACGGAAGAAGTTAAGCCTGAAAAGTTAGTATTGGAACTCTAAAAGGTACTGTTAGAAAAATCAGGAAGGATTCTCTTTGTTGAGATTCTCTGGCATCATAAATGCTTTAACAACTTCAGAAGAAGTGGACATTAGATAAGACAATTTTGTCACCTTCATTAGCTACCGTATGAGTCGTCGTAATATCCTTTTTCTTTTATTCTAAACATAAGTAATATTATATCAAAAGAAAAAGAGTAATGATATCATCTAAATTTTTATAAACCCAATTACTAACGTGAATTAGTTGGAAGTAAATCTTTAATTAAATTAAAAAAATAAATTGATTAATAACTTTTAGCCAACCAATTCATACCACGTCATAAGTGATATATTTGAGTGGTATGATTTTGAATGATATATATAATTACTCAAATAAAAAATATAAAAATATTATATTTTCAACAAACGAAATATATAAATACCAAAGAAATCAAAGATGCAAAAATGGTCAACCGATACTTATGGTTACCAAAATCTATCAAAACCTTAGTCAAAACAGTAATGAAATTCGTTGAATAGTTATTCGACATTGAGTTACATCTTAAACTTCTAACTAACCGGTTAACCTTTATATTTCTAGACCTAGAAACGTGTCGAACAAAAATAAAGGGCTTCCCATGATAAACTCTTTAATCCTACGCATTAGATGTCGAGCTCTTCAGTTAGATATAGATGAATATGAAAAGTCTCGGAGAATCTAAGGTAGTGAATGTGAAATACCACCGACCTATCTCCAAAAGTTTCTACCGCGACACAAGCTTTGTAAACAACTGTCGTTTCACCTTCCATAGGGTTACTACATCAAACTACTTCTCCATCACCAAAAATATGATCAGTTGTCTCATCCTTCAATGATTGTGATGCTTGTTGGCTCATTTCTGATGAGAAAGAAGTGTCACAGTAAATATCTAAATCTGATGAGTGGGGAATAGAAGTGCCTTGAGAAGTCTTATTACAATCATTCCCATTATTGCAATTCGTTGGGACTGCCTTCCTAAACATACACCAATCCACTCCAAAACTCTCATTCACGAGCTTGTCACTCAACATGATGATCGCCTTTGAATTCCATATCGAACCTTCAAAAAGATACTGCATATGAGCAATCCAAATATTTCAAAAGATGTCAAAATACATGCAGTTAGAGTCTTCCTATTCTATTTCAAAGATTTTCCAACCAAAAAAACATTCATGATCCAATCTCTACCTCACAAAAAGTCGGTCTTTTAAAACAAGTTCTCATGAAAAAATCATCCTAAATCTCAAGGCTAATAAAGAATTCAAGGAAAATATGGTCCACCATTTCTACCGGGTGATTGCAAAATTTACAGCGTGGAGGAGAAAATTTACGTTTAAATAATGTGTCCCCACACAGAATGGCATTGTTGGAACACTTCCAGAATAAAGCACGATTCTTTGCTAGAGTTTTTGTATGCCAAATGGTCCTCCAAAAATATGGGTCTTTTCATGATCCAAATGAAGAGGCCTCGGTCGATTTTTGAGCTTTGAGTAAGAAAATCGCATGAAATCAGTTTTTGTCGTATAGGTATCTTTCGAAGAGTGTGGCAAATGATTTTTTCTTCCTCTTCAATGTCATGTAGGTTGGTACATTTGATCACCTCATCCACAGAAGGATAAAAAAATGGTTGAAATGAGATCCAAATTCCAAAACCAAATTCTGGAAAAATCGGTTCTTGCATCTTAGTGAATATGGAGTTCTCGGGTTACACACCTTATATATGACGGTAACCATTTGTCCTTCCAAATATTTGTATTGGCTATATCACCAATTTGCATGAAACATTCCCAGTTAAGGATGTTCCTTCCCTCCATAATACTTGTCCAAACATAGGACCTTTGTTTTTGGACCAACGTATAAATCCATTTCTGGGACTTTGTAGACCAAATAATCTGGGCTGTTGAGGAGCCTCCATGTTGTGGCTGCAAAAAGTTCAAGATTCGTGGCTTGAAAAATGCAAAAAACCAAACCCCCTAGATATTTTGCCTTACCAATCTCGGTGATGTCTCCCTATTTGTGATGAATTAATCTAGGTTGGAGACATTATTGTAGGTGTTTATGGTCAATTAATAATCGATTTTTATTTTTATTTTAATATTTTCCTATTTATTGTCTTAATTTGATGAATTGTTATTTTTAGAGCATATTCGGTTTAATTTGTGTGTTAATGTGAAGCTTTAAAGATATATGAAAATTAATTAGATGCCAAATCAATTCTAAAGAGATAAGGAAATAATATATGGATGGAAATTGGAGATAAAAGGAAGCAAAGATAAAATAGGAAAAGAAAAGTTGTCAAGTAAATCTGAATTTCAGCAGCCACATCCACTAAAGTGATTATAACTCAGATTCATCTAAGAATTCAGAGATGCGGTCTGAAGAAAAAGTGTAGATCTTATCGACGTGGTCGTTTTGATATAAATTAGGCAAAAATCAGAGCAATAACAAAGAAGTTACGGCCAAAACAAGACATCAACAATCTTCCCTTCTCATATATTTTAGGAAACGAATTTGATTTGAAAAAGAAGTCTAATTGCTTGCCTTCTAGTCCAATAAATCCGAATTAGGTCTTCCTAGACACCTATAAATACACCCTTTAACTATTTTAAATATATTCTTGTCTCCCACAATTAGCCCTTAAGTTTTATTCATCATTCGAAGTCATTCAAGAGAGCAAGTTGACAGCATGTATCTTTGTTTTAGTTTGTTCTTTCTTTCTAATATGATCTAATTTTCCCATATCTTGGGTTTTGCATATGTATAATATATGAATTCTATTTTCTTCTATCTAAGTTTGTTTAGGAAAACTATTTTAAATTGATTATAGTTTCTTAACCATATATTTGTTTTATGTGCTTTGATTTATTGTCTGTCTTATTTCTGATCACATTAGGGTTGTGCTAATAATAGTTAGATAGTCATCTGGAAGGGGTGTCTAATTATTGAAACACCACATAAGCGTCTAGTGTGTGGTAGTGATTCGGAAGGGCTTGCCTAACTAGATAGTCTCGTCTAAGAACCTAGTGGCGTAAAAGCACCTTAGTTAAGTTCCCTGGTAATTGTTAGGTCGCCTCTTAAGTCCACCCAGGAAGGGGGGTAGGAGAAATTTAAAATCCTGACTACTTATCTAAGAGCTATAATCACCCTTATTAACTAATAGAAGAAATAGAAGGATTAGTGCATACTAGCAAAACCTAATCTATACTTTCTCATCTCATTCTCTCGTATTTTATTTATTGTATTTAATTTAATTTAATTGATCATTAATCTCCTCGTCAATCATCTTTATTTACTTTTCTTGTCTTTAACTATCATATGATACGCTATTTTGTTCACCCATTCGTATAATGCACTAAGTCTGTGAGGAACGAATCTTACTTACTATTAAAACTTGCATACGATCTGTGATACTTGCAGTGAGTAACGTGTTCAGTCTAGGTGTTACTTGCATTATTTTTATCTATTATTTTATCACACCCTAGGAGACACCACTCGACCCATGCATTTTAATGGATTTGTTTTCTCGCTCCAGACCCCCACTAATATCGTGCCACCATTTGTGACAGTTCTTTAGAAAAAGTCTTTGGGAACTTAAGAATAGACATTGAATAGTTCGGGACGGTTGAAAAACTTATTTGATCAAAATGTCATTTCCTCCATATGAAAGCAACTTTTCCTTCCATCTGGTAGTCATATTAGCAAGTCTATCCTTTAGTCAGTGAAGAGTCCTAATTTCGATTAGATCATGAGAAAAGACCTATTCCTCACTATCTTATACTGTTTTTTTTTAATATTCATATCTTTCATGTGCCACTTATAATTAGTCAGGTTGTTAAAAGTCATTTTAACTTTTCTGTCCTTTGTTTGTACTATACATATATATATATAGTCTATCATTATTGTTAATAAAAATCATCTTCTTTTTTCTTTGAACCCTCTCTTTCTACTATTATATTTTACTTTAAAGGTATTACTAATTTCCCCTTAATAATGACTATCTCATTGTTATGATTTACGACCGACATAGTCGAAGCAACAACCAAGAGGATGAAATTTCTAACTACAACACGTAAGAACCTAGTCTCGAACATATGCCACAAAAAATGACATACATCATGATATCCATCATACCCACATGCGATATAGGTTTTGATTCTTGAATATTCAAGATATGGAAAATTATTTAATGACACCACCAGAAATGGTGTAAAAAACCTTTGTTGTTACCAAAACTGACCATAAACCTACACCTGATGAACTAAAAATGCATAAAGACTCTCTCTAATAATCGTTGAAGACAAAGAATCTCTCAACTTTATTGGTCAAATCTGAAATGACATTAGCTATAGAAATAAGACAGCGGGGGATATTTAAATGGAGTAGAGATAATTATTTAAAATAACTCCAATATAATTAGTTTTTGCATAACTAAATAAGATTTGGGAAAATGCCCATAATCCATTTATCAGTAGGCTTAGTGACAAATTCCTCTTTTGTCTTTTTTTTAAGTCTTTCCCCTATATATATATTTAATTTAGGACAATCAACAATTAGTTAAGACCAATCATACACCTTATCACTTCCATATCATTTCAGATATTCATTTAAGTCAATAGTATAATAGACAATTTATACAACTCTAATTTTATTTATAGTTTACTATTTCATTTTTTAAATCTTTTTTCACACTCACCCTTTGCACCTCTACACACCGACACATATATATAAGCATCTTCTTCACACTTACCTCTACCCACCACCCTACCCTAATAAGAGGTGAAACATGATTAGTCTAAGGATAATCCATTAAAGTTATAAGAATAATTAGATGATTTTCTAGTTAAATGCAAACAAGGAGAAATAAAAAGGTAAAAACCAATCAAAACAAAACCCAAAAGTAAATCGCTTATGGAGATTAAACGTTTGCATGTTAAAGAATTGTTTTTTTACGGTAAGAAGCCATCAAATCTATCATTTTTTATGTTTTTTTAGTGTATCAAATGAATATGGATTTGTATGGCTATAAATCTGTCTATATGGGTATATAAATCTGTTTGTATGACTATGTACCTAACCATTTGTATGGGTATGAGTATGTACTCGACCATCTGTATAGGTATGGGAATTTATCCAATCGTTTTTATTGGTATAGGATATGGATATGTATGAATATGTACCCAATTGTATTTTGGTACTTCTAATTGATGGTCTTATTTTTATGCAAAAAAAATAAAACCAATTGGATTTATACACATCACTTCATGATTTGTTCTCTTAGACTCCACATAGAGCTTGACAATAAAAAAATGACCTTAAACAAAAAAAATCTATTAAATAGTGGATTTAAATCCATATGTTTGCATAGACCTATAATTTAATTATAAATAAACTTTTTATATCAATAAATAATAGATATAGCTAATATACCATCACATAATTTTTTTTAATACATGAGAGAGCCACTTAGACTCGGAGTAAATGACTTCAATAAGGTACCATCACATAAAAAGTAAAATATCCCAACTAATTTCAAAAGAATCTAATAATTAGATTTTAGTAAAACACATAAATTTGACTAGGTCTTTAATATATTATTTGAACCTTTTAGATCTCAAAAAATGGATGATATTCTTAGTCAAAAATATAGTCATTTGGTTAGTTAGTAGCTAACTACCCTTAGCTCAACACGTTTTGAATCTCGTCTCATTTGGAAAATACATTTTGTTTCTTTCTTCACAACTCATGAGGATAAACCTCGTACCCCGCGCTTTCATTACTTTTTATTACAACCCATTCTGCAACTCTGACACATCAAGCCACATCCCAATTTGACACGTGTCTCACTATGTATCGTCTCGTCTCTCTCCATTGAGATCCGCTACAATATTTACACAATATTACATACATTCACACCGTCCCTAGTTACTACATCTTCTAATAAAAAATTTAAATTACAACATGGTCCTTATTCATTTCAAGTTTCGGACCTGAATTTTTCGAGATAAATATTTTCTTGATTTAGTAATTTTACATTTAAACGTTGTAAAATGGCTTCTCTTACACCTGGAATCTTGTTAAAGCTTCTGCAACATTTGGATGATAAACATGTTAAAGTTGCTGGTGAACACCGCTCTGCTCTTCTTCAGGCAAGGATTTTTTTTTTTTTTCATTTTTTGTTAGTGTTTTTCTTTTTCCGAAATAAGCACCTTTTAAGTATATTAGTTTTTTTCAGTAATTTTGGAGGCATTTTTTAAATACGTGGAAGGAATTTTTTCTGTTTTATATTTTTGCTCAGTGAAATTAGAGGATTTTTCATTGGGACTGGGTTGGATGGTGTTAATTGCACTATATGTCCCTATATTATGTAAAAATTACACCACAGATCCCTGTATCATGCAAATATTGAACTATAGGTCCCATTAAATTAGTTCCATTGTAAGTCCTTATATTATTAAAAAATACTTATATGTTTTTTAAAAATTGCACGGTAGGTCCCTATATTTGCAAAATAATAATTGCAATGAAGGTTGATTTTTAGATTTTCTTTGAAGTCTGGGGTTGTGAATATATTTTAAAATTTGGGGACATAAGGTTTTCTGGAGAAAAGAAGACCCTTGAATGTGTTAGTTTCTTACTTGATAATGGTTTATAACACTGATAATATTACTATTAGTTGTGTTTTTGGTCCCTCTGATATGCAAAATAGCTAAATACACCCAATGTTTAAAAGTAGCGAATATATTCATGTGGTACTCGATTAACATTTTAATCTACCTCTGTTTTATCATATAAACAACAAAAAATTTATACAAAATTTGTTAAAAACTACGGGGTAGCAAGTGAAAGTTCTGCCCTGGGTATATTTTTTTTTTTAAAATAACACAGCGTTATTTTGTTATTTTATTGAACATGAGGGTATATTTAACCAATTAACGTAAATTGGTAAAATGTTTTAGGTAATTGGCATTGTTCCTTCATTAGGCGATGATCCATGGAAAAGCAGGGGATATTATCTACGTGTTTCAGATTCAAAACACTCTGCTTATGTTTCTGTATCAGATGATGACGTGGAATTAATATTAAGCGACAAAATTCAATTAGGTCAATTTATCCACGTGGCAAGGCTCGATAAAGGCTCCCCCGTCCCACTTCTTCGTGGTGTAAAGCCCGTTCCGAAAAGACGGGCTTTTATAGGTGATCCTAAAGACTTGATTTCTAGTGATTTTATTATGCCGAAACGAGTTGATAGTTTAGTGGCTAAAAGAAATGGTCTAGTGGCTAAAAAAACTGGTCTAATGGCTAATAAAAATGGTCTAGGGGCTAAGAAAGATGGTCCAATGGCTAATAAAAATGGTGAAGTGACTAAGAAATTGGAGATGAGAAGGCTTTCGGTGGGGCCCACGAGGAAAATTGAGGGGTTAGAGACTCGGAGGTTAAGTCTAGATTCGGCTAGGAAAGGGTGGGACCGGAGCCCCGGGGGTGTAAAGGAAACTTTGAGTCCCGGGGGTATAAAGGTCATTTCCAAATCCAAGCCGGGGTGTGATACGGTAAGATAGTACTTATAGTGATAAGTCTTTTAATAGCGGAGCCACTACTATGTTAGATGGGACATGTACCCCTAGTTTGTGAAATAAAAAATTATATTAATAATTATGGTGCCTCAAATTTTCAGAATCTGCATTTGGGGCCCAAATCCAAGACGAGGGGATCTTCAAATTCATCTTTAATTGGAAGTACAAAGTGTGATACGGTAAGTTAGTACTTAGTACCTTTCTTGATATACATTTATATCGTGTAATAGCTGAGTCACTACTATGCATAGGGCTTCATGGTACGTAGTACGTACTAAGTTTTTTATAAAAAATATATTTAATAATTTATGGTCCCCCAATTTCAGAATTCTCAATTGGCCCCCAAATCTAAGCCGAAAGGATCTTTAGTTCGAAGTCCAGGGCGTGATTCGGTAAGTTATTTTGTGCAATAGTGGAGCCACTACTATGTTAGGGGATCCATGGTCCCCATAAATTTCTAAGAAAAATATATATTAATACTTTATAGTCCTCATATTTAAAAAACCTTCTTTAAACCCTCGATTTTTTTAATTCATCTTTTTAGGTTTTGATTTATTATACTTATATGATCTTCAAAAAGAAAAGGTCCAATAATGCAATCACTTAAAATAATTTAGTACATGGACTTATACAGTTATACTGCATTTAACGTAAAAACATATACTATAGGAATCTATTGTGCAATTAACTTAATTTTTTTAAATCTAAGGACCTATTGTACAATTGACTCAAAAAGTAATAATCTAGGGACCTATAGTGTAATTAACCATAAAATATAATATAGGGACCTATAGTGCAACTTTTTCATTATACAAGGACCTATAGTGCAATTTTTGTACAATATAAGAACCTATAGTGAAATTAACTAAAGTGACCTCTTTGCTAACATTTTCCAGGTTTCTTTGAGTGAAAAATCTTCTCCAAGGAAGGGCATAACATCATTAAAAAATTCAAAATCAATAACTTCTCCCTTACAAAGCAAGAACGTATTTTCTTCACCAAATATTGTCACAAAAAAAACGCCTATTATTAAAGATTTAAATTTATCACCATCTAACGAATCTCAAGCTCTTAAATGCGATCTAAAAAAAGTTACTCCGAGTTTTAAAAATTGGTCCGACTCGAAAATTGTATGGAACTCTCTTCCTTCTAGCGTACATGATCTTGGAAAGGTATTGAAATTTGCATTATAGGTCCCTATATTATTATTACCTAACCTAAAGTAACGAAGATTAAGCGTTACTCTGTTTTTGAAATTTTTGATGACTTTTAGGAAGTTACAAGTTATAGGAATAACGCATTTATGTCAGCTGTATATGCATTAGAAGAAGCTTCAGCTTCAGATAGTATCGTTAAATGCTTGAGGTACACACTTTTATTGTGCTTTCCCCCCTTGAGTTTTATAATAAATCCGAAATAACCCCTTTTACTCATACCTCGTCCCATCCAGTATATTTGCAGAACTATGTGAGTCATCTCAAAAAGAATACGCAGGAAAAGTAGTTGAACAATTTCTTAACCTTCACGAAACCATGGAAAAATCATATATTTCGATTAAATCCCTTCTTCATCGGAATATCGAGCTACACTTCATGAACGCCTCATCATGGGTTCAAGCTGCCGTGGAAACTGATCTTTCGAGCTTCAGTTTGTACACCGGAAATTCGAATACCCAAGAATGCTATCTAGTTATGGGTTCACCGGAAAATTCGCCGGAAAGTTCGCCGGTAAACAAGAAGGGTTGGAAAAAGGAATCACATTCCGGGAAAGGAAATGGATTAAAGAAAACGGAAAATTTAGCAGAAAATTTGATATTATCAGCTCGTTCGTGGTTTTTGAATTACTTGGAATGTTCGATAAAGAATGGGTTTCGGTTAAAGAACATGGAAGGAGATTCTTCTCAAAGGGTTGTTCTTCTTGGGCAGTTGAAGCGTGTTAATCAGTGGTTAGGTGAATCTAATAATGGAACTGATGAGAGGATCGAACGGTTGAGGAAAAAGTTGTATAAGTTTTTGTTAGATCATGTCGATTCTGGTGTATTTGCGGGTAGTTAGTTAAGTTAGTTAAGGTGTTAACCTCTAACATAATTATTGAATAGAAGTTCTTGTAGGTATTAACGGTCTTAACTGCTTGGAAAATATAGTTCGAAGTCGTCTAATTTTAGGAAAATTATCTTGTAATTTGATGTATTTTAGAATACACATTCAACTCATTGGTAGACATAATATCCGAGTTTGATCGAATACAATATATTTATGGCTTTCTTTTTCATACAGGACTTTTTTACCGTTATAAAATGTTCATACCACTATACCACTTCAAAATTCTATGGGTATTTTCAGTTTGTCAAATGATTTTGGGTCTAAAAATGAGATAACTATGTGTGGTAATTTTTTTTTGATTTAAATCACCTTTTCTTTAATGTATTTTTTCTAATAATATTTGGAATTGCGTGTTGATAAAGAAGTGAACATTATCTCGAGTTTGTTCAATGACTCAAAAAATTAAAAATATTTTTTGATTACGAGTAATGATTTTTGTCACCTTCTATATGGTAGATTATGTGGCATGACATGTAAGAAATAAAACAATTAAAAAATATAATTAAAGAAATATTTAATTTAAAGAATAAAACAATTAATTAAGATAATTAAATATTACTTATATGTCATGTCATATACAATCTGCCACGTGACAAAAAGATAAAGAAAATAGAGATGACAAATATTATTACTCAAAATTTACAGACCCACAAAAGTTGAAAAAGAAAAATATGATATATATTTTACCGTATCATACTTGAAAAATAATGAACAATCTTGCAAAAATTACTACACATCTCATGAATGTAATTGTACAACCTTTTTTAATATATATATATATATTTTTTTTTGTCAGGTTTTTTAATATATTTATACAATCATTTACCCAATCAAAAAAACAAACAAAAAGATTGTTGATATATTTTAATACATTAAAATTACAATTTTCATAATATAAATAGCTCATTTGTCTCGAAGATAAATGAATAAGTACCTCATAAACAATGATCTCACATAATTTCATTTACAAAATTCTAAATTATTATAAAAAACATATTGTATCTTTCCCACAAACAGAATTCTTGCTAAAATGATAAAAAGTTCTTTCCTAAACTAAGAATATATCCTCACATACTATCATCAAAAACATTCAACGGGTCAAGTAGTATCCGGAAGAAGACTGATCATGTGAAGACTCTCTCGAGTCCTGAGTTGTCAAATCTGCTGAGGTAGCAGAAACTGAAGGAGGATCGTCATCCTTTACTATACCTTTCATTCCCTTACATGATTTTGTCATATGCCTATGCAATTTCTCTGGTTTAAATTGTTTTCCACATTGCCTACACAAAAATATTAATTTGTAAGCAATAAGTCCTATGCAAAAAAAAAAAAAAACGTATATAAGTTCCTATGTTATAAAAAATAAATTATATTTCATAATCACAATTCACAAGTTTGTTATAGAAATTCTACTTTAAGCCCTATATATAATTTTCAATTATACAACTTCGAATGAGAATAATATGAAGCATAATTAAGTAGATTGACATACGAACAAATCGGTCCATTGACTGGCAAGTAATTAGCAGAAGTTGAAGTTCTTGGGCTGCAAAATTTAGTCGAATCTGGCACACCATCACAGCTCTTTCTATAACTGGTAAGACAAGAAGAAAACACAATTAATTATAAGAATGTTTAGGACTTTTAGATGAAATAGGAATTAATGGTGCATTTTACTCTAAAATAGTTATACGGAAAAAAAAATGAAAAAACAATATATCTTTGTTTATGAAGTATTTTTTAAATTTTAATCTAAAAACAAAAGCAAAAAACATTTTTGCCAATGAGACACCATAGAAAAGACTAACTTTTTAACTTAACCAAATAATCCTAGACGAATATTAAATATAAACCCTGGATAAAACATTAGAAACCAAGATTGAAATTTACCTAGGATCATTTTTTTGTGATGATTTCCAAGAACTCCCAAATATTCTTTGTGACCCTCCAATGTTCTCATGATCCCCAAACTGATCGGTCGCTAACTTACGCCTATTGATATTCATTATAGCCGAGTCTCGAGTTTCAACCGCGCCACAAGTGATCAAGTTTCGAAAAATTTGAGAAGCACCACTTGATGAATTTTTCACTTTATTGCTCTTTTTATTTTCCACATTTTCTACATTTTCATTTTCTATAATAATATCCTTCTTGATGATATTCTTTTTGTTCAACAGGGTTGAATATACTGCGGTAGAAAATGAAGAATATTTTTCTACTTTTATCTCAGTATTGTTTTGATTGTTTTCTTGTAATTTTGTGGAATCGTCTGTCACTGTTGATGTTTCTGAGCCAAAAAATGGTAATTCTTCTTCAATTTCAGATGATGAGTTTCTCAACACAAGCACTGGTGTCTCTAGATTTTCTTGCTTCTCTTCCCTTGATTTATTTTTAGCTTCTTCGATCATGGGGTCTTGGTTTTCATCTAGCGAGGTCATGCAAAGTACTTAGTAGTAGTAGTAAAAATTAGAATTTAGCATTTTAGAGCAAAGAATTATCAGAAGTTATAATAATAAACCTAATAATTCATAATGGTAACATGTGTTAAACCACAATGTCACATAAGAGTTAAGACACTATTTACTACGAAATGTTCTTTATAATTGTTTATTATATTACTTTTTACTTATAAAATAAATAAACAACATATTTTCTTCACCAACCTTAAGAAAATAAAAAGTGAATTTTCTCCTTTTATTGTATTAAACATTTCTAGTTAATTTTGTTTTCCAATTCTCTTGTCTTCAATAATTTTTTTATAGCGGTAGAAATCGTTATTTAGGAAAATTATCAAAAAGTGCTCTAACCACTAGAGTAAGTATCGATCGTTTAAGGTTGAAGATTTAGGCATATATTTAGTCTATTTTTATAGCTTTTCTATCTCGTTAAAGTAATGTAACAGACAAAAATCCAAAACACGTATCATGCGTGGTAAATAGACTAAAGTGATCTCGATCGTTCATTATTTTATTATTATTTAATTTTCACATAGTCGTTCATTATCACTTCGGTGTGTATTTTTTTTTATTTGACGGGTTTTAAGGTAAGACTTCCATCAAATATTGAATGGTCCAATATATAAATTATATCTTTTAGTTATAATTACAAAAAATTATTTCAATAGATTAACTAAAAAATTACTATAATTAGTTTCTTTAAATTTTGCTAGCTTTTCATCAGCCGTTGTGCGCTAGCGCGCTTCTCTTTTTCAGCAAGCGCTGAGATGTCCAACGGATTCCTGGGCCTTGACGAATTATTTAAAAAGAAATAGGATTAATGTCCAAGAAATCCCTCAATAAAATTAATTTTTTTTACCATAACCATTATTTTTTTGCCCATAAAAAGTACCATACAATTTTTTTTTTTGCCATAAAAGAAGAGTTTGAGTTATAAGAAATTTTCTAGAACTCAAATTTTAAGCTATAAAAAAAATTCTCAGAACTCAGATTTTGAATTTTTTAAGAGCGAGCTCAAGATATTTTAGAAAAATAAAAAAGATAGTTTTTCTATAAATTAGTAGAGACAAGGTTGTAGAATTTATTGAACATTAATCTTTTAAAATATAACACTGTAATATAAAATAATTAGCTAAAAATAATATTGGGTCATCTTATATATGATATATTAACGAAAAGAAATTTTCAGAAATTGACCATGTATTTTTTGTCAATTTTCTTTTCAAAGGATTTGACATGTAAAGCTAACAATGATTAGGACTCCAAAATAATATAGCCACAATCCTAATGAGATATGAAATGATATAGTTTCCAAAAATAAAAAAATATATAAATTGGAAACAAACGAGATTAGATTAAATTTTACATTTACCTCTAGTAGAAGTAAAATAAGATAGAATTTCGGATCCCTTGAGAACATATTCATTGTCCGAAATTGGAGTTATGAGATCTTCATCCACCAAGTCTTGCCATACGTAACCACTCTTATATCTCCTGCATATAATTTAAATAATTTCGATAAATTTAATCTTACTATCTCATATTATTAATACGAAGATTGAAACATTAATGAAAAATTTAAAATTCATTTTATCCACATTTTTCATGACAAATAATATGTCAATAAAAAAAAATATAAGCTTACTCATTAGCTCTTTGAGTTACCTTTTCAAAATTTAAGAATGGTAAAAAATTAGAAAACCATAAATATATAATTCACAATATCAAAATAGATAATTATTGTATTATTAGTAGTTATATATGTTCTAAATGCTTGTATTAAATCATTACAAAAAATATCCTTATAACAATTTATGTAAGAATTAGAAAGTTGAAATTAGAAGATTTACAAATCTAAGAATGGTAAAAAAAAATCATTCCAAATTATATAGGATTAGCGAATATTTCATTCGCATCTTTGAAATATATATAATTAGTGTAATCAATAGTCACATATTCTCAATTTTTTTTATATTATCACAAGAAAATATTCCTTACAATAAAAATTTAGAAAAATAAAAGATTAACAAACCTTTTATATGACCACGCAAATGATTCAGGCATATCTTTTCCTCGCAATTCAGCCAGCCATCTCTTAACATCTATTTCATTATCAGAGATTAATTTTTTTTATAATAAATTAACATATTGAACTGTTAGCTTAAAATACTCAATGTTCTATACGAAAATGGAGTAAATGTTTATTATATTATATTAACTAACCTCGCAAGTGAATACCATTTCTGGAGAGATGATGAACACGTATAAGATGAGGATGTTCAACACAACCCTTTCGACTAAGAAAATAGATGATGTGAAGTCTCCTCATTTCTGTACCAACTTGTGAATCCTCCATTACTCTTCTTCAAATATGCAAAAAGGGAAAACAAATTTCGTCTTTTCATGTAATAATTTATTAATTTAACTTACTACTATAAAGTATTATTAAACTAATTTATTGACACCCAAGAAAACATATATATGCCGGCATGCCATAGAAAAAGCCGAAAAGATAACGAACTTCATCGTGCTTAATAGGATCTATTTGATTAAATATTGATGCAACATCTAGGCCTAACAACTTTAACATATAAAATTACAATAATTCTAACACCATGAGTCTCACAAATAAGTGATCACTCGTATAGGTACTCGGGAGTGAAGTAATTTTTTAAGGGTGTTCGGAGATCATGCCTCAATTTTTTTCGAATTAAAAGTATTAATTATAGATCCCTGTATCTTTTAATTAATTGCATTATAGGCCAATACTTTTTTAACTAATCCTTATAATATTATATAATTAATCGGATCTTTTAAGATAAACTTAATCAAATATTTCTTAAAATTCTAAGATGTCATAATTCGTTTTCTAAAAAATAAAATGAAATTTTAGAGTAAGAAAACCACTTTCCAGAATTCAGTCCCGTCCTGAAGGCTGAATCTCACCTCCGGCCATTTCTTATTACGAGAAAATTCAAATCTGATATTAAAAAATGCGTGCATGCTTAAACATAAACAATTAGTATAATTGAATATTATTTAACTAGAAGATCAACAATTTCATTGTTCAAATGATTAATATAATGGAAAATGATTCTTCTACACAGATAAAACACCTAACATGCATATGAACATTAATCATTTGTAAAAGTAATGCTATTACTATGATGAGATCATCTTAATCTAATATTTTTGGCTAAATCATTTCCATCATAATATAACAATATGAAACATTTATACAAGCAAGTGTGACAGTGTGTATAGATTAAGATGAAAACAAAACAAAAAATCGAGGATTGTAGATTCGATGATTACCTAGTTGTTGTTGATGTTGTGTGTGATGAAGGGGGTAGTGTGGCTGTGTAGGTAGGTGTTACCTTGCATATAGAATAAAAAACTTGGTCCTCGCGAGAAGTTCTATGAATTCGCGTATATGTAGGCAGCTTTTGACCAATTTTAATTTTATTAAAAAATATTTCAAAAATAAAACATTCTTAAAGAATGTCATGTAATGATCTTATCCATGTTTAGCAATATATTTTGAGTATATATGACGAATTCAGCGGGGCTGTTTATAGCAAGTGCAATTATTGAAGAGAATTGATTATGATAATGTAAATTGAATTGTTTGAACCTAAAAAAGGAATTAAATATATTGTCGAGATTTGTCAAATAATAAGGTACTGTTTATTTTCGGTCATCAATAATAATAAGAGTAAAAAGATATATACACCACTTTTTTTTTATCCATGTATAAAATCTTATGTGAAAGTTTTTATTTTTAATACAAGAGAGAGCCACTTTGGATTCGGAGTAAATGACTCCAATGAGGTTCGATCTCAGGACCTCTTGGTCTCTGCAGAGTAACCTAACCACTAAGCTAACTATCTATCTCTATGTGAAAGTTTTAAACACTAATAAAAACATTTTTTTCTTTTAAATAATCATTTTCTGTTTCTTTTGTTTAATGTTGGACATCCATTATGTCAAGAAGACATTTGAGAGTCAATGTTTGCTGCAATGGACAATTGATAAGTGGAAATTGCTTTTAACCTTTCCCACATCGGTGGGTTTAAAAAAGATAAAGCTACTTTTATACTTAGTGATATCATCTAAGTCCAATAATCCAATAATCATGCACATGGCAAAGCAATGATCTAGCCCACACGCGCGCACCACCACCACCACCCACCCACCCGGCCCGGCCCGGCCCGGCACCGGCACCGGCGACGGCGTGAGGCGTGGAGCGTGGGTCGTGGGTCGTGGGGAGTTTGGGGAGTCAAACAATGAAAAATGAAATGGATTTTGTACCAGCTCTTATAGTGTGGAGAGTTGACTACTCAACTTAAACGTAGAGACAAAGCTCCACGAATCTCGCACACGTTAAGATGAAAGAATATCCCAGCTGTTACTTGGTCAAGTCAAACACGTGGGTCAACTAAGCTGTTACAGGAAATCAATCAAATCAAAACGTGGGAATTGAGAATAGGAAAGTCAAAACGTATCAGTTACAAGATTGTGGGGGTTACAAGGCAATCAAAAACGTCAAATCAATTCCAGGAGGGAATCATGGACGTTTCTGACTTGGGTATTCCACTCCTCACCCCTATATATAGTGTTCTCATTCCACTCTCAAAAGCTACGAACACTCTAAAGAAAAAACCACTCTGCCTCACCTCTCTCTATATTTTCCTACCGTAGTAATTCTGTTAGAGATACCGGTCACGCCGGAATATCTTTTTAACAACGGTGACGATTGTGTGCTTTTCCTTTTCCGTGTAAGTGTATCGTTTTCTGTTATTTCCGTGTAACATTTTGATTTCCGATTGTTGTAATCGTGTTTCCGTGTATTGTTATTTCCATTTCATTGTAAACGTTATTTCAAATTCCGTGTAATTGTTATTTCGTTTATTTTCGTGTAAGAGTTTGTTTTCACTTAAACTCATTTTCTTTTCATTATTTTTCTTTTCGGAAACCATTTTTCTCTTGTAAAACTGGTGGTTATTTTTTATAACAATTTAAAAAGATATTCATTTTCTTTTCCACCGGTTATTTAAGAAAATGGCTCTTCCTGTTTCGGCTGTTGGTTCTTCTTTGAACACTAAGCCACTTCTCGACGCGAACAAGTTAGAGCCCCTTAATGGTTCTAACTATAAGCGTTGGGCGCAAAAAATAATGATATGCCTTGAACAGTATGAACTTGACTTTGCTATAGTCGAGGCTCCTCCACTTTTGGAGATTGGAGCTCATACTGAACAAGAGCTAGCTAGGCATGCTGCCCTCGAATCTAGGTTCAAAAGAGCTAACACCATGGCTCGGGGCTGGATGTTGAACAATGTGACTAATCCCATCTTTGACCTCCTTGCCAAAGAGAAATCGGCAAAGGTCATATGGGAAACTCTCGAGAAGAAATATGGGGCTGATGATTCGGGTAAGAAAAATTATGTGACTGGGAATTGGTATAACTTTAGACTTACGGATCAGAAACCTATGACTGAACAACTTCACGTGTACGAGAACCTATGCGCGGAGGTAATCGCCGAAGGCATGAAGATGTGTGAAATTCTTCAAGCCAACATTTTGCTTGAGAAATTTCCCCCATCTTGGAGTGAATACCGCAACCACCTCAAGCACAAAAAGAAAGAAATGACCCTCCAAGAGCTCATCAGCCACATCCAAGTCGAAGAAGCGAATCGATTAAAGGATAAGTCAATCTCTTTCCCTTCTCATTCCTCCAAAGCTAATCTAGTCGAAGGTTCTGGCCAAGGTAACAAAGACAGGTTCAAAGGGAAGGGAAAGCAACAAGGGTCCAACAAATCTAAGTCTGGGGGAAACAAGAATCGCGGCAACACCAACAAACAAGGTGGAGGATTCAAGATCTCTGGTAAGATTCAAAAACCTAAAGGGGCCTGTTACTGTTGTGGCAAAGAAGGGCACAAAGCTTTTGAATGTCCCCAGAGAGCTGGCCAGGGTCCCAAAGCTGCCGCGAATCTGACTGAGACCGAAGAAATCATCGCTGCGGTAATGGTTGAGGTAAACTTGGTAGAGAATAAGAGCGAGTGGATCCTTGACACTGGAGCTTCTCGCCATTTCTGCGCAAACAAAGCCTTGTTCAAGAAATTCGAAAAAGCAACTGATGGTGAGTGTGTGTACTTGGGTGACTCTTCCACCGCTACTGTTCTTGGTAAAGGTCAGGTTCCACTCAAACTCACCTCTGGTAAGACTCTTGAACTAAATGATGTTCTCTTCGTTCCCTCTCTCCGTAGGAACTTAGTTTCTGGGGCTCTCCTTAATAAAGTTAGTCTCAAACTTGTGTTCGAGGGGGGTAAAGTCATTATCACCAAAAATGACGAATTCGTGGGGAAAAGGGTACCTTAATAATGGCTTGTTTGTTTTAAACACTGTAACCCTTAATGAGAATGCATCTAATTCCGCTTATATTGTTGAGTCCGTTCAAACGTGGCACGGTAGACTAGGCCATTTAAATGTTGCGTCTATTAAAAGGCTTAAAAATCTTGGACTAATACCCGTTAACAACGTGGATGACTTTGAAAAATGTCAAATATGTGTAGAGTCCAAACTTGCGAAAAAACCTTTTAAACCCGTTACCACGAGACAAACTAAACTACTTGAATTAGTTCATTCGGACTTAGCTGATTTTAAAAACTCCGCTAGTAGAGGTGGAAAACTTTATTACATAACCTTCGTAGATGACTACTCTAGGTTTACTAAAGTGTATCTTCTTAAAACTAAAGATGAGGCGGAAAATGCGTTTTTAAAATATAAAGCTGAAGTTGAAAACCAACTAGATTGTAAAATCAAACGACTTAGGTCCGATAGAGGAGGCGAGTATAGTTCTAATTCCCTTAAAGAGTTTTGTGAAACAAATGGGATTATCCACGAACTTAGTGCCCCTTATACACCCCAACAAAACGGCATAGCAGAAAGAAAGAATAGGTCCCTTAAAGAGACTATGAATGCCATGTTAATAAGTTCAGGTTTACCAAACAACATGTGGGGGGAAGCTGTCTTATCAGCCTGTTATGTACTTAATAGGGTACCTCATAAATCCCTAGAAAAGACCCCGTATGAAATGTGGAAGGGTTTTCCACCAAACCTGAAATTTTTAAAAGTGTGGGGGTGCCTAGCCAAAGTCAAACTACCTGATTTTAAAACTGTCACCGTTGGTCCCAAAACCGTTGACTCAATTTTCATAGGGTATGCTCAGAATAGTGCGGCTTACAGATTCTTGTCATTAGAAGATAACTCTATTTGTGAATCTAGAGACGCTGAGTTTTTTGAACATGTTTTTCCTTTGAAAGATTTAAATACTGTCAATGCTTCTTTACCTGTTGATAACTTATCTACTAATGATCTTGTACCTATTTGTGATGTTTTTCCTAACCCCTCCACTTCCATGGAGCCTAGCAGTATTCCCGAGGAAGAACCTAGGAGAAGTAAGAGGCGCAGGATTGAGTCTAGCTTCGGCCCTGACTTTATAACAGCCTTTATCACAGAAGGTTCTCACATTGATCTATTAGACGAACAGGTAGTCAATTGCTTCCTCATGGAGGATGACCCAAAAACTTATGATGATGCGTTAAAATCTATAGATGCTAGTTTTTGGAAAGAGGCTATTAATAGTGAACTTGAGTCAATTAAAAGTAACCATACATGGGAATTAACCGACTTACCTAGGGGTAGCAAAGCGATTAGTAGCAAATGGATTTTTAAGAAAAAGTTGAGACCCGATGGCTCAATAGAAAAATTCAAAGCCAGACTTGTTATTAAGGGCTTCACCCAAAAGAAAGGTCAATATTATTTTGACACCTATTCCCCAGTGACCAAAATTGCCACGATAAGAACCCTTATTGCCTTAGCCGTCATTCACGAACTTGTAATACATCAAATGGATGTCAAAACCGCGTTCTTGAACGGAGATCTAGATGAAGAGATCTACATGGCTCAACCTGAAGGGTGTGTGGTCCCTGGTCAAGGGGACAAAGTGTGTAAGTTGAAAAAATCCTTGTATGGCTTGAAACAGGCACCGAAAAAATGGTATGAAAAACTAGATAGTACTCTAATTTCATATGGGTTTATAGCTAACACTTCTGATTCATGTGTTTACTCCAAGGTAACAAATTCAGAGTGTGTTATAATCTGCCTTTATGTAGATGACATGCTCATCTTTGGTACTACTATTCATATTATAAATGAGACTAAACGTTTCTTGTCTTCCAGATTCGACATGAAAGATATGGGAGAAGCTGATGTGATACTTGGGGTAAAAATCATTAGAAGCAGTAATGGTATTACCCTGAATCAGTCTCATTACGTAGAAAGGATGCTGAAGAAGTTCAATTCCTTTGATGTAACGCCTGTAAATACTCCTTATGATTCTAGCATTAACTTATCTAAACATGTTGGGGATGCTGTATCCCAAAATGAATATGCTAAAATCATAGGAAGTGTAATGTTCTTAATGAACTATACTCGACCCGATATTGCCTATACCGTGAGTAGACTTAGTCGCTATACTCATAACCCGAGTAGTGACCACTGGGTTGCACTTCGCCGTCTATTGAAATACTTGAGGGGTACCATCGATCTAGGCTTGCACTATAACAAATTCCCTGCAGTCCTTGAGGGTTTTTGTGATGCAAACTGGATCTCTGACAATGACGAAGTAAACTCCACCAGTGGTTATGTGTTCTCCTTAGGGGGAGGTGCTATATCGTGGAAGTCTTCCAAACAGACTTGTATAGCACGCTCCACCATGGAGTCTGAGTTCATAGCACTAGAGTTAGCTGGGCAAGAAGCTGAGTGGTTGAGAAGTCTCTTATCGGATGTGCCACTTTGGGAAGGAAGTGCCACACCTGTATGTATCCACTGTGATTCACAAGCAGCCATTGGAGTCGCTCATAATAGCGCCTATAATGGGAAGAAGAGACATATTCGCATCAGACATGGGTCAGTAAGACAATTACTGAAGAATGGTGTGATAGCCTTGGAATTTGTACGATCAGAGGAGAATCTAGCTGATCCGTTCACCAAAGGCTTGACCAGGAGACTAGTCCTGGAGACGTCGAGGGGGATGGGACTAAAACCCATTAAGTGGGAACATGTGACTAATGAGTCAATGTGATTTCACCATCCCTAAGGCTCAAACCTAAATCGTCTTGTTCATAGCCACTTGTGGTGGTCCTTTTGAGAAGGACTTGATGAAAAAGGCGTACCGAGTGTTGAAACTCACATTTTTGAATTCATAGCCTTTATGGTGGTTCTTTTGAGAAGGACTTGATGAATTCAAGGGTAACTTTGAAACCCAAATATTCATGGTAGAGTGCTGAGGAGACGTCCTTACACCACTCTCAAAATGAATAAATCCACCAAGTTCATAGCCCGCAAAGGGTGGCCCTTAGAGAAGGGCTTGATGAACTGAAAGGTGAGGTTAGAGGGAACCATAACCTTGAATCGGGTAGAGTATGTGCTGTGAGGGTCTCGATCGATAACCGTTAAAGTTCAAGAGTAAGTTCACTTAAACGGAAGTCGGTGGTTGCCTCACTTCACTACGTGTCAATTCAAATCACTAGATATTGGCACTTAAGTACAATTCACCCATTCTTCTTTCTGGGACCTTCTCACCAAACCTTTGTTGACATTCAAATGTGTGGGGGATTGTTGGACATCCATTATGTCAAGAAGACATTTGAGAGTCAATGTTTGCTGCAATGGACAATTGATAAGTGGAAATTGCTTTTAACCTTTCCCACATCGGTGGGTTTAAAAAAGATAAAGCTACTTTTATACTTAGTGATATCATCTAAGTCCAATAATCCAATAATCATGCACATGGCAAAGCAATGATCTAGCCCACACGCGCGCACCACCACCACCACCCACCCACCCGACCCGGCCCGGCACCGGCACCGGCACCGGCGACGGCGACGGCGTGAGGCGTGGAGCGTGGGTCGTGGTTCGTGGTTCGTGGGGAGTTTGGGGAGTCAAAAAATGAAAAATGAAATGGATTTTGTACCAGCTCTTATAGTGTGGAGAGTTGACTACTCAACTTAAACGTAGAGACAAAGCTCCACGAATCTCGCACACGTTAAGATGAAAGAATATCCCAGCTGTTACTTGGTCAAGTCAAACACGTGGGTCAACTAAGCTGTTACAGGAAATCAATCAAATCAAAACGTGGGAATTGAGAATAGGAAAGTCAAAACGCATCAGTTACAAGATTGTGGGGGTTACAAGGCAATCAAAAACGTCAAATCAATTCCGGGAGGGAATCATGGACCTTGTTGACTTGGGTATTCCACTCCTCACCCCTATATATAGTGTTCTCATTCCACTCTCAAAAGCTACGAACACTCTAAAGAAAAAACCACTCTGCCTCACCTCTCTCTATATTTTCCTACCGTAGTAATTCTGTTAGAGATACCGGCCACGCCGGAATATCTTTTTAACAACGGTGACGATTGTGTGCTTTTCCTTTTCCGTGTAAGTGTATCGTTTTCTGTTATTTCCGTGTAACATTTTGATTTCCGATTGTTGTAATCGTGTTTCCGTGTATTGTTATTTCCATTTCATTGTAAACGTTATTTCAAATTCCGTGTAATTGTTATTTCGTTTATTTTCGTGTAAGAGTTTGTTTTCACTTAAACTCATGATACCACATCAGATAACACATAAAAAATAATAAATGAATGAAGAAAAAAAAGTGATATATAACAATGCTCTATAAGTTAATAAATAAAACAAATATGAGAAGCTAAATATAATCAAAATGATTTTTGTATTCTATTTCATAATAATAATAATAAAAGGAAATAAGGAGGCTTCTTACATTTCTTTCGATCCTCAGAAATGTTTCAAGAAACAGTTGAATTCAAGCACTAACTCCTTTCGAACAAAAAAAAAAGCACAAACTCCATTCAAGCACAGAAATTACTAAAGAAAAAGTCAATATTTAAGCCAACTAAAAACTTATCTATCTATCTTCAATAAATTAGCTTGATTTACTTCAGGCAATAAAGCCAACCAAACTTTATCTATATATCTGTAATAAGTAGCTTTGCTTTATTTCAGGTTGGTTTAGTAGTTAGCATTCACACTTGGAAATTTAAGCCAATCATTACTTAATTTATGGCAAGCAAGTCTAATGAAGAAACAAGATGGAACCATTGGTGACAATTAAAGCCGGTAGGGCTAAGCAAATCCAAACCAAGAAACCAAGAAAATCAAAAATCGAAAAATCGATTGGTTTGTTTTTAAAATTTAAGAAAACCGAAAAATGTGGTCCGGTTAGGTTTAGTACGCAAAAACCGAACCGAAAAATAATAAATAAACCGAACTATTAAAACCTAAACTATAATATGATTGGTTTGGTTTTTATGTCGTTTGGCTTTATATTATTAAATTTGGCTGGGATTTTAGTGGTTTTATTTTTGTAGAGAACCAGATTACTGTGTTTGGCTAATTTATAGTTTATTTTAAAATCCACTATCCAAGTTTTTTTCTTTTCAAAACACTACCGATGTATCTAATAATTCACAAAATTTAAGCCTTATTTTAAGTTTTATATCCTAAGTGGAAATATTAATTAATTAATGATACTAAAATAGCAGAAAGTGTAAACTTTCTTATCTTGCTAGCCAGAACAAACTTGATTAAAAAAACAAGCAAAGTATACACTTTAATAGACGGTTGATCGTCACAATTCATAAAAATCACATATAACTAACCTATTCTCAGTGAAAAATAAATTAAAAAAACTAACTCATTTAGTGTCTGTCCCAAAAATATAAAAATGATCATAGCCTAAAGGAAAAGTCATAAACCAAAATTCGTCCCAAAATCGAACTTAAAACCAAGTAACTAAAACGACAATGAACCGTCCGGATTGGTTTTTAAATTATTAAAAATCGAGTCATCCGATTTAGTTCCGGCTTTTTTCATAAACCGAGACGAAGCGAACCATACTCACTCTTAAAGGCCGATCTTAATAATACAAGTTACCTCAATAAAATTAAAAATCAAAACACTTTCTTCATATTTATACTATCGTTTACCCAATCCATTTTTTTTTAAAACTAAAACCCTTTTTAAGATATTTGTCTTTAGAAAAATATTAGAGTATTTCTATTTTAGGTCTTTATACAATACTTTTTGATTTTATAAAAAAATGTATTCAAAAATATTTAGTAAAATTTCAAATTTGAATGTCAGAATTTGTTAGAATTTCAATTAGAATGTTTGGTTCAGAATTTTCATAATATGTCATTACTTATATTCGCATATACATAAATATGCATTTATAAATATTTAAAAATAATTGAAAAATGATATCGAATTGAAAATCAGAAATTTTGAACTTTCTGGATGTAATTTATTTGATTAGAGGTCAATTATATTTAACTTTTATAAATGAAATTATATTTTCACACCCGTATACAACACACACACGCATGCACACCCACACCGCACGCGCACACACACATGCATGCCCACAAACTACACACACGCACACCCACACACATGCACCCACACCCCTCCGCACCCACACCAACACACACGTAAGCTCATACGCGCTCGCACACACGCGAACTCACGCTCGTGTACACACAAGAGAAAGTGAGAGAATAAAAGAGAGAAAGAATATAGTTTGAGAATGAATTTAAAATTAGGGTTATGGTTTTATTTTTCAACAAGGTTATGGGTTAAGATTGGTTTATACAATAAAAGATATATTGGAAATATTTTGTAGTTTTTAAATATTTAGACAAAATAAATATGTAAATTAATCAAAACCGTCATCTATAATATATTTTTAATCAGAAAAAAATTTCAAATTTCAATCGCACTTTATCCCTCCCTTATTCGCTATTAATTATTATAACTATCTTAATAGATAGAAATAACATAATTTTCGTTTTCATACCATTTTAGATGAAATTCCCATGTACATTTTTTAAATAGATTGATTGATAGTCTTTTTTTTTTTACGTGGATGGTTCGATCCAACTTGTGCGCACCACGATTAATTCTATAGTGATATGCAAGTCTTCTTATACATATCTCAGGTAAATTAGAACTAGGTTATCCATGTTTAGGAAAAAATTCGAATCTTGTACCTTTTATTTCACATCTGTTAAGAAAAAAGTCCGAACCCTATATCTTTTTTTAACTAGTGAGAATTGGAAACTCATGTTCAGCTAATCCAACTAGTTTTGATAGTTTTTCCACATGTGTAAGTAGTACGAGCTTCCGGATTATTGAATACAATTCTCTAGACTCTGTCGAAAAAAAAACGATTCTCTCTAGTCCATTCAAGTAGAATACGTAGAAGAAGTTTTGGCCATGAATGGCAACGCCGGTCCGAGAAACTAAAATATGTTTAGTTACCTAAAGCAAGATTTTTTCCGGGGCCTTTTGTAATTATAAAAATTTATTTTGATAAAATTAGGGCCCTTTTTTATAAAAAGAAAAAAATGGAGTCTAGTAGCCTTACCCAAGAGCCGGCCCTGATGAATGGTATACTATAGACTAACAAATTCAGATAATATGTAATATACCTATTACATATTTGTCACCCTTTTTGTACCACCTATTTATCACCTTCTACGTGTATACCTACATAGACCAATAAATTGATTTCTCTATCCTATTTAATTTTTCTATATCTTATATTCAAGGAAATCAATACATATATAGAAAGGTGATAAAAGGGTGACATGAAAAGAGGTGACATATATCATTACTCATATTACTCATGTATAATTTTAGTTGGACTGTATGTTCGTTTGGTTAATATATAAACTTAAATTCGAACAAAAAAACATTGAATAATATAGGACTAAAATAAATCACATTAATTTTGAAATAAGGAGAATAACCAACACATGTACAAATAACATAATTAATAAACCTTATTCTTGCTCCTAAACCAAAGCAATCTTTACCCACAGAACAATTCAACTCCTCTCATCTCCAACCCAATTATCTTTCCATTTGGGCCCAGTAGGCCCTTCTTCACCAAACACTTCATTTGGAATACTCTTAACAATGTTCAAAAATGCCCTTTTCAGTATTCCAGGTAATAACTTACTCACCTTCTTGAACTCATCGTCAATAGAGTAGCTGATCGTCGGACCCCAGTGTCTAGCATAGTTTAGCCAATACGGCTCCATAATCGCGGGCCTTAAATATTCACCCGACGAAACTTCGTACCTTACTCCGCTATCCATGACCAATTTACCCTTCGCGGTATCATTTCGTATACCTATATTCCCATTCCCTTGTAAATTTAACCCCGGCCTTGAATACATCGCGTGACCGTGCAACGATGAGTACACCACCGGTTTATTCCCGTTTACATACTCAAGCGACGAGCTATCCTCCCATACCCCTTTACTATGTTCCGAAAAATAAACATTCTTTAACTCCCCATTAAAATTACTAATCCTTAACGTCACATGCTCCCAATCACCAACATGTTCTCCGATTTTCCCTAACGAAATATTAATAAACTTTACTTTCGCCTTAGCGGAACCATTAAACGGGTAAAAAATCCATATCGCTAGATCGGTAAAAGTCGCACCAAGCATAGGTTTAACGTGTATATAAGACTCCACATCTTGTAAATTCCCCTTCTTAAGTTTTTCTCTAGCCGAATCTTCTATAGGTAAGTCTAGCCAATACGAACCATCGTTTGAACCACCTTGCGGAAGATTCGACCCTGATGAATCAATACTCACGGGATTTGATTCTTGACCTTTCGTGTATAACAACGCTCCATTTTCGAAAAACCAGGGAATTGAACAAGGGAAGTAATCTTCATCAGGATGGAAATAAATCCAGGGGGAATATTCTTTAACCAAAGCCTGGATTTGATTAAAATTCGGCATTCCAGATAAATTACCTTTAACGTTTTTTAAACATGTTAAAGTCGAATCAACACCGTTCTTTTGAGCTATAAACGTCCCAACAGGGACGCCTAAACTTGATATTCCTCGATCCCTCGGCCTGGAATTGTAAATATTAATCCCATCAGAATTCCAAATCCAGGGACCATTTTCACATGTATCTGTAAAATCAACGCGAACACATCGTATTCTCTCCAGAGAAGGCTTCTCAGGCGAGCGTGTAACAATGTGTCCGACTGATTTATAACCATCAGGAGGTATCGGAAACCAGATATATCCAACGCTATCTTGTTGAATTTTTAAAGACTCGCTACTCCAAACAAGAGTATAGTCAATCGGAGGTTTTAATACACTTCCCGGAACCTCTTCCGGTGATTCTTTTCCGGCGAGAACCCACCCGGAGAAAGGCTTATTGTTGGGTTGACTGTATCCGCCGAGGAAGAAGAATCCATCTGGTAATGACGATGGCTCGTAAAAAGTTGCACCAAGATTATCAGGTCCACCTTCGTGTATTGCCCAGATTTTTGTGAAATTTGATACTTCACATACGATTAATCCTCCAAGATCAATAGTTCCACTTGCAAATCCTTCACCTGAAAAAAGAATAGAAAAATGTTATAGTAACTGATCAGTTTAAACTTGTAAAAATTAGAAAAAAGTATACCTAGAGGCCAGGTAGGTAATGGTGAAGGAAGCTTGAAAATGGTTTCAATAGGTGAAGGGCCATTTTTCTTCTTAGACTTAGAGACAATATGAGAAATATTATTCCCCATGGTTGAACTTCTTGATGTTGGTATGAACTATAATATAGTAAATAAAAAGATGGTTTTGAAATTGTGAAGAAAAAGCTTAACGATTGGCCAAAACACTTTAATTGGTGTTTCGTACAAGGGAAATCTCTAAAGTTGGTTACTAGCTAAATTTCATAACCTTGTTTTATTCTCTTTTGCAGGGGCGGCCCGAGCGTCTTAGGTACCTAAGGCGAGATAACAAAATGGGGCTTTTTACAGTTTCATAAAAAAAAATCAACAAATTATATATAAAAATTTCTATACTAACCTTTATTAGAAAATATCGAGATAAATTAATGTATCTAAAACAATTATATAAAAAGTGTTTGAAAAAATTCTATCTTTGATCAACAATTACATTTTTAGATTGCACATTAATATTCACGCACTCAATATCTCTATCAACATAAACACTATCAATATCTTCAATAATATTTTCCATATCTTCATATTCTGATTTTTTAGAAAGAAATTTGTGAAAAACTTCTTTTTAAGAACTAATAAATTCATCTATTCTTTTCCTTTTCAAGTTTTTAGCATGTTCAGCTTATTGCTTGCGAATTATAATAATTAATAAAATAGGCTACGTAGCATTATAATAATTGAATATATTTATTTGACGAATTTCCCAACAATTCTTTGTTTTTTGGTTTGTTTATTAAATTCGCTTGTGATTTGAAATAGATTTACTGTGTTATGATAAATATATAAAAATAGTATAACTGAATTCTAAATTAAATAATATATAATATTAAATATAATTAAGTATATAAAATATAAAAATAAACAATAGCTAAATTTCATAATCTTGTTTTATTCTCTTTTGCAGGGCCAGTCCGAGCGTCTTAGGTACCTGAGGCGAGATAACAAAATGGGGCCTTTTACAGTTTCATAAAAAAATCAACAAATTATATATAAATAATTCTATACTAACCTTTATTAGAAAATATCGGGATAAGTTAATGTATCTAAAACAATTATATAAAAAGTGTTTGAAAAAATTCAATCTTTGATCAACAATTACATTTTCAGATTGCGCATTAATATTCACGCGCTCAATATCTCTATCAACATAAACACTATCAATATCTTCAATAATATTTTCCATATCTTCATATTCTGATTTTTTAGAAAGAAATTTGTGAAAAACTTCTTTTTAAGAACTAACAAATTCATCTATTCTTTTCCTTTTCAAGTTTTTAGCATGTTCAGCTTATTGCTTGCGAATTATAATAATTAATAAAATAGGCTACGTAGCATTATAATAATTGAATATATTTATTTGACGAATTTCCCAACAATTCTGTGTTTTTTGGTTTGGTTTTTGAGGAAATTACTTTGTAAAGCCACAAATTCAAAAACTTTATATTATACATCTCAACTAAAAAATAATCCTATATACATCCACTTTTTCAATTAGCTGGTTAGATTTTTTACTATACTAACCCCGTTCGTAATGGGTACGGATCCACCAAGTTTTGTACAATGTTTCTATGCATTCCATTCTCTCTCGATGGGTATAGACCTGCAAATTGTTCTATAATGTTGCTTTACTTGGTTCTTGTAATTTATAAGTTCATTAGTTTTAAAAGCTTATAAGGCATAGACCCATATGGTTTGTTTTTTAACAAGTCTTTTCTTAAAGGCCTAAAAGCTATTCAAAGTTTAATGGGGCTGAAACCTTATTGCCCAAATCTTTACAACACTCCTACTGGGCCTGGCCCCAACAAAAACAAAAAATCTTTTTGGGTTGGCCCCTCCATGACCAAACAACAAAGTCCAATGGGATTTTTAGACTGGACAAATAAAATTGAAGGACAAATAAACCCAGATCAACAATTGAAGAACAATAATCGAGGTACAACCGAGAATGTTTCATATACAAGAAGATCAAAAATCGCGTTTTGAATTCAGTAAAACAATGAAAAAAATAAAAACATTTCCAAAATTCCAAATCCCCGATGGTGGGGATTGGACCCATCACGGGATGAGAGGCCTCAACGATTGGACCCATCAAGAGAATGGGCTTTAAAGGTATGGACCCTTGGTGGTGTTGCCGATGGTGGGGAAGCGGTTATTCTCGGTGGCGATGGTGGTGAGCAGTGGTGAAGAGGTGAAGAGGTGAAGAGGTGAACGATGGGTTTGGCTTTCGATGGTGGTGAATCGATGCTTTTCAGTGTTGATGGTGGTGAAGAGACTGTTTTTCGTTGTCGATAGTGGTGAGCAATGGTGGGATTGTGGGTGTTCTTCGGCTTACTGGTGGTAGTGGTGGGTTATCCACTGTGTCCATTGGTTTCCTGTGTTAATGGTGGTGAAGATATGGGTCTTGATGGGTTGTGGTTGCTGGTGGATGGTTGACGGTGGAGCAGTGGTTCAATTGATGGGGTAGAGATGTGGATGCCGACAGCAGGGGGTATTGGAGGTGGTGATGTCGAATCCATGAGCATCTATTGGTGTGGAGGTGAGTGATGATGCTGCTGCTGGTGATGTTGGTATGGATTGGAGGTGCTGGATCTGATGCTGATGCTGGTGGGGATGGGAGGTGGTGGTGGGTTGGTGGTTTGACCAGAGAGGGTAGAGGAGAGACTGGTGGGGATGAAAGGGGATTTGGTGGGTTTGATGATGATGGTGGTGGATATGGGAGGTGGTGGTGTTTGGTGTCGGTTTGTTCAGAGAGTGTAGAGGTGGTGGTGGGTTGGTGGTAGGTTTGATGATGATGGTGGCTCGGTGATCTAATTATAGGGGGTGGCGGTGGTGCTTGCTGGTTGCTCAATATCACAGAAAAAGGGGAGTTGGGTTGGGTTGCTGAGAGAGATAAAAAGGGTGGGGGGGGGGATTATATAAAGGTGTTTGCAGGGGGTTTTTGGGCTTTTTATCCATGTTAGTTGGTTCTAACTGGGATAGATGTTTTTTGGTAATATGGGTTGGGGGTTGGCATTAAAAACTAAACGACCCTTGTTTTTTGGTGACACATTGATTTGCACAAATCAACAATTGAAGCGAGGGGGTGCAAACTTGCGATCTATCACATGAAAACACACTCACTTTCCATTAAGCTGAAGGACAAATTATGATTACTTCCCAAATCATATGATATCTGAAAAGTATATATAAACTTTTTCTATTTTGGGGCCCTCAAAATTTCGGGGCCCAAAGCGACCGTCTTGGCTACTTTGGGCCTGGGCCGGCTCTGCTCTTTTGGTAAATTGGAAAGAGAAGATTCAGCTACTTTTGCATGTTCATTCAAATTATTTCGGAGGATATTTATTTCACTGGAATAAAAATGACAAAATTCAATTGGTGATAAAAAAGTTTGGGTTTATATATATAATTGAATAGGATAAAAAAATCACAGAAATCTACGTTTTGTGAGACTAATGTATGTATTCACGTTTTAAAAAAAAAGTATGATAAATTTAGAACAAATTCAGTTTTTATGTTATTATATATAGCCCTATAAATATTTTTAGATCAAATATTTAAAAAAAAAAATGTAGTCCAAACTTATTAAAGTATATGTTTAAGCAATTTCATTACTTTTTGTCAAATTTTTTATAAATTTTAAAAATAATTTGAATATTTCAAATATAATTCTATTTTGTGATGTGGTTAAATAAAAATACTATTTTTATACAATGTCTAATTCTATCGGTTATATTTTCTTTTTAAAATTGAGATAAATTTTTTTACAAGACCCAAAATACTTTTATCTTCTCATGAGATCCCTTTTAATATGAAAAAAAATTGAATTTAATTTTTTCTTAAAACAAGTTTTAAAAACAATTAGTTGTTAATGTAAATGATTTTATATGGTTTTTCTAATATGATTATTTTTGGGTAATTGACTATTTTAGATGGTATAGTCAAACATATTATTAGTCTATTACCCTTATTTTTTAGATCAATTTTATATCAATATAAAGGAAAAAAATTTAATATAACATATGAAGTAATTTAGAATTTCAAACCACAAACTTAGGTATATTTTTAATATTTTAAATTAAATTTATTTATAAAATCAGTTAAAATTTATGAATTTTTTAGTAAACGAAAAAAAAAAGTAATTATTATTTTTTATGAAATTGAATATTTTTACATCATTTCATTTTAACATTTCAATGGTAATATGTAAGAAACTATTTTTCTTAAATTAATTTTTTAAAATATTTACTATAAAAATAAAGTATTTTTTGTAATAATATTTATTATAATATGTGTGTATCAAAAAGATCTTGGAACAAAAAGTATATCAATTATTTTAATAAAATTATAAACTATTATTCAAGAAGTGTTTGATATATTTTATCTTATTCAAACTTTATTTTGTTATTAGATAATATATGTTATATTACATATAAATCTATTCCAATTTCTCAGAATATGTACAATCCATAAAAATCTAGGTTCGTATTCGAATGAATCAAAGAAATTACATTTTCATTGTTCATCAATATAAGATTTAAATCTTGTTGTATGTGTGATTTTTTGTTATATTTAATTTAATATTTATTATCATAATTGACATTACGTCCAAGATACTCTGTGAACTTATCATACATCAATAATTATATTATATTATTTTATTGTTCGGCAAGTAATAAATAAACAACATTAATGTAAATTTAACTATTTCGCATACATCAAATATTCATTATGAAATTTATGTAGTAAATAAATTAGAAGCGTCGATTTTATTGAAAATTTTGCGTTTAAATTTTTTGTGTAGATTAATCGTTTTTGGACCTAATTTAAAATTGCGTTCAGAACTTTTAAATTTTCATTATCGACTCTAATATGGGATTTCCAAAAAAAAAAAAATCTAACCTCTCCGAACGACTAAAGCTGCTCCTTGTGATCTTCCTTTTACCAAATTATATTTCTTTATTGTTTGCGTTGTTTCATTTTGTTCCGCCATATCGTATAAGACTATTTTCTCTGTCCTAAAAATAATGTTAGTTATTAAAAATAGAGTTTTAAACTATTGTCTATTTAAAATTTCAAGATACTTTATCTCACTTTTTTTTAATTTTTTATTAATATTTAAAAAATCAAAACATTTTATAAAAAGTATTTTAGTAATGGTAAATATAAGTTTTTTAATTTATGTAAAAAGTTAAAAAGATAATTCTCAATTAATTACACTTCCTCACTTTTCATTCTAAAAAAAAAAGGAAGGAGGAAATTACTTCCTACTTACTCACAAATTTTCAACTTAATTTTAATTAAGCACATGGTCATATTTACCTTCCATTATTGCCCTTATATGGTTTTTTATTTTATTATATATTTATATTATATTTATATTTAATATCTGAATTTATTTTTTTATTTTTTTAAATAATTTTTTTAAAATTTTTTTTTTTCGAAATTTTTTTTTCGGAATTTTTTTTTTAAATTTTTTTTTTCCAAATTTTTTTTTTCCCGAATTTTTTTTTTCGGAGAATTTTTCATTAACACACAAGTCCATACTGTTTTGTGTTACTGTAACTCAAACATCAAGCAATTGTGTGTTACATTAACACACAATCAGATGCTCAGACTAGCTGTACACTATTATCTATTATTGTGTACAAATATTCTGTATATCTTATTCTGTGTTCCTGCAACACACAATTGTTATTTGTGTGTGTTTAAGCAACGCAAAACTGTAAATGACACACACGTCCATACTGTTTTGTGTTACTGTAACTCACACATCAAGCGATTGTGTGTTACATTAACACACAATCAGATGTTCAGACTATCTGTACAATATTATCTATTACTGTGTACAAATATTCTGTATATCTTATTCTGTGTTCCTGCAACACACAATTGTTATTTGTGTGTGTTTAAGCAACGCAAAACTGTAAATGATAAACGCATTGTGTATCTTACCAACACAAAACCCATACTGTTGTGTGTTACTGTAACACATACTTCCAGCAATTGCGTGTTGCATGAACACATAATCAGCCTACATATACATTATTCTATACCTTTGTGTACAAATATTCTGTCTGTCTGATTTTGTGTTCATGTATCACACAATTTGTTATTTATGTGTGTTTAAGCAACTCAATATTATATATATTGGGTGTTCATGCAACACACAACACATATGATTTTGTGTTACTTTAACACACAATATCATATGTATTAGTCCTACATCATGTTATCATGAAAAATAAAAATTCGGGGGGAAAAAATTTCGAAAAAATTTTTTCGGGAAAAAAAAATTTCGAAATCGGAAAAAAAAAAATTTAAAAAAAAAATTCCGAAAAAAAAAATTCGTAAAAAAATAAATAAACATTAAACTATAATTAATAAAATATATAATTAAAGTAATTAATAATAGGTGGAAAGATATTTTGGTAATTGAGTAATATTTTGTGCTTAATTGGAAATTAAGTTGAAGTTGTAATTAATAGGGAATACTTACGTTCTCCGTGTAATTAATTGGACGTTGCCCCAAAGTTAAATAAATATTATTTTTAAAACATAGAAAGTATTCTATCAGAGAGAGAGAGAGAGCGGGAAATGTATTATAGTATATTCAAGATTTTATAAAAGATGGATTTTATTGATTATAATCAATATATTTTATTAGCTGAATTTTCGTTAAAAAAGACCCGGAGAATAGCTAAGAATGGATAAACTGATTATGCTTTACGCTTTTAGGTTGAGTTCACGTCATGCGGGTCTATATTAGAACTGGTAAAGCACGAAACCTATCTATTCTTGCCTTTTGGTTATTCTATTGCTTCCTTGTTCTTGTAGAATTTCTTATATTTCTCTTACTCGTCACTCTTTTTGGAGTTATCCCACTTGTCAATGTGTTTCTTGACCGAAAGAGAAAGTGCACATGTATAATTTACAAGTAAACAGATTTATTTGAAATAAGAAAAGAAATAAAAGAGATTTACTTGAGATATCAAAGGAAATGATTTATCATTTTTATATATTATTTTCCAAAAATGTCTTCTTTTAATAATATATTAACACCATTAGTTTATAAAATATTTAGAGTAATGATATATGTCACTTCTTTTTATGTCACCTTTTTATCACCCTTTTATATATATGTTTTAATTTCATTGAATAGCAGATAGAGAAAAATTAAATAGGATAGAGAAATCAATTTATTGGTACATGTAAGCATACACGTAGGAGATGATAAAAGGGTGATACAGAAAGGGTGACAAATATCATTACTCAAATATTTATTATAATTTAAGTAATTCCAATAATTTCTATTTAAATTTTCATACAAAATTATTAAAACATGAATAGTTTTTTCCATTTTCCTCTATATCATGAAAGAATTACTAAAATAATTTTTAATTTAATAATTCCACTTTTTTGTGAAGCCATCGATTGTTTTTTTCAAAAATTTGATGGTTGGAAAAATCTCCAAACAAAAGAAAATAAATTAGATAATCGAACATATTTTAGTTTCTATGATTGATCCAAAGAAACACCAACCAAGCCAGTATTATAAAACCTTGAGACCTTCGTTAAAGAAAGTAATAAAAGCGTTCATCTTTTTCTTAGGCAATGCTAAACCAATTTCAAGTCCACCAGATGAATCTCTATCCGCACTTACTGATAATGCACCCGTTGAATCTATTGAAATAAACTCAAACTTTGTTAACTTTCCCCATCCAAAATCCATTTCGTAATAATTCTGCTTAGGTGATCCAGCAACCGTTAAAGTAGGACCCCCTTCTATTTTTGAAGCCTCTGCAAACAATTTAGCAAGACCTTCAAATGGTCCTTTCTCCTTGTTACGTAATAAATCGTTAATTGACTTTTGACTTTGCTCTGCTGCAATTGGAAAACCATTCTCGCCAACTAATTCTTTATTTTTTTCACTTATTCCAGAAAACACTAAACAATTACCGAAATAATTTTTTGGTATGTACGGATCATCTCGTCCACGTGGATCCGCTACAAAAGCAAAAGACTCAAGTCTATTCTCATCGATCTTATCATTGATACAATTCTCAGCTTTTGTTAAACAAGTCCATATATAAGCAGATGTGACGACGAAAGTTGATATCTGTTTTAGCGTCGATCTTTGGGTTAAAACGTACTTCTTAAGCTTTTTTGCATCTTCTAGACTAAAAACTAATGTAACTCGAACTTTATCAGTATCTGCATTGAGAAATTGAGGCTGATCAAGAACAATGTTATTGTTCTTTGTATGACTCCATATGATATCATCTAGTTCCTTGGTGTGACTCATTACATCTCTATTATAACATGGTAAATCTTGATCAACTAGTGATGTTCCATCTTCGCCTAGTCGAGAAAGCTTAGTCCATGCCTTTGTGAAAGCATAAATGGAGCTTCCATCTGCACCTACATGATTATTACTTATTCCAATACAAATACCTATTTCTGGAAATAATGTTACTTGAAGAGCAAGTAACGGAACTTTAACTAATCCACTAGGTGACTTTGAAGATTTGGGTAGTTGAGGAACAAATGGATAAAATAGACCGCAATTTCGTGGTTGATTACTTGTTAGATAATCAAAATCATTAGTATGATCAGATTCAGCAAAGATTAACGAAACTGAATCGCCATTAGTATAACGTATCTCGGGTGGGCTTAAATCCGATGGTATGATCATATTACCAGCTAAAGATGGAAAGTGTTGAAGAGTGAGATTTAATGAATGTTTCAACTTGGGAATGATAGTGTCGATAAAATAGGACTTGGATATGGATGACTTGTAAAAGAGAAGACGCATAGGAGAGCTAAAACCTATCCACATCATGTCACAAAATGTAAGCGGGATAGAGAATTCCGACACCGTACAAGGTGGTGGTGCGGCTTCATATTCTTCAATTACTGTTACTTGGTTTGTTGTAGCTGCCATGAAAATGAAGTGGTGTTTTTGTTGGAAGAAAGGTGTAATCGGATTCAGAAAATGGTGATCGGATATTAAGAAAGTGGCCTCATATTTATTGATGGATATGACCAACATACTGATCGATCATTGGTGGAGCAAATTCATTCTTCTAGAATCATCAATCAATATTATTGGTATCGCAATCAGCTACCTTCTATTCTTGGTTCCTTTTTTTGTTCAACATTCTATTCTTGTCTTGCCTTGCCTTATCTTGTGTAAATTACTCCCTATTTTTCAGATTTATTTGTCTATTACTTTTGGCAAATGCATAAGTTTAAAAAATAAATTAATAATTACTATATTTAAAAAAAGAGTAATCCTTACTTAATAATTTTTCTTTCAATGGATAAAAGGAAAAGTTTTTTTTTTTTGGTTTGTTACAAAGGAGGACCAGAAAGAAAACTTGCTATATAAAATTATTGATTCTCAATGGTTATCCTAGGCTCCGCCTATCTACAACAGTCACGTGTTAGGAAGCACCAAAGTCCATCTGGGAATCCATATACGCAATTGGTCCATCCGTGCTCTTACTACCAAACTTCGTCATCCAATCCGCTAATCTATTTATCTTTCGATAGTTCCAAACAAACTCAAAATATCCATTAGTAGCTAAAATCTCTTGGAACTCCCTCAGAATATCTCTTGTCCAAAAGGAAAAGTTTCAACTACCTACTTAATTACAATTTTAAAAAAATGTTTACAAGATAACATTTAATATTATTTAATTTTAAATAACCAGCTGGGATTAGTTCATTGCCTAGGGCTTTGGTCATTCAATCTAGTGGTGCAGGTTTGAACCGGGTCAATGGCTCCGAGTCCAAAGTGGCTCTCTTATGTAACAAAAAATTTTAAATCTTAAATTTTATTGTATAATATTTATAATATAATATTTATTTATTTTGATTTTAAAGTCCGGTTACCGCGACCGATTACCATAACCACCCCATGCATTTATTATCTCATACATTTTACACCGATCAAACCACCACCACAACCGACTAGTTTTGCAATTGTTGTCTCCATCAATCACCACTAGGGATGGCAACGGTTCGGTTAACCGCAAAAAACCCAGAAACCGTAACCGAAACCGTTTAAGTTAGAAAAAACCATAACCGAAACCGAAACCGTTTAGGAATGAAAATCTAAAACCATAACCGAAACCGATTAAAGTAAAAAAAACCGTGCAAAAAACCGAACCAAACCGTTTAGTATAGACATATAAAATTAATTAAAAATAACTAAAAACTCTTAAATATTCGATATACATAACCATATAATCCAATTCATCACCAAAAAACATTAAAGCAAAGAAAATTGCAATGGAGTTTCAACAAAAATCGCATAAAAATACTACGTGGAGAATTCATTAACAAACGATATCTTCTTATTCAACCGTACACGCTTTAAGATAGTCCGATGCTATATTTTTGCCTACATAATCCAAAAATAAAATTAATAATGATAAAATAAATTGATAAAAGTATAATTTTAGATATATATATATATATATATATATATATATATATATATATATATATATATATATATATATATATGTATAATAGTTCTGTAAATTAATAAAATTTTAGATATGTAACAATATATTTTTATTACATTTATTAGAATTAATTTCTATAAAAGCTAATTCATTTTTCAAATTAAACTAACTACATGTTAAAAGTTAGTACTTGTCTTCTTGGACTTTTGGTCTTCTTGGACTCTTGGTCTGCTTAAGAATATAAATATTGGATTTTAAAAGTGAGCAGATTGTATTTAGAATAAATATATAATATATTATATATTATATATTATATATTAAATAAAACGGTTTTCGGTTTATTCGGATTTTTTTTAAAACAAACCCATAACCTTACGGTTTTAACCACGGTTACAATTTTTAAAACCATAACCTCATAATTATAACCACGGTTACATAAACGGTTTTTTAATCGGTTCGGTTTCTATCGGTTTCGGTTTAAAACCCGAACCGCTGCCATCCCTAATCACCACCAACTAATTCCACAACACGTACATGCCCGTGATTTTTTTCTAAAATATTCATAATTAGTTCTAACAAAAATTAGAAAATTTTGTATTTTTGGAAGAGACAAAATAATATTTACGTTCATGATTATTTTATTTCGATATCTAGAGTATTCACTGTTGCAAATGTAGTCGCTATTGGTTAAAAAATTAGTCGCTAAAGGCCGTTTTGGTCATTAGCGACTACATGTCATCGTCGCTTGCTGGTCGCGAGTATTTCATCGTTACAGATCTCTTTAACGACTAAATTTGAGATGTAATCGCTAATGCACAACATCTATTAACGACTACTTTAGTAGTCGCAATTGATAAGTTTTAGGTGGCGACTTCTTAATGTAGTCGTTGTAATATTGTCTTCTTCGACAACAATTGTTTCGTAGTTATATTTTTATCCGCGACTATATTTATTAAATTTTTTGCGACCAATAAGTAGTCGCTAATGATTTAAAAAAAATTTATTTTTTATTTTTTGATATTTAAATTTTAAAAATTAATAACTATAATTGAATAAATAATTAAAAACAACTAATACTAAATAATTAAACTAAAGTCAACATCGAAAAAATTAAAAGTCAAGGCTGACAAAAAGTCAACAAAAATATAATATAAAGTCAAAACCGATAGATGCAAAAGTCAACAACAAGATATCGATCAGATATATTGAAATACTAAAGATTATATAAACGATGTGCTTCTTCTTCTTCGGTTCATCCTCAGGTCCATCCCGACTACCTGAAGTTCCACTTGTTGGTGGCCCGGTTGGAGGGTTCTACTCGGTTTGAATTAATGGGCCAATTCCAACTTCCCTCATATTGTTTACATACTCCATAGTTGCTTGAAGGTCGGCCATCATGTACACATGGGTCTAGATGAATGGTGTGTGCAGGTCGGATTTGACTGAAAAATGCCCAACCCCCAAACCGCCTATTCTTGTGCGGATTTTGAAAAATGAGACTCGCACCTACCCAATGTGTACCTATTAAACCATTGTTTTACCATTTATGTCTGCATAAATTATACATTCAAATTTCATTTATTAGGGTACAGACCTACAATTGTCACATACAAATTCATTACAGCTGATACAAAAAAGAATGATAATGGGTACATACCCACTAAAATGCAAGGACCTTTGTACATCACTAATATACCGTATATAAGCAATAAAGTGGGAATGAACCCACTAATCTGTAGATTGCCCGGCAATATAGTGGGTACAGACCCACTAAACTGCATCAACTATACATGTAAACTTCTACACGCAAACACTTAAGAAATCATACACCCTAATGGTTGAAAATGAAAAAAAAAAGGTTAAAAATTAGCGTCCACAAACACCCAAAAAATCCTAAACTTGAAAAACAATAAAAATTACCTTGTATTTGATAATCTTTAACCTTGTAAATAGTTGAATATCCTGATATTTTATATTCTTTCATAGTTTGAGTATTAGTATTTTGTAGGTATCAAATTTGTTTCGTTTCTTATGAGTGAAGAAGAAAAAAAATTAAACAACAGGTATATGTAGTTGAATGTGCTTTAGAGGAAACGTAAGAAAGTGTGTCACATAGGAGATATGTAAATAATACCCATTCTTCCTTTTTTAAGATAATAATATATTTAGTATACAAAGAAGATGAAGTGACATCACACTCTCAAGAAACACGTGAAGAGAGAACTGTTATAGTAAGATTTTTTGTCTTTATATATTATGTAATTGGTTTCCTATCAACTCACTCAGTAATTAGGAGGTCTTTTATTATTAATACATAGATCTCTTATACCTTCAGTGGCAGAGCTACGTTAGTGATAAGGGGATCCCTGACCCCCCTAATTTTTCACAACAAAAGAAAATTAATACTATATTTAAAAAAAATCATAAGTAAATAATCCTTAAATTTTTTGAATATCTTCATTTGGTCTAACTTTTAAAATTTATTTTATTAAACTTCAAACTATTTTATTTATAGACTGTTTTTGTTTTTTACAAAAAGTATATGTTATTTTGTATTAAAGAAAATAAATTTATAGAATAATTAATTGAAATATTAAATCATGTCTTCTTTACACAATATAGGGACCTTTAATGCAATTTTGTATAATATAAGTATCTATTTGCATAATATTTAGACTTAAGTGCGAATACTGGCGGAAATATTTTTCGGAGACGTTGTCCCTTTGTCTCTAAATAAATTTTCCTAGCTCTACCCTTGTATACCTTAATAAATTAATGTCCGGTTAATTATTTTGGATTCTCTTTAGGCCTTTGGTATTAAAATTAGAGACCAATTAATAACTAATATCGAATCTTATCCAAAAAATATTACATTTCCTAATGTATTTTTTCTCCTTTTTCTGTAAGGGCAATTCTTTTTAAAGGCCCAAGTAACATCGTCAACTATCACAAAGTTCTTCATTAACTAAACCATTGTAATCTAACTAGAAACAAAAAACGTCCGAAAAAGCCCTTACCCTTCCTATTACTAGTAAAACATAAAAGCAAAACGAAATTACCATTAGGGTTTTTATTTTGGTCAGACCTCCATTTTCTCTCTCAACCTCTCTCACGCCTCACCCCTTCCCTTTCTCTGTGACCACGAACTGACGACTCCTGCCACCACCAAAAAACGCCCATCTCTCTTTCCCCACCACCATGGCTGCCCCTACCAACCTTCCCACTTTCTCAGCTTCCCGCCGCCATGTGCCACCAACAACGCTCGCAAATCGCAGCACCACCAGTCGCTCGCAAATCGCAGCACCACCAACCGCTCGCAAATCGCAACACCACCTTCTCATCTTCCCGTCGCCGTGTGCCACCACAGAGAACCAGCGCCGCCCCTGATGTGCAAGAAAATTGATCGCTCGCTCCACCCATCTCCTCTCCTTTAGCCATCGTCGAACCAGCAGATCTGTGACTAGTGGTTTCTCCGCCGAGGCTTCACTGCCGAGGAAGAAGCATGGTAAGGCTGATGCGTGGCTTCATCTCCTCTAATCGAAGAAATCTAGAGCTCGAGTTTCAGTAGCGCCCCCGTTCTCCCATCATTTTTGCAACTTGCTGCACCTGCTGTCTTGCAACTCGCTGCACCACCACCACGTTCCACCACCATCGAACCAAGGCTCCTACAGAACTGAGATTTGCTCAAAGAATGAACTGATATACCTGCTGTGCAAGTCTACTGGCCTGTTCACGCCATTCCTGTCTCGCTAACTTTTTGTCCTAAACTGTGTGTAGTGGATGCTGATCATACACGCTTGATTCATGCCCTAAATTATGCGATATAGCTGCTTGATCGAAATCGAGAAGCTTCTGACCTGTCTGTATCCTAGCCTAACCCAAGACATCATCTACAAGATTTTTGTTTTTAGATCTAGATTTAGATATATTTGGAATGTACCAAAACGATGTATTTGGAATGTACCAATATAATGTTTTTGAGATGTACCAATTCGTTTTTATCATGAAAAAAAGTTACCATGAATAGAGTTCTGTATTGTTTTTCGAGAAAAACTTTGTTTGACGTGGATCAATGGGTGTATCTCGACACGATATCTTCTATCGGATTCTAAATAAGTCCGGACAATAACCTTGTACATAAACAAAAACCCTCCATAAGTCTAGAAAAATACTATTAGTGATCCTAAAAAGTACAAACGAACATAAATAGCATTTGGTATGTACCAAAACTAAGAAAATTAGTGTGTTCCAAACAAACAAATATTGGTCTATACCAAACTTGAAAATGTTGATATGTACCAATAACAAATTAAGTAAAGGTATAAAGATAAAAAATCTAACTAAAAAGTAATTAAACTTAGGTCTTTGTTAAAATAATTTTTTAGCAAGGATTTTATGAATTTTCTTTTGGTATTTTAGACTTCTAAAAATAATTTCATCTTTTCTATAATTGTAACATTTAATCCACCTACCTTATTATTACAATGTTTTTTATAATTGTAACATTTAATCCACCTACCTTATTAGAACAAAAGAATAAATAAATCCAGTTCTCTAGTTCCTTTTTTTTTTGTCGAAATACTCATTCCCATCTTTGTAAGAAAAACGTATAAAGAGATTCCATTTCCTAAATCGTCAATACTCTAGACTGCTCTCATCATCTGATCATTGTATTCCATCACCAAAAACGATAATGGGTAGAAACGTGATTTCAGTCTTCACTCTATTCCTTCTCTTTCTTTCAACCATCACTCTCCATCAAATCTCAGCCGCTAATTTCCAAATCAACGTCTGGCCTAAACCCACAACTTTCCTATGGCCCAACCCACACCTCACCCTCCTCTCTCCAAACTTCACAATTTCCCATCCTACCCATCCCTACTTATCACCCGCCGTCAACCGTTACCTCAAGCTAATCCTCCACTCCCACCACCACCTTTTAAACCCACCACCACTCAACCTGACCTCATCTCCGCCGCTCACCACTCTTACTATTACCATCTCTGATATCAGTTTTCCATTGACCCACGGCGTAAACGAGTCATACACTTTGACTATCCCGGAAAATTCCACGTCAGCATCCCTCTCCGCCGCTACTGCATGGGGAGCCATGCATGGACTGGAAACATTCTCCCAGCTCGTGTATGGAAACCCGATTCAGATCGCTACTGGTGTACACGTGTCAGACACACCTCTTTTCATGCACCGTGGGGTATTATTGGACACTTCAAGAAATTTCTATGGTGTTGAGCATTTGTTGAGGTTGATAAAAGCAATGAGTATGAATAAATTGAATGTGTTTCATTGGCATATTACTGATTCACATTCTTTTCCGTTGGTTTTGCCGTCGGAGCCGGAGCTAGCAGGGAAAGGAGCGTATGGTGAGGATATGAAATATACGGCGGAGGATGTTGAGAAAGTGGTGGAGTTTGGGTTGGAACATGGCGTGCGAGTTGTGCCGGAGATCGATATGCCTGGTTAGTAAAGTCAACTTTTAAGAAATACGTGGATTGTTTTTTTCGTTAAATGGAGTAATAATTTATTTATTTTTAGGAAAGAGAATGTGTGGTTGTTATGGATTAGATATTTATAGTCGTCTTTAGGTGTCATTTAGTGCGAGACATCTTACCTTAGATTAGACCAAAACATTATTCCTTCATTTAAAATGTTTAACCACAAAATGTTATGCTCCATTTTTATTTGTTTAACTTCTAAAATAAGGTGTCTAATATTTTTTTTAATATTAATATATTTTTTTTTTTACTTTTTTTAATATTATTCCTAATTAAATAGTAAAAAAATTATTGTAATATATATATATTCATGTATATCAAATAAAGATATTTATGTAAAGAAAGAAAATATTAAATGTTTTTATTAATCCCTGTGTACTAAAAAAGCAGACAAATAAAAATGGACTAAACAATTATTTCCTCCATCTATAAATATTTGTCACAATTTCCAAAAATAAATGTCCACAAAAGATTGTCTATTTAAAATATCAATAAACTTTTTTTATCTTTTTTACCAATTTTATTCCTATTAAATGTTCAAAAATTTATTTACTTGGTTGGAGATAGGTTAGTAAAATTAGAGAAAATTAATTATTTTTTTTAATTTGTGTGGAAAAAAATGTATGACAAAAGACGAAAGGAATAGTAAAAAAAAGACACTTTCTTAAATATATATATACCAATCCTAGGTACAGGTATAGGGGCATAACTGACGTTGCCTGAATTAGCAAGAGTTAAAAATCGGTGTTGTTATTTTGCAGCGCATACAGGATCATGGGCCAAAGCCTACCCAGAAATAGTCACTTGTGCAAACATGTTCTGGTGGCCTGCCGGAGCTAAATGGTCTGACCGCCTTGCATCGGAACCAGGAACCGGTCAACTCAATCCCTTGAATCCGAAAACTTACCAAGTCATCAAAAACATCATTCGTGACATCACTTCCGCGTTTCCCGATACATTATTCCATGCAGGAGCTGATGAAGTAGTTCCGAATTGTTGGAAAACCGAACCATCTATTCAACGTCTTCTAGATAACAACGGATCGCTAAGTCATATCCTCGAAAAGTTTGTTAATTCGACCTTACCGTACATTGTTTCATTTAATAAAACGGTTGTTTATTGGGAGGACGTGTTATTAGATTCCGAGATTAAAGTGAATCCCGCTTTACTTCCAAAAGAGAATGTCATCTTACAAACATGGAATAATGGACCGGAAAACACGAAAAAAATCGTCGGTCTAGGGTATAGAGTTATTGTATCGTCGGCTGATTATTATTACTTGGATTGTGGGCACGGGGGTTTTGTGGGAAACGATAGTCAATATGATCGACCACCCGGAACTAATCAAGGTGACGGAGGTTCGTGGTGTGGACCGTTTAAAACATGGCAAGTTGTTTATAACTATGATATAACATACGGGTTAAGTAAAGAGGAGGCGAGATTAGTATTAGGAGGTGAGGTGGCTTTATGGTCCGAGCAAGCGGACTCGACGGTTTTGGATTCACGGATTTGGCCGAGAGGTTCGGCTATGGCAGAGTCATTGTGGTCGGGAAACGTGGATGAGACGGGGAGGAAGAGGTATGCTGAAGCTACGGATCGGTTAAATGAGTGGAGACATAGAATGGTGAATAGAGGAATAGGTGCAGAACCTATTCAACCACTTTGGTGTGTTAGGAATCCAGGGATGTGTAACACCGTAAATTCATCATAAATTGATTAAGTTCCATTGTTATCAATAAAGATATATTTTATGAATGAATAACGAAAATTTTGATAATGAATGCAAAACAATCTATAGCAGGAAAGAGTACATATATAATTACATCACAATTGATAAAGTGAAGTAACAATTGCATATAGTCCGTTAAAAAATATATATAGATTATTATTTTATTTATGATCATAGCTAGTTGCTTTGTCCAGTCCATTAAAACAACCAGTCAAGATTGTTGAATTGGCCCCTTATCCTCCCTTTTCAAAAATCAGTCCCTGCAACAGGGTTCACTATTAAAAGTTCGGCATCAAGGGTGTAGAGCATAGTAAAAAATACACAAATAATTGTGAATACGAATATTTTCACAGATGTTTTACTCATCTTGATATTATCTGAATGAAGTAACAAATTAAACCAAAAGAAAGAAGCAAGTATTAATTACAAATGCATCAATGTAAGGGATCTTATAAGAGGAAGACGGATAATATTATATCGTGTAGACAAGTTGTCAAGATAGTGGGTGACGGGATTAGTTAATGCTTAATTGGTCTTAATTCATAAACAATTGGAACGTGCTTCCTTGTTTCTTGAAAGGATTCGGATTATCATACTTTTCTTCCACATTATTACTCATATATTTTTTCAGTACATATGAGAGTCAATAAAATTAGATTTGAGGACTCCTGTAGTTACTCACTGAAAGTTAATTCAATCTATTCTACACCAAACGCAAATCACAAATACCATATTCTCACAATTAAACTTCAACAAGATAATCCATAATCTAATTAAGCATGAATTTGAACTCAAGTTCTAATTAGATTTATTCGAGTTTTCCAGCTTCTATTGCCATAGCCCCCTAAATTTGTCCAGCCTCCAAGAATCTGTCCATGAAATAAACACCCACTGAATCTGTCCAAGACTGATCACCATAAAACCATCTTTATAATTCCTTTTGATATAAAAAGTGTGCTCAAAAGGACAACATTTAAAGCAAATTTCAGAAAATAACCATTAACCTTACCATATCATGCACGAGGCGATTGCTTCAATCCATACAACACCTTTTTGGGTTTATATACTTTATCTTCTTCATCTTTCTTAAAAAATTCAGAAGGTTGTTCAATATAAGTTCAAGAAATCCGATTTAACATCCAATTGATACAATTTCCAACCACTTTGAGCATCAAGATAAATAACCAATCAAATTGTATCAAGTTTTGAAACCGGAGCAAATACCTCATTTAAGTAGTCGCCTTCTTTTTGCTTGTAACTTTTTGCAACTAATCTTGCCTTATTTTTGTTGATGGACCCATCAAGATTAGTTTTTGTTTTGAAACCCATTTTACACCAATAGCAGATTTATGAGAAGGAAGAGGCGTGAGCTCTGAAGATTCATTTTTCTCAATTGCATTGATCTTCTTTTTTATGAATTGGTTCCATTTTTCTTCTTTCGAGGTTTCTTAATAGGATATTGGATTCTTTCCAGCAAAAAATGCAAAGTAAACATAATTCGCTGCATTAATGTCCTTAGGTTCATCATAAATATATCTCAAACTCCTTGTTTTTCTTTGGGGTGATGGTGAGTTTTGGAAGAATGATTATCACCATCCGGTGATTAATTTTCACCATCCTCGGGTTGTATTGCTTGAGAATTACTTTCTTCGTCGTCAAGAATTTTCCAAGTTAATGAATCTAATAGTTAGAAAAGTCATAGGAAATTTTTTCATCAAAACAAACATCCCCGCATATCACAATTTTTAGTGTGAAAATTGTAAAATTTGTAAGATTTAGTCCTCTCACTATATCCAATGAAAATACACTTTTTATATATATCATCAAGTTTGGTTTTGAGAACATTTGGAATGTGCAAATATGCTAGATTTCCAAATGTTTCAAATTGACTAACATTTGGCTTCTTATCATACCACACTTCATTTGGAGTAGATACTTATAAACTCTTTGTAGGTGATCGATTGATCAAGTAAACAAAGCAAGAAACCGCTTCAGCCCAAAAATCTGAAGACACATTCTTCTTTTTCAACATACATCACACTATATTCATTATCGTTTGGTTTTTTCTCTCCTTAATTCCGGTTTGTTGGGGTGAATATCAAGCCGTCAATTCGTGTCGAATTCTATTTTGTTGACAAAATTCTTTGAATAAAAAGGACAAATACTCACCACCACGATTTCTCAAGTTCATTATTTTATGGCTAGAAAATTTTTCAACTTGAGATTTAAATTCTTTGAAACACATAAAGGCATCTCTTTGCTTCACAAAGTAAAGCCAAAATTTTCTTGTAAAACCATCAATGTATAACAAGAAATATTGACTTCCTGATGTCTCCCTAAATGTTCTAATTTTATGCCCTTGGGAGACATCATTTTTGGTGTTTATTTGATTAATTTGATAGACTTTTGAGCTAAATATGCAATAATCCGAATTTCCTCTTTTATTTCTAGTATTTTTGATTTATTAAACTTTTGCGCGTAATCTTGTGTATTTTAGTGAAAAGTTTGTACGTTTTGAATATTAGCTAGGAGAGGAACATGAGAATAAAGTCAAAGATCGTGATATGGAGTCAAAGCTTGAAGATAAATCCCGAAAAGAATTAGATTTTGAAGCTGCAAATCTGGAAACAGGCCAAAGATTGCTGATTTCAAGGCACTTACGAGTTGATTTAGCCGCTGACCTTTGAAGAGATTATGTTCCTTATCGAGTTACGGAAATTTAGCAAGTGATTTGAGGTCAATCGGAGTTATAACGAATCGGCTAGAGCTGTTTTAGTGGAGGCGGTGCAACAGTTACGGGATTTGGGCTTAATTAGTGGAGTTGGGCTTTTCTAATTTTCACTTAAACCTTAAGTAAAAGCCCTAATCCGATTTTATCATTATAAATAGGCCTTTAGACCTCATTATTCAGTACCTCTCATTATATTCTTCAAATTAAAACATCATTAGAAGAGAGCGTCAAGAAGAAAAGAAGCTTGGAGCTGGAGACTGTCTATATCTCCACGTTGCAGCCAATTCATCTTCCTAATTAGGTTTCTATTTTCCTTTCTGTAAAACAATTATGAATTCCTTTTTATTTATTTTCTTAGTTTTTTCAATTATGAGCTAATTTTAATTAGTGCTTGAGATCGCATGATGGATTGATTTTGATTCTATTTTATTCTATGTTTTTGTATTTGGGATTTTTACAATTGAAATCAAATTGGGTATTAGGTATTTTTCAGTAATTTGTTCTTAATAACTATAATTGACGTAATTAACCAATCATAGGTCTTAGTACCTAGGCTATTCCAATTAGTGGCGATTGGATCACCTTGACGGGGGGTTTAGGTACATAAATAATTAATGAATGTAGGATAGAAATTATTTGACTCTGACGAGCGTAATTAATCCTATGGCCAATTGGGTAAAATAAACTTAATCACTTGAGAATGGACTATAATCACCCTGACGGGGTTTGTAGCATTTAAGAGTAGCTCCTTAGTCCACCCTGACGGGGGTAAGGATGACCTTAGAATCCCGACCATTACTTTTTACCAATTTGTCCTTTAAACGAAACATGGAATAAATAAGAGTTAGATGAAATCCTTGCGTATCTCAAGTGCTACCTTCTCAAACTTGCGTTTTACTTTTATTTACTTGCGTCTTAGTTAATTATTTGCATTTTCCATTTAGTCTTTCATTACTTAGAATAATAAAAACAAACAAACAATCATTATATCTTTTACTTGCTTTCATAAGTGCAACCAATCATTACTTGATAAGCATTGTAGTCAACCATCCCGTCCTTGGAACGAATTTGTTTTATTAACTATATTACTTGGGACAACCGTACACTTGCGGTTGTGGTTCGATTTACATTTGCATTTATTTTAGAACACACAAAGGACCACCACTTCCCCCTAAAGAAGGAACTCAAATCGGTCCACAAAGATCAGTGTGAATGAGTTCAGATGGCGATCTTGATTTTTAATATTGACGTCGATGGAAAATGGCTCACGGTGTTGCTTCCCCAGTTGACACTCTTCACAAACTTCGTGGATGACGTCAATATTTGGCAATCCTTGACCAATTATTTTATTTGATAGCTCCTTCAAACTTTGAAAATTATGATGCCCAAATCTGTTATGCCACAACTTGGAGATATCTTCATTAATCGTTAAATAACAAGAAGTATCCAAAGTGTCAAGTTTGAGTGAAAACAAGTTATTTAAACTCAAACTAATATTTGCAACCAATTGATCTCCTTTTTTCATGGTGCAAATGTTGTCTATAAAGCGAATATCAAACCCTTTCTTCAACAAGTGACCAACATTAAAAATTTACTTTTCAAACCAGGTACGTAAACTACCCTGGACATTTTTTCTGTTTTTTCAGTTGTTGTTTTGAAGACAATATCTCCAACGCTTTCGATTTTATACGATTTTGCATCTCCTATTGTAACTTGACCAAAATTATTTATGACAAGGTTTGAAAATAAATTTTTGTATCCTGTCATATGCCTGTAGCACCACTATCCAAATACCAAATATTTTTAAAACTTCTATTAGAAGCAATTAATAAAGTTCTCGATTTTCAGCGTTTTCTTCATGCACATAGCCAACTTCTTATCTTTTTTTCGGATACTTTTCCCAACAATTTGTTAATTCTGTGCCCTGGTTAATGACAATAGTAACATTCAAGGGTGAATTATATATAGGGTCTTAGGAGCACTATTTTTTCTCTATAGAGTAGTGTCTTGAAAGTTGTTATTGTTAGGGACCTCATTTTTGACAATAGTCTTTCCTACCCTTACTAACACTAAAAGACAAAAAAGTATGATGTCATTGTTTCTCTCTCCTCTACCACTACCCACCTACCACCTACTACCTACCACCCATCTCCGACCTCCGACCACCGACCACCACCACCGACCACCGATCTCCGACCACGGACCTCCGGCCACCAGTGAACGGAAAAAACATAGAGTATCGGAAAAAACTGAGAGTACTCTATGAAAAAGGCAGAATACTCTCAGTTTTTTCCGATACTCTATGAAATAGATAGAGTACTCCGAGAATTAAAAAAATACTCTGACAATTTAAACGAATACTCTATAAAAAAAGACGGAGTACTCTATAAAATATAGAGAGTACTCTATGAAAAATAGAGAGTACTCTTTGAAATTACATAAATACTCTACAAACTCATGTGTATCTATTTAAAAACCTTTATATTCAAATTTTAAAACCAATTACAATAGATAAATAAAATAAAACCTAAACTAATTACAAGTTGACCAGATCTGGTCAAACCAGATCTCAAAAAAAAAAATCCTAAGCTAAAGCGTACTGTGTACGCGAGTAAAAAAAAAAAAAGGGAGTCCGGCGAAGCACGAAGCAAGCAGCAGCGAACCTATGACCTCCGGTGATGAAATGCTCGGCACCTCCATGGATTCCGTTCATCTAGATCGAACCTCCACAGCAACACCACTGCAGCTCCACAGCAACCACGAGCTCTTCCTCTCCACCATTCTCCTCCGGCGAACAGCAACCTGGAGAAGAAGAAGCAGCGAGACCAGCACCAAGATCTCGACTCTTCACTCGCCGGCCTGGAGAAGAAGAAGCAGCGACCAGCACCAAGATCTCGACTCTTCACTCGCCGGCCTGGAGAAGAAGAAGCAGCGACCAGCACCGACGAGTGCTTCATCTTCCATGGCTGCGGCGAACGGCTCCCCTGCAACTCCGGCGAACAGCTACCCTGCAAAATCCGGCGAAATCTTCACTGCAACGCGCGAGCATCTTCACTGGTGGTCTAGCTTTGTCATCGAACTGTACAGATCTGAAAAGAAAAGATTCAGATCTGGTTCTTACTAAACTAGATGATGTGGTGGTGCTTCAGTGCTAGGTTTCACAGTGGTGGTGGTGTGCTCGGCGGTAGTGGTGGTGGCCATTTCGGAGGTGGTGGTGTGCTCGGCGGTAGTGGTGGTGGCCATTTCGGAGGTGGTGGTGGTCATTTAGGTGGTGTCGGTGGTTATTGAGAGGAGAGAGGAGAGAGAAGCAGTGAGGTGAGGTATTGAAATTAGAACGTGAATGAAATTAGAAATGGAATAATTAGTATATATAGGTATAGAAAAAACAAAAGAGGGGTAGCCTAGTAATTGGGGTTTTGGGGTTCATGTGTTAAAAAGTTTCTGAGGTCTTTAGTAAGAAGAGGCTCTAGGTGGGGGTGCCAACTCGAAGAGGGGGGTGTGGTCAAGACCCCTAGTGTCATTATCTTAACATTCAATATAAGGTTTTGTACCCTTATACGTACCTCGTTCCCGTCCTCGACCTTGATCATAGTTTTGGGATGATCTCTCCTCTTCTTTTGACTCATTTAACTTGACCACGGTTATTGTAGGAACCTCTTCCGCCTCTTGTTTTTCTGCATCATCTTCCTTGTCCACGATAAGAACCACAACCTCCCATGAGTGGGACTTAAGATTTTAGTGCTTGATCAGAAGAAGAAATATACGTACTTCTTAGAATAATTCTGGTTTCACGTGCTTCCAATCTTCCTTGCAAGCTATCCAACTCCATTAGGGAAAGATTTTGTGACTCCTCAATAGCCACCACAATATGATCGAATTTCACCGGTAGACTTCCATGATTTTTCCAACAACTCTTTGAGTGTCCATGACTTCACGATTTGTAGCCATTTGATTTATAAAAGGAGTTACTCTTGTGAGATACTCAACTATGTTTTTTTCTTCTTTCATCTCTAATTTTTCGAATTCAACTCGTAGAGATTGCAATCATACCTTTTTTACTTGGTCCTTTTCAGCATAAGTTGTTTGAGTAATCTCCCATACTTCCATGTAATTGTCTGTCTTGGTTAGTCTTTCATAAATTGGAGCTTCTATTGCTTGATATATTTGAAAAAAAACTTTTCGATCTTTTTATTTTCGCTTTTAAATTTTTTTCTTTTGTACATCAGAATATTCAAACCCATCTTCCAATAAATCTACGCCATCTTCAACCACGCTTCAAAGGTCTTGATATTTAAGACGTAACTTCATTAAATTACTCCAATGTTTTAATTTTTCTTTATTAAAACGAGGAACAAGAGAAGCAAGATTGTTGAAATTTTTTTAACGTGACTTTGATACCAAGTTGAAGGATCAAATATTATTATAAATAGATAGAGATATGAGAAAGAATAAGATTGAACAAAAACACACATTTGAAATTTCAGTCTTTGATATTTTTATTTTATTCTTTTTTCTTTTATTTTTGCTATTTTGCTTGAGCCAAATAACAAGATTATATGACTATTTATAGAAAAAAAATACTAATATGTATCTAACTTAATACCTACACTAGAATTAAAGAGATGACACTGAAACTAATTAATCAATACATGAATAATAATGAAAAACCGTACATTTATTAAATAAATAAATTTATGTATGTAAGCAAACTTATGAAACGATGGCCAAGATTTTATATTTATGCAACCATATAAGCCGATTATAGATACATTTTTATGAAAACATTACAAATACGATAAAGATACATTTTTTGTGAAAGAATTACAAATGTAAAATAGTCAATAGCGAAAGAAATATATAGTGGCATCACACTTTGAGAAGAAGACAAAAAAAATTGCATGTTAAATTAGCTGACCCCCTTAATTTTCACATCATCCGAGAAAATTGGGATTAGTCAGCATCGTCATGCACCTTTATCATACATTTACATCTACAAGTATATCGGCATCGACTGATACTTCTACATCATCACCTTGGGAATAAATGGTGTTGAACAGGGTAAAAAAAACAAAAATAATTGTGAGTAAGAACATGTACACGGATGTTTTCATCATTGGTAATGAACTAAAAACTTAAACAAAGAAAGAAGATCACAAGGAAGTAAAGCTTTTGAATTACAAAATGCATACAGTGTACGGGAATTTATAAGAGGAAGATCGATGTAATATAACGTGTAGACAAGTTAATTGTCAAGATAGTGGGTCAGACATTAGTTAGTGCTTAATTCCTCTTAAATCATAAAAAATTTGAACGTGCTTCCCTGTTTCTTAAAATGATTCTGATTACCATAGTTTTCTTCCACCTCAATAATGCTTACCAATAATTAACACTAGATTTTATTTTACACGACAATATTTCATAAATATTTTTGATAAAAAACCATTACATATAAACGTTTGCTGTACTCAATGGGTTAATTATCAGGGGGTGATTGGACCACCAACTAGATTCCCACATTAGCAAAAAAAAAGTGTTATTTTGTAATAAATTAAGGTGTCAAGCACTGCTTTTATTAATGGGGTTAGGTTAGTAGGTGATGGAAAAGAAAATAAAAAGATAAAAGAAGATGAATTAGGGTTAAACAAGCTATTACTACTCAGCATCCTTGTGCTAACAATTATCTGAAAAACATTTCTATACATCTAAAGGGTTGAAATATACCACTATATAATAAATATTTACCTTTTTAGAGAACTTATTTAAAAATTTCCATTTATCTTGCAGAGTACATATACCGGATCCTGGGCCAAAGCTTACCCTGAAATAGTCACTTGTTCAAACATGTTTGCTGGCCTGCCGGAGCTAAATGGTCCGACCGGCTTGCATCCGAACCAGTAATCGGCGCCCAACTCAACCCCTTGAATCCGGAAAACTTGCAAAGTCGTCAAAAACATCGTGCGTGATGTTCCTTTCGTGTTTCTGGATATGTTTTTCCAAGCAGGAGCCGATGAAGTCGTTCCAAATTGTTGGAAAACCGAACCATCTATTCAACGTCTTCTTGATAACAACGGATCGCTAAGTCATATTCTCGAAAAGTTTGTTAATTCGACCTTACCGTACATTGTTTCATTTAATAAAACGGTTGCTTATTGGGAAAACGTTTTATTAGATTCCGAGATTAAAGTGAGTCCCGCTTTACTTCCTCAAGAGAACGTCATCTTACAAACATTGAATCACGGACCTGAAAACACTAAAAAAATCGTGGGTCTAGGGTATAGAGTTATTGTATCATCGGCTGATTATTATTACTTGGGTTGTGGGCGCGGGGGTTTCGTGGGAAACGATAGTCAATATGATTGACCACCCGGAACTAATCAATGAGACGGAGGTTCATGGTGTGGACCGTTTAAAACATGGCAAGTTGTTTATAACTATGATATAACATACGAGTTAAGTAAAGAGGAGGCGGGATTAGTATTAGGGGGTGAGGTGGCTTTATGGTCCGAGCAAGCGGACTCGACGGTTTTGGATTCACGGATTTGGCCGAGAGGTGCGGCGATGGCAGAGTCATTGTGGTCCGGGAATGTCGATGAAATGGGGAGGAAGAGGTATGCGGAAGCGACCGATCGGTTAAATGAGTGGAGACATAGAATGGTGAGTAGAGGAATAGGTGCGGAACCTATTCAACCACTCTGGTGTGTTAGGAATCCAGGGATGTGTAACACCGTAAATTCATCATAAATTGATTAAGTTCCATTGTTATCAATAAAGATATATTTTGAATGCAAAACAATCTATAGCAGGAAAGATTACAAATATAATTACATCATAATTGATAAAGTGAAGTAACAATTGCATATAGTCCGTTAAAAAACATATAGATTATTATTAGTTATGAGAGAAAATCCCATCTTTAGGCCATTACCTATAGCCTAAAAATATTTTAGGCCAAACGTTTTAAAATTAACATTTTTAATCCAAACGTATTTAAAATGTACATTTTTAAGCCATTTCACTAATTTCGTGAGATATTTCATAGATTTTAAGGACAATTTGAACACTTTAGACAGAGATCTTAGTTTGTGATACGGCTAAATAAACGTATAGTTTATTTGAAATGCCTAAATTGTCCTTAGAATCAACGATATATCTCATGCAATAGTGAAATGGCTTAAAAATAGGCGTTTTGAATACGTTTGGTCTAAAAAGGTGACTTTTAAAACGTTTGGCCTAAAAATGTTTTTAGGCTATAGGTAATGGCCTAAAAATGGAATTCGCTCTTTTTATGATCATAGCTAGTTGCTTTGTCCAGTCCATTAAAACAACCAGTCAGGATTGTTAAATTGGCCCCTTATTCTCCCTTTTCAAAAATCAGTCCCTGCAACAGGGTTCACTATTAAAAGTTCGGCATCAAGGGTGTAGAGCATAGTAAAAAATACACAAATAATTGTGAATACGAATATTTTCACAGATGTTTTACTCATCTTGATATTATCTGAATGAAGTAACAAATTAAACCAAAAGAAACAAAGAAATAAGACCACAAGCAAGTATTAATTACAAATGCATGCATCAATGTAAGGGATCTTATAAGAGGAAGACGGATAATATTATATCGTGTTGACAAGTTGTCAAGATAATGGGTGACGGGATTAGTTAATGCTTAATTGGTCTTAATTCATAAACAATTGGAACGTGCTTCCTTGTTTCTTGAAAGGATTCGGATTATCATACTTTTCTTCCACATGATTACTCATATATTTTTTCAGTACATATGAGAGTCAATAAAATTAGATTTGAGGACTCCTGTAGTTACTCACTGAAAGTTAATTCAATCTATTCTACACCAAACGCAAATCACAAATACCATATTCTCACAATTAAACTTCAACAAGATAATCCATAATCTAATTAAGCATGAATTTGAACTCAAGTTCTAATTAGATTCATTCGAGTTTTCCAGCTTCTATCGCCATAGCCCCCTAAATTTGTCCAGCCTCCAAGAATCTGTCCATGAATTAAACACCCACTGAATCTGTCCAAGACTGATCACCATAAAACCATCTTTATAATTCCTTTTGATATAAAAAGTGTGCTAAAAAAGACAACATTTAAAGCAAATTTCAAAAAATAACCATTAACCTTACCATACCATGCACGAGGCGATTGCTTCAATCCATACAACACCTTTTTGAGTTTATATACTTTGTCTTCTTCATCTTTCTTAAAAAATTCAGGTTGTTCAATATAAGTTCAAGAAATCCGATTTAACATCCAATTGATACAATTTCCAACCACTTTGAGCAGCAAGAGAATTAACCAATCAAATTGTATCAAGTTTTGAAACCGGAGCAAATACCTTATTTAAGTAGTCGCCTTCTTTTTGCTTGTAACTTTTTGCAACTAACCTTGCCTTGTTTTTGTTGATGGACCCATCAAGATTAGTTTTTGTTTTAATTTGAAACCCATTTTACACCAATAACAGATTTATGAGAAGGAAGAGGCGTGAGCTCTGAAGATTCATTTTTCTCAATTGCATTGATCTTCTCTTTTATGAATTGGTTCCACTTTTCTTCTTTCGAGGTTTCTGTTGGACAAATGAGATTCTACCCAAGTGTTGACCATGTTTACGATGATCGTCGGTGACTCAATTTAAATGAAATGATTCGGATATTAATACGTTTATTCAAGTCGTAAAGATTAACGTAATATATTCACTTGGTTAAAATCATTTGAAATTGAATGAGAAATTGAGTCATGTAATTTGGAGAAATTAAAAGAGAAAAAAACAATAATATATGTTATTTTATTTCTTTTTTTTATAAAACAAAGAAAAAAAAAAAGGGGCTTTGTTATGCTTTTGGGCCTTAGGTCCATGACCATTAGATTTGTTGGGCTTTTGGACCTTAGGACTATACCTTTGTTGGGCCTTAGGTGGGGTATGAACTTGGACCATCATCTTTGTTGGGCTTTTGGGCCTTAGTTTCATACATTTGGACTAGCCCAAGTTTTTTGTTCTTTTAAGTAAACGTTGTAACTCCAAAATGAAACATCACAACCTTTGGCAAGCCACATTTTCATTTTCTATAAATAGTTGGTCAACTAAACCATTTTCTTCATTCATTTTTCAAAAACATTAAAATTATAAGAGAGAGATAGAAAGAAGCAGCATTATTAAGTTCGTTGAAATTCTTAAGAATTCGTGTGTCCGTTTCTTTTGAATAGTTTTGTCGTTGTATCCTGGAGGTTGAAGCCAGCAAACGTAAGACACCTGTACGTGGCCTAAATACCTTAAAGACATCGGATCCAATCCGAGCCTCGACAAGTAAAGTTATTTATTTATTTACTTTTATTTTATTTATGCATTACTTTCTATATTGTTTTACTGGTTTATACAAATAAACCACAACAATTTAAGGTATTTATGATTCACGTGGTATAAACCAGAAAACATTTTATTTTTATGTTTTTATAAACTTTAGTTTTGGAAATTTTTTTTTGGGTCTGTGTATACAGAACATGAATATTACATTCTATTTCTTTTCTCTTATTCCGATTTCTAGGCTTGTGTATACATACTAGAAAAATACTCGCTTACTAACGTCATATTACGTTGTAATATTAGTGTGTTTTTTAACAACTAATATCAATCTTGCTAGTATCGGAATACTTGTCGAACCTTGTGGTTTAAAAAATTTCCGCTAAAAGAATTCTTAATTGATTGAGATTCTTCTTTTACGTGAATTGATTATCTCTTTAATTTCTTCGATCCTCTACAACAAGAATATAAAAACTTGGGGGACTAACAAGAATATAAAAACTTGGGAAATTAAAAATTAATTTAATCATTTTGTCGTAAGAAGAATAAAGTTTTGTGTTGTCTTTTAGTGAGAAAGGTTGAATAATTCATTTGTTTGAATTATCTACAATATTGTGTAATCCTTGGTAATTGAAATTATGTCTACCAAGTTAAACAATATGTCCAGAAATGATGGAATCAGTAACAACATACCATCATCAATTTCACTTATGGAAAATACATTTGTGGGACATGATCCCGATTCTTATAGACCCGTTGAGGAGTCTAAGAGGTTAAATGAAAATGACTATCTGTGTAAAGGAATAGACGACTGAAATCACAGAGGGTAAAGGCAATTCCATGAAAGGAAAATAAGGCCAAGCAACCATGACTAAGATCAAATAAGATTGATTTTACTACAATAGTTTCTAAAGTAAATTTGGTTGGCAATACCAAATACTGGTGGGTGGATACTTTGGCCACATGACATGTATGTTCAAGACATACAAAGTTGCAACTACTGAAGAGACTTTATGTATGAGAAATTTCTTTACATCAAAAGTAGTTGGACCTGGAATCGTTATTCTAATAATGACTTCTAAAAAAAAAGCTGAGTTTCTATAACGTTCTTCATGTGCCTGACATTAGAAGGAATCTAGTTTCAGGTTCGTTATTGTGTAAGAATGGCTTCAAACTAGTATTTAAGTTTGATAAATTTATTCTCACTAAAGGTGGGATATTTGTGGGTAAAGGGTACCTATGTGATGGTTTATTTAAGATGAATATAATGACCATAGTACCTACCAAAATGTAATCGAGTAAGTAATATATCCTTGACTCACCTTATTTATGGCACGATAGATTAGGAGATGATAATTTTGGTTCATTAAGTAAGTTAGTAAACATCGGGTTACTATCTAATGTGAACTCCAATTCTCAAAAGGAATGTGAAGTATGCGTTGAGTCAAAATTAACAAAAACCTCATTTAAATCTATAGAAAGAACTTTGGTACCTTTAGAGTTAATTCACAATGACATATGTCACTTGAAATTTGTGCAAACTTAAAGTGGTAAAAAGTATTTCATAAATTTCATTGACGATTGCACAAGGTATTGTTAAATATACTTGCTTCGAAGTGAGGATGAGGCCTTAGAAGCATTTATACAATACAAAACTGAAGTTGAGAATCAACTAAATAAAAAGATTAAGAATCTTAGAACAGATAGGGGAGAAGAATATGTGTCTCCTTTTGAGGAGTTTTACGCTAAACATGGAATCATCCATCAAACCACGGCCCCCTACTCGCCTCAACAAAATGGGATTGTTAAACGCAAGAACCGCACGCTGAAGGAAATGATGAATACCTTGCTGATACCACAGAACTTGTGGGGAGAGGCTTTGCTCACCGCAAATCACATCCTCAACAAGGTACCACACAAGAAGGTAGATAAAACTCCTTACGAATTATGGAAAGGAAAACCACCTTCCTTCAAATACTTAAAAGTGTGGGGATGCTTGGCAAAGGTAGCACTTCCTGCTCCTAAAATGGTCAAAATAGGACAAAGACCATCGATTGCGTCTTTATTGGATATGCTCACAATAGCGACACATATAAATTCCTGGTACACAAATCTTGTCATGTTGACATTAACGGCAATACGGTGATTGAATCAAGAAATGCACATTTCTTTGAAACAAACTATCCGTACAAGACCACACCAGAATCTGGTTCCTTGAAAAGAACACGTGATGCAATTCAAGAAGAGCAAGATCAAGAATCATTGACACCTGAAAAACAAGATCAAGAATCATTGCCAAATGAAGGAGAACCAAGAAGAAGTAAGCGGATGAGAACCTCTACGTCTTTTGGTCCCGACTTTCTATCTTACATGCTAGATGACGAATCGCGAACATTCAAGGAGGCTATGTCAAACCCTGGCCCCCATACTTGAAAGAAGCGGTAAATAGCGATATAGATTCCATTATGCAAAACAGTACATGGGAACTAGTGGATCTCCCTCCTGGGAATAAACCACTTGGATCAAATGGATATTCAAGAAGAAACTAAAGACCGATGAGTCTATTGAAAAATACAAGTCTCGCCTTGTTGTAAAACGTTATAGTAAAAAAGAAGTACTTGACTATTTTGATACTTATTCTCCAGTCACGAGAATATCATCCATTCGAATGTTAATCGCTATAGCTTCAATATACAAGCTCGAAATACATCAAATGGATGTAACAGCCGCCTTCCTAAATGGAGAACTAAATGAAGAGATATATATGGAACAACCTGAGGGTTACGTAGTTCTAGGTAAGGAGAAGCAAGTATGTAAGCTTGTTAAATCTGTATATGGTTTAAAACAAGCACCGAAGCAATGGCATGACAAATTTGATAGATTCATGATCTCAAATGATTTCAAGATCAATGAATGTGACAAATGCGTTTATGTAAAACAAAATGAGACAGGATATGTCATTGTCTGTTTATATGTGGATGATATGTTAATCATTGGAAGTAACAATGATGTGATTAAATTCACCAAAAGGATGCTTTCAAGTAAGTTTGACATGAAAGATCTAGGCCTTGCGGATGTTATTTTGGGTATCAAGATTCTCCGAACATCTGAAGGTATTATACTATCTCAGTCACACTATATTGAGAAAGTATTAAACAAATTTAGTAATGGCGACACAAATATCGCCAAGACACCTATTGATGTAAATTTACATCTTGCTAAGAACACTGGTGATATGATCAACCCGTTGGAGTACTCTCGGATTATTGGGAGTCTCATGTACTTAACGAACTACACTAGGCCAGATATAGCACATGCAGTAAGCAAGCTAAGTAGGTTTACACATAATCCAGGGAAGAACCACTGGATTGCTATTGTAAGAGTTCTAAGGTATCTTAGATACACTATGAACGAAGGGCTGTTGTACACAGGATATCCAGTTGTACTAGAAGGATACAGTAATGCAAACTGGATATCGGACTCCACCGACTCAAAATCCACAAGTGGATTTGTCTACATGTTAGGAGGAGCAGTTGTGTCTTGGAAATCCACTAAGCAACCGTGCATAGCCGAATCCACTATGGAATCTGAGTTTATAGCTTTAGACAAAGCTGCTGAAGAAGCCGAGTGACTTCGGAATTTCTTAGATGATATTCCATTTGGCCAAAGCATGTGTCAGTTATCTGCATACATTGAGATAGTCAAAGTGCCATTGGTAGGGCACTAAATGAAATGTATAACGGTAAGTCTAGACACATACGTCGTAGACACAATACCGTTAGACAATTGCTCTCAAACAGAGTTATCACAATGGATTATGTTCGATCAAAGGATAATATAGTGGATCCACTGACCAAAGGTCTACAAAGAGAGCAAGTGTGAGTGTTGTCAAGGGGAATGGGTCTTAAGCCTATGAAAGCTGAGTTGCCATGATGGGAACCCTACCTAGCAGAGTGGAGATCCCACAATCTAGGTTCAAAGGGAAAACTGAATCATGAAACTGCAACTTGGTGCGACGCACTGTGGGGAGACCTCCCCAAACCATTCCTAGGACAAAATTAAACAGTGCTACTCGTAAAAGTGAAGGATAAGTTAAACTTTTAATGGTTCTTGTATCTTAGATAACATAAGATAGAGTAATGCAGAATACTCTCGACAAGAGACCACCTATATGAATAACATGGGTAGGGCCGCCCTACGAGAATTTTTAAAGGCGAAATTCTCCGACGGTTATTCATGAAATACCAGGAGTTGTCCAGGGCCGTAAATGGACACAACCGTGAGAACCAAATAATGTTTGGAAGTATACTATGTAAGTTCTATTGTCTTGGTTTACACAAAAGCTGAATAGTTCAAGACATCACGTTCACTAGTTAGCAAGTAAATCCGATAGCTCTTACTACAGAAGGTTCAAGGCCAAAAACTACCTTTCTCGATGTAGTATTCTTCTATGCTTCTCTCTCGCTCTCTCCCAAGTGTTTAGCATTCTTTTGCATAATATTTTAAGGTGGTTAGTCAATTTTCATTCATGTGGGGATTGTTGGACAAATGAGATTCTACCCAAGTGTTGACCATGTTTACGATGATAGTCGGTGACTCAATTTAAATGAAATGATTCGGATATTAATACGTTTATTCAAGTCGTAAAGATTAACGTAATATATTCACTTGGTTAAAATCATTTGAAATTGAATGAGAAATTGAGTCATGTAATTTGGAGAAATTAAAAGAGAAAAAAACAATAATATATGTTATTTTATTTCTTTTTTTTATAAAACAAAGAAAGAAAAAAAAGGGGGCTTTGTTGTGCTTTTGGGCCTTAGGTCCATGACCATTAGATTTGTTGGGCTTTTGGGCCTTAGGACTATACCTTTGTTAGGCCTTAGGTGGGGTATGAACTTGGACCATCATCTTTGTTGGGCTTTTGGGCCTTAGTTTCATACATTTGGACTAGCCCAAGTTTTTTGTTCTTTTAAGTAAACGTTGTAACTCCAAAATGAAACATCACAACCTTTGGCAAGCCACCTTTTCATTTTCTATAAATAGTTGGCCAACTAAACCATTTTCTTCATTCATTTTTCAAAAACATTAAAATTATAAGAGAGAGATAGAAAGAAGCAGCATTATTAAGTTCGTTGAAATTCTTAAGAATTCGTGTGTCCGTTTCTTTTGAATAGTTTTGTCGTTGTATCCTGGAGGTTGAAACCAGCAAACGTAAGACACCTGTACGTGGCCTAAATACCTTAAAGACATCGGATCCAATTCGAGCCTCGACAAGTAAAGTTATTTATTTATTTACTTTTATTTTATTTATGCATTACTTTCTATATTGTTTTACTGGTTTATACAAATAAAACACAACAGTTTCTTAATAGGATATTGGATTCTTTCCAACAAAAAATGCAAAGTAAACATAATTCGCTGAATTAATGTCCTTAGGTTCATCATAAATATATCTCAAACTCCTTGTTTTTCTTTGGGGTGATGGTGAGTTTTGGGAGAATGATCATCACCATCCGGTGATTAATTTTCACCATCCTCGGGTTGTATTGCTTGAGAATTACTTTCTTCGTCGTCAAGAATTTTCCAAGTTAATGAATCTAATAGTTAGAAAAGTCATAGGAAGATTTTTCATCAAAACAAACATCCCCGCATATCACAATTTTTAGTGTGAAGATTGTAAAATTTGTAAGATTTAGTCCTCTCACTATATCCAATGAAAATACACTTTTTATATATATCATCAAGTTTGGTTTTGAGAACATTTGGAATGTGCGAATATGCTAGATTTCCAAATGTTTAAAATTGACTAACATTTGGCTTCTTATCATACCACACTTCATTTGGAGTAGATACTTATAAACTCTTTGTAGGTGATCGATTGATCAAGTAAACAAAGCAAGAAACCGCTTCAGCCCAAAAATCTGAAGGCACATTCTTCTTTTTCAACGTACATCACACCATATTCATTATCGCTTGGTTTTTTCTCTCCTTAATTCCGGTTTGTTGGGGTGAATATCAAGCCGTCAATTCGTGTTGAATTCTATTTTGTTGACAAAATTCTTCGAATAAAAAAGACAAATACTCACCACCACGATTTCTCAAGTTCATTATTTTATGGCTAGAAAATTTTTCAACTTGAGATTTAAATTCTTTGAAACACATAAAGGCATCTCTTTGCTTCACAAAGTAAAGCCAAAATTTTCTTGTAAAACCATCAATGTATAACAAGAAATATTGACTTCCCCCTAAAGAGGGAACTCAAATCGGTCTACAAAGATCAGTGTGAATGAGTTCTGATGGCGATCTTGATTTTTAATATTGACGTCGATGGAAAATGGCTCACGGTGTTGCTTCCCCAGTTGACACTCTTCACAAACTTCGTGGATGACGTCAATATTTGGCAATCCTTGACCAATTATTTTATTTGATAGCTCCTTCAAACTTTGAAAATTATGATGACCAAATCTGTTATGCCACAACTTGGAGATATCTTCATTAATCGTTACATAACAAGAAGTATCCAAAGTGTCAATTTTGAGTGAAAACAAGTTATTAAAACTCAAACTAATATTTGCAACCAATTGATCTCCTTTTTTCATGGTGCAAATGTTGTCTATAAAGCGAATATCAAACCCTTTCTTCAACAAGTGACCAACATTAAAAATTTACTTTTCAAACCAGGTACGTAAAATACCCTGGACATTTTTTCTGTTTTTTCAGTTGTTGTTTTGAAGACAATATCTCCAACGCTTTCGATTTTATACGATTTTGCATCTCCAATTGTAACTTGACCAAAATTATTTATGACAAGGTTTGAAAATAAATTTTTGTATCCTGTCATATGCTTGTAGCACCACTATCCAAATACCAAATATTTTTAAAACTTCCATTAGAAGCAATTAATAAAGTTCCCGATTTTCAGCGTTTTCTTCATGCACATAGCCAACTTCTTATCTTTTTTTCGGATACTTTTCCCAACAATTTGTTAATTCTGTGCCCTGGTTAATGACAATAGTAACATTCAATATAAGGTTTTGTACCCTTATACGTACCTCGTCCCCGTCCTCGACCTTGATCATAGTTGTTTTGGGATGATCTCTCCTCTTCTTTTGACTCATTTAACTTGACCACGGTTATTGTAGGAACCTCTTCCGCCTCTTGTTTTTCTGCATCCTCTTCCTTGTCCACGATAAGAACCACAACCTCCCATGAGTGGGACTTAAGATTTTAGTGCTTGATCAGAAGAAGAAATATACGTACTTCTTAGAATAATTCTGGTTTCATGTGCTTCCAATCTTCCTTGCAAGCTATCCAACTCCATTAGGGAAAGATTTTGTGACTCCTCAATAGCCACCACAATATGATCGAATTTCACCGGTAGACTTCCATGATTTTTCCAACAACTCTTTGAGTGTCCATGACTTCACGATTTGTAGCCATTTGATTTATAAAAGGAGTTACTCTTGTGAGATACTCAACTATGTTTTTTTCTTCTTTCATCTCTAATTTTTCGAATTCAACTCGTAGAGATTGCAATCATACCTTTTTTACTTGGTCCTTTTCAGCATAAGTTGTTTGAGTAATCTCCCATACTTCCATGTAATTGTCTGTCTTGGTTAGTCTTTTTTAAATTGGAGCTTCTATTGCTTGATATATTTGAAAAAAGCTTTTCGATCTTTTTATATTCGCTTTTAAATTTTTTCTTTTGTACATCAGAATATTCAAACCAATCTTCCAATAAATCTACGCCATCTTCAACCACGCTTCAAAGGTCTTGATATTTAAGACGTAACTTCATTAAATTACTCCAATGTATTAATTTTTCTTCATTGAAACGAGGAACAAGAGAAGCAAGATTGTTGAAATTTTTTAACGTGACTTTGATACCAAGTTGAAGGATCAAATATTATTATAAATAGATAGAGATTTGAGGAAGAATAAGATTGAACAAAAACATACATTTGAAATTTTAGTCTTTGATATTTTTATTTTATTCCTTTTTCTTTTATTTTTACTATTTTGCTTGAGCCAAATAACAAGATTATATAACTATTTATAGAAGAAATACTAATATGTATCTAACTTAATACCTACACTAGAATTAAAGAGATGACACTGAAACTAATTAATCAATACATGAATAATAATGAAAAACTGTACATTCATTAAATAAATAAATTTATGTATGTAAGCAAACTTATGAAACGATGGCCAAGATTTTATATTTATGCAGCCATATAAGCCGATTATAGATACATTTTTATGAAAACATTACAAATACGATAAAGATACATTTTTTGTGAAAGAATTACAAATGTAAAATAGTCAATAGCGAAAGAAATATATAGTGGCATCACACTTTGAGAAGAAGACAAAAAAAATTGCATGTTAAATTAGCTGACCCCCTTAATTTTCACATCATCCGAGAAAATTGGGATTATTCAGCATCGTCATGCACCTTTATCATACATTTACATTTACTGGTATTTCGGCATCGACTGATACTACTACATCACCTTGGGAATAAATGGTGTTGAACAGGGTAAAAAAAACAAAATTAATTGTGAGTAAAAACATGTACACGGATGTTTTCATCATTGGTAATGAACTAAAAACTTAAACAAAGAAAGAAGATCACAAGGAAGTAAAGCCTGAATTACAAAATGCATACAGTGTACGGGAATTTATAAGAGGAAGATCGATGTAATATAACGTGTAGACAAGTTAATTGTCAAGATAGTGGGTCAGACATTAGTTAGTGCTTAATTCCTATTTAATCATAAAAAATTTGAACGTGCTTCCCTGTTTCTTAAAATGATTCTGATTACCATAGTTTTCTTCCACCTCAATAATGCTTACCAATAATTAACACTAGATTTTATTTTACACGACAATATTTCATAAATATTTTTGATAATAAACCATTACATATATATAAACGTTTGCTGTACTCAATGGGTTAATTATCAGGGGGTGATTGGACCACCAACTAGATTCCCACATTAGCAAAAAAAAAGTGTTATTTTGTAAATAATTAAGGTGTCAAGCACTGCTTTTATTAATGGGGTTAGGTTAGTAGGTGATGGAAAAGAAAATAAAAAGATAAAAGAAGATGAATTAGGGTTAAACAAGCTATTACTACTCAGCATCCTTGTGCTAACAATTATCTGAAAAACATTTCTATACATCTAAAGGGTTGAAATATACCACTATATAATAAATATTTACCTTTTTAGAGAACTTATTTAAAAATTTCCATTTATCTTGCAGAGTACATATATACCGGATCCTGGGCCAAAGCTTACCCTGAAATAGTCACTTGTTCAAACATGTTTGCTGGCCTGCCGGAGCTAAATGGTCCGACCGGCTTGCATCCGAACCAGTAATCGGCGCCCAACTCAACCCCTTGAATCCGGAAAACTTGCAAAGTCGTCAAAAACATCGTGCGGGATGTTCCTTTCGTGTTTCTGGATATGTTTTTCCACGCAGGAGCCGATGAAGTCGTTCCAAATTGTTGGAAAACCGAACCATCTATTCAACGTCTTCTTGATAACAACGGATCGCTAAGTCATATCCTCGAAAAGTTTGTTAATTCGACCTTACCGTACATTGTTTCATTTAATAAAACGGTTGTTTATTGGGAAAACATTTTATTAGATTCCGAGATTGAAGTGAGTCCCGCTTTACTTCCTCAAGAGAACGTCATCTTACAAACATGGAATAACGGACCTGAAAACACTAAAAAAATCGTGGGTCTAGGGTATAGAGTTATTGTATCATCGGCTGATTATTATTACTTGGATTGTGGGCGCGGGGGTTTCGTGCGAAACGATAGTCAATATGATCGACCACCCGGAACTAATCAAGGAGAAGGAGGTTCGTGGTGTGGACCGTTTAAAACATGGCAAGTTGTTTATAACTATGATATAACATACGAGTTAAGTAAAGAGGAGGCGGGATTAGTATTAGGGGGTGAGGTGGCTTTATGGTCCGAGCAAGCGGACTCGACGGTTTTGGATTCACGGATTTGGCCGAGAGGTGCGTCGATGGCGGAGTCATTGTGGTCCGGGAATGTCGATGAAATGGGGAGGAAGAGGTATGCGGAAGCGACCGATCGGATAAATGAGTGGAGACATAGAATGGTGAGTAGAGGAATAGGTGCGGAACCTATTCAACCACTCTGGTGTGTTAGGAATCCAGGGATGTGTAACACCGTAAATTCATCATAAATTGATTAAGTTCCATTGTTATCAATAAAGATATATTTTGAATGCAAAACAATCTATAGCAGGAAAGATTACAAATATAATTACATCATAATTGATTAAGTGAAGTAACAATTGCATATAGTCCGTTAAAAAACATATAGATTATTATTATTTATGAGAGAAATGTAGGGATTTATTGATTAATCAAATCCCATAAATATACTAAATAATCTATACTGAAAATATTAAGAATAAAAGAGAAGATAAGCGGAAGCGTACCAGCCGCCATGATTGTTTTGATTGAAGTGTTGGAGTAGGTAATGAGTCTTCCAGATCTATACCTTCTGTGTTTAGTTTTTCTCTTTAGATGGGGATGAGAGAAAGAACAGAGCGTGTATGATCTGGGGACCATAACCCCCTTCTTATAATTCTCTGAACGTGCGTTCAGTTAAGAATAAGAAGTTATTAGAAGTTAATAATTAATAACTTCTATTATATCCAGTTTGACCCCTCAATAAACTAGAAATAATATAATAGTATCTACACTTTAATTCCATGACACTTTTATACCCCTAATCCAATTATTAGCTTTATTAGACTATAATCAATTGGATAAAACTTTTACGATAACAATACACATTTAATATTAACATATGTGAGCCCATAATTATTAAAATTTTCTAACAATCTCCCACTTGGGCCACATATGTTACTTTATGAATGTGTATAACCTTATGAGCGCTCCAAAATGTTATCATATATAGAGGTATTTCAAACAATCTTGACCATCAACCATAACGATACAGGACTAATGGGACTTTTGTCACATTTAGCGCAACTAAATCCATCAATAATCACATATACCAATATAATCAAATGACATAGATCAATCATGGATGCGTAGCATGGAAATTACATGTAATATGGTCTGAACATGCCTATTTCTAACTGGTCCAACTTTAAACCTTAGTGAGATTAAACAAAACCGAACTGGCAGAGTGTAAAAGAACTAAATGCTTTACTTCTACATAAAATATCCAAATACATAATGTTTCTAAATTAAAAACATAGAGCAATAAAAAAAAAACTTAAACTCCCACTAAATCATCACATCTTCATGTAATATAACACCCATATGAGCGGTATGCTCATGAAAGACTTTGGGTGGTAATCCTTTAGTAAGCGGATCCGCAATCCTAGAGTTTGTTCCAATGTGCTCTATATATATTTCTCCACTCTGTACCCGTTCTTTCACAACAAGGAACTTTATGTCAATATGTTTTGACTTAGATGAGCTCCTATTGTTGGTTGAATATAGTACTGCTGATTTATTGTCACAATATAACTTTAGTGGTCTTTCTACATTTTCTAAAATGCGCAGCCTAGTGACAAAATTTCGAAACCATATTCCCTGATTAGATGCCTCATGACATGCTACAAATTCTGCTGCCATAGTGGAAGAAGCTACAAGTGTTTGTTTGACACTCTTCCACGATATAGCACCTCCAGCTAAGAGATATATATAAACTGATGTAGATTTTCTACTATCTTGGCATCCCGCAAAATCGGAGTCTGAATACCCAATAATCTCCAACTGATCTGATTTCTTATATGTGAGCATAAAATCTTTTGTTCTCTTCAAGTATCTCATTACCCGCTTGGCTGCTTTCCAATGTTCCATACCAGGGTTGCTGAGATATCTGCCTAACATGCCAACAATGTACGCAATATCCGGATGTGTACAAACTTGAGCATACATTAGACTCCCAACTGCTGATGCATAGGGAATCTTCTGCATTTCTTGAATTTCAAGGTTTCCTTTAGGGCACTGAGTTAAACTGAATTTGTCTCCTTTAGCGACAGGGGTGTCACCTGGTCTACTGTCTTGCATGCCAAATCTTTTAAGTACTTTATTGATATAACTCTTTTGTGATAATCCAAGAATACCTCGAGAACGATCACGGTATATTTGGATTCCCAATACAAAAGAGGCGTCTCCAAGATCTTTCATCTCAAAATTCTTTGAAAGAAATTTCTTAGTTTCATGCAAAATGCTTATATCATTAGATGCAAGTAGATGTCATCGACATACAAAACCAGGAATATGAATTTACTCCCACTGAACTTATGATACACACAATCATCTACTGCATTTATCTCAAAACCAAATGAGATAATGACTTGATGAAACTTGTGGTACCATTGACGAGAAGCTTGCTTGAGTCCATAGATGGATTTAGTTAACTTGCAAACCATATTCTTTGGATCTCCTGAAACAAAGTTTTCTGGTTGTGCCATATAAATCGTCTCATCAATGTCTCCATTGAAGAACGCTGTCTTAACATCCATCTGATGTAACTCAAGATCAAAATGAGCAACAAGTGCCATAATTGTCCGAAAAGAGTCTTTTGATGATACTGGAGAAAAGGTCTCTTTGAAGTCAATGCCTTCCTTTTGAGTAAAGACTTTAGCTACAAGTCGAGCCTTATACCTTTCCACATTACCATTCGCATCCCTTTTGGTTTTAAATTTCCACTTACAACCAATTGGTTTTGCACCTTCTGGTAACGGAACAAGTTGCCAAACCTTATTGTCTTGCATAGACTTATACTCATCATGCATTGCTTCAATCCACTTTTGAGAGTTAGAACTTTTCATGGCATGATGAAAGTTGATTGGATCATCTTCCATCGTGCAATTTTCTTCCTCATGTTCTTGGAGATACACAATATAATCATCTGGAACTGCGTTTCTCCTTTCTCTAGTGGATCGCCTTATTGGCACAGGTTGTTGAGGTTGTTGAGTTTGCTCTTCTTGAATAATTATTTCATCTTGAATAGGAAGTTGTTCAACGTTGACTTGTTGAGGTCCCGGATCCACTTCTTGATCAATGACTAGTGTAGGAACTTGTACATTGTCAAAAGTGATAATAGAAATAGGATTCGAAACTGATTCCTCCTCAAAAGAAACATCTCTAACCTTATTTCTCCCCCCAAACTCAACATCCTCAAAAAATATTGCATTTCCCGTCTCAAATATGTTCTTCATTGTAGGATCATAAAATTTGTACCCTTTTGATCGCTCAGAATAACCAATAAAGTAACTACTTACTGTTTTGGGGTCCAGTTTTCTTTCGTTTGGCTTATAAGGCCTTGCCTCTGCTGGACATCTCCAAATATGGAAATGCTTTAGACTAGGTTTTCTACCTGTCCAAAGCTCATAAGGTGTTTTAGTAACTGCTTTAGTTGGTACTCTATTAAGAATATAAGCTGCTGTCTTTAATGCTTCTCCCCAGAGTGACTCTGGTAAGGTTGAATGACTAATCATACTCCTTACCATATCCTTAAGATTCCTATTTCGTCTCTCAGTAACACCATTCATGCTAGGTGATCCTGGCATAGTGTATTGTGGAACGATACCGCATTCCTCTAGGAACTTAGCAAAAGGTCATGAACGTTGTTCACCTGATCCGTCATTTCTGCCGTAATATTCACCACCACGGTCAGACCTTATGGCTTTTATTCTTTTGTTAAGTTGATTCTCAACTTCAGACTTAAAAGCCTTGAACACGTCCAGAGACTGAGATTTCTCATGAATTAGATATAGGTACCCATAACGAGAGTAATCGTCAATGAATGATATAAAATATTGTTGACCATTCCAAGAAGACGTAGGAAATGGTCCACAGATATCTGTGTGAATCAATTCTAAGACATCTGAAGCTCTATTGGCACCTAATCTCTTTGTTTTGGTCTGCTTTCCCTTAATGCATTCAATACAAATATTGAAATCCAAAAAGTCAAGGGAATTTAAAATTCCATCAGACACAAGTCGCTCAATTCTATTCTTTGAAATATGACCTAAGCGTTTATGCCATAATGATGCTGAATTTTCCTGATTAATCTTGCGTTTAGTACCACGTGATTCCATGTTCAAGGTTTCATTATAAGATGCGATTGTGTCAAGTAAATATAAATTGTCATATCCACTTAGTGAACTGGTTCCCACAATATTAAAATTTAAAGATAAATTAAAATGATTGTTTCCAAATGAACAACAATATCCTAATTTGTCCAATAAAGAAACTGAAATCAAATTACGCCTAAACGAGGATACAACAAAAGTATCTTTTAAATCCAAATAACAACCAGTTCCTAATAACAATCTAAAATGACCAATCGCCTCCACCTCTACCGACTTTCCATCGCCCACAAAGATGTGTCTTTCACCATCACTTGGCTTTCGGTATCTCAGGCAACCCTGCATAGAAATACTTATGTGAGTAATAGCACCAGAATCTATCCACCAAGAATTTCTAGGTACTGAAGCTAAATTTACCTCAGAACAGACCAAAGTAAGAATTGTACCTTTTTTAGCACGCCAAGCGTGATATTTTGTACATTCTTTCTTCATATGTCCAGGCTTCTGACAAAAGAAACAAACACCTGGTTCCTGAGTTTGTTTCTTTTGTGTTGGACCCTTAGCAGCCTTATTCTCTGATTTTCTTTTCTTGCTTTTATCTTTAGAGGTGCTTGCTAAGTGAGCACTTTCAGTTCTTTCTTGCTTCAACCTTTCTTCCTCTTGCACACAGTATGAAATGAGCTCATTAAGAGTCCATTTCTCCTTTTGACAGTTATAACTGACCTTGAATTGGTTAAATTGTGGAGGAAGTGATATAAGTACTAAATGCACGAGCAAGTCATCGGACATGTCGAGTTTTAGAACCTTAAGTTTTGAAGCAATGTGTGACATCTCCATGATGCACTCCCTTATATTGCCTTTTCCCTTATACTTCATTGAAATCAAGCTTGCTGGAAGCGTGCTTGTTTCAGCCTTATCGTTTTTGGCAAAACGTTTCTCAATTTCAGCAATAAACTCCTTAGCATAAGTAATTCCTTCGGAATCTACACCTCTAAAGGCTTCCGGAATGCCACGCTTGATAATCATTAGACTCATGCGATTTGAACGATCCTACCTCTCATGTTCCTTTTTCTCTTCAAGAGAACTTTCCTGAGTGAGAGGTTGGGGTTGTTCAACCCTTAGTGCAAAGTCCAGATCCATACAGCCGAGAACAATAAGAATGTTCTCTTTCCAATCCTTGAAATTATTCCCATTAAGTATGGGAATCGAGTTGACATTAGCAGATACTGTAGTAGTAGATGAACTAGCTGAATTAAAAAATAAACAAACAATGCTCACATTAATATCCTTATTCTATAATCTGTAAATTCAAATAATGATTAATTCCATCTCAAGATACTGAACACAACATTAATATCAAGTCTTTGGACAATAATATTAACTGCAATTAGTATTCTTGTTGTAATAGTTAAATACTGACAATAACACATGTCAAATAATGAGTTTATCTTTAGATCAAGTCATTATTTACATATAAACTAAATAATCGTCACGTAGTTATTATTACATGTATATGTGTAATCAATATAAGTGGTCATCTTCCTTTAGGCCGACTAATACTTACATTAATAACACATTCACACATATCAAACATTTTTCTTGAACAATTTACACAAGATCGATCACTTTGGTAACATCTTATTTAAACCATTTCATTCCAAATGATTGATCTAAATCATTTATTTGAATAAAACCTTATAATAACCAAAGATATAATAAATCCAATTACCAATTTACTATATAACTTGATTAATGGAAACAAAAAATTCATCATAGGCATAATTCAAATATATATATAAATATATATATCTCTTCATTCCATTAAAAAAAAATCAAATAAGATCAAATATGCAGTATACAGATCATACCAAATAAGCACAACCCTTTTTGTTTTTGTTTAATTCGAAAACTTTGATAATTATCAAACAATTTTTTGAAAATAATGGTTTAAAGAGCTGTATTTCTTTATTGTATAGTATTACTAAAACCATGATCAACTGATGCTACCATACAGAATCCGTAATCAAATATAATACAATTAATCAAAAAATAAATAAAACAAAGCCACCTTTCATCACAACTTAATTGATTAAAAAAAAATACATTCAAATGACTGCCATACATTACAACAGCCTTGGAAGAAAACAAACCATGTCCTTTTTTTTTTTTAAATTATAAACATCGAAACAGTGATTGAAAGAAAATTAATAATACTGCAAACGACGGCCATGCATGAAGAGGGGACTATAAGTGAACAAATTTCTTATAACCAGAAGTCAACAATTTGTATAATTAATCTGCTCCACTCTCACATTAGTCAGATACGAATTTAATAAATCATAAAAAATCAATTATGCATCACATTGCTACTTTATTGAACATTTATCAAACAATTACTAATTAGAAGTGCGTATCATATATGTACACCAAAATCATAATAAAAGAAACGAATACCCGAAACTTAAACAAACGAAAAAAATTAATAATTATTATTATTATAATCGGCAGCCGTGTATGATGAAAAAAATCCAAAGTAAACAAACTTCTTTTAAAACAAAGTTCAAACTTCTTAATCATATCAAGCCATAATAAAATTGATCTTTCTTTTAACTAAAAATTTATTCTAATTTATTCAAATAATACATTCAATATAGAAGGCTCTGATACCACTGTAGGGATTTGGTGTTTAATCAAAACCCATAAATACTATGCTTTGGTTGATTTGTTGGAGTAGGTAATGAGTCTTCCAGATCTATACCTTCTGTGTTTAGTTTTTCTCTTTAGATGGGATGAGAGAAAGAACAGAGCGTGTATGATCTGGGGACCATAACCCCCTTCTTATAATTCTCTGAACGTGCGTTCAGTTAAGAATAAGAAGTTATTAGAAGTTAATAATTAATAACTTCTATCATATCCAGTTTGACCCCTCAATAAACTAGAAATAATATAATAGTATCTACACTTTAATTCCATGACACTTTTATACCCCTAATCCAATTATTAGCTTTATTAGACTATAATCAATTGGATAAAACTTTTACGATAACAATACACATTTAATATTAACATATGTGAGCCCATAATTATTAAAATTTTCTAACAAGAAAATCCCATCTTTAGGCCATTACCTATTGCCTAAAAATATTTTAGGCCAAACGTTTTAAAAGTAACATTTTTAAGCCATTTCACTAATTTCGTGAGATATTTCATAGATTTTAAGGACAATTTGAACACTTTAGACAGAGATCTTAGTTTGTGATACGGCTAAATAAACGTATAGTTTATTTGAAATGCCTAAATTGTCCTTAGAATCAACGATATATCTCATGAAATTAGTGAAATGGCTTAAAAATAGGCGTTTTGAATACGTTTGGTCTAAAAAGGTGACTTTTGAAACGTTTGGCCTAAAAATGTTTTTAGGCTATAGGTAATGACCTAAAAATGGAATTCGCTCTTTTTATGATCATAGCTAGTTGCTTTGTCCAGTCCATTAAAACAACCAGTCAGGATTGTTAAATTGGCCCCTTATTCTCCCCTTTACAAAAATCAGTCCCTGCAACAGGGTTCACTATTAAAAGTTCGGCATCAAGGGTGTAGAGCATAGTAAATATACACAAATAATTGCGAATATTTTCACAGATGTTTTACTCATCTTGATATTAAATGAACTAACAAACTTAACCATAAGAAAGAAAGAAATAAGACCACAAGCAAGTATTAATTACAAAATGCATCAGTGTAAGGGATCTTATAAGAGGAAGATTAATGTACTATAACGTGTAGACAAGTTCTCAATATAGTGGGTACAGGCATTAGTTAATGATTAATTGGTCTTAATTCATAAAAAATTGGAACGTGCTTCCCTGTTTCTTGAAAGGATTCAGATTATCATAGTTTTATTCGACCACTCATATATTTTTTCAGTACATATGAGAGTCAATAAAATTAGATTTGAGGACCTAGTTACTCAGTAAACGTTAATTCAATCCATTAGTCTCCATGTACTACCATTTTCCCATTCTATAAATAAACTCCCCCATATAGTGTTTGCAATTGTACAACGCCAAAATATATGTTGGGACGTTTCCAACTCCACCCCACACCACAGACAACTAATAGAGACATCGAACCTTCCAAATTCTCTCCCATTCCGTGAACTTCCTTTGATTGAGTCTAATAGATCATCTTCACCTCCTTCTCATAGTCCACCATCTCCTCCTAAACATCATATGATTACTAGATTTAAAACTGGATATCTTAAACCTTCTTACAAATTTCAGAGTCTTGTTCTTACTCCTTTTAACTAAACCATCATCTTTTAAAGAAGTCTCTAAATACCAATGTTGTCAATCTGTTATAGTTTCAATTATATATATTTTTTATATTTCTTTGTAGGGGATATGTGTGATAAGTGTAAAATAGATAAGTTTTAGGTTTTACGTTATACAATATGTAGAAGAATGAGGAAGAAGATGAGTTGAGTTAATTAAATATTAATAAATAGGGACATATTGTTAAATTGAAAAGTAATTTTTTTTAACTTATAAGAAGAACATAGACAAAAGAGAGTCATGTGCATGTCTCATATCGTTACAAATAGAAGGGGAAGATTTAGCAATCGATACAACCATAATCATCATCACCAGGAAGATGTTTTTTATTTTCAGAATACTCTGATATTTCTGGGCATACACATGCTCCACGTACACAATGAGCTTTGCAGGGTAAACGTAATGCGCTGCAATCTGAATTAACATTGCATGATAATCCTTCCACCTTTAAAGGGAAACCTGTCCAATATTATATGAAAGAACTTATCAGATTAACACTTAAAATCGATGTTATTAAGGATATAAACAGAGAACCTATACTAGACAGGGTTGATTGACATGGACATCTGATCTCAATTGTTACGATATTTGTATGTATATTTCTTAGAACATGTAGTATCCAAAAATTAAATAGCCACAATTTAGAAAATTTACATTGTATCTTCGTTGAGAAAATAACTAAATTATCTTATCAAATCTACATACTACAATTTCACTATTTTTGGTTGATAAATCATCAATGTAAACACAATTCAAGAGGGCAAACTTTAATAGCTAATGAAGTCGTGTGAAAAAACCCAAATGTAACTTTCTCGATTTCACTAACAACAATTTAAAAATCTAAATTTTGTTTGTAACATCTTAGAAAATTATAATTGACTAACCTGATAAATTGAGCAAAAAAGCAATCATAAGAATCACTTTTATGGAAGAGTTTTCCATTTCTTAGCCGTATAAAAGATTGATGAAATAAGTGAAATATTTGCTTTATAATAAAGTAGTCTGATTTTGGGTTTTCGAGACTCCTATAACATATATATATATATATAATCGAGATAATGATTAACAAAATAATTTTTAAAAGATATACATGTAATATAATAATTGTCATTTATTTATTTTTACCAAATTCATATTTAAGGGAAGGTTATATTTTTTATAGCTAATTATAATAAATGTTATTTAGTCGCAAACAATAATAAATAAAGAAAGATAAAATATATAATTTTATGAATATTTTATTACCATAAATATGAGATGTATATATTAAAAGCAAATTCTATTTTTAAGTCAACTATTTTAAAAATACTATTTTTTAGGCCAAACGTATTACAAAATAACATTTTTTTTCATAAATTTTAGAGACAATTTGAATATTTCAAATAAACTATATCTTTGTTTGGCCACATCACAAATTAAAAGCTCTATTTGAAGTGTCCAAATTACCTTAAAATCTATAAAATATCTCATGAAATTATTAAAATGGCCTAATAATGATACTTTTGAATACGTTTGGTCTAAAATGTATTTTCAAAATGTTTGACCATCATATTTATGGTAATAAATTATTTATAAAAGTTATATATTTTCTTTTCCCTTATTTACTATTATTTGTGGTGTGTATTATATAACAGTGACTATAATTGACTACAAAAAATATAAGCTTTCCTTGTAAATTTAAGAAAAGTAAATAAATGAGATATTGTTAAATTACATGTATATCTTATTTTCTTAATCATTATCTTAGTATATTTTTATATATATATATATATATATATATATATATATATATATATATATATATATATATATATATATATATATATATATATATATATCCGTTATAGGAATCTTGAAAATCCAAATCAAATTACACTTATTTCATCAATCTTTTAACGGTTAAGAAATTGAAAACTCTTCCACAAATTGATTCCTATGGTTGCTTTCTTGCTTAATTTATCAAGTTGGTCAATTATAATTTTCTAGGAATGCTACAAACAGAATCTAGATTTTTAAATCGTTATCATTGAATTCGAGAAACTTACATTTCGGTTATACTTTCAAATCACTTACTTTCTCACAGGACTTCGAGCCCGTTTGGGATTGATTATTTTGGAGCTAAAAGCGCTTTTTGATTAAAATTTAAATATTTATAAAAAATATTAAAAAATATTTTGACATCTAAAATCACTTTAAGTGATTATTTTAATAATCACTAATCTAGTGCTTTTCCTAAAAGTGATTTTTAGAGTCTAAAATATTACTATGGATCTAAAATCACTTTAAGTGATTATTTTAAAAAGCAATCTCAAACAGGCACTTCATTAGTTTTGAAAGTTTTCCCTCTTGAATTGTTTTTACATTGATGATTATCATTCAAAAAAGAGTGAAATTGCAAGTATGTAGACTTTACAAGAGAATTAAGTTTTTTTTCTCACTAAAGGTACAATATAAATTTTGTAAGTTGTGGCTATTTATTTTTGGATACTACATTTTTTAAGAAATATACATGAAAATATCTTAAAAATTGAGATCAGTTTTCCATGTCAATCAACCCTGTCACGTGTATCTATAAATATCCTTGAAATCAATTTAAAGTGTCAAAATAACTAGTCACACGCGCGCACCACCACCCGCCTGCCCGGCACCGACGCCGGCGTGGGGGTGTTGGAGAGTCAAAAAATGAAAAATGAAACACCTTTTCTGAAATGATTCAAGGAGGAATAAGCTGGTACTTATAGTGGTCGGTTGGTGTTCAAATCCTATCATCAGAAAAGACATAACGCTCATAACGGGGGAGTTGGGGAGTTTGGGAGTTTGGGGAGTCAAAATATGAAAATGAAATACCTTTTCTGAAATGATTTAAGGAGGAATAAACTGGTACTTATGTGGTCGGTTGGAGTTCAAATCCTATCACCAGAAAAGACATAACGTTCATAACGTTCACGCATTCAAGACGCCATAAAGGCAGAATATTCTTCTCCAGCAGTTAAAGGTCCGAAATTGAAAAGGTGTAACATTTGTAACCTCCAAAAACGTCAGCCTTAATGGAGTAATTGAAGACCCATTTATGGGGACGTTTCTAGTAGGCCCTTTCTCTCTCAATTTCCCTATAAATAGAGACTCTCCCTCACTTGCCAAAGGTACGAATACACCAGAAAAGAATAACACTATGCCTCTCCGTCTCTCTAAAAAACGCTAGAGCTTAGTTTTTCCATTATAGATACCGGTACGCTGGAATATCTTTTTAACAACAGTAGGTGTACTTTGTTATTGCTTTTCTTTCCGTATAAGTGTATTTGTTTCCTGTAATCGCATTTGATTTTGCTGTAATCGTATTTGATTTTGCTGTAATAGTTAGTTTACGCTAAAACAATTTTTATTTCTTTTACTTTTTGGAAAAGCATTTCTGTTTTTGTCAAAACCGGTGATTATTTTAATCACATAACATAAAACTTCAAACTTATAATCTTCAAATGCATCACAGGCTTACCTAAAAAATATATATTATATAATTTAAACTCAAACTCATCCATCCCAGATGCACATTAACTATTTATTGATCTCATTACTTTTACAACTTTGTATATTTGAGTATATGTTTAATTTTATTATGGTTTATGTTTATTTGCTTAGTGACGTCGTGTGATGTACACGGGAGCCAGGGCCGGCCCGGGGGCAAGGCAACCAAGGCGGTCGCCTTGGGCCCTCGGAATTTTGAAGGCCCAAAAAAAAATTAGTAACTAAGGTATAGTATATAGTTCTTAACGCTTGCTAAAATAATGTATGTGTAATGATTGGCTTAGTGGAAATGAAAGTTTTTGTCTACACTCAGGTCATGAGTTCGAAACCATGCTCTATGCATTTTGTTAAAAACCGGATAAATTATTTTAATATATATCGAAAAAGGCCCCAAATTTTTTTCTGCCTTAGGTACCCGAGACGCTCGAGCCGACCCTGACGGGAGCGAATCCTTAGGCCCATGATATACTGGGGGTGTTGTAACATAATGTTCCATTAAGTATCTACATCTTTTCTTGCAATCTAACAGTGAGTGAGGGGAATAAGAGGGTTATCAGTGGGTGAATGGGTTCATTACTTAAGCTAATGGAGTTGGAAATTCCGGATGAGTTACATAAGATTTCTGCAAATATTTTAATTTCATTATTGGTACTAAATCAAACCAGAAGGATTTGGTGAAGGATAATATGATGGAATGCATGTGAGTGAGTTTTTTCGATGTCGTTAGTGAGTTTTGTGGATAGTAAGTTTTGTCGATCTCATGATTTTTGTTATATAATTTTTTGTAAGGATGTCGTATGAAGAAGATGAGTTTGAGGATTTATGTTTTATCAATGTACATGAGAATGGTGAAGAAGACAAGTTTGAGCTTTGAGATTTTATGTTTTACAATTTTATTCAAGGGATATCATGTGAGGAAGACGAATGTTGTATGGGTGTTAATGGAGCTGATATTAATGGAGAAGATGAATTTTTATAAAAAAAATTAATATGTAAATTAAAGAATTATTAGGGTATTATTGATGTTTTAACTTTTTTTTTAAAAATTAAAAAACAAACAAAATATAAAGGTAGGGGCAACTGGGCCTTCATGTATTAGTTTATGGGAGATAAATTGGTATTTTTTATGCATGGGAGGTTTAAACAACTCAAAAATAGTACAAAGGGCATATAAGCTATTGGCCCAGATAAATGGGACCCTTTTTGTATTGAAAAATTTAAAAAATGTTCTAAAATCTTGATGATAGTAGTCTCGCGTGGAATTAAAACCTGCAACCTTGAGGTAGATCAACTGGCCAGAGTCTTGATATTTCTTCAACCTGTAAATGGAGTAAATCAAGAGGTACAGACACCCATATATCAAAAGAAAAATAGAAGCAGTTTTTCATGTGACTGCTAATTGAATTGTTATGTGGGTTCTCTAAGTTGAATTTAAATCATTATTTTGGTGACTTTTATCCTAGCGTAAATCTCATAATGACTTAATAAGCTACTTGTTCTATATAGAGAATTAAATTTCTCATAGACGTAATGACTGAAGTTAAATATTCAGCCAATGTATAGATTTATGTCTTTTCCTCTTTTCCCCTCCCTCCCTTTTTTTTGAGAGCTCACTCTGCATACCATAGCCTTCGTCGTTGTCCCTTGAAGAGAAGGTCGCCTCAAGTGCATTCTGTTATCCAACATTTGTTTTTATTATTATTTGCTCTTTCTTTTCCTCAATGAAAGAGTTTTCTACTTCGACATTGTTTGTGCTTCATTATTCATTTTAGAGGTCTTTGTTATTGACTTATATGACGCTGGTTCTTCTTTCTCTGGCATTTTCAAGGTTTATCAATGTCTTGGAAGTCAGACTTCTCAATTTTTAAGTCATTTTCTACTTGTCAAGTAGTTTTATTATAGTTTCTCGGTTTTGCTACTGTTCCAACTTGCCAGATGATTCCACTGTGACGTAGTCTTTAGCAGCTCTCAAGGACCCATGTTGCTACTATTGATGTCTTCCGGCTTCTACTTCGTTAAAATTTCTTTGCATCGGCTCACAAGAAATTTTCTATAACTATTCGGTGGAGTATCGTGGGGTTTACAGCTCACAGGAGCGTCTCTACAACTACTCTCCAAAGTTTTTTTCTTGATAGTTTTTCCCTAAAAAATCGAGATTGGTCGTGCTATTTTTATGACTAAGTCATTCAAGTTAGTTTTAACTTCGTATGATTCCCTACATATACACAAGTATACATGCATACGCCAAATTTTTATCAACTACAATTTAGAGAAAAGAATTAAAACTTACAATTTAATGAGGATGAATAAAATTATGTGGCAAAGGAGGCGGAATCAATTGACACGACGAAAGTAATTGGCGATGGAGAGGTGGACTTGAACTAATCAAAGGGGGATGGGCGGTTTTGGAAGTAGGTAAATGAAGTTTGAAACCCGTTAGGGGTTTTATAATATTCGAGACCTTTAGCGTAAAGAATAGATAAAAATCAAAATATGCCAAATAATAGGGAATAATCCATGAAGGAAGTTCAATAACCCTTAAAATAATTTATCGTTATCCTATAAATCTATCAGAGAACACAAGACATCACTAACACGCGTCCTTTGAATTTTTAAAATGCCCAAATATCAATATTTTTTCTTCGAATAAGCCTAATTATCCCTCGCCTCTTATGAATGAAGTAAACTCCCTCGTATTCCATGTTATAATAATTATTACAACATTTTTAAAGGTGCCCCGTATTTGCGTTTTTCAAGTTAATGCTCTTGGTTCTGTAAAAATTTCTCTTTTGACGTGTTTTTTCTATTCTATCGAGTAAATTCTTCCTTTCACTAGTGTCGCGTTTTTTTCCCTCTTACTAATAACCAACTCAATTTTGTCTTCTTTTTCTTTACTCTTTTCGAATTCTGTTACCTCATCCTTCCAACGACTCAACTACCCAAATTATCTCAAAACCTCGATCACGTGTTATTTCCCCGACCTTTGCAAAATTTTTATATTTCTCAACCAGACTCTGTCTTCCCCTTTGTCAATTGCAAAAGTATATATGCTCACAATAAACGGTTTGAAGGTATTGCCCGCATCTGCTGGAGCGACACTGTCATGAAACTGCTTTGAAGCCTATGATTTCTTAGCTGCTGCTGTGTCAGATTCTGCAGCTTTTGCGTGATTAGAATTTCTGATGTGCACCCTCCATTGTTCATAACTTATAAAATCTGATATATATCCTAAATCTTTATTGATGTATATTATTTACCTGGTTATATTTGCACATATCCAACAGAAGTCACGAATTCTGTAATTATGAATTTATATATCTTATATTGTTTATATTGTTGATGAACAAGAACAAATAATTAGTTATAATAATCATTATACAATAAAGATAACGGAAATTTTGATAACGAATATAAAGCGATCAATAACGGGAAGGAATATATAAATACATCACAATTTGAAAAGAGATTTAACATTAACAGAAAAAAGAGAAGTAACAAATTAAATGCAAATTCACACATTATTACACGTAAAATATTATTATATCTAGTTGCTTTGTCCCTCGAAACAACCGTCCGGGCTTATTTACTTAACCCACCTAAGAGATTTGCATTTGCATCTGCCCCCGAATCCGCACTTGTCCTTTGTGCGCTGACACCAATTCCAACCTGCTCGGGATATATAATGTTGAATAGAGCCAAAAGTGCAAAAATGATAGCGAATAAAAATATATTTATGGATGTTTTCATTTTGATATTCATAATGAAGCAAGGAAATAAACCAGAAGAAAGAAAGGAAATTGCAATAAAGTATGAATTATAAGATGCATACACTAAAAGGGATTTTATAAAAGGAAGATCAATGTATTAGAACGTCTAGACAAGTTGTCAAAATGGTGGGTACATCATTAGTTAGTGCTTAATTAGTTAGTCTAAAGTCATAAACAATTGGAACGTGCTTCCTTGTTTCAGGCCAGTGAACTGGTTGACTTCTCGCACATATTCGATATGTTGAGCATAGCAGGTAAAAAAATATTCAGCAGGTAATAAACTATAGGATTGACGCCTTTACTCAATCAATGTGTTAACTAAATTTGAGGTAGATAAATGATATATCATTCCGAAGGGGATTTTTTTTTGGATTGGGTAAACGATTTTATTAATAAAGAAAAAATGTACATTATACAATGAAACAATCTAGACTAAAAAATTTAAGATATTGCCTAATTACTCTTTTACTAATTTCAATGAGATACAAGTAAAATTTTGCTATCATATGTGAAGGTATGAAAGGGGGTATAAAACAAATAAACTAGATAAAGTGCACAATTTAATCTCTTTGATGTCTTGATACTTAGAAGGTAATTCTCCACTCATATCATGATTGTTTCACATCCGCCAAATATTATAAATGGTAGCGGTAAATATATTCTTTATGTTTTTCTCCACCAATTTTCTTGTGTGTTTTAATCTTCTTAAAACATTTAAGAGAACATTCAATATAGTGTCTATTTATTTTTCAGTACCCAATCATCTTTTCGTATCCTTTCAAGTACTTTAACAAAGGCACACTCAATAAAAATATACTTGTTATACTCAAAATTCTCACAACATAAATCACAAGTGGTCCCATTCTATATAAATCATCCTATCAATTCTATCAATCGTACAAACTCTATTTTGTATTGCCATCGAAAGATTGATAACATATTTTGCAATAATAGAAGAATAATAAAATAAAATAAAAAACTTACCACTCTTTGGTCAAGCCACTGATTGATTATTTGGAGAAAAAAACCCAATGATACAACACTGTTTTTCTCCCACACACCCTACCGATATCACAACTTTTCTTTAAACATCCATAACTATTTGAAAAGAAGAGAATTTAATAATTAGCAAAAGTGAAGTCAAAATTTAGTTTTGTAGCAGAGTGACTTATTCATATGTATTAAGGGTTGTAAAGAGAATAAAATAAGATTCCTGCTCCAATGGAAAGAAAGAAGATGAAGGGGCTCTGAAATCTGCTAGGATTATGGACGAAAAAACAGCACAAAAAATCTGACAGTCCCATAGTTCGTGATGTGGACCGTTTAAAACATGAAAATTTGTTGATAATAATGATATACAATACTTGCATCCACCAATTTCCCTCTTTAGGATCCTTCAAAAATAAATTAAAATATTTTACTCAATCTATAGATTACAAATGTTTTAATAGCGTGTAATCTGGTCATGTAGATGGAATAAATCTACATTTGTAAGAACATATTCCATATACAATAAAGATACATTTGTATGAAAAAATTACAAGTACAAAATAATCAAAAACGGAAAGAATTACATAATTGCATCACATTTTGAGCATAGAAGAATGATTACACATATTAAGCATAAAAAACATGTGCTTGTTAAATTGGCTGGCCCCTTAGTTTCCCCATCATCCGAGAAATTGGATCTGTCAGATTCATGATCATGCACCTCTATGGTGCATTTTTTGTTAGTTCATTACCAATAAAGATGATGAAAACATCTGTGAACATGTTCTTATTCACAATAATTCTTATATTTTTTACTCTATTCAACACCCTCTATGCCCAATTGGGTGAAGAGTATCTCGGCGCAACAATTTTCGGTTTAACACAAATAAAGTTACCACCAACAAATCTCTCCAACCAATTGGGTATAAAGAGTGTTGAAGAGAGTAAAAAATATATGAATAATTGTAAATAAGAACATGTTCACAGATGTTTACATCATCTTTATTTGTAATAAACTAACCATTAAACCAAAAGAAATGAAATATGATTTACAAAATACCTACAATATATAAGGGATTTTATAGAAATTTAGTACGTGCAGACAAGTTGTCAAGATAGTGATACATGCATTAGTTAGTGCTTAATTGGTCTTAAGCCATAACAGTTGTAATGTGCTTCCCTGTTTCTTGAAAGGATTTGGATTACCATTGTTTTCTTCCACCTAAAATAATGCTTACCAATAATTAATACAACATTATTTTTAAGTAGATACAAGAAGTGTTCTAAGATTCTTGAAGACACCTGGACATCATCTATCACCCCAACAATCAGGCTCCTCGAACAATTTCCTAAAGATAAGTTGCAGAAGTGGAAAACTATTTAGCTGAAGTAAGTTAGTTCATAACTAATTCTATCACACACACGCGAGTCCGACAATTTTATTTTTAAAAATCGTCATAACTAATTCTAAAAAAATCAAAGAAATCAAAAAATAAAAAATTTATATTTTTAGATAAAGCAAATTAATAATGAAGGAATTCTTAATTTTGGGGGGTAAATTGGTATATTTGTATACATGAGAGGTTTAATCAACTTGAAGATTATTTTGGAGAGTTATCAGTTATTCAACTCAATAAGGTTTGTTCGCTTTAAATGTTATTACCTAATACAACAAAAGAACATCAATTATTTTATCTCCTTTTTAGATACGTAAACATTTAATACCACCTATGGTTATTTCATCATTATATGAAGGTAATAAGTATATGCCTTAATGGAAAACAAGATCGATGCATTTGACCAATGAGAGAATATAATATATTATTCAACATATTATTTTAAAAATAGTTTCATAACATTTTAATTAATTGAAAAATAAACAAGTTCCTTTGATACAATCATAGTCGGCATAATCACGAGAAAGATGTTTTGTGCAATCTTCTACTTTGTTGCATAAATAAGTTTCAGGATACTCTGAGATTATTGGGCATGCGCATTTATTATGTAAACATTCAGCTTCACCTGGGCAATCAGGTAGTGCGCTGCAATCTGTCTTAAGATTGCATCCTTCTACCTTTAAGAAAGAGGAACCTGTCCAATATTATATGAAATAACTTATCAAATTAACACTTTACATTAATGATTTTAAGGATATTTACAGAGAATCTACACTAGTCAGGGTTGATTTACGTGGAAAACTAGTATCAATTGTTACAATATTTTTATGTATATTTTATAGAAAATGTAGTATCAAAAAATTAGGTAGCCACAACTAACAAATTTTATATTTTGTATTCATTGAGATAAAAAAAAATTAATTTTGCTTGTCATATCTACATACTTGCGATTTCATTATTTAAAATGATAAGTCGTCAATGTTAACACAATTCAAGAAGAAAAACTTTCAAAACTAATGAAGTCAGTGCAAAAAAGTAAGTGATTTGCAATTATAACCCAAATATAAGTTTCTTGATTTCAATAATAACGATTTAAAATTCATTGTTTGTAACATTCTTGAAAAATTATAATTGACTAACCTGTTAAATTAAGAAAAAAAACAACCATAAGAATCCCTTTTATAGAAGAGTTTTTCATATCTTAGATTTTGAAAAAAATTGATGAAATAAGTGAAATATTTACTCTATAACAGAGGTAATGTGATTTGGATCTTCGAGTCTCCTTAACATATATATAATATAAATAATATGAAAAGAATAACAAAATAATTTTTAATATACATGTAATTTAGTAATATGTCATTTATTGATTTCCACCAAATTTATATTGAGTGGCATTTAGTACACCTCATAAACAATAATAAATGAGGAAAGAGAAAATATATGACTTTAATAAATAATTTATTATCATAAATATGAGATGTATATTGTTATCACAATTTTTTTATTTTATTCATAATTTACCTTAGTCAACAATATAAGAAAATTTTGAACAAAAAAAAAAATAAAAATAAAAATTGTAATAACCAATTAGTGGTGGGGTCAGAAATATTTATTTCAATAACAAGGAAAAGTAAAACTAAAAGATTAATACCGCACTTGGATTTTTTTTGGTTAGAGAAAACAATAAAAACATAAAATTAAAAGGCAACGAAAAAGAAAGAAAACCTCACAAATAGGGTTAGCAATCCCGATCCTGCTAAGATTGTCGATCAGAATGGAATCCAGAGCCAGAGAAAGATACAGAGCTCTCTATCTAGCAGATTTTGCAAGACTGTCTGTCCATATATTAAACTGCCTAAGGATATGTTTGAAGGAGATAAGGCCAACTTGTTCCGGCAACACCCCAATTTTCCTAAGCAAAGGATTTGATTCTCCAACTTGCTGCTGACACTCGCCTAGTATCTTGAATGACCTTAAGGTTATCGAAGAAAATTGTCTTCTCCTTGTTAGAAAAATGGTCCATAAACGCGTAGCTTCCTGAACAGATTCAGCTTCACCCTCAATGAGTGACCTTTTCCAGAGTAATCCTTTGTCTCGAGGACTTGTGAATCAACATGATATTGATGCATGTATCCTTAAACGCTTCTTTGAATAAGGCATCACACAAAAATACAATATCATAGTCAATATTCAAGTCTAGATCCTCGTCATGTGTCCTGTTGCTCGTATGTGGAACGTTTCCTCTCAGGTCTCTCCACCTTTGACCAAATAATTCACTCATGGATATATTAATAGTTTTGATCATTGTACCTACCTCTATACTTTTATTCTCATGAATACCTTTCATCTTTGCTTTCCAAATGTTTCATATTTGTAAACAAACCATGTCCGAGACGACTCTTCTGTCCCACCCTCCATCTGTGTATGTTTTGATTATATTTAGAATTTTAGTCTGGAGAGGAGTCCCTGCCTAAATAACTTGGCAGATTTGGCAGCTAAGAAGTAAGTGTTGTATATTCTATGCTGAGGAAACACCACCTACACTCATTCGTGTCTGGACATTTCCTCCTGTATAGAGCTTCATTAGTAGGAATTGCATTGACGCATGCTTTTCACATAAATATCTTTGCTTTCATAGGTATATTTGTATCCCATATGCTTTTCCAAAGGTCCAGTCTAATAATTTCAAATCTTGCAGATTCTTGTGGTTCCTTCGTAATGGTTGTCTCCGTAAAAAAATTATACCTTGTTTTGGTCACGTACTCCTCGATCTTTGAGTGAGGCCATATAAGACCATCTACAACATGTGGTTGCAAATCTTTTTTTTTTTATTTAATTTTGTGATCAGTGGTGGTGGGAAAATTTTGTCCACCAATATATTATTCCACTTAGTAGCCCCTTCTTGCCATAATTTTGAGACTATCTCCAACTTGCAGTTACGTGGTTTTTCCAACTTTTAGTGTGTCTCAATCCATCTGTCCTCCCAAATGTTAAGGCTTTTTCTTTTTCATATTTGATAGATATCAGGCTCCTTCAGAAAGTCCCTTCCTTCCATAATACTATCCCAAGATAAAGTTCTACTTTGTCCGAGTTTAACATGCATGAAGTCGTAGATACCTTACAGTATCCTACCAGCGAGGGTATCTGGGTGCTTTAAGATTTTTCCATGCTTGCGCTATTAAGAGTGCTTTGTTCATCCTTTTAAAGTCTTTAAACCCCATGCCCACCAGAAGTTTCCCCACTCCCAACTCCTCCCATTCTAGACAGTGTATTCAGTTCATTTCTCCGGAACTCCACCAAAAAATTAGAGATAGCCGATATTAGCTTTTTACAAAAAGTAATAGGGTAGGAAAACATTGACATAGTGTAAACAAGAATGGCTTGCAAAATAGCTTTTATAAGTACTTATTTCTCTCCCTCGGAGAGTAGTTGAGATTTCCAACCTTCATTTTTTTGAAAATTCTCTAAGCGAACCAGGAGAGAGATTTTGCCTTGGATCTTTTATGGCAAAGGGGTATCCCCAGGTATTTCCCTAGTTGTCTATTTCTTGTATGCTGATTGACTCACCACTTGGTCTCTGATCTCTACACTTGTGTTTTTTCTAAAAAAAATAGAAGATTTTGTGAAGTGAATTTTTTGACCTGACCCCTTGCAATAGAATCAATACAATCCTAAAAAGCACCACCACCACCACCACTACCATGTATTTAACCACCACTACAACCACCACACCCACAACCACCACCACCATCACACACACACGCATGTCCGTGATTTTTTTTATAAAATCATCATAACAAATTCTAAAATAATCAGAAAAATAACATTTTTGCATTTTTGGATAAAGCAAATTAATATTTACGTCTATGATTTTTTTTCCGCTCACTGTTTAAAACATGAAATTCACTGTTCGAATAGTGATTTTTTTTCACAAACATGAAATTCACTGTTCAAAACATGAAGTGAATAAAAAATTCAAAAAAAGTCATAGACGTAAATATTAATTTGCTTTATCTAAATATGTAAATTTTTTGTTATTCTGGTTTTTAAGAATTAGTTATGATGATTTTAGAAAAACGCGCGCGTGTATGATGGAATTAGTAGTAAATGGTGGTGGTGGTGGTTGTGGTTGTGGTAGTTGTTGTTGTAGTGTTGGTGGTTGAGATTGTAGTGATGGTGGTGGTTATTATAGTGGTGGTATTTATAGGATGATGGTGGTGGTTGTGGGGTGATGGAAAATTGTAATAATATATTTAAGTTTGTATGATAAATTATAGAATAATTAAAATAATTATATAAGAGTATTTTTATCAAAAATATATTTTTAATAATTTTTTTTATTAAAGAATATTTTTAACAAATAAGTTTTTTAATAGATAGAGAAATGACTCTTTTACAATGGGTTATAGGTTCAGGGGATGTTTTCCGTCACACAACTGACATTTAGCAAGAGGAATCTATCAAAAGGACGGGGGTGGGCAGTTTAAAACATGGGAATTTGTTTATAACCTACGGGCTAAGTAAGAGCAGGTTAAAATTGGTATTGGGGGGTGAGGTGGCGTGATTATTATAGGGACCTATAAGAAATTTCTTGTATAATATAGGGACCTACACTCAAAGAAATTGAGTCAGTTGCCCGATTCTCGGCCCCATACGTTGAGCATAGCCTTTCTTTACTCAATCTATAATTTTAATCAATTTTGAGGTAGATAGTTTTTTTTAAACGATAATTAAGATTATGCTAAGCAAAGAAGTTAATTATGCACCTTGTTTTAGAGAGTAACAAATATGTCCCTATATAATTCCATGAACAACAAGATATGTCCCTATATAATTCCAAAATTAACAAATAAACCACTGTGCGTGTTGTGAGACAGGGAGAGAAGAGAAATGATTGAGATTCCGAGAGAAAGAAGAGAAAGTGAGGAGAGGTTTTTTTTAACAAAAGTAGAAGTGTTTTAATAGTGTGTGATAGTTTCGTGTAGGTGGAATAAAAATTCATATTTACGAACAAATTACAAATACAAAATAATCCATAGCGGAAATAAATATTTGCATCACACTTTGAGAAGAGAAGGATAATTGCACATATTAAGCATAAGAAATAACTGCATGTTAAATTGGCTAGCCCCTTAGTTTCCTCATCATTCGAGAAAATTGGGATCTGTCAGCTTCATCATGCAACTTTATGGTGCATTTTCTGTTAGTCCATTACCAATATCAAGATGATGAAAACATGTTCTAATTATTCAGAGTTATTTTTATATTTTTTACTCTATTTAACACCCTATATGCCCAATTGGGTGGAGAGGACAACAAATCTCAGTTTAACACTAAAAAGTTACCTCCTATAATCTCTCCAGCCAATTGGGCGTATACAGAGTGCGAAGAGTAAAATATATATGTATAATTGTGAATAAGAACATGTTCTTTTCATCAGTTCATCATCTTGATATTGGTTAGGAACTAACAAACTAAACAAAAAGAAAGGAAGAAAATTACAAGGAAGTATGAATTACAAAATGCATACAATGTTAGGGATTTTTTAAGAGGAAGATCAATGCATTATAACGTGTAGACAAAATGTCAAACTAGTGGCACATGCATTATTTAGTGCTTAAGTGGTCTTAAGCCATAAACAATTACAACCTGCTTGTTTCTGAAAGTATTCTGATATTGCCATAGTTTTCTTCCACCTCATTAATTAACATCACATCACATGGTATATATATATGGTTTGACTCAAATAAGATTTGATCCAAATATCTCTTGATCACTACATATTACTTTAACCATTATATCATATTTTTGATGCAATTTGTCACAAATATATTTTATTAGACACGTACATATATAGAGATGTACATCTACATTAAAGGGTTTATCACGGAGTTATTGAGTTTCACCGATCTCTAATAATTAAGGTGATCTACGAATCAGATTCCCATATTCTAAAAGAATTATCACTATGCAACGTTATTTTGTAATAGATCGGGGCACCAAGCACCACTTCTATCACTGGTGTTGGGAGTTAGTTGATGATGGAAAAGAAAAGAAAAAGATAAATAAAAAAAAATTAGTGGAAAATACACCATTAGCTCTTGTGTTATTAAAAAACTTGCAAAAAGAATTCTAGATTTCAAAGGGTGTAAATATACCCCTATATTATAAAAAAATATATAATATATACCTTTTAAGAAAAAAAAAGGTTTCTACTTTCTAGTACTAATTTATGACTTTAAGAAATCTCGCTTTTGGTGGAAGACTACAGCTTATGCAGTTAGTCTGTATTATTGAGTATAATTAACTAGTTATTGGACTAGTATTTGTATGCTGCCTAGCACAGCACTGAAGGCAATTAAAAGGAAGTTTGCCTTTCTTGGAAAAAAAGTTGCAATTGATACTAAAGGAGCAAAGGTTAAGTGGAAATTGGTTTGTTGGCCCAAAGAAGAAGGTGGCTTAGGCCTACCAGATCTCAAAGAGATGAATCAAGTTGGGATATTATAACAATATTGGTGTTTATACACTAAAACTAAGTCATTATCGATTGATTGGGTAACAGTGGTTTGGATATTAAATGAGAATATCTGGAGTCTGAAATGTTTATGATGCTACATTATGTTGGAAAAAGTTGCTTAAGATAAGGCAATTAGCTAAAAAGTAGATTGTGCATCAGATAGGAGATGGTAATCTTACTAGTATATGGTGCGCCAGAGGATAGGGCATGAAAGCTTGATTAATATGGTGAGTAGTACTAACCTGAATGCTAAGATATTATATTAATAAGAAGGAAACAAAATTACATGCCAGGTACAAAGTTCTAAAAATTGATGCTATACTTTCAATTTAAACAATGCGCTACCTAATATTTTTTTTTTTTCAACAATTGGTATTCATCGTCTTTTTCATGTTAGGGCCTACGTGGCACATTAAGAAAAAAATAAAAAAAGATAAGGAGGTACTAAGGAATTTGCAAAAAGACAAATAGATTCCTATATTTCTGCACGTTAGTACTTAAAGACTGAAATGACAATGGTACCAATGGTTGGACTAAATTTGAAATATTGGGTACTTGTTGTCCAAATTGAAACTGTGGGTACTTATTTGTCTAACTAGCATATTGTTGGATACCTTGATAGATTAATTTCCAAATAAGAAGATAGAAGAGTTCATGATGGTACAAATTCGAAAAAGCATGCTAATTTGCATTTTCTAAAGAGTTTGCTTGGGATAAGAGACCTGATTCAGGCAAAAATGACAAGATCATGATGATTGATTCAAGTAAGGCACATTTAGTATGTATGATACTATGGAGGCACTAAGAGATAAAGGAAGTGAAGTAGATTTGTTTGAGCTGGTTTTGGGAAGTCCTAACATCCCAAAGCACGGATACGTTAGTTGGTTGGCCTATTTGGACAAATTGATTCAAGCAAGGAAGTGAAGGCTCGCTTCTTAGGGAGTAATATCATGTATGAGATGTGTTTTTTGCGACAATTGTGTTGAAGATAGAAATCACCTATACTTCAAACGCAAACTACTAAACTAGAATTTCGAAAGGAGTCTTATAGAATTGCTTGATCATTATTGACTTATATGACTGGAGTGATATTTAAATGGTGCATAGGAAGAGCAAAGATCAAGACAACTTTCTGCTACAATTTTCAAGACATCTTTCTGCAGTTGTGTTTATCTGATGTGGTCAGGTTTGAGTAAAAACGAGGAATTAATTGAAGAAGAGATACGTTTTGCTGTCAATAGTATAGTATCTAAGAGTGGAATTTTTATAAATTCTATACTCGAGGTGTTGACTTCTAATTGGCATCTCAATGGTAGTCTCAAAAATGAGTAAAGACCTAGAAGTTTGTCTCTTAATGCCTTAAGTTACAACAACTTGGAAAAGTCCTGAAATTTTCTAAACAGAAAACTGCCTTGCCAATAAAAGTAAAATGTTCAAAACAAAATACAAATACAATATATTCAAAGTGGAAAGAAATATATAATTGCATTAAACTGTGAGAAGAGAAGAACAATTGTACATATTAAGCAAAAGAAATAATTGCATGTTAAGTTTGTTGGCCCCTTAGTTTCCTCATCAGTCATCATCCGAGAAATCGGATCTGTCAGCTTCATCATCCAGTTCATTTTCTGTTAGTTTATTACCAATAAAGATGATGAAAACATATGTGAACATGTTGTTATTCACAGTTATTCTAATACTTTTTACTCTATTCAACACCCCTTATGCCCAATTGGGTGGAGAGGATGTATGTACAACAAAAATCGCACTAATAAAGTTACCACCAACAAATCTCTCCAGCCAATTGGGTATAAAGAGTGTTGAATAGTGTAAAAAATATAAGAATAATTGTGAACAAGAACATGTTCACAGATCTTCTCATCATCTTTATTGGTAATGAACTAAAAAATAAACTAAAAGAAATGAAGTATGAATTACAAAATGCATACAATATAAGGAATTTTATAAGAGGAAGATAAATGTATTAGAAATTTAAAACTAGTATACAAGTTGTCAAGATAGTGCTACATACGTTAGTTAGTGCTTAACTGGTCTTAAGCCATAAGCAATTCGAACGTGCTTCGTCGTCTCTCAAAAGGATCTGGATTACCATAGTTTTCTTTCACCTCAATAATGCTTTAAGATTCATTCAGCTCAGATAAAAAATTTATCCAAAAAGTTTCTTTAACCACTATATCATATTTATAACACAATTTCAAGTATTACATTAAACCAGTCACTGCTGTGTTCCACCATTAACCATGCACTGCAAATGTGGTGGACAATGATTGTTGGGTTGCCGCTAATGTAAGTATATAAACTTTAGAGACCAACTATGATCATTATAATTTGGTCACTAGAAACCGATCGATAAATAGGTCTATTAGCGACCACATGAATATATTGGTGGTAGGTAGGGATGAAACTATATATTTTATTAAAAAACCTAATTTAACATATTTTATCATCGGTTACATATTTCAAAATCAAAACCGTACCACATTTTTAAACAATTCTACAGTTTTTAACCATAACTAAATGATAATTTTATAAATGTATTAATTTTTATAAAATAAATAAACGCAGAAGAAAACTCTCAAAAGTATATACAAAATTATGTTATCTATGATTAAATTGCACATTTATTATATAGTTTGTTAAATACATTATTTGGATTTTGATTTTAGGAATTTCAAGTATATTTAATTTTACCTAGATTATTATAATTTTAAAATATATATGATAATGAACGATTTTATTTATTCAGTTTTATTGATTTACCCATCGCTCATACTTTCAAACCAATAACCTAATAATCTTAACATTAAGTATAAAGTTCATTTTTAATCAGTTCAGTTATTATCAGTTTCGATTTTTAACCGCAACCATTGTCATCCCTAGTAATAGTTTATGATTTACCGAATACTGCAGTGGTCGCTAATGATATGTCCTTTTACCGACCACTATAGTGGTCATTATTGTTTTTAGTTAATTGCGATCACTTTGGTTGTTGATAAAGAATGTTTTTCAAGAAAACAATCTAAAATTTTGGATCAAACTAAAATTCAAACGAGCTAATACAATTGAATCAAACTAAATCAGTTACAACCTATCAAAATAAAATACAAAAAGCAAACTAAATAAAAAAGTCATATACAAATAAAAAATTAAGTCGGGTAATACATATACGGGAATAAATTCAATGAGGAGATCGATCGGGGACTTGGTTGCATCATCGTCATCATCCACATCTTTGAGTCATTGTCTCGTAGGTGGAGACTCTATTGTCGTGTAGTAGTCAGTTATGATGGACCGGTAGGGAAGATCTCAAAACTCGCCATCTAAAAAAGCGTAGACAGATGATTGAGGCGAGCAATTTTTCTCATGTAACTACTAGGAGCATACATCGGCTAAGATGGCGATGTGCATGCAGTAGTGTCAGTGGAGTGTTGTGCCGGATTACTACCCAATGGTTCGCCTAATTATTGGCCGACTTGATTAAGGAACTCGTGTGCACTTAGAAAGCTATGAACCATCCATTTTGGCACCTGGAATTGGTCCTAGCCTTAGCTCTGACTCTGGCTAGGAACGACCAGTCTAACTCATGGGTTCCAATCCTTTTTCACGAGACCAAATGGTCATTTTCAACCTTGATCATTGTCTAGTTTTGATCTCTTCGTCTCAATGATCCCGATGGCGTGGCAAAATACCCCACCACATATGTATGAGGCTCTGCCGGCTAAGTAAAACTTTGCCCTCAACGTTATCTGTTATTCGATATAAATGTAAGTTGGAAATAATATTTATTGAATTTTAGTGCATTTAAATTTACATCGCCATCATTGAACCACTCATCCCTCTAATAACTCTTCTTGTCTGTCCATCCAATTTTGTTTTAAAAATCAATTATCTTGGATCTCTTCTTTGATGGTGTAGCAATACCATCATCTGCCCCTGTCTGTGGAACAATAGTGTTTGGAGCCTGCTCGTCGTCCTATAAGACAATACGTCCACGATATATCAAGGCAAATCAAACTACTTCTAAGTTAGAGAGGTTGCATGTTTTAATACCACATGAACCTACCGTCAACAATATTTTAGAACATTGTAAAAATATTTAGTACAAAAAGTGCCCCAATTATTTGGACAAATAGCTGATACGTCCCTATACTATTTTTGAGTTGTTTAAAGTCCTATGTGCAAAAAATACCAATCCCCCCCCTAAACTAATACATGAAGATATGAAGTCCCAATTGCCCCTACCCTTATATTTAGTTTGTTTTTTTAGTAAAAAATGCTAAAATCAACACCCCTAATAATTCTCTAATTTACATATCAATTTTTTTAAAAGAAAAAACTCATTTTCTACACTTAAGATCAACTCCATTAACATCCATACACCATTCATCTTTCTCACATGATATTCCTTGAATAAAATTGTAAAATATAAAACCTCATAGCTCAAACTCATCTTCTTCACCAATCTCATGCACGTTGGTTGAACATAAAATCTCAAACTCATATTCTTCACACGGCATCCTTACAAAAAGTTCTATAACATAAATCATGGGATAAACAAAATTCACTCATAGCATCCACAGAATTCACTAACAACATCCAAAAAACTCACTCACATACATTCCATCTTAATATCCTTCACCAAATCCTTCTGGCTTGCTTACAACACCAATATTGAAATCAACGCATTTGAAGAAATCTCATGTAACTCATCTAGAATTTCCGACTCCATTACCTTCAGTATTGAACCCATTCACCCAGTGATAACCCTCTTATTCCCCACTCATTGTTAGATTTGCAAGCAAAGATGTAGAAAGTTAATGAAATATTATGTTACCAACATCCTCCATAAATCATGGGCTCCACGACTCTATCCTAGGTACATCACACGACCTCACTATGCAAATAAACACAAGCCACTATAATATTAAACATATTTTTGAATCTACAAAGGTGTAAAACTAATGAGATTAATAAATTTATAATGTGCGTCTGGGAAGGGTGAATTTGAGTTTGAATTTTTTAATTTTTTTTAGGTAAGGGGTGCATGTGATGTAGGTGAGAATAAGAGCTTGAGGTTTTATGTTATACAAAATTGTCCAGGAGAGTGTGGAAGGATATGACTTTGAGTTGAACTTTGTAAAAAATAAATCATGGATAGGGGATTCATGTAAGTTTTATGGTATACAATGTGCAAGAGAATTAGGAAGAAGATGAGTTTGAGTTTGAGTTTTAAAAAAAAATCTTTTTTCTTTATAGGGGATGTGTGTGATGCGTGTGAAGAAAATGAGTTTTAGGTTTTAGGTTATACAATCAATATGTAGAAAGAATGGGGAGGAAGATGGGTTTTGAGTTTTTAAATTATTAATGAATATGGCATAGGAAAATTCTTTCATCCAATATTGGATGATCCTACACCAATTATATTCATACACATACCCATGTTTTAAACATACAAAAATAAATAATTCATTAATCTAATAACATATGTTTTGTTGTAATAATCAATGGTTGCGATATAAATATTGGACCATCCAATATTGGATGGAAGTCTTATCCTATGGCATATAGATAAATTTATAAGTACAAAATAAATAAAAAACACACAGGAAAAAAAGAGACGTGTGCATGCCACTCATCGTTAAAAACAGATGGAGAAGGTTTTAGTAATCAATCTCTTAATTTTGATGGCTAAATTGGTAAATTTTTAATTTTTTTATACATTGGAGATTTAATGAACTTGAGAATTATTCAGGAGATTATCATTTATTTAAGAGTCAATTATAGATTAATGCCTATTAAAAAACTTATTTAGAAAAATGTACCTATATTAAGATACTTTATAGTAAACATCTTCATCCCAAACTACCCCTATATTAAAAAAAGAAAAACAAAATTAGAAAAAAAAAAACAAAACAAAAACTAATTAACACACGCGCGTCCGTGAATTTTTTTTTAAATCGTCATAAGTAATTCTAGAAAAATCAAAAATTTATATATTTGGATAAATCAAATTAATATTTACGTCTACGAATTTTTTTGGAATGTTTTGAATTTTTTTGAAATTTTTTAAACTTTTTTTTCGCAGACACGGAATTTTAAACATGGAATTCCGTGTCTGCAAAAAAATCACTATTTCAAACAGTTAATTTCATGTTTTGAACATAGAATTTCATGTCTGCGAAAAAAACAATTAAAAAAACAAAAAAAACAAAAAAAACCAAAAAAATTTTAAAAAAAAAATCCAAAAAAATCATAGATGTAAATATTAATTTGCTTTATAAAAAAATGCGTATTTTTATTTTTCAGATTTTTTTTGAATTAGTTATGACGATTTAAAAAAAAATTACAGACGCGCGCGTGTGTGATGGAATTAGTAGTAGTAGATGGTGGTGGTGGTTGTGGTTGTTGGGGTGGTGGTGCTTGTTGTGGTGGTGATTGTGGTAGTTGTAGTGGTGATTAAATACATGGTGGTGGTGGTGGTGGCGGCAGTGGTGGAAGTACCCTATTATTTGTTTAATATTTAAAAATTAATATTGTAATAAAATAAAATAATATATTTAATAATAAGGGTAGTAAAGGTATGAAAAATATAAAGTGGATGTTTTCTATAAATAATTACTTCATTAGGCATTTTTTTATAAAATAAATTATTGAAGGCTTAAAAAAATAATTAGAAAGTTTAATGAGGATGTTATCAACAATAACCCCTTTATTCAACCCAATCAGTTTTGAGATTTATTCGCTTTAATTGTTATTACCTAGTAATATGGGTGGAAATCGGAAGGAGCGGGACGAAAAGATGGTCTTTTACAAAATTAATTTTTTTTGAAGAGATTTTTTCCATTCCAATTCTGATCCGGAACTGGAAAAAAAATCCGAATTTGAAAATTTCAATACGAAAAATTTCAAAATTTTTGGTTCAGAAATTTCAGAATTTCTGATCAGAACTTTAGAACTTTTGGTTCGAAAACTGTGAAATTTGTAGATACAAAACTAAAAATTTTACAATTAGTTATCTTAAAATTTATTATTTATTAGGATTATAAGACAAAATGGATACTGCAAAACTATTTAAAAAAGAGTAATGTTGGGTATCACCCAAAAAGTAATCACTCAAATTTCACCTATGATGTGTATTTTAGATGGTCCAATCATCTAAGAGAGAAAAAAATAATAAAGAAAGAGAAACAGGTTAATTGGACCACCAAGGATGGTGATATATGGGTGATCATTGTTTAAGTGATACCCAGTATTACACTTCAAAAAATATAGTAAGATCAAATTGCCGTCATGGCAAATTATGGGACCCATAAAACTCAAACGGCCACCCCTCCCGTAGACGCTATTTTGAAAATAGCGTATCAATTCATATAATCCTTCCAACGCTCATAAAATGATCATTGTAGGATTTGTGTAGAAGTATAATAAACATCACGACTGTAATTATACTTAAATCTGATAATTTTGAAAGTTTGTAAAATAATGAGATTCGGTTAAAAATAATTCAATTTTGTAAAGTTTCAATGTTTTCTTTTGTTTACTTTTTTTTATTTATTGTTTACTAAATATTTGAAATGTAAATTGGAAACAAAATTCGGTTCACAAAAATGGAAATTTTGAAAATTATGTAGTTCCAATTTTGATCCGATTTTTTCGAAAAAAAAAAACAAAAATTGTAATTTCAAAATATTAAAAATCTGTTCTGAAATCGTAATTTTTGGATCAAAAAATCAAACATCGGAAATTTCGAATCACCCCTACCTAGTACAAAAGAACACCATTTATTTATCCCCTCTTGGATACTTACAAATTAAGACCACATATGGTTATTTTATCACAATACAAATATAATAAGTGTATGCCTCGACGACAAACAAGATCAATGCATTTGACCCGAGAGATCATAATATGTTATGCAACACATTATTTCTAAAATAATTTCATAACATTAATAAATTATTTTTTCTATTTTTTTCAAGAAATAATTACAAGTTCCTTTAATACAATCATATCTTACATAATCACTAAGAAGATGTTTTGTGCAATCTTCTGTTGTGTTGCATAAATTAATTTCAGGATATTCAGGGGGTTTCTGGCATACACATTCTCCATGTATACATTCAGGTGAGCAGGGTAAATCACCGCAATCCAAATAAACACGGCATGACATTCCTTCCACCATTAAGAAAGGACAACCTGTCCAATATTATATGAAAGAAATTATCGAATTAACACTTTAAATTTATAATTTTAAGGATATTTACAGAGAAACATCACTAACCAAGGGTGATTTACATAAAAAAAGGTATATGCGATATTTTTATGTAAATTTTATTAAAAATGTAGTATCTAAAAATTAAATAACCACAACTAACAAAATTCAATGTTTTACCTTTATTGAGAAAAAAATTAATTTCACTTGTCGAATCTACAAACTTGCAGTTTCATTATTCTTAATGATAAATCCTCAATGTAAGTACAATTTAAGAGGGAAAACTTTCAAAACTAATGAAATCAAGTGAAAAAATAAGTGAGTTTCGATTATAAGTCAAGTTTCTTGATTTTAATAATGACGATTTAGAATTCGTTGTTTGTATCATTTTTGGAAAATTAGAATGGACTAACCTGTTAAATTAAGCAAAAAAGAAACCATTAAAATCAATTGTATGGAAGATTTTTTCATTTCTTAGACGTTAAAAAGATTGATGAAATATGTGAAATATTTGCTCTATAACAGAGGTAGTGCGATTTTGGATCTTCGAGACACATATAACAAATATATATAATAGAAATAATATGAAAAGATAATAATTAACATAATAATTTTTAATATATATATAATTTAATAATATGTCATTTATTGATTTCTACCAAATTTAAATTAAGAGAATGTTATATTTTTTGTAGCCTATTATAGTGAATGACATTTAATACACCAAACATACACTAATAAATGAAAGAAGAGAAAATATATAAATCTTATAAATAATTTATAATCATAAATATGAGACATATATATTATCACAAAAAAATTATTTTATGAGTTTTTTTGTTCAAAACAATCTTACAAAATATCTAATTATTCAAAAATATCTTCAGTAATTAATTTATTAAAAACCTTTTCATTATAGATATTTTTAGAAAACATCATATTTATCTTTTTATACTTAAATTATTCTTATTTTTATACTGAGCTTACCCAGACCCAAAGTAGTCAAGGCAGTCGCTTTAGGCCCCACAATTTTAAAGGCCTAAAAAAAAAATTATTGTTTAAGATATATATGTGTTCATATGTAAAAAGAAAGATAAGTATTGTAGTTAGTCCAGTGAAAACCTTGTTGTCACTTACTTGATAGGTCATGGTTTTGAAACGGTTGGTTGCATTTTTTTACCCCACCCTATGCAGCCTTACTCTCATTAAAAAAAGGACAACACTCTTTCGTTGCATTTTCATACAAGATTTTTTTTAAATTAAATTATTTTTTTAGATATATTTATCACCTAACCTACTTCAAAGTACCAACGAATTTCATAAGCAAAACACAAAACAAAAAAAAATTAGTCGTGGTGTAAACAAGTTAGATACTTAGTACTGTACACATGAAACAATGAATTATCGGAAATTTCGTCAAATACACAGGTCAAATTATTCTACTACTATTTTATTAACTCATGATCCGCAAGTAAGATTCTAAGCATATGCTAAAAAATTTGTAAACCCAAAAAATTGAAGTATCGAAATATAAAAAATATTAATGAAAATACTGACAATGTTTATATTGGTAGAGATACTGAGCATATGAATGTTGATGTGTAATCTTATATCGTAGTTTATCTCAATTTTTTTTTTGATAAATGTTAATTTCGTAAACTTTAGTATGAAATTATCTACATATGAAATGTTTTATCAAAACAAGTTTTTTTAACCAAACGATAGAAGGCCCTATTTTCCTTTTTCGCTTTAGGTACCCAATACTCTCGGACCGGCTCTGTTTTTATACATGGAGAGGCATGTATATCTCCGTAGGATTAGTCGCGTTGCACGCAAACTACCCCGGATCACCCATGTACCAAAAAAAATTACCCTCATTTTAACAATTTTATTTTATTTTAATACAATATTTTGTTAATATTAAACAAATAATATACCACCACCACCTACGGCGATTACAATCACCGCCACCATCCGCCAATTTTTTTTATTTTCTTAATAAAATTTCGACCACCATTATTGAACATTGCTGCAGCCACCACCACCACCATCTCTGGCCAGTTCTTTTTCTTTTTGTAAAAAAAAATTTGAACATAGTTGCAGCCACCACCATATCCGGCCAATTTTTTAAGTTTTAAAATTTTAAATTTTTTGTAAAGAATTTTGACCACCGTTGCAGCCAAACCTACCATCTCAAACCATTTTTTTAAAAAAAAAATATTTCGACCACGGTTGTCGACACCTCCACCACCAGCCAATTTTAAAAAAAAAATCTGGCACCACCACATCTGACAACTGATACCACAACCATGTACTTTAGAATTTTTTTTGCGGCAAACTATATTATCGCAAACATGAAATTTCTTGTTACAAGCAATGAATTTCTTGTTCCGAACAAGTAATTAATTGTTCTAAACAAGAAATTCATTCTTAGAAATATCAAAATTATTTTGTATACATGAATTTCATTGTTTGAAATAAGAAAATTATTATTTAGAACAAGGATTTCATTGTTAAAAACAAAAAAAATCATTGTTTCGAACAATGAATTATTTGTTCAAAATATGAATATCATTTCCTGATTGGAAAAAAATTGGATAGGTTGTTGACGACGGTAGGAGTGACCAGTGTGATACCAGTTTAATAAAAACTAGTCAGAGGTGGTGGTGGTTGCAAAGGTGGTCGATAATGGTGTCTGTATTTTTTTATGATAAAATTAAAAAAACTGCCGAAGGTGGTGGTGGTGGTGATGGTAGTGGTTGCAGGGATGGTCGGTGATGGTGTCCGAATTTAAAAAAAAAATGGCATGAGCTGGTGGTGGTGTCGCAGCGGCGGTCGGTGGTGGTGCTCGAATTTATTTTTGAATTTTTTTATAAAATTGGTCGGAGATGGTGGTGGTGGTGGTGGTGGTGGTGGTGGAGGTGACGGTAACAGTAGTCGATGGTGGTGCCTGAATTTTAAAAATAAAAAATTTAAAAAACCTGGTCCAAGATGGTGGTAGTGGTGGTGGTGGTGGTGGTAATGGTGGTGGCGCCAGATCGGTGGTGCCCAAATTTTAAAAAAAAAGAATTGTCAGAGGTAGGGGCGGCGGTGGTGAAGCTAAGCTAAGGCATCCCCATTATCTCACACCTCCCCCTTCTCCCCTTCTTTGTCTTCTAAACCATTCGCTCCTTCTTCTCTATTCTTTATTCAAAAATATAAGGCAAATACCCTTCTGGATCTGGCACATCAATGGCTCCTAAAGGCGGAAGCATGAGTAAGGGCAATACCAAATTAATATATGACATATGAAATGTTAAACCTACAGTACAATTACTTTTTCAAGTCAAAAGTAGAACTAGAAGTGTCATATACATGACTAAGAAGAATGTAAGCCCAGTTCAGGAGGAGATTAAATCACCAATAGCTTCTCCGAATATGGGGAGTCCTAAAAAAACATGTACTAAAATAGAGTATAATGTTGAAACCTACTCATAAGGGTTTCCCCCCACTCAAAACTCCTACAAAGGAGATAGTTCAATGTTCTGAATCATCACATCAGCAAGAGATCTCATCGCACAGGGATCCTTCAGTAGCTGAGTCACCACCAAAGTTATGGACAACTCATTTTATAGTAATATCATAGTTGGCCTAAATATGGAATACATAGAACCCAGTATGGTCAATGTAAGAATCACAATCAAACCTTCAAAAGAGATCCAAGAAGAGGGTTGTTAATCCTGGGAATACTATATTTTGGGCAATTTTTTGATAGGTCGCAACCTTTATACATGGTGAATATCACGTTGGACACTCTTTGGAAAGCATTTGATAGGATCAAGATAAGTATATCAGATTAAGGGTGGTTTGTTTTAAAAATGGAGAGTGAAGGGGTGTAACAAAATTTGAAAAATTTAAAGTGGACAAGGTCCCAGTATTGATCAAGTTGAAAAATGTATCGGGTGAGCTATGGTCACAAAAAGGATCAGTATTGTTAAAATGCCATAGGGAAACCATTACATATGTATGAAATAATAACATCCCACACACGACTTAATATAGGAGAAGGAAAATTGATGAAGTTGAGGATGTATACACCTGGAGGCCATAATTTGTAATCATTGTAGAATCTTGGGTTATAAACTGGCTAGATGCAAAGCTAGTTAACAAAATAAAGGAAGTTTGGGTACCAAGGAGTATCAACCTCAAGCTATAACTACCAGTTCAACCATAGTACACAAGAAAAATATACTTGATATAGAGGATTGATGCACAGTGGGACAATGGAGCAGGTCCAACAAGTCAACACAACAAGAAATAGTTTCCAAACTCTAACTTAGCAAGAAAATTCACTTGAAGAAATGGTTAATGAGCTTACACAGAGGACAACCAGGGGATACAACCCTTAGACTCAATTGAGCTATGATAAGTACATGGAATATGAGGGGGTTGATCGCATGGAAGAAGCCGACACAAGAGTGGAAGTTGAACGTCGATGGAAGCGTGAATCCGAAAAGCATACCAGGGGGAGCGTGAGGTTTGTTTCATGATGAGGAGGGGTGTTAGATAGGCGGTTTTGCTAGGATGGTTTAATCTGGGCAGATAGTTTGGGAGGGGATTCTTTGAGTATATAGGTCAATTCGAGGGTGTTCATCAACATGTTCAGGGGTGTGAGGAGTTCTCAAGGTCTCGAGGCATACTGTATCAATGGTATAAACTACAAATTGCATAGAGTGAAGAGTGAAGAGAGAGAAATTTGTCAAATGTTTTTTTTGTTTTCTTTTTACTTCAATTAGATCACAATATGTTCCATATATTAGTTAGGGTTGAGCAAAACAAAACCAAAAAACTAAATCGACCCAAAAAATAAAAATAAAAACAAGTCAAGAAAATCAAAAAACGACAAAACCCTAGTTAATCATGGCCCCACGACTCCCTCCCATGTACATCACACAACGTCAGTATGCAAATAAATATAAACCACTATAAATTCAACATATATTTATATCTACAAAGGTGTAAAAGTAATGAGATTAATAAATAATTAGTGTGCTCCTGAGAAGGATGGGTTTTAGTTTTAATTATATAATTTTTTAATTATTTTTTTGGGTAAGAGGTGCATGTGATGCATTTGAATAATATGATTTTGAGGTTTTATGTTATACAATGTGTAGGAGAATGAGGAAGAAGATGAGTTTGAGTTAAATTTGGTAAAAAAATCCTATATATGGGTTACATATAAGTTTAATGTTATACAATATGCAAGAGAATGAGAAAGAAGATGAGTTTGAGTTTAAATTTTATTTTATTTTCTTTGTAGGGGATGTGTGAGATGCGTGTGAAGAAGATGGGTTTTAGGTTTTATGTTATTCAATTTGCAGAAAAATGGAGAAGAAGATGAGTTTGAGGTTTTCAAATATCAATGAATGGGAACATATAGGTAAATTTATAAGTATAAAATTTTAGAAAAAATTAAAAACACACCGGAAAAAGAGAGGCGTATGCATGTCACTCATCATTAAAAATAGATGGGGAGGTTTTAGAAATCGATGTCTTAATTTTAGGGGCTAAATTGGTATTTTTGTATACATGGGAGGTTTAATCAACTTGAAAATTGTTCAAAAGAGATATCAGTTATTCAACTCAATCAGGTTTTTTCGCTTTAAATGTTTTACCTAATACAAAATACCACCAATTATTTTATCCCTTTTTAGATATGTAAAAATTTAAGACCACCTATGGTTATTTCATCACTATACGAAGGTAATAAGTATAGGCTTCGATGACAAACAAGATCGATGCATTTGACCGATGAGATCATATAATATATTATGCAACACATTACTTCAAAAATAGTTTCATAACATTTTAGTTAAATGAGGTAATACATTGGTTTCTATCTTTCCAAGGAAAAATTACAAGTTCCTTTGATGCAATCATAGCCTGCATAATTATTAGGAAGAAGTTTCGCGCAATCTTCTGCTTTGTTGCATGTATAAATTTCAGGATATTCTGATATTACACCGAAAAACATTTTCCATGTACACATTCAGCTACGCAAGGTAATAATACGTTGCATTCGTAAGTATAATGGCATGGTTCCCATTCCGCCTTTAAGAAAGGGAGACCTGTCCAATATTATATGAAAAAACTTATCAAATTAACACTTTAAATCAATGATTTTAAGGATAATAGAACCTACTCTAGCAAGGTTGATTTACATGGAAAACTAATCTTAATTATTATGATATTTTTATGTATATTTCATAGAAAATATAGTATAAAAAATTAAATAGCCACAACTAACAAATTTTATATTATTCCTTCATTCAGAAAAAAAAATTAATTTTGCTTGTCATAACTACATACTTGCCATTTTACTATTTTTGAATGATAAATCGTCAATGTAAACACAATTCAAGAGGAAAAACTTTCAAAACTAATGAAGTCGTGTGAAAAAATAAGTGATTTGCAATTATAACCCGAATGTAAGTTTCTCGATATCAATAATAACGATTTGAAATCCGATTTTTGTAGCATTCTTGAAAAATTATAATTGACTAACCTGTTAAACTAAGCAAGAAAGCAACTATAAGAATCAATTTTATGGAAGATTTTTTCATTTCTTAGATGTTAAAAGGATTGTTGAAATAAATAATTATTTTCTCTATAACAGGGGTAGTATGATGTTGAATCTCCGAGACTCCTATAATGGATATATATAATAGAAATAATATTAAACTATAATTATTAACAAAATAATTTTAAAAGATATAGATGTAATTTAATAATGTGTTATTTATTGATTTTCACCAAATTTATATTCAATGGAAGGTTATACTTTTTGTAGCCAATTATATTGAGTGACATTTATTACACCCCACAAACAATAATAAATAAGAGAAGAAAAAATATATAACTTTATAAACAATTTATTATTTTATTCAGAATTTACTTGAGTCAATAATATAAGTAAAAAGAAAGTTTTGAACAAAAAAAAAGTGTAATAACCATTAGTGGTGGGGATAAAAATATTTATTTTAATAACAAAAATAATATTGATCATATATACTACGTTAAATATCAGATAAATAATAAATGAAAATGAAAAGTAAAACTAAAAGATTAATACCACACATGGCTTTGTTTCCTGGTCAGAGAAAACTAGAAAAAACAGAAAACTAAAAGAGAACGAAAAGAAAGAAAACCTCAAAAACGGGGTTAGTCGATCCCGATCCAGCTGAAAATGTCGATTAGAACGAAATCCAGAGCCAAAAAAAGACGTGGAGCTCTCTGTCTAGCAGATTTTGCAAGGTTGTTTATCCATCCATGAAACTGCCTAAGGATATGTTTAAAGGAGATCGACCGACTTGTTTTGCCAACACCCCAATTTTTCTGAACAAAGAATGGATTCTCCAACTTGCTGCTGACAGTCGCTTGGTACTTGAATGATCTTAAGGTTATCGGAGAAAATGATCTTCTCCATGTTAGGAGAATCGTCGCATAAACGCATAGATTCTTGAACAATTTCAACTTCACCCTCAATGACACAGTCAACATGGGTGACCTTTTCCAGAGTAATCCTTTGTCCCGAGAACTTATGAATCTGCATGATATTGATGCATGTCATCTCAAACGCTTCTTTAATGAGGCATCACACAAAAATACAATATATGAGTCAATATTCAAGTCTAGATCCTCGCCTAGTGTCATGTTGTTGGTCTGTGGAACGTTTGCTCTCAAGTCTCTCTATTTTTTACCAAATAGTTCACTCATGGCTATATTAGTAGTTTGATTATTCTACCTCTATACTTTTATTCTCATGAACCTTTCATATTTGCTTTCCATATGTTCCATATTTGTATACAGCCAATGGTGAGACGATTCTTCTGTCATATCCTCCATATATGTAAGTTTTGATTATTCTAGGAACCAATACCTTAAGTCCAAGATTGAGCTATCCAAAATTATAATCTTGAGAGGAGTACCTACCCAAATAACTTTTCAGCTAAGAAGTAAGTGTTGTACGTTCAATGATGAGGAAACACCACCTATACTCATTCGTGTCTGCACATTTCATTCTCTGTAGATCTTCATTAGTAGGAATTGAATCGTTGCGTGCTTATCCACATAAATATATTTTCTTGCGTAGGTATATTTGTATCCCATATGCTTTTCCAAAGGTCCAGTCTAATCATTTCAAATCTTGCAAATTTTTGTGGTTCGTTCATAATGGTCGTCTCCATAAGAACCTTATACCCTTTTTTTGGCCGCATACTCCCCGTTCTTTGAGTGAGTCCATATGAGACCATCTACAACACATGGTTGCTAAATCTTTATTTTTTGAATTTTTGTGATCATTAGTGTTGGGAAATATTTGTCCAACAATTCATTATTCCCCTCAGTAGTCCCTTCATTCTATAATTCTAAGACTGTCTCCAACTGGCAGTTGCATGGTTTTTCCAGCTTCTGTTGAGTCCCAATCCCCCTATCTTCCCAAATGTTAATACTTTTTTGTTTCCTATTTGATAGATACCATGCTCCTTCATGAAGTCCCTTCCTTCCATGATACTAGCCCAAGACCAAGTCCTACTTTGTTTGAGTTTAACATGCATGAAGTCGGATTTTGGATAGTAAATAGCTTCTAGTAGCCTAGCAGCGAGGGTATCTAGGTGTTTTAAGATTCTCCATGCTTGCATTGCTAAGAGTGATTTATTCATCATTTTAAATTCTTTGAACTTCATGTCCCCCAGAAGTTTTCCCATTGCCAGTGACTCCAATACTAGCCAGTGTGTTCAGTTCTTTTCCCCCGAAATCCACCAAAAATTAGAGATAGTCGATATCATCTTTTTACAAAAAGTAATAGGGTAGGAAAGCAATGACATAGTGTAAACAAAAATGGTAGGCTTTTATAAGTACTTATTTCACTCCTTCGGAGAGTAGTTGAGATTTCCAACCTTCAGTTTTTCAGAAAATTCTCTTAGCGATCCTGGAGATAGATTCTACCTTGGATCTTTTGTGGCTAAGGGGTATCCCTAGGTTGTTTATTTCTTGTATGTTGATTGACTCACACACCTGATCTCTGATCTCCACAGTGTGTCTTTGCTAAAACATATAGAAGATTTTGTGAAGTTAATTTGTTGATCTCACCCCTTGCAATAGATATCGATACAATGTTGAAAAGCTTTAATTTTTTTGTTATTTGTCTGTAGGAAAAAAAGAGTCGTCAGTCTAAAGTAGGTGAGTAAGTATCGGGAAATTTGTAGTGATCATCTGAACACCCTGGATTTTGCCGGGAGAGATTATGTTATCAGTTAAGCTTATAAGTTGTTTTGTCATCATGGTAAAAAGAAATGTGGATAGAGGATCACCTTGTGGAGTCCCCTCCCTAATTTACATTTTCCTGTTCAGACACCATTAATTTTGATTTGGGAACAAAATATGGAGATGCAGTTATCGATCCAGTTGACCCATTTGTCGCAAAAACTAAGTCTTTTCAGGACCCTTAGTAGGAACACCCAACTGACTTGGTCATAAGCTTTTTCCAGTTCTAGTTTGATAGATGCCATATGTAAGGTCTTTCCTTTTCCATTTCATGTAGAAAACAACTTCTTGTGAGATTAGGATATTGTTCTGAATAACTCTTCCTTTTATAAAGTTTATTTGTGTAGGTAATATAATTGAGGTAATATAGTTTTGTAATCTGTTAGCGAAAAGCCTCTCAATAATTTTGTAGCCAAAGTTGACACCCGAGATAGATTTATAGTCGCCTACCATGATTTGTTGCTCTCCTTTAAGTATAAAATAAATATTTTACCATGTGAAACACGTCCCATTTTATGATATCCCCGGACTCGTGCTAAAATTTACCATTCAACCTGTTCGGTCCTGGGGCCTTTGTTGAAGGCATGTCAAACACTGTAATTCGTACCTCTTCCAAGATGGGCGCCCTTGTTAGGTCGTTTTTCACGTTATCATTAACCCTACTTGGGATCACAGAAGTTGCTTCATCTTCAATTTGTCTGTTAGCTTTGTTAAACAGTTCCTCATAGAAATTTTGGTAACAATATTTGATATCTGATTTATCTTCATTCCAGTTGTCATGAGTGTCTTTAATGCGTACAATTCTATTTCCATTTCTCCTCATTCGTGTACTGAAAAAGATAAATTTTGTATTCCTATCGCTGCATTTAAGCTAGACGTGGCGAGCTTTGTCAACCCAGTATTGTTCTTCGGGTGTGTATGCTTCTTTTATCAAAATTTTAATTTCTAATTCTTCATTTTGAAGATGCGGTGTTGGTGTGCTGTTATTAAACTCTGTAAGTCAATCTTATAATTATCTAATAAGTATTTCATTGTTCTTGAAGGTTACCCTACTCTACTTCCCAAATACTGAAATGGTATGTTGAAAAAGCCACTTAATAAATATTTCATACTACTCCCCCTAGGATATTCACTAAAGGATATGTCTCATCAAAACCTTATCAAGAAAACCCATTGGGACAAACTTAATGAAGGGAAAAGAGTGTTTCAATCATTAGGGGGTTATGACACATATTCAATCTATCTCGTTAAAATCTTACCAGGAAAACCCAATGGGAAAAACCGAGGTGAAGGGAAAAAATTCAAAATTTCAATATATTCTCCCCTTCATTATGCCATTACATATTTCCAAGTACGTTAGATACTTGCAGACTTATACCTTGATGTCGTCGTTAATGAAACTTTAATTAGTAAATCCTCTGGATTTTCACTAGAGTGCATGGGGTGTTAGTAATATCCCTTTCTTGATCGAGAAAAAGAGTATATATATTTTGACAATGAATATTTGGCATGCCTCGTTAAAACCTTACTAGGAAAACCCCAGTTAGAAAGAAACCTTAGTGAAGGCAAAAGAGTACAGCACACAAATATCACATCCTCTTCATTATAACATAAATTATGACAACAATTATTTTGAGTATTCTTTCATTATTCAAACACTTATCTCTCGTGCTTGAAATAAATTATGTTCTTTAGGACCTTTTATGCTCCAGGAACTTCTAGATCCTCTAGAACTTAAATTTTAGACGCGCTAAGAACTTCTGACACCTATCGTGATTCAGGCACTTGCTATGCTTCAACCACCTTTCGTGCTTGAGAACCTGTCATATTTCAGGCACCTATTGCGCTTCGAGCACCTATTGTGTTCTTTAAGAACTTTAATATCCATTCAATAACCACTACACTGTATCAATAATATAAGATTGGGGATGTCTCCCTATAATTAATTCTAGGTTTATGCAGGAATCTTTGTGATACATGTAGGGTTTTAAATTTCAAAATTCACTACTCCCTCTATTTCATAATGTTTGCCCAGTTACTAAAAATGTATTTTAAAAATATTTGTCTAGTTAGAATATCAAGACACTTTTTCCTTATTTTTTCCAATATTACTCCAATTAAAATATTGAAAAATTTGTATATTCAAATAGACATTTTAAATATCAAGACATTTTATGAAGGGTAGTTTAGTAACAAGGAGTGTAATGTTTATATTTCTTAATATGTGTGAAAAGTAAAATGGATAAACATTTTGAAACACTGGGATTATTATCATTTCTATTAGTGTCAACATATTTCACCACTTTATGGTTTAGGATTTTTATTATTTATTTTGAGCGCTATATTAAATGAAAATATATTACTCCCGTAAACTGTCTCACAGTTTTAAATATTTTTAGTTGACAAATTATCTACATAACTTTCTCGTATTCAGGTACCTTGACATCTTCAATGACCATTACTTCCTTTAAGAGTAATGCATGTGTCTTGGTTGTATGAAGCGAATGGTGAATTCTCCGTACGTTTGGTTGGGCGTGAAAATGGGCCTTTGGATGTAAACATGGAGTACTTATGGAGTAAGATTTGGAGTCTTAAGACATCGCAAAGAACCCGCGTGTTCTTGTGGAGGGCGGTTCGCGATAGACTAGCTACGCGAGGGAACCTTGTGAGGCGGGGGCTTGAAGTTCCGGATTCATGCCCGTTATGTGGGTCAGAAATAGAGAACGCGATTCATCTATTCAGGAAGTGTATAAGAGTCAGAAGGTTATGGGCTCTTGTGAGACGCGAAATACTTCAGAATGGGCTGGATGGTGGGGGATCTGAGGTGCACACGGAGAATATAGAGCTTGGACCTACTGTTGTAAGTCAGGCGCTACCTGTATTTTCTGATTTAGAAGGGTCATTGAGGGGCGGGGGGCGGGTCCTGGAATCTAACAGCGACTCTTTACATTGCAGGTCCCCGGGTTTAAGCAATATGGCGAACAGGTCCTCTAGTTTTCCAGGAGTGAGGAACAGGTCCTTTAACTTCCCAGAATTGGTGAACAGGCCCTTTAACTTTCCAGAATTGGTGAGCAGGACCCTCCCGTCCAGGACCGTGAACAGCAGCTCCGACAATGTTCTGTCCAGGTCCAGCGCCAGCTATGGAGGAGAGATGGAGAGCGAGGCGGAGTCCAACAGCTTTTTGGAAGATATGAGGCGGCAGCAGCACCGAACTGAGGACTGGGCGCGCATTTCTGAAACAATAAACCAGCATGAGGACGGCTTAGGGTGGAGGCAAGATGATCGGGAATGGTGGACCAAGAATATATCAAGCAATATGTTTTTTGGAGGAGTAAGGTGGGGAATATTTTTTGGCGCGCTGCTAGATGTCATTTGGAAACAACAGAACGACCTTGTGTTTAATGGGACGGCTCCTATTAATGAGATAGCGATGATTAGAAAAGCTAAACAAGTGGCGATTAACATATCAAGGTCTTGGGGACAGGTACAATGGATGGTTGGACCTCGAAAGGCGTCGGTTTCATTGATTGGTTGGTCAAAGCCTACTAGGGGAGTAAAACTTAACACGGATGGGAGTGTTAACAGTTGGAAACAAATTGGTGGAGGAGGGGGTGTTATACGTGATAGTAATGGTGATTGGCTTGGTGGCTTTAGCATGAAGATTGATTATCTATCACCGGTTATTGTGGAGATAGTAGCATTATGGGAAGGTTTGAAGTTGGTGGAAAGATTGGGCTTCAACGAGGTGACTGTGGAGGTGGATTCACGAGAGGCGATTGACTTGATTCGAAAAGTCGTTGCTGGAAGGGGGCCAGGGGCCTGGTGGATAGAGCAAATTCGATTGTTTCTGGATAGGAATAAAGGAGTTCACTTACGCGGCATCTATCGAGAAGCTAACCGTTGCGCGGATTGGCTAGCCAAACAAGGATGGAAGAATAGGGCGGAGTATCTACTTCTTGAAGACCCCCCCGATGGTATATGGAGCCTTTACACTAAGGATAAGATGGGTGTTAAATCGCCTAGGGCGATATATAGTCTTGATTTGATTAATAATGTTTTAGATTAGAGTTGTTTGTGTAACATGATCCTTTAGGATCTCCGATGTAATCAAAAAAAAAACATTGGTTGGCTAAAAAATTCATGTCATATAACATAGAGTGCACATTCCACAATACTTACCTTTTCATCATTTACTCATGAGATTTTTTTTCTTTGGGGCAGGTATACTTTGAATCGACAGGTTTACCACGCTTCATGTGTTGATTATAAGCATTACAAACCTACCAAGTTTCATGCTTTGGTTAGATGCATTACAGGTTTACTAGGCTTCATGGCTTGGTTTGATGCATTTGGTAGAATATGTTTTATGTGTCTATATGGGACAAGAACCTGTGTTATAGCGTTGACAACAAGTTTTGGGATTTTGAAATAATCTACATACTTGCAAATGCATTAGGTATATTATTTGCAATACTTTGAAAATATATACTCATTTTAACTTCATGTTCCTATTCTATAGTTCATGGATAAAAATGATATGATAAATTTCATTCCACGATACGTCACGCAACTTCAGTTTGTCTTGTCTATACGTCACACAACTTCAGGTTATCTTATCTCTCCCCCCTTATAAGGGGGAGTCACTTGGTAAAAGAATATTTTGGTTCTTTTAAATAGAGACCAAGTGATTTATCTATTATTCGACATATCTTTACTGTAACTAGGTGACCAAATCGATCATGTAATAATATAGTTCACCTTGGGAGTAATCTGTTTTATTCTCATGAATTTTTTAGGGACTATATCCCGAACCGTATTCAGTTATCTTAGAATATGAACCTTACATCCGTCTTTAGTAAAGAGAAGGAAAAAAAAGTTACAATTAACATCCCCATTAGAGATAATTTCTAATCAAGTCACACACCCTTGAGAACCACGGAACTCACTGCAAGTATCACAGATCGTATGCAAGTTTTAATGATAAGTCAAATTCGTTCGCAGGGATTGTATCCGTTAGATCTACTTATATTTAACAAGCGTAGATGAATTTAGATGTTTGAATAAAATATGAAAAGATAAAATAATATAAATACTATCTAATGCAAATAAATAAATAAAACAAATAAACAAAACAAATAACTAAATATGAATGTAAGTCTAATAGATTAGGATTACTACGTCTATTACTAAATTGTTATTCTAACCTGTCACATTAAGCATTATATATTAACCAGGATTGCAACAAACCTTAGTGGCTATCTAGTCACACTAGACGATTATGTGGTGTGTCAATAACTAAGAATAATCCTAAGATTGATCAGATCTAGGAAATAGGTCAAAACACATAATACAATATACGCCAAGCTTAATCAATTAAAATAACCAAATAGTATTTAAAGATCAAATAATAATCCAACAATTAAGAATAAACTTACAGAATAAAAGCTTAGAAATATGGTTGAGAATAGATCTATGGCTAATTACTCTAATATAGAGAAGGTGAGATGTAGAAGAGGGGTTGTCAGGCTCCAATCTTCTTCTTCTTGTCTTCTTCTATAGGTCAACTTGCTTCTTGGATGAATAGCTTGATTCTAAGGATGAATATCTATCTAAAGGACTAAGCTATTGTTTAAACTAAGAAAATATAAGTAAAGACTAAGCCTATACTTTGCAATTGAGCAAGGACATGTTTACAATGGTAAGAGGGTGTATTTATAGGTATCTTGGAAGCCCTAATTCGTTTTCTTGAAGGAGAAGTAAGTAGTGGACTCCAAGCCCAACTCAAATTCGTAACCCTAAAAACATGAAATCAGGCCCGATCTTCTTTTGGCTCTAACAGCTTCAATACTCATCCGTTTGACGCGTATGAGTACACCAAATTGATCGTCTCGGAAAGCTCTTCAACTTTTCTCTTGACCGTTTCTCCAAATTCCACACCGTTCTTGAGATATAAGCTGATTTGTGGTCGTAGGTGCAGAAATTCAGGATTAAGGCAGGTTTTCCTTTTCCATGTTTTTAGCTTTTATTTCCTTATCTCCAATTACCATGTCTATCTCTTTCCATAAGTTGTAGTCTTTGACTTGGAATCTAATTAATCTCCATAATTATCTTTAAAGCTTCACACTAAATAAATAATTAAACCCAATATGCTCTAAAAATATTATTTTACTAAATCAAGACTCAAAATAGGAAAGTGTAGCATTTCTCAAGAAAATCGACTATAATGACTTCTAAATCACTAAAAATGATGTCTCATCCTAATATAAATCTATCACAAATGAGGAGACATCAAGACCCCCAACTCAAAGTTGTATCGTCCCGATACAATAAAGATAAAAACAAAGGGAAGTCTCTAAATACACACCTAGGTCAGTTAAGCACAGAAGACAGAAGATAGAAGAATATGGAGAATAAACTTAAAGCAACTACTCAGAAAATTTCATGTAATAATATTTATAAATTACATACCTGTACATTTCTCATATCCACAGTCAACACGGCTTGAATTCAAGATTAGATTAGTTTCGCAATGTAAGAAGGAGAGGAACTTTACTCAGTTTACCAAGGAAGCTATAGATTGTTCATCGACCTTCACTAGTATCTAAAGATCCATTTAACTACTCTCTATTGGCTCAATCACTTCTTAATTACATAGCAAAGAATCAAAAGGTCTTTAAGGTTGTAATGTAGGCTTAGGGATGGTATGATAAGTATATTTGGATAATTTAGAGTGAGCTTTTGGCTCTCTCCTCACTAGCCATCAACGAATCGCCCTAGAGCTTGAGTTACTCTCATAAAACGTTTCTCACTCAACCCAATGATTTCCTTGATGCACAATTTTAGCATCCCCAATAACCCAATTCAAGCATAAGATGTTCACATAAAAATTCCACTTTGCCGGTCCGAATATATATATTTTCTTTTCAAATCAATTTCTTTTCAAACGCTATGACTCTCTTTTTAATGATGAGATATCACGCTATTTTCTCATATATATATTTTTATGCCCTTATTGGCAAATTTAGCTCGTAGCTTCTTTTTCATTCACTATTACCCCGGCAAAGGGTTACAATACAAATCTGTGAAACATCATCAATATAAATAACAGAGCACAATTAGTAAGCTCAAAATCCCATCCCAATAATAATTCCCATAATGGTGGACCCACCACCCAAAACTCAAGCTCTAAAATAACTGTCTATGCATCGCGATTCGAGTGCGGGTCATATGGAAAAGTCCTATAATCTAAAGGGATATGGCTTATAAAGTGGCTAAATAAAAGGTTTTAGAAAGGCTAGAAGGGGCTGAGAAGGATATAGCATATAAATCAAAAATAACATGGTGAGAAGGTATAAAAAGGCTTCAAAGGCTTCAATATGAAAGAACCGCCTTAATCACTTTCTACACTATGCAATTTCGTTATTTTCTTACCTTTAGCACTTTCATCAAATGGTTTTATCCACTAGCTTGGATCTCACGGCCTACACACTTCTCAAGGTTCCCTGAGATCGAACATACTTTCTATCGCATTGCTAACAAATCTTTTCTTTACTATCAACGTGTGTTTTCCTGCAAATACTTAAAGCATACAAAATAAAATAGCTCATAAACATATTACTTTCTATCATTAATCCACTGAGCTTATGCTTTTAAGCTATTAAACACACTCTTCATACATCTAAACCTTCAAATAAAAATTTTAATTTTACCTAAAAACAGAAAAATGGAGATGAGAGACAACGAATCCCCACACCCCCAACTCAAAAATGAGCCGTGTCCCCACGACTCGAAAAGACTCGAAAATAAAATAAAAGAAATTAAAATTTTAGCACATATTGCACATAAAAGAATTGGTAAGGAAGAAAGAAAACATACTCTTCGAGGCAATTGCCTCGCCTGATCAATACCCGGAGTAGGGTGCAGTGCTTTCATGTATGTAAATTTCTATTGTCACCAATTTCGCTTTCCCTTACATCTTCTTATGCTTCATCCAAATCAATAACACTCTAGAAATCTCTTGATAATTTCTTCCAATTCTGCTCTTTGAATAATCTCTCATGTGACAGTTTTTCATTCAGGAATATGTTTTGCACACAGCTACTAGCGTCCCAGAAGCTTTTGTTCATCTTTGATATAGGAATCTTTGATTAGAAGAGGTATTGGCATCCTCTATTCTCTTGATCCGATTTACCTTGTATTTATTCCCAAACTAGTACCCATCTCAATTGAAATCTTCTAGAGTTTACCCAATACCTTGCTTTGATTCTTTATATCCCATACACTTGATAATATCTCTATTCTCTTCATCATCTCTTTTGACCCCCAACTCAAAGCTTTGAGCACTCTTAAAATTTGTAACTTATGATCATAGGTGGAACAAGCTTTATTTTGGTTAGGAAAGGTGTTAGGATGATAATTCTCCATGTGGGTATGATTGAACCAAGCTTTGGTGATATGGGTTTAAGGAATTTTGGGAAAAGATTTTTAGATTCATGGCCTTGATTCTCCGTTTCTAGGTGTTTTGATATGATTCGGGTGCTTGAATCTTCTTTGTAATGATGTAGGGAAGGATTTGGATGAGAATTCATGGTGAATTGGTGATGTTTTGATGTTAGGTGAAGGTTTGTTGAAGCTTTAATGGAGTTGGGAGAGTTCTGGAGAGAAGAAAGAGGCTTGAGGTTTATTAAATTCGGAATTAATAGCTCTATATCTCTTTTATAAGCTCAACCCGTAACTTTCTCTCTCTGGCGGCGTGGCGCGGTATACCGGGCATATCCTCCGGTATACCGGAACATCTGATGATCAAAATTTTTTTAGCTTCTGGATAAAACCCGTGGTAGGACCCCGTGGTACGGGTTTTTGAGCTACGGACCATGGTCCGGTGTACCGCGGGGGTGCTCCGCGCCTCCTACGTCAAAAAACCCGTGGTAGGACCCCGTGGTACGTGTTTGTGCGGTGCATGGCGCGGTATAGGGTCCGGTATACCGGACCCATCAGCTTTGTTTTTTTTTTCGTTACTGGATAAAACCCGTAGCTCTACCCCGTGGCACGGGTTTTTACCGTGCGGTGCACCGCGGCTGAGGTCCGGTGTACCGCACCTGGCAAAAACCTCCCCATCAGCTAGATCTCGAAAAGTTATGCAGTTTAGGCTCAAAAATCACCTGATTCCGACATCCGAGCGCAAAGATATGGCTTTCCGAAGTTTCTCCGTTCGAAAAATTTTTGTTCGCCTCCCTAACTCGATTTCTCCAATACCTAAGCATCAAAAACACTAATACCTTTCTCAAATATGCAATATCAACTAAGAACAACTAAATTAAACATAAATTAAAAACGTAAAAGACATGAATATTAAAAAAAACTATGGGTTGTCTCCCGTACAGCACTTTTGTTTAACATCTTTCAAAGTTAGACGTGTTACCTCGATTAAGGCTTGCGTACATAACCTCCCCAATAACGGGTTAGGTCGTGCTCATCTACTATCCGAAGTTTGTGACCCTTCTTAGCTTGTATCTCAATCCGTTTTGACGAAATAACTCTCGTAACTACAAACGGACCCATCCACGAATCCTTGAATCCCCGTGGTCTATTCTCTTGTTTGGGGGCTTTCCATGCAACCATGTCACCAACCCCAAACTCACTTTTGATTCTCTTTTTCACGGGTTGAATGTGGACTTTCTTTTTAATTTCTTTTGTCACAACTCGGAGTGTCGGGGCTTCTATACGTGATTCCTCATGCTTTTCATCCACCAAGTGGAATGTTTTAGATTCTTTTCCCACTTCGAAAGTCACGGTTCCCCTATGCATATCAATTATACTGTGACTTGTCGCCAAGAATGGGCGTCCAAGTATCAATGGAACATGTTGACCTGCAATGCTATCAAGGATAACAAAATCTGTAGGTATAGTTAAAGTACCTACTTGGACAAGCACGTCTTCAATGACTCCCCATGGCTTTATCGTTGAATTATCTAGGAGCAGCAGATCAATATCTTTTCTTTTGGCATCTCCCATGCCTAACTTCTCAAACAAACTCTTGGGCATGATATTCCTTCCTGAGCCCAAGTCACACATCGCTTTAGCTTTGAAATTACCACCTATATTAATGTGGAGATATAAAGCTCCAAGATCTTGCATCTTTTGTGGTAATTTCTTTGGAATGGTCGTCAAGCTTTCTTTAGTATGGTCCCTATTCTCAATTTCAACTTCTACACTTTCACTCTTTTTAGACAGATCTTCCTTGCAGACTAGTGGTAGTGTAGGCTCGTTATATGCGATTACGTCCTCTATGCATATCGTGCTTTGTTCTTCTAGCTCATTAAGTGGAACTTGTGATGATTCCACTTCCTCCTCTTCTTGAAGGCTGAACTCTTCAACAACATCGAACCAAACATCGCTATCGATTTCAGTGGCATCATCATCAATTTTTGTACCTAGGCCAGTTTGCATGTATGGGACGTCGAGTATAGGAACAATGATTTCTTCTGGGCTTGACGTTTCAGATTTATTATCACCACTAGGATATGTAATGCTTTGTAGATGAGGTGGTGATAGTAATGGTTGTGTAGGTGGTGGTTCCACCTTACTTTCTTCTTCTTGCACCTTTTGTGCGGTTGTCTCTTCTTTATCGGTTTCTTTTTCTTCTTCCACATACTTGAATTCTGGTTCAACCTCCTTTGTAATTTGATCTTTAACAATTACTTCTTCTAAGCTAAGCTTGGTTGGTTCTTCTACGGTTGAAATTTCGAACCCAACATTGCTATAACCCAGTTTCTTATGTAATTCTTGTTGTAACTGTTGATTGATCGTAGTGAGGTCCGTTAATCTTTGCTTCATTGCTTGATATTTTTGGTGCATCGAACGTATTAAGGTTGTATTAGCATCTATCTTTGCCGCATGTTGCTTTTCCATACTCTCCAGATAACTTATACTTTCAAAAACTCGGTGAGATGGAAATGCTTGTCGAACCTGTTCTTCTATGATGCTTCGGATTAACGGTGGAGTCTCTTGCTGATATTTTAGAGAAGAATTGGTCACTTGCGTGACTTGTGTCTCCAAGGCCTCCACTTTTGCAGTTTGCTCATTGTGGAGCTGCACAACATTTTGAACCAGATTCACTAAATTACCCATCAGTCCTTCGAGCTTGGTTATAGCTTCTTCTTGTGGATTATGCATGGGTTGTGGTGGAGCTTGAAATTGATAGCTCGAACCTTCTTGATAAAGATTTTGACTTCGGGTCCCATGCATATTTGGTGCGTAATAATTTTCCATACCTAATAAACCTGAGAAGAGACTAAAAAGAAAACGCGTAAAACTGAAAACAAATAAAAACTTCTACACTAAATAAACACCAAATAGATTTAACTTAAAGATAAATCCCCGGCAGCGGCGCCAAAAACTTGGTGGAGGCAAAGGTGTGATAAATAATAGATAAATAAAGATAATAATAAAGAGTCACACACCCTTGAGAACCACGGAACTCACTGCAAGTATCACAGATCGTATGCAAGTTTTAATGATAAGTCAAATTCGTTCGCAGGGATTGTATCCGTTAGATCTACTTATATTTAACAAGCGTAGATGAATTTAGATGTTTGAATAAAATATGAAAAGATAAAATAATATAAATACTATCTAATGCAAATAAATAAATAAAACAAATAAACAAAACAAATAACTAAATATGAATGTAAGTCTAATAGATTAGGATTACTACGTCTATTACTAAATTGTTATTCTAACCTGTCACATTAAGCATTATATATTAACCAGGATTGCAACAAACCTTAGTGGCTATCTAGTCACACTAGACGATTATGTGGTGTGTCAATAACTAAGAATAATCCTAAGATTGATCAGATCTAGGAAATAGGTCAAAACACATAATACAATATACGCCAAGCTTAATCAATTAAAATAACCAAATAGTATTTAAAGATCAAATAATAATCCAACAATTAAGAATAAACTTACAGAATAAAAGCTTAGAAATATGGTTGAGAATAGATCTATGGCTAATTACTCTAATATAGAGAAGGTGAGATGTAGAAGAGGGGTTGTCAGGCTCCAATCTTCTTCTTCTTGTCTTCTTCTATAGGTCAACTTGCTTCTTGGATGAATAGCTTGATTCTAAGGATGAATATCTATCTAAAGGACTAAGCTATTGTTTAAACTAAGAAAATATAAGTAAAGACTAAGCCTATACTTTGCAATTGAGCAAGGACATGTTTACAATGGTAAGAGGGTGTATTTATAGGTATCTTGGAAGCCCTAATTCGTTTTCTTGAAGGAGAAGTAAGTAGTGGACTCCAAGCCCAACTCAAATTCGTAACCCTAAAAACATGAAATCAGGCCCGATCTTCTTTTGGCTCTAACAGCTTCAATACTCATCCGTTTGACGCGTATGAGTACACCAAATTGATCGTCTCGGAAAGCTCTTCAACTTTTCTCTTGACCGTTTCTCCAAATTCCACACCGTTCTTGAGATATAAGCTGATTTGTGGTCGTAGGTGCAGAAATTCAGGATTAAGGCAGGTTTTCCTTTTCCATGTTTTTAGCTTTTATTTCCTTATCTCCAATTACCATGTCTATCTCTTTCCATAAGTTGTAGTCTTTGACTTGGAATCTAATTAATCTCCATAATTATCTTTAAAGCTTCACACTAAATAAATAATTAAACCCAATATGCTCTAAAAATATTATTTTACTAAATCAAGACTCAAAATAGGAAAGTGTAGCATTTCTCAAGAAAATCGACTATAATGACTTCTAAATCACTAAAAATGATGTCTCATCCTAATATAAATCTATCACAAATGAGGAGACATCATTCACCTTGGGAGTAATCTGTTTTATTCTCATGAATTTTTTAGGGACTATATCCCGAACCGTATTCAGTTATCTTAGAATATGAACCTTACATCCGTCTTTAGTAAAGAGAAGGAAAAAAAAGTTACAATTAACATCCCCATTAGAGATAATTTCTAATCAAGTCTAAAACCCAACAAATCGTGTCTTATAAAGTCCAGCCTAAAAGTTTGAATGAATAAGGTCCTTTTTAAGCTTATGATATACCTAATATAACCTTATACAATTATAATAAAAAAAATTAAAGATAGATTAAAAATATACAACTTGAAACGTTGAAAAACAATTAAACATAAAACATTAAAAAATATTAGATATCTCTTCACTGCAATTTGAATTCAAACAAATAAACATATAAGAAACCCCTTACATCAAGCCGCTCACCTGCACAACACAATTCAAATTCAAAGAAAAAATCAAATAAGAAATCTCTTCACCGCAATTCGAATTGAAAAAAAAAATAAGAAACCTCTTCCATCAAGCCGCTCACCTACACAACGCAATTCAAATTCAAATAAAAAATCAAATAAGAAATCTCTTCCACCAAGCCGCTCACCTGCACAAGGAACCGCCGTCATTCTCCACCATCTTCAACAATCCATTCTCCACCATATTCAACAATTTTTCAGGTTACATAATGGCCATTTTATACTAGTTTGGAAGCAATTTCCATCGACAATCAACAATCCGAAGCCAGGGCCCACCAATACCGAACATAGAACACATAGCCCACCAATACCGAACATAGAACACAGAGTCCACCAATACCGAACATAGAACACAGAGCCCACCAATACCGAACACAGAGCCCACCAATACCGAACACAGAACACAGAGCCCACCAATACCGAACACAGAGCCCACCAAGCCGCTCACATGCACAAGAGAACCGCCGCCACACGTGAACCTTTCTCCACCATCTTCAACCGGGCTTGGCTATGCCATCAACAATGAGCTCACGAGCCCATCAAACACAGAGCCCATCAAACCGTCCATTAGCCATTTTCTCCGTTTGTTGTAGTAGATGAGTCGTTGTACTCAATGTACTGGGTTTCGCCGTGTTCAGAGTTTTGGGTTTCGCCTTGTTTTCCCTACTGGGTTTTGTTGCTTTCTTCGATCTGGTAGTCGCTGGCTTCGCCGTCTAGGTTATTAGTGTACTGGGATTTGCCTTGTTGCCATTTTCGGGCTTCGCCCTGATGGGTTTTGTTGTGTTCGCCGTTCTGTTAATCACCGGCTCCGCCGTGTTTTTCTTCTTGGGCTTCGCTGTTTTGATTATTACTGTACTGGGCTTCGTTTATACTGTTGTTAAATTGTCCTTCTTCACTCCTTGTTTGGCTTCGCCCTTCACTCTGTTTAGCTTTCTTCATCAGAGTGTTGACGTGTTACTTTTCTTTGACTAAATGAATCAACGCTATTTCAAACAGCTAAATAAATGGGCTGCTTTATTTATTTAATTACAATTTTATTTGTTGATAAGGGTAGTATAGGTACTAAAAATTTTAGAAATGGGTTGGACCTGGTGAAGAAATTTATATTGGTTGTGGACCTTTTGGATTAATGCCCCTTAACATTACTCCCGAGATGTACTGTGAATTTGTCTTATATTAAGATTTTTTTATACTTAAATTTTCATCACATAATAAATGAAAAAATTAATATATATTTAGTTATTTCACTTAAATCTTATATTCATTAGGATATATTTATTAAATATTGAAAGGGTTGATTTCCTTCAATATTTTTCACCTTCATATATTTTCTAGACTAGTCATCCTAAGGCGGCTTAAGTTAAAGTTTTGTTCAGGACACTAAATTATCGATGTTCCTAACTGTATTTTGGCATATCTTAAAAGCAAATGAGAATGTTAGTTAGATATTTAGAGAGTGTATAGAAACAAAGAAATCTAACAAACAATTGAAATCCAAAGTAGATAAGAAAATTGTCAAGACTTACTCTTTATTTGAAAGAAAAAAGGTAATGTATTTTTAAATGTTTGCACGACATTTTTCTCTCAAGCCTGCTTAAAATATAAATTTCCTGATTATCTCAATTTTTTGCAGAGACTGATATGTTATTGCAAGATGAAGGTTCTAGATATATCACCAAGGACTGAGAGAAAATGTGATTCGAAAGTCTTAAAGAAGGAAAATAATTTTGATATTAGATTTCATATTTTTATATGAAACTAACTTCCATTTGGCTGTCAAATTAAGCTTATAGTACTTTTGATTATATTACAGTTGTCCACAGAATGAATGCGTAAGTTGTACCGAATGCTAAAAGAGATCCCATTGTCGTACGAGGTCTAAATCAGCTTGAATACGGAAAGAGCTTTTGGTAATAAACCCATCATACTTATTTGCATAATATAGGTACCAAACGTGCAATTAACTTTTTAATTAATTTGATACTTGTTTTTATTTATACATTCGTAGGAGATATGTCTTATTTTAGCAGTATAGATGGATGATACAACCACAAGAGTGACTAGGAATTAGAAGAGGTTTGATAACACACTCTATAGCGATGCTAAAAGCTAGAAGAGCTCCCTGAGTAGTTCCACCACTCTAAATTAGTTTGGATCTGTAAAGATTCTTGGTGCATAAATTGGCCACATTATTTTTAATGTGGTATTATGGAGGTGGTGATGTATGTTTAGGTAGTATGCTACTGCCGAAGATCCCCTTCAAAAAATCATCGATTGCTTGGGTAACAGTTGTGCGAATTTAAGATAGAGATATTATTGATGCTTTTGCAGAATTAATATACATCCAAATGTTTAGCATATATGGCAGGTAGAATTTTTTCAGCAAGTAATAGACAATAAGATTAATACTCAATCTATATATGTTATTCTATTCTGAGGTAGATAGTTGAGATATCATTATCTTGGATTGTTTGTTATGGTTAACTAAATCTAATTTAATCAATCAAGATTATGCTTAAGCAAAGAAGTTAATGCTTTTTCCACTTATAAGTTTTCCCAAACAAAAACAAAAGAATTTGAACAAACCGCACTGAACTCAGATGTCAATAGGGTTGCAGCCCTTCGCTATTTCCCTAAATTTTCCCCGCGAACATGAGCACTGATATTTAATCAATAAGGTTCGATAAATAATTTACCAAATGACATAAAATTTAAATAGTTCACTATGAAAGGTATAAATAGATAACAAATTACTTTCTACATTGAATCTCAATCAATAAATATACGTTATTCGCAGACACTGCCTAATATATTCAACAGTACTAGATCTATAGCTTCTATGACTTCCCGATTTGCGAATTTAGATGAGTTGAAGGCAAATCGGTTCGGCTCCTAATACGCAACAGAGTCTGTATAAGAATCGATGCATCAGAGTCTGTATAAGAAAACACTCCTGTTCCATAAGAGTGAAAAGTTTTTCCAATATCTACCATTTCACCTAACTTTGACATTATCATACAATACAAAAAAAGCACAATCTACATTTCTTGCACTCAATCACATTCCCAAAATCTCAAACATTTTCTGCAATATAAAATATGAAATTCCAAAAAATAAACTTCCTTTATCATCACTATAAAACCAACATCAATCCATGCTAAGTAAGTATATCCACAATGAAATCTTCAAACCAAGCATTGCATTTCCTCATGGCACCATTTCTACTTATTCTCTTACTTTCCCACATGAATTCAAACGCCGCTACGATCACATGCAATGACGTTATTAAGGACCTTGGGCCTTGTCTCGGCTATTTACAAACTGGTAATGGGAAGCCACCAACTCTGTGCTGCACCGGAGTTAAATCGCTTGCAAGTTCTACTACAACAACTTTAGACAAACAAACTGCTTGTACTTGTATCACTAATGCAGCTAAGAGCTTCACTGTCCAGCCTGAATTAGCAAAGGCTCTTCCAAAAAATTGTGGAATCAGCTTGCCTTTCCTAGTTGCCCCTAATGTTGATTGCACAAAGTACGGTAACATATTTCTTAACTCCTTTTAATTTAGTTCGCTCAATCTCTCCACGTCGCTAAATTAATTTTCAAATCCTGTTGTACATTTGTAACTACTGAACTACAAAAGGTTTAAAGAACACATGATATTTTATCAAGATAGCTTTGAAGTGCTTATTCTATTTTCCTTCTTGACAAAACTGTCACTTACTTTTATGAACTTATAATTAAGTGAATAGGCACCCTATTTTGTAAAATAGGCTTCACTATTCATAAATGCAACCTATGACATAGACTAATTTGACAAAAGGAAAAAGATCCATTTATTTTCAAGACATGGTTGAGTGATTCATTTTCCTGGGTAATGGTTAATATCTATTTTCTCTTCCAAGCCCTTCATTTCATAATATTGATTTAACTTACATTTGAAACGGCCTGTATTTGTATTGCAGGATCAATTAAAGATGAAGTAATCGAGAGAATTCAAAAGCTGCTCCATATATGGATATGCCTATGCATATTTTATTGGCAGCTAAATAAGTAATATATTATGCTTAAGTTTGGCTCCTTTAATTTGTGCTAAATAAACTGTATTCTCCCACTTCATATGCAAATTGTGTTTCCCACATGATGTTCTTGGTATTTATAATAATCTCAGTGAGTAGTATAACTCTTAAAAAAGCATGCGAATATAGTACCACTTTGATGTTGGATCAATTACAACAAATACCCTCACCAAACAAAATAAGAATTCAAAATACAAAGATATGTCCTTTTTCACAAATTGCTCCTAAGTTAGGAACAAACAAACAATTTGACATAATAATTTAACATTTCATCACAATAAAAAAGTCCTAAAAGTCTTATGTCTACACTTGATGGAGACTTTTAGTGACTTTATAAGAAAACTTCACCTTACTCACTAACTATATATATTCTGATCAGATCAGATTCATCAGAACTAAAACGAATCTCACATACATAATTACATAACTAGCTTACATTTGGCGGAGACTTTTAGCGACTCTTTGTAAAGAGAAATTCACCATAATCACGGACAGTCTGAATTCCGACCAGGTCCACCGTAGTAAAAATGATTCCCCCAATCACCATTCTTACCAAGTTTTACATTATAGCAACTTGACTCCTCAGTAAAAATGCCAATATCTTCAGGAGCTTTCAAGTTATTTGATCCATCTACTACTTGAATATTCCTGAAATAACTTGACTTACCAAATCCTTCATGAGGAAAATGACCACTTCCCATTTGAGTACTTGTATGTTGACCGTCCGATTGAGAATTCACAACCTCACCACCCCATTCGATCATTGATGCACTGTCTGATAAGTATGAAAACAAGAAAGCTGGCCAATATCCAAGAACATAATCATTTCCAAATTGCATCCACCAATTGCCTTCTTTAGGATCCTTCAACAATAAATCACTATTATTTTACGAGATAATTAACAAAAAAAACTGTTACGGGCAAATGAGTAAATATAATCTTTTTATTTGGTCCATAAAAAATGTAATTTGTAAGTGACAAGATACCATGTGTTAGTTTTCCATCACCCAACTAACATTTTGCTAAAAAATTGAGATTTTCATTTTGTAAAAATTAAATCTCTATAATGAGAGTATGGGGCAATGGTTTTTTTTATTATTGACGTGGGTAATTAAGGATTATTGCCCAAAAAACACATCAAATTAGAATTAATGTCTTCTCACCCCGCCGCTTTCTTCTTGCCCATAAAAGGCACTTCTTTTTTTTTCTTTCCTATTTTACCCCACCCTAGCCGCCGTCTCCAAATTTTCCCTTGTAAAACTAAGCATATCATTCTCTTCACCTAATTCTCTCACTTCTCCCACAATATTTATTTTCTTTCTTTAAAACACCCATTAATTATACATACATAATTATGGTAATCAACATATATCATATAATTATTATTTAATATAATTCGAAATTAATTATTATTTTACTTTTCTGGTAATTTGTTTGAAATTGAATTTTAAATGTTCAAATACTGATAATCGTGTTTTTTGGTAATTATTCCTTAATTCATTTTTGCAGATGTTGACGACAATACAAAAGTGTGCTTGCACGAGTGGTGGGAAACATTCCCATTACTCAACATTAGCCCACAAGTACAAAAGTGTACTTGCACGAGTGGTGGGAAACATTCCCATTACTCAACATTAGTCCATACAGTACAAAAGTGTACTTGCACGAGTTGTGGGAAACACTCCCATTACTCAACATTAGTCCATACAGTACAAAAGTGTACTTGCACGAGTTGTGGGAAACACTCCCATTACTCAACATTAGTCCATACAGTACAAAAGTGTACTTGCACGAGTTGTGGGAAACACTCCCATTACTCAACATTAGCCCATACAGTACAAAAGTGTATTTGCACGAGTTGTGGGAAACACTCCCATTACTCGCCCTTGACAAAAATTGTACTTGCACAAGTCCACTACTCGCCCTTGGCAGCAGCAATAGACAGCAGTAAGCATTAAGGTATATTTACCTTAAGTGCCTTTTATGGGCAAGTGGCTAAGGTGGCAGGTGGTTATTGGGCTAAGGGCATTAAGGTATATTTACCTTAAGTGCCTTTTATGGGCAAGTGGCTAAGGTGACAGGTGGTTATTGGGCATTCACCCGGTAATTAATTGGTGTAACGCCTTTTTTTTTTGAATACATGAGAGAGCCACTGGTGTAACGCCTTGATTATAGAGAGATCAGTAAAATCCAACCATTACAAAAAATTGCAAATATCGAACTCAAAACATACTGCGTTGTAGACATTATTTCAAACATACCCTTTATTATTAAGGGTTTATTTCAAACACACCCTATACCATTAAAGGCCAATGTGAGTTGCCTCCATACTAACCCATAGTGAACTACCACAACCCAAATTATCTGAGGAGAGAATAAAAAAATATTAAACTTGATAATAAATAAATAATGTTCCATTATCAAAAATAATTGATGCCTTAGCAGCCGTAATTGTGTTTTCATTTTAAAAGTTTTAACAAAAAAAGATGAACCTCTAAAACATTGATTTAGTTGCATATTCGAAGAACTGACGCGGGAAGAATCTCGAAATGCAACTCCTTAGCTAGGGAAAAGTCGTTATTTCCAAATATTGTATAGATAACAATACAAAAAAGGTTTCGTAAAAAAGAACAGGTTTGGTAAAAAAAATAAGATGATGTATATGATTTGGATCCACTTTGCGATTTGTATGAATGAAAAATTTGAATCGAATAAACACATTTTCTTTGATTGTACGTTTGATAAGAACCTTCGGGATGCGATGAAAAAATGGTTGAGGATCAAAAATAATTGAACACGATCTTGAGTGTCCTTAAATGGTTCAAGAAAATTAAAACCCGAGAGAATTTGAGGTGAAAAATGTGAAGAGTAGCATTCACCGCTACTATTTATAATGTTTGGAAGATGAGAAATAATCTTCTTATAAGAGGCGGTGGGAACTCAAGTAGTCTGCATTCTCAATTAGGACGTGAGTGTTGAGAAATATTACAAGATCATCCCAACTTCGTGATAAGTCATATTTTCCGTGAAGCAAATCACTGTGGCAGATAAGCTGGCTAAGGAAGGAGCAAAAGCGTATTCTGGATCTATGAAATTACGAGACCTCCCTGACTATCATTGGTACTTCATTACGAGAGACAGAAGTGAGTGTGTGATTGCTAGGATTGTTCTAGATCCTCTTTTGATCTGTTTTATTACTCAATAATCATGTATTAATCGGCTTTACGCCTCTCATGTATGCAACAAAAAAAATCATTTTAGTGAGCGGGTTTTATAGAAGATCAAATTGTACACTTTTATAATATTGTTCGCTTTGTATTCTAATTGTAGCTTCTCGTATTATAATAGATTCTTATTTGTTTTTCCATTGAGATTTTGTGTAATAATAATTCGGATGTTATTTTAAATTATCAAAACTAGGTAGGTAGCTTCTTGTATTCGACAAAAAAAGAGAAGGCTTCTTATACAATGTAAAATAGAAAATCATATATTAATATAATAGTTACCCTAACCCAGAAAAAGAGATTGTTTAATTCTCGTCGGTCTATAAAACTTAAAAAGAGAGGGGGAGGGGGGTGTTTATTGTATAAGGCCCAAAGACCCATGGTCTTTATATTTAAAGTCCCAACTCTTAATGAATAGTTGAAGCCCAACTGATAGGAGGAAAAACTCCAAAATGCCTCCCCATCCCTATTAAATACAGATAAACACCAAAACCAAAAACAAATTCCCTAATAAGCTGCCAAAAACCATCCTTTCCTCATTCTCTTATCTCTCATCCCTCTCCCTCACCTTCACCGTCTCTCTTCTCTCTTTGAAGAAACTAAATTGCCGCCTTCTTGGGTCTCCACCATCTAGTCTCACCTTTCCTCCCCACCATCACGATCCCCACCATCTTCATCATCGTAACCACTAGCCATCCCTGACCTCTGTTCGTGGACTATCGCCTTCATCACCATCACCACCATCCCCGATCTCACATCCCTCTGTTGTCTCACCTTCCCGGGATGTGGATTTACACCAAGCCGCCTCCTGATGTGGACCATTAACCACCATCATCACCACCCTCTTCTCTCTGAACCATCATCCCCACCATCATCCCCATCACTGCATCACCATCACCACCTTCTCCACCAACATCACCACCATCTTTATTAACATCATCACTCGGAGAACACCACCGCGTCGCCGCCTCTTGTCGTAGCCATTGTCCATCAACAACCGACGACGCTCTCCACCGCCGCCCGTCGTGGCCATTCTCCAACCACAATACCTTTGCACTTCGCCGCTACAAGCTCTGCCTGTCTCACCATCTCAGGTCTCACCTTCATCTCGCCGCTCTCCTGCACACGAAAACCGTCGCCGTCGTGAGATCTCTTCACCCACTTTCACGCCTCCGCTCTCCGCTCTCCTGCACACGAAAACCGACCAGGAAACTGTCGGATCTTCACTTGGAAGCCATACTGGACCCGTTCGTGGACCCATTCTCTTCACCATTCGTGGACTCATTCTCAAGCGTTTTTATACGATTTCGTTGTTGGGGCCAGCCCACTATGCTTTTTGTTTCTGATGGGGCTAGCCCATTATATTTTTCAATTTTTTTTGTGATGTTTACAGATTCGTTAGTGTGAATGGATATTCAATGGGCATATTTCTTTGTTTTTGTTTATCTTGGATACAGCCCAAGAACAATTTGCAGTTTGTGTTTGTTATTGGATCACGGGTACAGCCTATGGTTGTGATTTACAAGAGATTTCAGATTGTTTTTTATTCTCTTGCAACAATTGGAAAGAGATTTCGATTTGTTTTTAATTTGTGATGGGGCCGTACCGTATACCAATTGGTCGAGATGGGTACGGACCCATCTAGCTATTGTTCGAGATGGATCCGTACCCGCATAAACCTAAACTTTTACATATAGACAAATGACTTAATGGCAATTAATAAACGAATTTATAAAAAACTAAAAAATTGGGATGAGTCCGTATCTATCAAGAACAAAGAGTAAAAAAAAAAAATCAAAACCAAAAAATTGAATATAAACTTTAATAGAATAATTTTTCTGTTAGAACTTATATTATATATGAAGTTGTAAGATGTTAGGTTTTCTTCTGTAATTTCCTCTTTAGATTAGGTACTTATTGTCTTTTGAAGGAATGATAACATTATTTTGAAGTACATTTAACTCCTTAGAAAGTACAAAGTTGATAAAAATAATATGAAAAGCATGTGAACTGAAGGAAAAAAATGTCAGAGATTCTCTGCATAATTAATTTTCTACTATTCCATGGGAATCCAACATTAACATGAAAATTAAACCGTAGCAGATACAGCAAAATTCAAAACATCGGTGTGAATTTTTTTAAGATTATTTCATATATATGTTTTTGAAGAGGAAGTATAAATCATAAAAAGTAAAATTGAAAAGCTAAATATGAATCTAGTCAAATCTGCAGTGTACTTTACAGTTAGTCCCGACCCCTTATTCGCCCTATTAGATTATAGCTGACCCAAGAAATAATAATTAGATAATAATGCAAATATACTATTCCAAAATTGTACATATTTGAAAGTTAGTGTAGTTGTCATTTGTCCATCGATCATATATACTATTCTAGATATAATAATTGATTAAAAAACTTTAAACCACGTGATGTGTTCATGGTGGGTCAGTCTAATATTTGAATACATCCAATACTCATAATTGATATTTGATGTATCACATTTGATACATTAAATTTGGAGGATTCTACAAATAATAGTCCAAATCCAGGCCTAACTAGAATAAACTCCTAAATAGAGTCTAACTTTATTTTGTGAGGAAATTTTTTCCAACTTTACCCTTTTTTTTTTCTTAATTCGTTTTGTGTTTTTTCTAATCGATTCGTACATATAGGTACATACCAAAGTGTACAGTCCAAAGTTTACAGACCAAAGTCGGATTTTAATTTTTTTTAAATTATCTCAAGTCATTTTTTAAATTATATGAACTTATTGTTTATTCATTTGCATTACAAGTCCTCCTAGTGTGTGTTTTGTTTTTGTCCAATGTCAAGATATAATGAGTCCAATAATGAGTCCAATATGTCCAATGTTATACCCTAGGGTCTGTACCCTAGGGGCTGTATCCTAAACACGTTTTGTCCGAATACATGTCAAATAAAGTCAAAAGGTTGCCCAATCCTATACCCCTATGACTATACCCATGTCAACTACAGACCCTAGGGGCTGTACCACCTAGGTCGTTTTAAGTTTTTTTTTTGTTTATACAAGCTTTCCACATCAAGGGCTGGACCCAACTCAATATACCCATTGGGCTGGACCTAATAAAATGGACACAAAAAATAACAAGTTCATTTTTTTTGAAATCAGTCTAAAGCCCATTATGGGCTGGACCTGAAGGGGCTGAGCCCACGTACATGAACGAGACCACGCTAGGCCACGAACAGAGCGGCGACGTGGTGGTGGTGCTGCGCATCACAGATAGGTCTTCACAGCAGCAGCAGTGCAGGTCTTCGCAGCAGCAGTGCAGGTCTTCATAGCAGCAGCAGTAATGGAGGTCTTCACAGCAGCAGCAGCAATGGAGGTCTTCACAGCAGCAGCAGTGCAGCGTCGCGAAGAAGGTTGGCTCTGGAACGGCGGAGGCAGGGTAGATCTGCAGCAGTGGCGTCGCGTTCGTGGTTGCTGGTGTCGAGATCTGGCGGTGTTGTTCTCGTCGGTGGAGATCCTCATCGTCACAGCAGCAGTGGTGTTCTCGAGCGTCCTAGTGCATCGATCTGGAGAACCCAAAAGCCGCAGCGGCTTTTTTCTTGTGCAGTGGCTGTTACGGTGGTTCTGTTATGGCGTCGTGGTGGTGGTGGCGCTGTTACAGGGAAAGGTCGAGATCTGGTGGCGCTGTTACAGGGAAGGTCGAGATCTTCTTATGCTTCTTCGTCTTCTTATGGTGGCGGATCTGGTGCGTCTTCACATCGTCGTGAGGGGGAAGAGAGTTGTGGTGGTGGCACGGTGGGGCTGGGTTCTGCAGGAAGGTGAGGGAGGGGGAGGGCGGCGAGAGTGTGGAAGGGGTGGGTATATAGAGAACGGTGGTGGTGGTGGGGTGCAGTTTTACCAGAGAGGGAGAGAGGGGGCGGTTAGAGAGAGTAGGAAGGTGGGCATTGCTATTAGGGTAAATTTTTTTGGTTTGGGTAAAATATCCGTGTATATGAGAAGAGAAGGGAAGGGGTGTTTTTGGGTTTTTGCCTCTTTCTAGTTTGATTGTAATGTGATTTTTGGACTAGGCTTTTCTATATTAACCCACATTTAGTTGGGCCTTATATAAGAGATGTCCCTTAAATTTGTAATTTAGTTCACAACATTTTTGTTCATCGACATAAGATGTCTTTTAATCTCCTGGTGTTTCGATCAATAGAATAACTATTTTCACTGTTTAACTAGTTTCATAACAAAGGTTGTTGTTTCTCTTTTATATATAAAATGGTTCAAGCCAAGTTAAGCATATTTTGTTTATTTTTTTATTTTGGAATAGGAAAAAGAAATACCTTCCAGATAAGCATGCTGATGTCATATTGAGAAGCACGATAAGCAGAGAGGGGCGAAATGGTGGCCCCCAAAGCTATGTCATTGTTAATTTGAATAAAGCCTGAACATAGTAAGTTGTAGCACCCCGTGGCTTGATAAGCATCACTCTGTTCATTTTTTTTTGTAAACAATTCAATTTGAAGAATCAAATTATATGATTGACCAGACAAAGAAAAGAAAAAAAAAATTATATAGACTGTAGAAAAAATGATAAGTTCCAGAAGGACACTATGTTTTCTAAATACCAGCATTTTCATGTTCATTGATATAGTTCTTTGTACAATAAAACAAATTATATGGGTCAAAGAAAATTAAGTGAAAAGGATTTTAATTTTTTGTAATTAAATACATTAAAATATATTTTCTCATATATAATTTTTTTTAGGCAAAAAATTTATCATATCAATAATAGTAAGATGATAAAAAATACTAATTTTTACAATTTTTTTCAGTAAGTTAAAAAATATTAATCATAACTCAAAAATAGGTGTCAATAAGCCTTAAAAGTCAAAGAGAACAACAATAATTGTTTGAGTGGCTTACAGTCCAGTATGTGAAAAGTCTTGTGTTGTTATCTCCATATAGATCTGGACTTACCTGTTTTTCATCAATTAAAAACAGAAATCAATCATCAAAGAATTAGGCAAACTGTTATGCATGTGTGTGACATATGGATCTAACAAGATTGGATTTTTTGTGGAATATTATAAAGTGATGACTAAATAATTGACACCAAGAATATATAGATCAAATAGTTTTAAGTTAACCTCTAGGTTGTGACTTTCGAAGGATGTATTATAATTTTTAATTCAGGGAAAATTATTATTGAGATATTAGTTTATTTGATTGAGCTAAAATTACCTGCCAACCAGCTTCAATACTATTGAGATCTGAGGCAAAGGAACCTCCAAGAATCCATAGTTGTGACAAGCTAAACTCATTAGATTGCTCTATTTTTGGTTCCCATACATTAATTGTTGCCTTTGCTCCATAATATCTATCTCCTTCAACATATGCTATTGCATGCTATAGAACTCCAAATAACAAGTTCAAGAAAATGAAAATAAAAATTTTGCAAGGCCAAGAAAGGTTATTATAAACAATGTTCTTTCAGTAAAATCTAAACTCAAAAGAATTCTAAATAATCCCTTGAACCGTAGATCTTTCCAAATAATCCTTGAAATAATAAATTTAAGTTGATTTTCTTTGCTAACAATGAGAATCTAGTAGGTGAAATGTCTCTATACCTGATGACCACTTTGACTTCTGATGTCAAGATCAGCAGAATTGGGCTGAGGGATACTTGTTTGCTTTTTCTTTCCATAGCTTGTGATTGAGTTGGCTCTCAATACATCTTTTTTCTTTGTTCTTCTCATAGGTATTGTTCCTTTAGGACACCTCCCATTTAAGTGCCATAATTGAGTTATTGATTTATTATTACCATCTTTCTTCTTTGAATTTAATGTTGACATTTTGTTTTCAGAAAATAACCCTTTGACTTCTGGATGGAAATTTGGTCTCATCTACCAAAACCAAGAAACACACAAACATCTCATTAACAAAACACCATTTATAAAGATCGATAATTAATTTAAATACCTATAACATTCTACAGTAATTTTAAAATCAAAATTTACCCAAATCAAAAAATAATCTACAAGTAAAAACTGTTCAAATTTACTATAGAATTAATATCCAAAAGCAATATGTTTAGTACTCATATTTTTAAATCAAGTAAATTTGTCTGAATAGTGGAGCCGTGGCACCTTAGCTTTTTCGAAAGTTACTTTTTTGGACTTATAATAAACATAAATTAATATAAATAACTATTGGCCCTCTCTTTAAAATTTTGAAATGTGCAATTGTCCCCCTTCCTCCCAATTTAGCTATAGATAAGGGTCTCTTTTTCAACCTTTGTCATCACCTTCTCGTTATATTATTGTTTAAACATATAGGTATATCAGATTAGATTACAGAACAAATACGAAAAAAAAAACACCAAGAATTATAAGTAGCAACCCAAAATGGTAAAAGTGTTGGTAAAAGTTTCTCTTTTACAAAATTTTGGACCAAATCAGTTTAAGGACATGGATATGGTAATTTTTATTTTTATTTTTATCATCAAATATGGTTATTTCGCATAACATAGACTCTAGAGCAAATTAAGAAATTGTGCTGAGAAGGGGATAAAGATACTTAATTATTTAGATACTGAGTTAAGTTATATTTTCATACTAAATGACTAAATGTATAATATACTACTCAGTTGCGAGTTAATTATATCTACTCTTTTGACTAAATTCTCACGTATGTTAACTTACAGATAACAAGAATAAAGTTAAAAGTCCAACCTGAATAGTATGATTCTTGAATAAAGGGTGATCAAAAGCTGGTTGTTTAGACATGTGAACGCAGTCAATAATATCACCATCTGAACTCTGTAAAGCCATTAATAACCATTAAGAATCGATTTCATTATACCAAAAAACAAACATTTGATTGAGAATGTATTCCATAAAAAATTTCAAATAGTCCCATTCTTCATATTCAAACCTTAACTTCAAAAATTATCCAAATAATCCTTGAACTACAATTTTTCTCTAGCTATCCGTCACTATTTACGAGGACTAAAGGCGAGGAAAAATTGTTCAAGAACTATTTGATGGAATTTTAAAGTTCATGTTTAAAGAACGGAAAAAGATCCTCAAAGGGTCTTTGAACTAACAATAACTACAAAATCCGTCCAAATATGGTTGTTAGGCAGATTTTATGATGAACTACGATGCAAAAACGTTATTTTCAAAAACCATTTGAGAGATTTTTAAAGTTCAGCAATAATTATAAATTTTCCATGATATAATTAATCAATCACCTTGATAGATTTGAGAGAAGGCTTATTCAAGCGACTCAAATGCTTCTTAACCTCATGTTTTTTCTTGTGAGCCAAATCATTAACTTTTCTACCATTGCATGAACATATCATAAACAACAACAACAAAAAACTCAACAAAATCTTCATATCACTTCGAAATGGAGAAAATTCACATTCAAATTTTTGGTTATTCTGGCTTCAACTTTAGATGTATTTATATATGGCGCAAAAAATCTAAGCCGACGCTTTGTACTCTATTTACCTCGTGAAAGGTCGAAAGGGAAAGAAGAGGGGTTAAGGGATGAAGGTGGGGTTTGGAGTTAGGAAAGGCAATATGTGGTGTTTGCCGTTTGGTTCCCACATCTAAGAATTAACAGCTGCGTTTCTTTGTCTTTTAAGGTATAGTGTTGCTATATAGTGTGGACCTGTGTGAAACTGTGCATGTGATTTTATGATATACTAAAATTCAAACTGAATTTATGACCTCTCTTTTTCTTTATCGGACAAATTCTTACCTCAATTTAAACCATAGTAGGGGACAGATCAGATCCAGGATTATTTTTTATTGGGATTAAAATTAAGAAGATTAAGATAAGTGGTCTCTCTGTTTCTAAAGTAATAGCTACTTATTAAAAGAGAGAGTAATGTGAAGTATCACTTAAAAATTATTTATGAGGTAAATCCATCTAACCATGTAAAAAAGAGAAAAAAAATAACCAAGAAAAAGAAACTCCACCTAGAATCCATATTATATATTGTTTTTAGGTGTTTGTTTTTTGAATGATACACAGTATTATTTTTATTAAAATTGTAATTACAACATCATACTTGTATCAAAATAAAGTCCAATTGATTAAAAAATAATGTCTTAAAAATATGATTCATTTAGAAGTTTAAGACATTTTTATTTTATATTTTTTTACTATTATTTTTATTAAAATTTTATGTTTTTTAAGCATATTTAAAATATTAATACACTTTATAAGGAATATTTTAGTAATAGTGATAGTAATTATTATATTTTTTAATTTATGTGAAACATTAAGTAGATAATATTTGAAACGAAAGAAATAACATATTTTTTTAACTTTTTCTATTATAATTATAACAACTTATATTTTCAATAAAAATTTATAATTTATAAAAAATATTTTAGTAACTAAAAAGTTAATAATTATTTATCTTAATCTGTATAAAAAACTAAACAAAAAACAAATATATAAAAGAATACTTAATAAGATCACTTTACATATATAGTTTGAAATATAGTTAAAAGTATATTAATTTTAACTTAACCTGTATCCTAAACAAAAAAGATATTTTCATGTTAAATTTATCAAAATTATTCACATGTTTTTATACTTGTAACATTGTTTAAATAAAGTTCTTACATTACCACAATTAGTTTTAGTTTCCATGATTCTCAAAATATTAATATTTATTTTTTAAATGAGCCTAACTATCACTCATTTCTTATGCGGTAAAGCAAATTTCCTAATATTTTTATAAGATAATTTCTAATTAAATCCACGTCTCAAAATATATTCCCTACCATTTTACTACCTATTATACCTATATACCAATTATTATAAATTTATAATATTAAATGTATTGAGAACCAAACCCTCTCCAACCCTTTCTTTCACCATTTTCACCAGCCGCTCTCCTGCAAAGCAACCGTCGCCACAACCGAGCCGCTCTCCTGCAAAGCTAATCGCGTTCACAACTATTTCTGAAAAGGTTGTTTAAAGGTAGGCTTGCAAATTGATGCCTAAATACACAACGAACAGAAAAGAAAGAGAAGATTCGTACTTACAAACAAATGGAAAGGACAGAGAAGATATAAAGTAATGGACAACCTTGATGAACATCCAATATTTACGAGTACATCTTGCAAAGGATGGAAAACCTTAGCATGGTCCTCACACGCTATCTTTTCTTCTCGTGCTAATTAAAAAAATCAAGATGGAGGCGATTTTTAATTCACTAATCACTTGAACGATTAGTGATTTTTTATTTGTGAATTATTAGCGAATAATAATGATTAGTGATTTTAATACATTCTTTGAACAATTTCTCTCTGATACAATTGATACATTCTCGTGAATGATTAGTGAATTTGTTACCCGTCGTTTGAATCTCCAAAAGCGATTATGCTACTAACCTGCACAAGAGCCCACCAGACGCGTGTAAAGAGACCACCAAACGCGTGTACAGAGCCCAACAAAACATGTGTACGGAGCCAATCAACCGTGTGTATAGAGCCCACTAAACGTGTGTACAGAGCCCACCATGGGTATTATTGACTATGAAAATTATAGAAATAGGTTAAACCTGCTAAAGAAAGTTATTTTGGTTGTGGATTTTTTGGATTAATCACCCTATTCTTATTTGTATTTTCCAAGTTTGTGCCTTTGTTCCTTAAAATTTTCTCATATTTTCATTACTTGGGATAATGTAAGACTTTTGATATTGATAGGGTTATATAGTTTATATATTGACTGGTTTGTTTTCATATTTTTTATTTATGTACTATTTTGTCTTGAGTAATATTATATATGTGGCTGTAAATAAAAAAGAGGGAAAATATGATTGATTTTTAAAATCTCTACATAAGTAATATATAAAGGATGAAAGGGTAAAAAGGTAATAAATAGCATTACCCTTTTGTATTCGAATCTCACAATTTAAAAAATAGAAGAACTCTTTTATTTGTTAATATATATTGACATGTATTTTGGACAAAATAATAGATTAACCTCTCTCTCTCTATATATATTACCCCTAAAAAAATTTCCATTATATTTTTATATACCTGATTGTTTAGGCCAATCTACCTTAGACTTTTATTATTTACTCTCTCCTCATGACTCTCTGGCGTGATAAGGGGAAGGGGAGTGGTGAGGTGGGCCCCTTCACTTTTTTAGGACGGAGTGTTCACTTAGCCCAGCAAGAAAACAGCCTAATCCTTTACTACTATTATAGAGAAAGCCCGAAGATCAGTCTTTCTTCCCCCGAGCCTGCTAACTACAGTGCTGGATGGTGGCGTGTGAACATATATTCACATATCCATACGATTGAGTCCTTGGGTGGAGAGATGCCCTCTCACTAGGGAGAAGAGCGGAGTGAAGCTGCTTTGCCGAAGAGAGAGCGAGAGAGAGCTTTCCCCGGATTCTCTTGAGGTCGGGGTTGCAGAATCTTGGTACTCAACAATGGGTGGCTAGTCTCTAAGTCCCTGCTTTGACTGCGCTGATTGCCCGATCCGATATAGTAGCACTGGCTGTCTTAGACGCGGACTCTCGTCTTTAACTGCCTTATTTGCTAGCATGAAAGTCGATCAATTACGACCAGCGCGGTTGTTCCTATTTCATTTTCTTCCGTTTATCAATGTTTGTTACAATTTCTAAAAGTAGATGTTCACAAAAGGTTGTCCATTTAAGATACCAAGGAACTTTTTTACTAATTTTATCTTTATTTAATATTCAAAAGCTTATCATCACTAAATTCATTTACTTAGTTGGTTGATGGTAGTTTAGTAAAAATAGAAGAGAGTAATTGCTTTTCTCAATTTGTGTAGAAAAAAAAAGCATGACAAGCATTGATGGACGGAGGAAGTAGTTATCACTTAGAAAAATTTCATCAATTTGTCCTAGGATCACAACTCCATTTATGTTAATTGTCAATGAATTTAAACCCTCCGGCTAAAGTGTAACAATACTCCTTCCATCTCTAAATTTTAGTCTACTTAATTTTTTTTCACATAAAATAAGAAAAAATATATAATAACACTATGATTACTATAATACCTTTAATAAAGTATCTTGATATTTTAATTAGTTATTAGAAACATAAACCTTAATACTTCAATACAGATAAAATAGATATAAATAATAAAAAAAATGTCTTGTTTTTTTTTTTTAGACTGGATAACTATTTAAGAATAACTATTTTTAACAATATGGACTAAAATTCTAAAAGTAAGAAAGTGTTTTTTTTAAAACTTAAACGACGACTATGATTTTATTGGTACTTGACAAGTACCAATAAAGTCATGATCATAGTTTAAGTTTAAAAAAAATCTAAGTTAAAAATGATAATTCTGTTTTTTTAGATGAAGTGTGAATTTATAATTGTTTATTATTTTTCTAAAAATAACAAACAGAAAAAGATTATAACTTCCCTACCAACTAAAATATTAACTCCTTAACTACAAAATTATAATTCCATGAAAAAATTTATATTTTTGTAGATAAAGGTTAGCATTCAAAATTACCTAATTAGGAGGTTGCTAAAAGGACTACCAATCCTAGGCTCATGCTAACTGAAAAAAAAAAAAAAGGTTCTTGGAACCCAAAGCTAAATTTGAACCCGGGCCTATACCATATTTCTTTTTCATATCTTACACAAAAGCAGTTCACTCTTATAGATCTAAAAGTATAAATAATATTAACAAACTCAATACCAACTCAAACTTTTATCTTCTTAAAAGAATTCCACAAAGTTAGATGGACTTTTTAATTTTTAATACATCAAAAAATTAATCTGATTTAATTAAATTCATTTTTAATCACTATAAAATATTTTTAACCACTAAAATAACTACACGGTCAAGATATATAAGCTTAGTTGCTATTGATTTGATTGTATATTAAAATCTGAGACCATGAACAAGAAAGTTTATGAGTAAAGAATTAAAAGGTTTTTCTTTTTTTTTTGTCAAAAAAGTAAAGAAGTAAATTTTTAAATAATGGATAGATTATTTTTAGATTTTTAATGGGTTACAGTATTTTAATAAATTATGCATTTTTAATAAGTTGAATGTGTTTTTCTAATGAGTTGTATGTAATTATCTTTATTCTAAAAATCGGCCTAAGCAGTAGAAGGTAGTTTACCTTCTAGAAATGGTTTAGGCGGTCCCAAATGTACAAGGCGGCTTATGTGGCTTCTAGGCGGACCGAAGTAGACCCAGACGGATGCCTAAGTGGTCTAGAGGTTAAAAAAATAAAAAATCTATTTTTTAACAAAAAAAAAATAATCTTTTTTATTTTTTAACATAAAAAAATAAAAATCTAGCCCATAATGTTTTAGGCTTTGCACTTCAGCCCTAGAGTTTATTTTAACTAGTTTCTTCTCTAGTTTGTAAAAGATATTGGGTGTTTGATCTCTCATTTAAATATATTTGATTTGTCGATAAAAAAAACATAAAAATTATATGAAACCAAAAAAGTATTCAAATTTAATTGACTATCATTCCTCTAAATTGTATAAATTATGTATCTAAGAAATATTATATAATTTTGTAAGTTTTTCCAAATGTGATTCTTTATTATTTCTAGTATATTGTGTGGATTTAAACACATATTGACTAATATAATATGATATTCATAAATAAAATTCAAAACCGTCTAGGGACCTAAACTTCCGCCTAGTACCCTAGATGTTCGAAGGTGGTCGACCGCTTGCCTAGTGCCTAGCGCTTTTTAGATTACTGGGATTTATCAATGGGTTAAATATGCAAACCTTATCAGATAACAATTTTTCTGTATGAAATTTTGAGTCAAGCACCTTTTTTTTAATCTAAAATACAAATCATAGTCAAACCTAGTATCACTATTATATACAAGTATACATTGTTACTCAAGAATAGTCCTAGAAAGAGAGTGGGTGAAGATTATGAAAATATATCATTTCTTTGATAATATACTTTTTGAAACTTTAAATTTGGCATAGAAAAGAACTACCTTTGTGAGTATGTTTTCTTTAGTCGAATAAAAATACTTCATTAAGAAACCCAAAAGTTCAGTCGATGCCTTTAGCATCATAGTCATTACAAAGTAGCTTTGCTGATTGGGGGGATTGTAACCAATCTAAACCAAACAATTTGATTTTGAGCATTTGTTTGGCTGACCAATCAGCCACACAATTCTTTTTTTCTTTTGACAAGAGAAAACTTAAGCTTAAAAGTGCCTATGTACTCTCTAATATCCCTCATATCCCTCAACATGATACAAATTATTGACTGGCTTATCATTTAGGTTATTATTAACCTCTCTTGTGTCAATCACAATAACTTTGTTTGAATTTTTAGCCTCAGATATGTTATAATTAGCTAACAAATACTCATCATTGACCACTTTTGAGAGTAATGGAAATTCTAATTATATGCAAAAACTATCGAACAGATCTATCCTCGTGTCAGCTTCTCATTGGCTGGGTTTTAAATCGTCGAGTATCCGATCCCTCCCTCGTATTGGTCTTCGATCTTTAAACAGATTGTTAACATTCTTGTCCAACAACTCATTTACGTCCTTTAAATCTATTATATTTTTCTTTTTGGGTACCCTATATCTTTTCATCGGGTGTTTGCTGGCGTCAAGTATTCAAATATTTGAAAAAGAGCGGATCAGGTACCCGGTATATCAACTCGGAACTCAAGTCTTTAATTTTATTGACACTTCATCGGATGCTTTATGAAAGTCCAATTCTGGTATTATTGGAGGTCCAAAAATTCTTGTTTTATGGGGTATTTCATTGAATGCTTATTGAAAGTCCGGTCTTTTAGTAGCTTAGAGGTCCGATGACCTTCTTCCTTAGCTTATTTACCAGATACACTATGGTTGTCTAGTCTGGTGTGGCTCTAAGGTTTGATGGCCTTCTTTCTTATCCCCTTCTCCGGATTATCTTCGTCGGTCTTTCTTTTGGCTTCTTTGGAGGTCCAATATCTCTGCATTTCTTCACGATTTATCTACGGCTTTTCAGTTGTCTGACGCCATATCATTTAGATATCCGACATCTCTATTTCTATAGTTATTACATATCGTTTTGATTCGTCAAGTCTTATACATAAATCTTGACACTCTCACAAGATTAAGCATATCAAATCACAATGTTTTATCAATAATAGATCAACCAAAATATAGCCTTTAGCCCTACATACATCTTTAAATAATTATTTACATAAAAAAAAATCTATAATTCACAAAACTATACCTATTTAAAAATATAAACCACAATAAAATTCTTCTTTTTTGCTTCTCTCCCCGCTCTATCATCATTAAGACTTATCCACCACCATCAACCAAGTGCACACCTAACTCCTAAATTTTCTAATCCCTACAAAATTCATACACCAACAAAATATATACCGTATTCAACACCCAACAAAATCCATAACTCCAACTAGGAATACGATATAGAATTGAGTTTGATAAATAAGCGAAACAAATTGAAATTAATTATATAATCATGGTTAAGCCATTAGCTTATAGTTTTAAAAGTGTAATTGGTGGTTAAAACAATTAGATTATGATTTTATATATAAAATAAACTGAATAACGAAAAACTTCTTATTATTATCCCTATATTTATGTTTAAAATGATATAGATAATTAACTATTTTCAAATCTCATAACCAAAAGATTTAACCAACTAAGTAACAAATGATTAATATAATTAAAGACAAAAAAAATTTGTATATACTTTGTAGACCTTTCTCATATATATGACCTTGTTGAAGGAATTTTAAATGTGTTTATATAGTTATGTTTTGGTTATGGTTAAAAATTGAATATCCATTCAAAAAATCAAAACCTAATGGTTCGGCCATGGTTTTGAAAAATGTAACTAATGGTCAAAATTATTAAGTTGTGATTTTAGTAAAATAAATGGTTATGACTATATATTTGATATTTTTACGGTTAACTAGAGTATTGTATCCCTAAATCCAACCCACAAAAAGTTTAAACCCTTAGTCCCATGTATCCCCTTAAAAGTTCATATGTTTTAGAATCCATAGGGTATAGTTTTTTTTTTAACATAAAGAGTATTACGGAGATAAAAAATATATCTATTTTATTATTGAGTTTAAAATATTATAAAATTTGTTAAATTATGTTCTAAGACGTACGTATGAGAAATTGAAATTCAAATGGTGCTCTTCTCAGTTAATGTACCCTTAATAAAAATTGGAGTGGGGAAATTACTTGTATCCATCGAAATGAAAACTTGAATAAAAATATTATTTGATTTGAAGTTTACGAACACGATTTAGAATATTATAAGAGGATTTACATCTTGGAAATCAATCCTATTTGTGTTGGCAATTGATGCTTCGGGGAATCCAGGATGCAAAATGTGAGATATTTAAATAAGCGGAAGAGAAAAAATAGAAAAGAGAAATAATATATTAAATAAAGTGAGCCATAGATTAGAGAACAAGAGAATACTAAAGACTAAATTGTGAATTGATTGTTGATGTCTAATACAATATAAGGAGACTATATATATAGGTCTAACTACTTAGTGAACAAGAAAGTTAAGACTAAACTAACTAGGAAATAATACGATATGAAAATAAATTAGTCTAATAAGGTAATAATAAATTATGTTAACAATATATTATAATAATAATATATTTAACACCCCCCCCCCCCTCCAAACTCAAGTAGGTCGGAGAGAGAGCAACTTGAGTTTAAAATATGAATCGTTGATGACGTGTCTTGAGCCTTGTTGATGGAGAAGCTTGAAACAGGAGTTGGCGTGGTGACAATGTTGATGTTGTGGCGTGGCGGTGAGGTAGAACGATGAGTCGAGCGTTGAGAACAGTGAACAAAAAACCAAGTGTTGATTGAATTACTAAGATGAGACCATTTAATGGCCTGACGAGGTGAGACCATTGAATGGCCTAACGAGATGATCAATCCTACGAGAGGATTAAGATTTCGATTCATACGAGAGGAATAAGATTTCAATTCCTACGAGAGGAATAACATTGTGAATCCTACGAAAAGGATTAAGAGAAAAAAGAATATATATTTTTTCGTGCGGAAGCGATTGATAAAATAAAAGTACCCATTCTGGTGGGGATTAAGGACTTGAGGAAACGAATGAAACGATAACAAAAAACCACTTTGGATTGTGACTCTGATACCATGTGAGATATTTAAATAAGCAGAAGAGAGAAAATAGAAAAGAGAAATAATATATTAAATAAAGTGAACCGTAAAGGTCAGATAATAAAAGAATACTAAAGACTACATTGTGAATTGATTGTTGATTCTAATACAATAGAAGGAGATCATATATATATATAGGTCTAAATATTTAATGAATAATAAACCAAGACTAAACTAATTAGAAAATAATACTATATGAAAATAAATTAGTCTAATAAGGTAATAATAAATTATGGTGATAATATATTATAATAATACTATATGTAACACAAAACATTGTCCACGCGATTCAAACCTGCTTGGGCAAAATACACATGATTCTAGTTAATGTGTGATCATTGTTCGGACACGACCACCTAGATAGTATATACTAATTATATGTTTCCTTTGGACACACAACAACACTAATATTGCAATCACAAAGGAATGTTGTATGTAAATGTATGGGTACACACAAAGAGAATCCTTACATCTCCCAATAGCTTAGTCAATGAGACACATCCTTGGTGATCGGATGCCCCTACACCTAGTCTAATTACCAAACATATAAAAATACATATCATAAATATTTGAGAAAGTTCATCAGAAATAATAAATTATTATAGTAAAATGATTCAAACCTGCTTGGAAAAAATCCACATGATTTCTAGTTAATGTGTGATTACCGTTCGGACACGAGCCCACGGCCACCTAGATGGAATATACTATTTATATGTTTTCTTCGAATACACAACAACGCTAATGTTGCAATCACAAAGGCATGTTGTATTTATATGTATGGATACACACAAAAATCATCCTTACATATCCCAATAGCCTTTGTAAAAAAAAACATCTCAATAGCTTAGTCAATGACACATACCATTGGTGATCAGATGTCCCTTCACCTAGTCTAATCACCAAACATATAAAAATAAATATTATAAATATCTAAGAAAGTTCATCAGTTATATTCGACCAGTTATTTTATTAAAAGACTTACCGTTCAGACCCAGCTACCTAGATGGCATATACTAATTATATGTTTTCTTCAGATACACAACAACACCAATCTTGCAATCACAAGACATGTTGTATGTATATGTATGAATACACACAAATAGCATCCTTACATATCCCAATAACTTAGTCAAAGACACACATCGTTAATGATCCTCTAAACCTAATCTAATTTCTAAACATATAAATATATATATTATAAATATCTAAGAAAGTTCATTAATTATATTCGACCACTTATTTTAAAAAGAAGGTCTAATCATCAAACATGTAAAAAATTATAAATATCTAAGAAAGTTCATTAATTATATTCAATCACTTATTTTATTAAAGACACACACAAATAGCATCCTTACATATCCCAATAACTTAGTCAATGACACACACCGTTAATGATCCTCTAAACCTAGTCTAATCACTAAACATATAAATATAAATATTATAAATATTTAAGAAAGTTCATTAATTATATTCGACCACTTATATTAAAAAGGTCTAATCATCAAACATGTAAAAAAATTATAAATATCTAAGAAAGTTCATTAATTATATTCAATCACTTATTTTATTAAAGACATAAAAAAAAAACTCGTGGTCGGCAGGATTCGAACCTGCGCGGGCAAAGCCCACATGATTTCTAGTCATGCCCGATAACCACTCCGGCACGACCACACATTTGTTATTGATAAATTATATGTTTCATTCACAGTTTATATACACAATAACATAATCTTACACACACATATGTGTGTTTACTTTATAGACATACACAAAGTTCATCCCTAAATGCATTTGATAAATTATACAATGACATGTATACTTGGTAACTAGTTTCCCCCACGGCTATTCTAGTTGACAAACATACGACAACAAATATTTGTGCAAGTAATAAAGTAATTGAATTAACATATTAAATATACGATGTCAATGGCTAACACCTTTCTTGAAATATTTTCAAAAAATTGTGTATATATCTGAAGTATCATATAACTAAGTTACTTTCTTCACCAATTCAAACTATTTCTACCTCCTTCCCTTCGTCCAAATTTTGACGAATAGTGACATTTACTCGCCTAAAATCGTCGGAAGTATAATTTTTAAGTCACTTTTTGACCAAGTAGTTTACTTATTAACTATTATTTTCTTCATATTCACTCACAAACACACACACACACACACACACACACACATATATATATATATATATATATATATATATATATATATATATATATATATATATATATCTTGTTGTATGATTGTGCTATTAAGTTAATTATATGATTTTATAAACATCCCATTCTAGGAGCTAAGCACACAATCATGAACACTTGAACTATTTGTGCATTGCTATTTTTCACACCCTTATGACTATGTAATTGTTTGGTTAACTTTAGGAGACCCCTTGATATTATGTTCCATAAAAACTTAATATTTCTAAATGTGTCTACTACATTGTCATATGATTTCACATTTAGAAATACATCACATGTGATTAGAGCACAAGCATCCTAAGCTATATTGTTTATGTTTCACGGGATTTCACATAGGTTAAACACTTTCTAGGGTATAGTTTTTCACATGTAATGAATTTAATAAAGTTATTAAATACATACTTGTTTAGACATTCATTTAATACATATTTCATGTTAGGAATTAAAACATCTAAACAACGCCTCTATGGCTATAACATGGTTTACATCTTATCAATCTTAAACATGTTATATTCTTTGTATGCGTTTACTTGAGTTAAACTTTTTTAGAGCATATAGTATAATATGTATTCAATTTTCTAAAAAATTTGAACTTTGTTTTCATACTCTAGAACATGTTTTATTCTATAACTTCTTTTGTGATTAGAATCTGAAGAAATGGTAAACTACAAACTTTATTAGAATTGATTTTGAAGATATCCTTTGAAGGAAATATTTTCATTTGAGTAACGTACCCCACTTATAAGAAAAGACATCCCACTTTAAAAATGATTTTCCTCTTTAAGAAAATGTTTTGAAATTCTTTTATGACCGTGAGGGCTTATTTTGGCTCTATATATTGGTTTATTTTCAACCCATATCTCACCTCTTCTTCTCCACCACTTCTTATATCATTGGAGAACAAATCAAAGAGATACTCAACCTCAAATCATAAAGTTATTATCTCAAATCAAATCTTGATACACTTTAATATATTATCCTACTAAAGAAGGAGTTCATCAACAATTTTCATTATCATATCTACTCAAAATGAATTCATCAAATATCCTCATTGTATAATAAAATCAAGAAAGAGATTAATCAAGCCTCACTTTACTATCCACTCAAGAAATATTTTTTTGCCAAGTATCAAATTATATTTACTCAAGAGGATATCAATTCGAGCCATTAAAGTATCATCTACTCAATGTCTCCATATTTGTTATATATTAATCCACTCATGAGATATTATTTTAGGTGTATTATGTTAACTGTTACAGGATTTTCCCCCATTATTAGATAATTTCTTAATTCATACCTTGATTTGGAGATTTACTACTATTGTAGTATTTTTGGTATAATTTATGTTTTAATGTAAAGCTCTTAAGTAAAAGGAAATAATTAGATGTCAAATCAATATCGAGTTAAGGAATGAAGATCCAAGGCAAAATCTAGAGATAAAAAGCTGCCAAATAAATTTGTCAAAGCTGTAAAGTTGTCCAGTGTTTTGAATACTACAGATACCCTATTACGAATCCGGAGGAGCCCTTTTATGAGCAGATAGATCTTTGAATTTTGGTTATTTCCATATAAAGTATGCTGAAATATGATAAGTAACTAAGGATATATGACCAAATCAATTTGCAGTATTTATCATGTCCTATATATTAGGAAACAAAATTGAATTGGAATAGGACTCAATAACTTGTCTTCCACTCCAAGACTTTTACCTAGGGTTATCTAGCACCTATAAATACATCTATCTATCATTGTAAACATATCCTTGCTTGAATATTAATCCATAGTCTCAAGTTTAACATCCTTAGAAGCAAGTTGACATATATGTATCTATCTTTTAGTTTATTTCTTTCTAGTATGAACTAAATTCTCCCATAACTTGGATTTTGCATATGTATAATCATTGAATTATATTTCTTATTTTATGTTATTTGAGATTAACCTTTAAATTGATTAAGCTACTTATATATGTCACATATTTGTTTTATATGCTTTGAATTAATGAATGTAGTCCTTGATAGTGCACGAGTACAGGATTACCCCATAAGCAGTTGGATGGTCACCCGAAAGGGGTGTTCAATTGTAGAAACACCACATAAACGTCTAGTGTGCAGTAGTGATCCTGACGGGCTTATTTAACTAGTCACTAGGATTGAGATTAACCACCGATCATTATGTAGGGTCCTCTTAACCAAGTTCCTTGGTAATTGTTAGGTTTCCTAAGTCCACCCTGAAGTGTATGTTAGGAGGAATATAGAATCCTGACTACTTCTCTCTAAGAGCTTTAATCACCCTTATAACTGGATTATAAATTTAGAAGGATAAGTGCATACTAGCAAACCTAAGCTATATCTCTCATCTCCATTCTATTTATTTTTATTTATTTTCATTGGCAGTTAATAATTATTCTCTCAATTATTTGTTTTTTAATTTAGAAATTAATTTCTACTCTTCCCTAAACACGATTTTACGCTAACAGGCCTAATCACTGCGAACGGATCTTACTTACTAACTAAACTTGCAAACGATATATAATACTTGTAGTGATTTTATCATGGTAGTTAAGGGTGTGCCCTTATTATTATCTTATCTATCTATTTATTTATCACACCTTTTCCCCCACCAGATTTAGATCTTCAAGCTTCACTTTCATATAACCTCATTAAGGAGTTCAACATTATAAGTATATTATTTGCTCACTAAGGAGTGTGTTCATTTACTTGCAATATTCATCTAAAAATTTGAGGTTATTAATCTTACTCTATATTATAGAATAAAGGGTTGTAAAGGTTGAGATTGAGTTTAGGAAAAATCTCACATGGGTTTTGACTTAGCCGGTAAAAGTCTTGGAAGATATGTTATGGCTTAGCCCGATTAAAACCTCTTTATAAAGGTTTTGATCTTCACCTTCAAGAAGTTAAATAAGATTAGTGGACTAGTTTAAAATTATAAGGAGTAGAAGTTTTCCAAACTTATAATTTTCAAGAAAAGTTTTTCATTAGGCATATGTAGATTATGAGTCATATTTACCCATTTTAGGACTTACATCCAGTGTTCTAAAAATCGTTAAGCGTTAGGCGGGAGGTCGACCACCTTCAAGCGCTTAGAGGACTAGGCATTTTCTTTCTAGGCAGGTTTTTTAGATTTATATAATTTTTTATGTTAAAGAAATAAAATTTTCTATTTTTTGTGTAAAAAATAGTTTATTTTTTTATTTTTTTTAGCTTCCAGACCGCCTAGGTCCGCCTAGCCCCGCCTAGACCATTTCTGGAAGTTAGTCTACCTTCTAGCGCCTAGGCATTGGCTAGGCCGATTTTTAGAATAGGGTTTACAACTATTATACAAAGAAACACCTATTATGCACAATGAACAATATTTGAGATCTCTATTTTGTAAACGTTCACGAAGAATTTGGAAGGGGAACGAAGAGTAGAGTCGTCTATAGTGTGGAAAGTATAGATTTAGAGCCATTAGAATAGAGTACGACATGTCGACCCATATGGGTGCGACCCGGGTTTTGGTTTTTTCGAATGAATTCATAAAGTAGGTGTCATCATCATGACAACAAGATTATACAAAAATGTAAAATCTTAAAAGGAAAACATGATTGGTAGTGTTTGCACACTTTTGTTGTTGTGTATCCAAAGAAAACATATCATTAGCAAGTATCAGTTATGTGGTCGTGCCGGAGTGGTTATCGGGCATGACTAGAAATCATGTGGGCTTTGCCCGCGCAGGTTCGAATCCTGCCGACCACGTTTCATTTTCAATATCTTTTATTTTTTTCATTTTAGGACTCAAATACTAATACAACTTCCAACACATAAAGCAACTGATTATTGTTCTCGTTATTCCATCTAAACAAAGTGTAATAATTGAGAGTGTTTCGACTGGGTAGATTTATTTGTGCACGACTAAAAGGGTGAAAAATTACATCTCTCCATTGCAAGAAGTCATCATTTTGACTCGATACAATGTTGTCCTAAGATTTATTGTAAAAAATATGGTATGTTAAAGAATTTATATGAATGTAAAATTATGTTATCTTTATGATCTTCTTTTAGCCATTGAAGCTGACGAGTCACATCAAAGTCATATTGTTTTGAGCTATCATATTTCCATGAGACGCAAAACCCTCTCAAAACTAGATAATCTTCACAAGGTATTTTTTTTTTGCAATCAGAGCAAGAGATCGACATATTATGTGGATAAATAGTGTCAGTCTAGAAAATAATTCATCATAAGGATTGATTTTTAGAGAATAGATATTTATAATAATTATATTGATATTGGTGTTGGACTATAGATCTTAACACAAAGACCATTAGTTGTTGAAATCATTTTGTGGATTTTGAAATTGTAGGAATAAATCATACCCAAGATCTCAAATGTGATAAGAATCCTAGTACAAATGTATTAAAGAGAGCACATATATAACAATCATATCTCTTAAAAGTAAGTTAGCTAATTGGTGGGACCATCTAAAGACAAGACAAAATGCCACAAAACTTTTGTTTCGCCACCCAATGCGTTATAATATTTGATTTTCTCAAAACAAGTAAAAATTTAAGTTATACATAAGTTTACCACTCTATCTCTTTCAAAATTAAATAGATATGTCTCAAAATATTACACTTTCTATCTTGAGCCGCTCTAATAATACTTGCGCAATTATCAATATAGTCACAATTTTGTTGGGTCTACAAGCCAACTATAAACCCTTAGCCTTTGCTTCAATATCAGACGACGCTTTGTATTCTAAAGCTACTGCATCCAGTTTGTGACAGGCATAATTACGCAAAACACAAGAAATTGTAGTAGTATTAGTTTCTTGTTTCATGATGCATTTGTATTTATTTTAACTTTTCCTTTCTCTGGGGGACCAAAGTTTAAGATCAACTATAATTTATGACATTGAGATATTACCTTTGTATTATTCTCATAATTCATATTTCCCTATGTATCCATAATGAATTCAGATGTATTATCAGGAGAGGACTTGTTGTTGGCTAAAATATACTAATTATTGGATTTGATTGGTCTTCCAACAATGATTATTGGGTCAAGTATTATGTTGTTAGAAATATTATCATTCCTTCCTTTCCAAATGTTCCAGACAATATTGCCTACCAGCTCCCCAATTAAAAATCCGTATACGGTCCTAACTTAATGTAAGTGGTTAAAAATCTATCCATTTACTTACACTATGTGAGAGACCATCTAGGAAAATAAATTTTAGGGGTCTAGCAAGCCAAGTTGTTCTCACCCAAGAGCATTGAAATATAATATGCTTAATGAACTCAACTTTTTCCCTAATATAGTACAATGAGAACTAAAATCGCGTTTTCTCTTATATTTGTTCTCATTTATGGGCAAACCATTTTTGCACTCTCCAAAGAAACATTTTGAAAACCATTTTTATACACTTTACAAAGAAAGTTTCATCAAGAATACTTGGGCTTTTTTTGGCACTCGTCCCATTTCTATACAAGATCATGGGATCCAAACATGTGATATGGACAATTTTCCAAAACAATCCTCCTTCATTTTGAATCTCATTATGTATATGTTTTGACCACTTATCTCATTAGTGATCTTTTCTTTGATACCCTAATGTGAATAGCTATTTTCTTCAAATACCCAAAGTTGATTGAGCCATAGAAATCATAGGAATAACAAGTGTGGCCTCATCAGAATGTAAATAGATCGAGTTAGTATATGGGAAAAGAGTGAACTCATCTTTCCCTTCATTCTCTTTGGTTTCATAAAACTTAACAATTCAACTTGAGCTAAATAGTTTTTTCTCCATAAGTGCTCAGCAACTATATAAAACACTTAAACGCTATCCATCAATAAATGTTAGTTCTATAATAAAAGGGGTTAAAGGAAACATAATACATTCAAAAAAACTAAAAAGGTAAAGGATTACAAACGTATAAATTATTATTGTAATCAAATATGACTAAATGCAAAGATAATGTTTAAAAGATATTAATATGGTTGCTTAGTGATATATGTAGCTATTGAGATTGAAGAAAATGTGATCACGGTGTTAAATCTCATCAAAATCATGAGTAAAGACTTATAAAAACAAAAAGCTCTTATGAAGATTTGTGGTGGCGATGGTTTTTTGTAGTGGTTCAAAGTTTTTTATTGGTGGTGGAAGGGTGGTTTTGATGCTTCGGGATCAGTGCATAAGAGCTTGTGATTTTTTAGTTGGATAGTTATAATAGAAAAATAGAGCCTAATAATTGCTATAAGAAAGACCGAGCTAAGTATAATCAATGTGAAATCATTTGAGAGGATTTTGTTAAGGGAATATATTCAATTAATTACAAGCATAGATTTTTTGAGAAGGATACAAGCCACCCCACACCACCAAATATTTCCTCCATGCAACAAAACTACACTATTCAACTCCTTGCACACCAAAACACCATCAAATGCAGACAAAACACAATCTTTCATCCCTAAACTCTTGTTCTATAACCCTCCGTACAAGCTCCCTTAACTTTATTATCTCACAAAACTACCATTAGTTATATATATCAGACAACAAACACCAACCGACTCCCATATACGCTGCACTATCTTATTTCCTAGGCTATCTTCGAATTTTGTCTTTGTTTCAAATCATCAGCCTCACATCCTCCTTAATTTTATTTATCACCACTTCATGATCAATCCTTTTATTTTCTAAGATCTTCTTATTTCTAGCACTCGGAATTTGATACAGAATGTTCAGAAAACTGAGAGAAAAAACATCTTCCTTGTGAGATGTTCTTTTGCTCTTCTTGCTTACCTAACACATTCTCTCATCCCAAGTCTTACCCCTACTTAAGCATTCATGAAGCTTACAGCATTCCCACCAAATACTCTGAGTAACTAAGCAATTAACACATAAAATAAAATTTCTCTTTATTAATCACAAATACACTGTTTTACTTGTTTTTAATATCTTGATGTATTCCCTTTCAATCCAACCAATTTCTGTAATTTGTGTATTTCAAAAATGTACAAAACTTTGTTTCATGTATTACTGAAATACATAATCATAAAACTAGTCATGGATTTTCCATTCTTCTTTACCAAACATATTTTCTCTTTATTAATCTTAAATACAATATTTCATTTGTTCTAATCATTTTTTGACTATCTTGATATATTCACATTTAAACATTGTCTTTTATATGATTTTGTGTATTACAGAAAGAGTAAATGACACTTTTGCCCCCTGTGTTTATACCCGATTGACAGGTTGCCCCCTAACTCTTAAAATGCGCCTAGATGCCCCCCAAGATTTGTTTTTGTGACCCGTTACCCCCTACTGCGTGTTCCGTCCATTAATCACCGTTAAAAGTGACGTGGCAATTCCACGTCACATTTTTTTTTTTTTTTTAAAATCCAGGTGTTAATTGCGTTTTTAATTAACTTAACCCTTATTTTAACAAGGGCAAGATGGGGAATTCACTAAAGGCTATCCTATATATACCCCAAAAACACTTTAACAACTTAACTTAAACAAAAACGAAAATCAAAAGGGAGAAAAGGGTTCGGTTTGGGGAAGAACTCGAAGAACACCAAAACCCTAGCTTTCTACAGTAAATCGCGTCGGATCCTCCCAATACCTTCAACGTTGATGCCGATGTCGCCCCTTAAAGCCGATAGCGCTGGTTCTTCTTCGCACTACACTTCTCAAGTCCCCTATTGCAGATGCAAGAAACTAGCAAGGCTTCACACCTCTTGGACAGATACGAATCCTTGCAGGAGGTTTTACAGGTGCATGTATTGGGGGTGTTCAATGGATTGCAAGTTCTTCATGTGGTTGGATGAGCCATTGCCGGAGGCTACTTGTTCGATAATTCGAGGGCTTCTATTTAAAGATTCCAATCACTGTCTTGAGAAAGATGCAATGGAGACGAAGATGAACTTGTTGGTCTCTGATTACGGAGATATGATGCTGTTAGAGAAAAAAGCTTTTGCAGATTGGAAGCTTGAACATGAGAAAGTGAATGAACTGAACACACAGTTGGTTGAATTGCAAGAAAAAGAACAAGTTGTCTCAAAAGATTTGAAATTTGAGCGTGTGAAAGTAACTGTCTTGGAGAATGAGGTGCAACGTCTTAACATATCGATGGACACTATATCTCGGGAAAACAAGTTTCTGAAATGGACCTGCTTCATGATTATATTCCTCTTCCTCTCCATTTTGTCTTGTATTAGTGTGTCAAAGAATTAGAATGTTGTTGGAGGTGTATTTTGGTTTAGCCAGAGTGATGCAGCAGGTGGTTGCAACTGATGGTGTTTGGTGTTTGATTGAGCATTTTGTTGAAGTTTGCAGCTGTTGGTGTTTTGTGTTTGTTTTATCAGTTTGTTGTAGTTCTAAATCTGGTGTAATGTGTTAGTTTTCAGCTTTGTTTGTAATAGACTGTTTAACTAAAGTTTTTGGTTTTTGTTGAAGTGGATTATGAAGTTATTGCGGTTTGTTTAAGTTGTGTTTTGCTGTGCAATGAATATAGTATGTTAAAGAAACACTTAATGGACAATAGAATCTAATGAAATCTAAAAAAAGTAGATAAAGAAAACAATAAAGTGCTGGCATTACATAGACCATAGCAAAAAAAATATTCAAAGCATCCACTTGTGCACTAGCATACAAAGCACCACAGACCTGCAATAAAGGCCTTACCAACAAAAAAACAGTATTTAAATACCACCTACACCTCATACTAGAAACCCTTAAAAACCACATCCTTGCTGCGTGAAGATCTACTTTTACACAAAATAAAAGTCACAAAACACAGAAATATAAAACACTCAAATCTGCAGAATTCTTCAATCTTTAGCTTCTTTCCTAGTTTTTACTGAAGAACTGGTGGCTGCCTTCCTCATACGAAGTGCTTCAGCAACAGTTACATACTTTGGATCACCCTCTCGCATTACCACCCCCTGTTTATGCTGGATTACGCGCCGCTTTTTCTCTGGTAGTCTTGTGTCTCCTTCCTGGTAGAATGATAAAGAAGAAGTTAAGCATTCTGTAGTATGTAATGGTGTAAAAAAAATCAACACATGGCTAACCTCAGGTAAACTCCTTTTTGATCCTGATTCTGCTGGTGGTTTATCATGTTTGAACCTCACCTACATGGTAAACAAATAAAAGCATTCAATAAAGGTATCTGCAGAAGGTCTTTTTTGCACAATTTTGTAGATCCAGGGGGCATTTAGTCACTGAAATAAAAGTCTAAGGGGTAGTTAGTCAAATCATTATATACTTACCCCTGGGATGTTCCTTAATGAATTCTTCTTTTTTTGCTTAGGGGGGGCTTTCTCCTTTGTTTTGTCTATGCTAATCTGCTCACTTGTTTTCTCATTCTCATTTGTTTGTGCATCCCCAGCATTTTTATGCTTTGCTTTTTCCAATAGTTCTGTTAACTTCTCCATCTTTACCTTCTGCATAAACAAAGTAAGTTATAGGGGGTAAGTAGTCAAGACATAAACAATTATAGGGGGTAAGTTGACAAAACATAATAAGGTATAGGGGGTAATTAGTCATAAACCATAACTTTAAAGGGGGTATTAGTACAAACCTTTAAAATTGATTTAGGAGGATTATTTGTAGTCTTCTGTTTTTGTTTCCCAGATTCATCAACCTGTAATCATTATTCACATAATACAATGTCTTATAAACAATACCTAATGCAAAAAATAGTTTCTATTTCAATAATAATGACCTCTAATGGTGATGTAGGAGCAACAGAAGTATTTCCCTTTTGTGTCCCTGGTTCATCTTCCTCTAAAGATATAGGCATTGTGCTTGAACCTCCTGAAACTGTCTTCAATCCTTGATCCTTAATTCTACTGCTTTGGCGTATTGGTTTTTCCACTGCTTTGTCTGGTATGCGCATCTTTGGTCTGGACTTAGGTGGACTATCAACTACTGGCTCAACTGATCTGTGTACTGGAAAGCGCATCTTTGGTCTGGATCTGTGTGGTGAATTATCACATGCCTCCTGTGATGTTTGTCCTGGTAAGCGCATCCTTGGTCTGGATCTAGGGGGTGAGTTAACTCCTGAATCCTTTTCCTGAGGTAAGCGCATCTTTGGTTTTGATCCTCTGGTTGCCTTAGCAATTGTTTTTTTCTCTTTGTCTTTCTCACCAATTGTATCTTTTTTTGTCACATTTAAATTTTCAGGCTCAGATGGAGTAGACTGTGGGTTAGAAGGAGCAGAGGGTTGGACTTCTAACTCATCAAACATTTTGTTAATCGTCTCATCTGGGGTCTCATCCACATCTGCATTAACACCAACACCCCTACCATCAGCTACACCATCTTCCATAACTTCATTGTCACCAACACCCCTACCATCAGCTGCACCATCTCCCATAACTTCATTATCACCAACACCCCTACCATCAGCTGCACCATCTCCCATAACTTCATTATCACCAACACCCCTACCATCAGCTGCACCATCTCCCATAACTTCATTATCACCTTGAATATCCTCCAATCCTACTGTTTCCTGTTCTGTAGTACTTAAATTTGCCTTACATGACCTTTTGTTATGGCCTTCTCCCTTGCAAATTGCACATTTATGTGAAGTACCTTTCATTAACATCTTTTGAACACCTTCAGATGTTCTTTCTTTCCTCCACTTTTTAACCTGGTCCTCATCTGCCTCCTTAGTTCTTGCCCTTTTGGGTCTGCCAACCAACTTAAAAGCTACTGGAGGTTCTACACTTACAGGCCTTGTACTAGGCCACATCTTTGGTCCATTTATAGGGTATATCATTGGTGTATAAGCCTTCATATACGTCACCTTTGAGTAGCATTCGTGGACATAGTTTTCTGGGTCTTTACCTATGTAGTGAATACTCGCTATCGCATGAAAGCAAGGTATACCAGATAGCTCCCACCTCCTGCAGGGACAGCTATTTGTATCTAAATCTACAGCATACGAATCTGTTCCAAGGTTCCTTACTTCAAATTTCATTTCACCGCAAAACACTGCATGCCACTTTCCACTGTTTGTTTTACCTTTATTCACCAACTTCCTAACCTTAGGACATAGATCACCTTCGTATTTTGTCATCCATGCCCTTTTAGACTGAAGCCTTTTCAAACTATACATCCTCAGACCCTCTAGTATGAGGATGATAGACTTGTCCCTGAGAAAAAAAAACCTTTACTGTCAGTTGTGTAGGGTTTATAGGGGGTAAGTGGTCATTAAATAAAACTTTTTAGGGGGTAAATAGTCATTATGTAAAACTAAGTAGGGGGTAAGTAGTCATTAAATAAAACTTTATAGGGGGTAAGTAGTCACCAAATAAAACTTTATAGGGGGTACGTAGTCACTAAATAAAACTTTATAGGGGGTACGTAGTCATAATACCTGACTTTTTTTATGGCATTGTTATAGCTTTCACAGATGTTGTTAAGTAGAAGATCACATTTTGTAACAGTACTAAAGTGAGACCTTGTCCATGTCTTAGGATCTAAACTAGATAGCCAATTGAATGCCTCCTCATTCATGTTTTTAATCTCAGCCATGACCTCATTAAATATGTATTCTGTGGGGGCCCTAGCAGCTTCCCAAACTTTGTCTTTTAAGGCCATTCCAGGATGTTTGATTTTGAAATTATTGTAGAGATGCCTTACACAATGTCTATGTTCAATATCTGGAAGCATGTCACTCATCACTTGAAGCAAACCCTATACACACATACATTTAGATATAAATTCAGTGTTCTAAAGAAAACATTTTAATTAAGCCAGTGAAGGATAACCAACCTTTTGTCTATCTGATATGAAAGTCCATTCTTCTTGATTAGTAATACCAAGATCTTGTATCAACAGATTAAAAAACCATCTCCAAGAATTGCTATCTTCTTTCTCAGCTACACAATACAAAATTGGGAATATACAATTGTTCCCATCAATACCAACTGCTGTCAAAATTACACCAGGATGTGGACCTTTCAAGTGACATCCATCAACCCCAACAACCTTTCTACAACCCTCTAAAAATCCCCTTCTGCAACCCTCTAAGCAAACATAAATTCTTTGAAATCTTTCTACTCCAGTTACCTCATCAGTAGTTGTTTCAATTGCTACAGTACTTCCAGGGTTACTTCTTCTTATTTCTGCTGCATAATCAAAAAGCTTTTTGTATTGATCCTTGTATTCAGCCTCAATCATGCTTTTTGCAGACTTATATGCCCTGTAGCATGTTCTGGTACTAACATTAACTGAATAATCCCGATGCACTAACTGTTGAAAGTCATTCACATTACTGTAGAGGTTCAATCTTATCATATCTTTAAAAGTATTTGCCAAGAACTTTGCAGTAACATGCTTATGGTTAAGGTTTTTACCACAACTATGTTTGTTACATAAACTCATTATCACCAGCCCACCAACCTTTTCTTTATACGATGCATATAAAAACCACCCACATCCTGCTCCTTTGCAAACAACTCTAATCCGATTCCAATCGTTCTTCACAAACTTAATGTTGACCACCTTTCTTATGGCATGTGTTCTTACTGCTTGTCTAAGATCAGAGGCATTCGCAAACGTCAATCCTAAAACAAATCTAGGCTTCTGCATATCTATACTCGCCTTAAATAGGGGGTATTTCATCTTTTTCTTGCGCAACTTTTTATTTTTTCCATCTTCATCTGTACCAGAAGAAGAACTAGCTGTACTCAGATCTTCGGAATCATGTATATATTCATCCGAATCTGTCCCACCACCAACATCATCACTATCGCCTTCAGAAACATCTCCATCATCATTTTCCACATTCATTCTATCCACTTCCACATCCGAGTCAATGAATGTATTATAATCCTGGTCGTCATCACCCTCACTCAAATCGATGTCGCTATCTATTATATAATCGTCATCAGTTGTGGATCCTTCATCCACATCTTCATCAGGTTCAGACAACTTCTTTTTCTTTTGAGAACTATCTTTCCTAGAACCTTTATTGTAACTCTCTCGTTTGGTACCACTAGGGCCCACTCCATCTACTCTTGTTCTTTTTATACTAGCCCTAGTCCTTTTCTTGTTACCTACTGTTTCTGTTTTCTTTACTTGTGAACTGGTTTGTTTCTTCTGTTGTTGTATAACCAACTTCTTCTTCTTTATGACATTAGCAAGTAACTCATTATCACTGAACTCCTCATCCACATCTTCTTCACCATCAGCTTTGTTAATGACATTATCCGAGTCATCTGTTAGTTCTTCATCTATAAGCCGGAAAGGCCTCAATGGAGATTTATGTTTGGAACTCCTCGTAGTCACATTATCTTCAGTGTTCAAAGCTTTCAACACTTTATCCAACATATCATTAACAGACTTCTCCTTCTCTCCTATATCAGAGAGTTGTTCTTCCAAACTGTCATCCCCTTCCTTCTCATTAATTTGTGTGCTTTGTTCTTCAGAAACAACCTGAAACAAAGAATGAAATATTTAGGGGGTAATTTGTCAAGCAAACGAAATAGTAAGGGGTAAACTGTCACACAACCTTTGTCCCGTCTTTGCAATTCTGGACTTCTTCTTCAACATTACTATCATCCACTTTATTATGGACTTCATCAGCAGTCTGAGATACTTCTTCACCATTAACTCCTTCATCCTTTTCACCTTCATTGTTATCACAAGTCTGAGCTCCTTCTTCAGAAACAACCTGAAACAAAGAATGAAATATTTAGGGGGTAATTTGTCAAGCAAACGAAATAGTAAGGGGTAAACTGTCACACAACCTTTGTCCCGTCTTTGCAATTCTGGACTTCTTCTTCAACATTACTATCATCCACTTTATTATGGACTTCATCAGCAGTCTGGGATACTTCTTCACCATTAACTCCTTCATCCTTTTCACCTTCATTGTTATCACAAGTCTGAGCTCCTTCTTCAGAAACAACCTGAAACAAAGAATGAAATATTTAGGGGGTAATTTGTCAAGCAAACGAAATAGTAAGGGGTAAACTGTCACACAACCTTTGTCCCGTCTTTGCAATTCTGGACTTCTTCTTCAACAGTACTATCATCCACTTTATTATGGACTTCATCAGCAGTCTGAGATACTTCTTCACCATTAACTCCTTCCTCCTTTTCACCTTCATTGTTATCACAAGTCTGAGCTCCTTCTTCAGAAACAACCTGAAACAAAGAATGAAATATAAGTTAAAAAACTGAAAGGGGTAAACTGTCAAATGAGTTTCTACCTTTAATCCTTCTTGTACAACTTTGTTTTCCTCTAAGATTTTCGCATCATTACATTCTTGAACTAATTCTTGATCATCTACTTCTACTTCATTAACATTAACTTCTTCTCGCTGCTTAACTGTTTCTTCATCCTTGTTCCACGTTAGTAGCAAAGGCATGTAGATGGGAGATTGAAGAACTTGGGCATCAGGGCCTATGGGGTTATTAACAACATAAAGGTCCACAATTACGTTGTTGTCTACGATTCTACACATCTCCAAGCCTTTGTCCTCGCTATCTAAACATACTAAACCATCAGGTAGATTCTCTCCCACTTTCAAATAATAAACATCAGAGTAACAAATTACACCCAATTTCGAAAGAATTTTCCTAAGAACTGGTATACTAAACTTGTCATAATGACAACCATCTACATACTCAATGCTCACTTCATGATAGTAACTCTTATCTTCATTAAAGAACCCACCAAAGTGAATCTTTAGTGCGAATTTCTCTGTTAAACAAGCAAAATTGAATAAATTAGTTACCAATTACATTAAGAATCACAATATGGAAAAACAATTAAGACACTACGGCTATGGTAACCGAATCCCGTAAAATCTGCTATTATTACTTAGAAAATCCCTCAATCCACGCGTGATATCTATGTATTTAATAAATTTAGTACAAAACCCTATATTTTCGGGTTATAGGATCTTAGCCAACGAGCAAGGATTTAGGGTTAATAAATAAACCCACTTACTCCATTGATTTGCCTGCGCCATTGATCTTCTTCAAAGCACATGAACTTTGCTTTTCTGGGTTTGGATTTGGTGTTCGTCGAGTGTCTTCAAAAAGCCCGCGCTCCTTGAGTTTTCTCCCTTTTGATTTTCGTTTTTGTTTAAGTTAAGTTGTTAAAGTGTTTTTGGGGTATATATAGGATAGCCTTTAGTGAATTCCCCATCTTGCCCTTGTTAAAATAAGGGTTAAGTTAATTAAAAACGCAATTAACACCTGGATTTAAAAAAAAAAAAAAAATGTGACGTGGAATTGCCACGTCACTTTTAACGGTGATTAATGGACGGAACACGCAGTAGGGGGTAACGGGTCACAAAAACAAATCTTGGGGGGCATCTAGGCGCATTTTAAGAGTTAGGGGGCAACCTGTCAATCGGGTATAAACACAGGGGGCAAAAGTGTTATTTACTCTTACAGAAATATACAAAATCACATTTTTCCTTTCAAATCTGCCTTTTATGTGAAGTTGAGTACTTTAATAATACACAAAACTCCATTCAGTGTATTACTGAAAGACCCAAAAGCACAATTACCTTTGATCCTTTCTTTTGTGATTTTGTATATTTCAGTACACAAAACGAATATATTACTGAAATATACAACATCACATAAATTGTCACTAACTCCCATTTCTTGAACCAACAATAATTTTTACTTTGTTAATCACCACCTTTATATGTTACTTGTTTTTAGTCACTTTAGACGATCTTGTCTTATTCTAAATGCAATCTTCTTTTTTTAGTCAAGAGGAGTTCATTGAACTGGTTCTAGAAAAGACATTTTCTCTATATTTTAATATTTGACACTTTAGAATTTTTCACACATACTAAAAAGTAAAGAAGATTTAATTAAAAGTGACCAAAATAACTCTATTTATTAGAAAGAGAAAATTAAATAGTTAGGAGGTGAGAGATTTTAAAAAAATGAGAAAAATAGAAAATAAAGTATTTATTTTGCATTGGAACTCTAAATATAACATATTATGGGATAGATTTATTTGGCTAAAATATCAAATATTAAGGAATGGAGAAGTATATTTTATTAGTGCTAGATCTCTTTAATGTTAATACTTGACTAGCAAATTAATGCATTACATGGAGATCAACAATGTCTCTTAAACCTTAGCGCATTTTGAAAAAAATTAATTGAATAAAATGTTGGAAGCACTATAAATTATCGCTATACAATTGTCTAAATTATCAATTATAATTTTCACAAATACGGGCAGTACTTGGTGGCCTGCACCTTTCACTTTCATGAACACGAGAAACATATGATATTAATGAAGTAGTCATATTCAACCAAAAAGTTCCAAGTACTATAGCTATTTATAAACTATATATATAACAAGGTATTTATATGTAAATACACCCGTCTATCTTCAATGTATAAGCAATGAAAAAGATCTCTGATATATATGTGTAAAGTCAATATTATGAGGTGGATGCTGATGTGGCACAAGTTAGATTTGACATGAGTAAAAACTGGTCCAAGGTGTTATGTTTACTCGGTTGGATTAAATAAGCCTCGTGGCCTATTATACATGCTTGATCTCACTTCACGTTGAATGGCCAAGATTGAAACCCTCACATCTCTCATATAAATACTCACATTTTCCGCATTTGGTCAGACTTCTTCTTTCTCGCTTTGACTTCGTCTCTTCGCTCTCTCATCTTCTTCAGCAAAGAAAACTTAGGGTTTTGTACATTGATGTTCTGTAATATAAATATCAATTAGAATAGGTTGAAATCAAGCATCTGGCTTGATTATTGAGTAGGATTTATCAATAATAATATATGGTTTCTGATTGAAACTCTTGAAGGTTTCTATTCTTGTAATATTGATGTAAGACTCGATCTGAAGTTGTAAACTTGTTCAATAGTGCGCAAAGTATCTTCTGAGGAGGGCTTCAACGTGGATGTAGGCCAATTTATGCTGAACCACGATAAATCTCTGTGTTCTTTATCATTTCTATTATTTTCTTTTACGAGTTCTTTTCTGGGTTTGAGAAACTAAGTTTTAAAACCATAGATCAAATTGATCTATTCTTACCAAAGATTAAACGATTTTACATAGTGTTTTTACAACAATCTCTAACGAGAAAATGTATAGCTGCAAATTGATTAAATTTACAAAATCATAAAAGACATTAATTATTGCTTATATCCACAAATTATATCACACTTATCGCCATTGGTCCCTGATTTACGTGAAATGGACAAATATAACCCTATATTTTAAAAATTAACAATATAGTATGTGTAATTTTACTAACTAACCTCCCCTTAGGCAGTACTAAATGGTGCAAAATTTAGAAATAACATTAAGGAAAATCTTTTTTTTGTTATTCTGCATAGGTTTGGATTTTTAACCTAACACATAGACCGATTGTCTAAATGAACAAAATAATCAACACACCCAACTGGTAAAAACATAATACTCCCTCTGTCCCAAAAATAATGTCCACCTTACTAAAAATGGTGTCCCAAAAATAATGTCCATTTAGAATTTCAAGACACTTTATTCCACCTTTTTCCACTATTATCCTTATTAAAATATTTAAAGTATTGTTTCTAATAAATATTTAAAATATCAAGACACTTTATTAGGAGTATTTTGGTAATGAGGGGGATAATAATTGTGTTTCTCAATTTGTGTGAAAAGCAAAGTGGACATTATTTTTGGGACAGGGGGAGTAACGCAATGAGTAATGCTGGGTATCACCCAAAAAGACATCACCTAAACATCACGCATGATGTGTGTGGTTAGGTGGTCCAATCATGGATTTTCTTTTTTCAGATTTACTTTTTTCTCTTTCCTCCATGATTGGTCCACCTAACCGCCACATCATGGGTGATATTTGATGATACCTTTTTAGGTTATACGCAACATTACTCCAATTAACAGAACCCGATGTACAAAATAACTATCCAAATAAATAATGATGAAAATGGATATACAAATAAAGTAACTATTTACACTTTGAAAATTGCACTTTATATCTTCAACACACTTAACTGACACTTAACATCTACTTGAATTCCCCAAACAAATTTCTAAATTGAATATCCGATTTGTCTAAAATGTAATATCTATATTATCTTAGGAAAATATCAAAACTGTAATGTCAAGAATATTTGAAAACTGAAGACCTTATAAGCTTTTGAAACAAAAAAAACAAAAAACAAAAAAACTGAAGACTTCACAAACCAGAAACGAAAACAAAACTAACTCGATCCAGAGTTGTGGCAGAGTGGATAAAGTCACAACGTTAAGAACAAAATTTAGTATTGTCAAAATGCTAAACTATTAGGGTCCGATTGGTACGCGGTAATTGAATTAGACAGGAATGGAATAAGTTAAGTAATTGAAATACTGCGAGAATCAAATGACTTTGGTAATAAATATACCATGCTTGATATACAATAGGAATAAAATAGGGAATATATTAAATGATTCCAATCCCATACTTGGTAAAGATAGAGATTAGGAATAAATTTTAAAAATTACAAAATTGTCCTTATTTAATAAATCAAATATACACATGATTAATAATTTATTTAATTCTTGAACTTTTTTAAACTTATATTAAAATATAAAATATAAATGACCAAGAATTTATAACACGTTAATGATCAAATTATTTCTCAAAAGACCAGTACATAGCATAAAAAAATTTCCCATGCCATGGAGTAATATCAAGAGATCTCCAAGCAAAATCATCATCACTATCAATACTTAACATACTAACACCTATATTACATGTTCCTTCTATCAAGTAAAAATTAATTATCTTATATTTGTTTAGTGGCCGGGTTTCTTATGCTATACTCACCACCAATTTTGATTTTCCTGCATCACCAAGCCATTGCAGCAATATGAGTAAATATAATTTTCAGAGTAGGTTCATATTTATAAACAATTAGACTCCGCATCTCATGCTTCTTAATGAAAAACTTTTGCTTAGTAATCATTAACCATAACTTGCATACACATTTGAATCTTGGTATACTTTTTACAGGAAACAGACTTAAAATATAATTTTACATCATCATCATATACATCCATTTCAGTTGCAGGGTCCATATCTTTCTTCAATTGAATAGTAAAAAATAAAATACTTTCATATAAAAAGTAACAGTGTGAAAAAATCAAAGTTGCTAATTATTGCAGGGTAAGATATTAACCATTGTAAACTACGTTTAGTACAAACCTAGATGATTGATAAGTAATCTACAACAAACAAAGAATATTGTTAGCATGAATATATAATTTATTACCAGATCGATGGGTTTTTCGAGCTTCCATTCTTCTACAACTCGAAAGGTCGGGTAATATGCTGGTAATTAGTGCTAACCTTTTTTTAATCAACATACAAAACAGTCTATTGCTGCCTAGATCTATATCACAAATCTTATGAAAGATAAGGATTAAAGGTTTCACAATCCTATCAATTAGAAGAAAATAAAACTGAAATATCTTCAACAATTTGAGATGGTGAAAGAAAGAAAGACAACTTTATAAAAGCCGGACCACATATAAAAGAAGCAAGTCTTTCTAAAATAAAGTATGATTCCCAATCTAAAATGAATGGACTAACACCATGGGAAGATGATAGAATGAATGTTACTGGTATATATGGGATAGAAATAGCTATAGTAATAAAAATTCTATTATTTTAAGCATCTACCAAGTATAAGAATATAATTTAATAAGGTCCTTATATCATTACTAACTACCAATCAGGCCCTTAATCAACGATCTCTTCTCCAAAGTAAAACAATTACTTGTAATGGACCTAGGATTTGCACAAAATCTTGTTGAAATGGACCTGGTCCAAATTAGAATACTTAAAAGAGTCGGGATGGGTTCTATATTTACATGGGATTGCAAAGGTTGGTTTGTTTGATTCTTTAATGGGTTAATTTTATTTTATTCTTGTGGTGAGTCCAATCACCTTAATCTATAATAATCCATTTTCAAAAGCCATCTAGCAAATCCACGTACTAAAACTATAGTCCATCAGGGAAATATGTTTCTTCATTCATAATCCAACTAACATACTTCACGTCTGAAATATGTGGCCCACCACAAAACTTCTATTCCATGGCAGAATATGTATTTACTTTCGACACACCATAGCTTTACGTTGAAAGGTTTTTCAACTTCAAAAAATTTCATAACCACAACTACTCTATCATCTTGAGTCTATATTGTAATTTCATTAATCAATAAATAGATCGACACTACTACAACACAATAACCTGCAAACTCATATATATAAAAAAACATAGAACTATTAGTCTATTACTATATAGCTAAACACAATACATCGTTAATGTATTTCTGAGTTATGCTAAGACATGATTTTATAATAAGACATCGAGTTAGTTTGAGACATTTAACCACTATTTCATGTATATAAAACATAAAAAAGAAATGTCTGTTAGCGTGATTGAATGGCGTTATAATTAACCCATATAACTATTACTATATAGCTAAATATAATTTTATATTGGTTAGTTTGGGTATTAATATAAATTTAACTTAAGCAAGAAGTCATATATGGTGGACTCTATAAATATAGTAAAATGCATCTAGCTTTGAGGTCCCAAAAGAGGTTCTAACTTCCATTATTCCTTAGATTTATATATAATATATGCTATAAACTCCATAACACTACATTATTCATAAATCAAAAAATAAAGTCAAATTATCGTCTTCATGTTCATCTTACATTTGAACAATACTCCTAAATTTGAAACTACAATCTTTTGCAATAAGTTCAAACATTAGGTGTATTACCGACCGCAGTTAATAGTAGGTGTATTCTAACACGTGTCAATCTTTTAGAGGTTTATAAATATTTTAAGTGATTTGGTAAAAACAATTAATCACAAACGAATTCTAAGTGGTTCTCTACTAATTTCTATACTAACTTTGCTAATTTCAATCACAATTAAGTAATTAGTTTTTAAAATTGTTTTTATTTATTATTTTTAGTTATGGCGGTTAACTATAATTAAAAATAGAAAAATAGAGAGAAAATATAAGTTTAGATCTAGGTGTAATTAGAGATAAATGCCTCCTTAATGATGCCTTTCATTTTTTTAAGCCTCTAATTTTCTTATTTAGAGATAAATGCCTAATAGAACAATTATTTATAGAAAACACCCCCTTTATATTTTTTATACCTATACTATCCTTATTATTAAATATATTATTTTATTTTTAATACAATATTTATTTTTAAATCTTAAACAAATAATAGGGTATTTCCACCACCTCCACCACCACCCCCACCACCGCCTCCACCATCATAACCACCACCACCACCACCACTACAGCCACCACAACCATCACCACCTCCACCACCACCACCATCTACTACTAATTTCATCACACGCGCGCGTCCGTGAAATTTTTTTAAAATCGCCATAACTAATTCAAAAAAAATCAGAAAAATCGAAAAAAATCATATTTGGATAAATCAAATTAATATTTACGTCTATGATTTTTTTCGGAATTTTCTGAATTTTTTGATTTTTTTTAATTTTTTTTAATTTTTTAATTCGCAGAACATGGAATTCCATGTTTTAAACATGGAATTCCATGTTTTAAACAGTAAATTTCGTGTCTGCGGAAAACAAATTCCTTATATCAAAACATGGAATTCCATGTTTAAAACATGGAATTCCATTTTCTGCGAATTAAAAAATTCAAAAAAATTCAAAAAATCAAAAAATTCAAAAAACTCTGAAAAAAATCATAGACCTAAATATTAATTTGTTTTATCCAAATATGTAAATTTTTTATTTTTATGATTTTTTTAGAATTAGTTATGACGATTTTAAAAAAAATTCACGGACGCGCGCGTGTGATTATTAGTTTTTGTTTTGTTTTTTTTCTACTTTCTTTTTTTTAATTGTTAATTATAAGGGTAGTTTGGGATGAGGCATTTTTCTATAAAAAATCTTATTCTAGGCACCTTTTTTTAAATAAGTTTTTTAATAGGCATTAATCTCTAATTGGCTCTTAGATCTAATGAAAATTGTATTTTATCCGTAAAATAAGATTTGGAAATTCAGTAAAAATATGTTCTCGTCAAGATTTTCTTAATATTCCAAACAAAATTTACCGTCTAAATATAAAATAGACAAAGGATATATAGTATCACCCACTTTTGTTCTTTTGGTCTCACTTGCCAAATAATCATAATTATTTGTTTGGAATTATGTTCATCCATTAGTTGGCTGAATTGCATGATATAAACCTGGATTTAATTGAGACCTCATATTGGAAGCCTTAGTATTATACTATAGTACTTTTTTTGTCGGTGATATTGTGCCATATGGCCTATTTTAACACAGAAAAAATGAAGGAAATTATTTTTGGTAGGCTTAGGATTTCTAGAGTAATAATTATATGTCAAACAATATTATGTAAAGTAAGACTTCCATCTTAGATAGTTTAAATCATAATTATTAATTATATTTATACAAAAAAATTCAACAATAAACCTAAATTAGAATATTATTTCTAAGTTTAGGCTATCTATTATTTAAATTCAACATTAAGCCTAAAATAGGATTAATTTTCTAAGTTTAATCCTATAATAAAATTTAGTATAAAAAATATCTAATATAAATATTATAATACTTAATTAACACATTATTAATCTCATAACCACTTTTTAAAACAAAAAAACGTCTAACAACCCTTTTCCTCTCTCTTATAATCACACCCACTAATACCTAAAACACACACTAACACAAAATACACACTAGCTTAAATTCTTCAATTTTGCTCGAATTTCATATAGTTTTCGAAGCTAAAGAAATAATCTAAATTTGTAATCTAACAATTTCAAGGAACTCACGCTCAAAAACTACGTAATCATCACAATTCTTAAGATTTTTTTTCAGATTTGTTTTTTTTTTTGTTTATTTTCTATGATTTTAGTGATTTTTTTTATTTATGTTTGTCTAATTTTTTTTATTACATGATTATTAATACTCGCTCATATCTTAGCTCTCAATTCACGTTTATCGTCTTTTGGTTTGTTTTAGTTTTCTACTGTTTTTCACAGTTTCTGCTAATGATGTTAATTTTTTTCATGTTATGAGCTGCGTTTCGTGTTTAATATTGATCATATACTACTCGTTATTCGTTTACACTTCAATGGAGTTGTGATCCTTGAATTTATGTTAGTTTTTGTTTATTAATGTTCTATATATGTAATTTGAACTAATTAAATAACTTACATGTGATGTTTATACATGTTTAGCTATTACATTTGGAGTTGATATATGCGCTTTTGCTGGTAAAATTACAGTTGTTAACATTCAAACGTGTTTTTCTGTATTTTTTACTACTGTAACATTTTACAGTTCCTTTTGTTTTTTAGCTTCGTTGGCATTGTTTTTCTTTGTTTATAAACATACTAATCCTAAATTTAAACGCCTCAGATGGATCATACACGTTCAGTTATGGTTTTGTTTAATTTTGACAAGTACAAGACGTTTCGTGTTTTATAATTGCTCGTAAACTATGGTTCAATGGCCGCCTACATATACAGCAGATGGACAGAGTTCAATCCAAAGTTCCTGTCACTGGTTTACACTTTTGGTATTAATTCCAACTGTATCTTGCGAAACGAGGAGGACCTCAAAAACATGAATTCAACGTTCTCCACTCTGAAATCGATGTGTTAGAGATTTTCGTTTTAGATTCGTGTGAAGTGGAGTTTGAGAATTCAAACAACATTACTAGGACTTTCAGTTCGTGTGACTTTTCTACGATTTTTCAAACCTCTTAGCTAACTACCGGTCCTTCTACTTTCGATTCTTTTCAGCCGTCTATATTCTCATCAGATTGTTCAAACACTTGCGAAGTAATATATTAAACAAATACTCTATTTATTTATTTTTAAATATATTTATGCATTCCTAGTTGCAAAATTTTCATTAGGCTCAGTTACAGTTTTGTTTCCATCAATGTCTATTTGTAGAACAATTAGATATCTAAGTATTTATTGTTGTAGTAATAAACTTTTAGAGAACTTTCTAACAATGTCCAGAAAAATAAGTTAATAAAGTTGAGATTTTTTTTAATATAAATAATTTGGAGCTTAAAGCATGATTTTGCTGACCTCCTCCTAGCGGCGTCTTAATAACAATGTCAAATAAAGGTTTAGTACAATTTGGATGATATATAAGGGAGGGAGAACTACATGATATTTGCCAACTTAGATGGACCTTAATTTAGTTGAAATTAGATCTTGGTTCAATAATTTAATTTTCTGAGTATAATATAAAATGATATTCTTATGATTCCTTCCGACCAAATTAGAATCATCTATAATTACCATTAGTCTATTATAAAAACAGTTCATCAGAACTTTTTAATAAAAAAGAAAAGAAAAAGAAAAGGAATGAAGTAATCTTGGTTGGAAAGCAAGAATGGTAGGCTTTTAAGGGTCCCATGAAGAAAGACATGTGGTGGACAACCAAAAAGATTTGAACAAAAAAAAAAAAGACAACCAAAAAGAGAATTCAATCTCATAATCTCCACCGCCCCTAAATAAATGGATTTTTTTTTTTTTGTTTTGGACACGAAATAAATGGAATTTGATACTAGTATTTCTTATCGATGGAATTTATATGTCACATCCTCTCGAAATTTCTTTTCCCCAAAATACCTTAATATACATAAAAAGCTATTACATCAAAAAAAAAAAATTGTCTTATAATGCTATGGAAAGAGAGATTGTGTTATATATGAGTCTTGTGAAAGATTTATTTTTGAAGAGATTACTAAAATGACCGAATACTAAATTATTCGTATATAACATTAAAAGACAAAACAAAATTGTTAAGGGCTGGTATTGTTCAATTCTGGCTACTACCCATCGACCTTTGACCATCACCACTACTAGTGGTGTACTCAGTGGTTTTACAGAGTACTCAGAGAATTATCGGAAAAAACACGGAGTATTAGAATTAAAACACTGGAATAAAAACATTGAGTATCGAAAATTTCGCTGAGTACTCGGTAAAAAATATTGAGTGCTTAGTGAAAAACACTGAGTAATATTAAATATCACAAAGTAATAGTAAAAAATACGGAGTAATAGTAAAAAACACAAAGTAATATCGATAAAATTATATTACATTACATTTTTTAACAATATACATTATTTTTAACAACTTCTGAGTATTACATTGAACAATATAAACATCTGATGAGTATAACATTTCCGAACAAAATAGAAGGAAAAAAAGCAAACTAATCAACCTAATCAACATTTTCATAAACTTAAGCCTCACGAACTGCAGGAGAAGATTGCAAAACGACGGAAGAAGAAAGGCTTTGTGGTGGTCTCCTTGAACTGCGAAGGAGGAGCTTCCATCGAATCTTCACTACAAGAGTCTTTCACGTAGGCGGATCTTTACAACAGCAACATCATAGCACCATCTCGCACCAATGGTAGCTGTTGGTGGTGGTTTCCTAGACATGGTTCACTAACGCCTTTCACATTGTTTTCTCGAACATATTTGCAAAAACTAGAACAGGCTTCACTTTCTTCTCACGCTAGACCTCCGGCGAGCTTCGAAGCTTCTCAGACGACATTCATGAGTTTCTCACGCTGCACGGTTCACTGGCGCCTCACCTGTACTGCCGAAATTATGGCTGCGTGCCTGCGTTTTCACGCGAACTCTGTCTATGTCTCGAACGGAGTGTTCGGCAACGCAACCAAGAAGCTCGAACGGAGTACTCCGGCCATGGCTACCGCCTTCACGAACTCGGGCAATGACACCTCACGATTTCGACGAGAAAAAGAACGGTGAGGCAGATCCAAGCTTTATTAACAGATCTCATTGGGAGCTCACAGATGTTTTCTTGAGTGAGGAAGAAAGAGAAAGGAAAGTGAGAGGAAAGTGACATGTGAGAGAAAAGAGAGGGTGGTTTACAGAAGAAAAGAAAGATAAGAGAGAAAGAATGTAGTTATTTTAGGGTTTAAAAATCAAAGAATTACTAGGAACAAAAAACAAAAAGGGGTAAAAATATAAATGAAATTTTGTCCTATAGTGTTAAAATTTGTTTGAAATCTGTAGTAAGAAGAGAATATAAGTGAGGTATAATTAAGTCATAAGGAAAGGGGGTGTATTCAAGACCTAATAGATAATAATCTTTAAAAAAAAAATCTTTTTGCCTGAAAAAAAGCAGGTAGTTTTTTGCAATCAATTAAAATTGTTAAAGGGCAAATAATACATGTTGTCGGGTATATCATCCATCTCAGATTGTCATTATTATCAAAAAAATAGTTGTTTATAAAAATATATCATTTTAGAAAATCAAGACTTTTTTATTCTTTATATTATTTTTATCTCTAATTAAATATTATAATTTATGTTTCTAATAAATGTTCAAGATATCAAAACTGTTTATAGAGAGTACTTAATAATTATATAGATAATAAATAATATTTTTTAGTTTGTGCGCAAAAACAAGTGTAACAACCTTTTGGAGACGGAAGAAGTACTAAACACTGCCAAATAATCTATGTTTAGCAACTCAGTCATCCACCATATTCGCTTTTCTTCTCAAGAGATGTTAGGTTATATATTTAGCTACAAAATATATTACGAATGATATTACGAATTCAAGGGTTATGCACATGCATATTGTTTGCTAAAGGGTGCATAGTCCTGTAGCAGTAATTTTCTTTGATATTCCTCGAACAAAAGGTAAAATTTCAAAACTCCAAGAGTTTCTTCTTCTACTGAATAAGGTGATATATTCCATACTCTGTAATCTTTCACGTTTCCTTTACAATCCCTACTTACACAAGAAATAGATGTAGAGTTTTGTAAGTATGAAGTATCACAATTTATCTTGATAAAACCGGTTAAGGGTGTGGTCCAATTGTTGGCCTCCGTCGTTACTTTCTCTTTTCTTTTTTCATCACATCCCATAATAGTATGGGTTTTCTTTACCTTCACAATGGCTATCTCATCATTATGATGAAGATTTTCATATTGTTCTTTCCAAACTGATACTCCTTTATTAAGAGTTTTTATAGGAGAAAGTTTCTCATCTTTATAGATAAATGCATTTCTATCTTTTCAAATTTACCAAGTCAATGTGCATATGAATCTGCAAAGCAAAATCTGATGCTTGTAGTCCTAGTTGATTACTTTGATAGTATCCAAAATCCACTACTCAAAAGTGTCAAAAGTAAAATTAAAATTGGTTAAAGTAAAAAGGGATGCAAACTACACTGCTTTTTTCTAAGGATAGGGAAATAGTAGGTGTTCAATTGATCAATTGACATTGTTGCGAATTTCACACAAATGGGATTCATTAACTCTTATTTTATATAAGCTCTCCTCTGTAAGGATGAGGTTTTTAATAGCCTTCCACATGAAATTTCTCACCTTAGGGGCACATTTAACACTCTAGGTGAATTTCAGTTTTTCTTTAGCTACCTTAAGAGATGTTGAGGGTTCATATTTACTTTTTGTTTCGGTGATCCTATTCTTGTACGTTTTTCATATAATGATATGCTATTTTCACATTAACAGTTACCTCTTTAGCTTCCCTAAGTAGCAAACATTAGGTCCACCTGCAACTAGAATGAAGTATGCAATATTTTCCTAATAATTTTAGGGTTAAAATTCTCATACAGTAATTGAATATTCCAAAATTTGTTGACATTGTTCATAAGCTAGTCAACGGTGTTTAGAGAAAGGGATCTTGGTTTATGGATCTTATTGGAGTTGATTATCCATATATCTTGATGTAGATTAATAATATTTTTATTCCCATATTTCTATATTTATTCGCAAAAGCATCCCTTCCGTCTAGAATGCTTTTCCAATCCTATAAGGGTAAGTATCTAAACTTATCTTTAAAGAAGTTTCCATCAAGAAAATATCTCCCTTTAAGTATTTTGTAAAGAAGTTTTTTTTTATTTAACACATTCCAAGCCTATTCCCTAAGAAGTTTCAAATTCATAATGTTGAAGTTCCTAAAACCTAGTCCCCCAACAAAATTATTTTTAGTGAAAAAAGGCTGCGGCCTTAGTAGACTCATGTATTTTTATTTCTTCTCTACTAAAATTTGGCTATGTGACAATAGATTAGATTAAATTTTATGTGGCAGGAGATTTGATGACATAAAATAATTTGATAAATTCTGTTAAACAAATCTAATCAAAATTTATTTGTATGTTTCAATTAGAGACGTGTTTTTCCAATTATTAATTTTAACAATGGTTCAATCCATCGGGAGGTTAAGATCCCTAACTTTGGATCTTTTCCTAGGAGTTTTAAGATAGTTACCTAAAGTTATAATTTTTTTCATATTCAAATTATCTGCTATTTTGTATGAGACAAGGTGTATTATTATCAAATGAGACCCTACATTTGTTGAGATTAAGTGTCAACCAAGTAGATTATCCATATCTATATGTCAATTGAAGTTCCAATAAATTCAAATTCATTTTTTAAAAACGTAGAAAAAGGAAAAGTGGGTGGAGGAATTTGAAGGTTGAAAAATGTGGGACACTAAAGATTAAAAGCTTTTTTAAGGTGAGCTAGTTTTTATATAAACTAGTGCAGACAGCTTTACAACTATAATCCCCCTTTTCCAATTGGATTGACCTTTCAATATATGACTGCTGATCCATTAACAAATCTCTCGTTCTTGGCCGGCCAGTCGTAGTGAAGAAAGGTAATTCCAAATTTCTTAAAATCATTAGTTCTAGTAGTTGAAAGTATTCTCAGATTATGATATTGAACTCGAAAGGTTTATGATAAAATAAAAAATTACAAACATCAATTTATTATTAATATAATATAAATAACTGATCTATAGTTTTTTTTACCAGATTACCTAATTTACATAAAAAATTATATTTTAAGATATATCGGCCTACATTACTCGAAAGTCAAATATACAACATATAAAGAACGATCTAAATTTATTAACTATGTTTAGAAAAAATGTAAGATTTCCATCTAATATTGGATGATCCAATATATAAATTAGAATTGTTGGATATAATAACAAGACATCTGTCTATAGGTTAGTTTATAGAATTCTATAAACATGACCGGTCATATGTCATAATATAAATGACTAATCTTAAGTCCAACTAATATTGGATTAAAGAATTTTCCTGAAAACCTTAAATTTAGTTATTACGGAAGAATCTCAATTTAACTACTATTAGAAAAATTATTGAATTCAGTAAACATTTTTTAACTTGAATAAAAACAAAAACAATAATAAATAATAATAAATATGTATTTATTACAAAATCTTGAGATTTAGCTAATATTATACAAGTCCTTAAACCTATAGAATCTCATTTCAGATAATTTTCTTTAAAATGATAAAATGATAATAATAATAAATACTACATTTATTACAATTACCAACATTATATTCCTGAAAAACATATTCATTACAATTACCAATATTATTTTCTTGATCATACATAATATGCCAGCTAGGCAAAATCATGGGGTCCATAGTGGGTCCCAGAAAACTATTTCTCCATCTGTACTCTTGCAGCATATTCCATATATCAGTTTTAGTGTAAAAAAACAGACAAAACTGTCCGATTCAAAAAAGTACAATATTTACAAATTCCATGTCAGCATCTCACGTGGACCAAAAATTTGACATCAGCAGATAAAAAAGGTGGTAAAGGACGGCTGCTTATATTTTTCCTTTTTTTATACTTATACCACCTTCTTTATAATCACTCTGCTTTTTCAATTGTTTGTTTGAAACTTTCTTTTTCGTACTTTACAACCCATCTTCATCATTTCATCAAGAATATCTCTCTCTGTTATATCACCGGAATTTCCCCTGAGACTCACCGGAGACTCAAACAAATGGTAAGATTTGAATATTCTCTATCTTATTTAGTCAACTCTAACTATTTAACCGTTTGATAATCCAGGGAACTCCAATAAATATCATAGTTGGATCACATGTATGGGTTGAAGATCCAGAAGTTTCATGGACTGATGGACAAGTTACAGAAATCAAAGACCCAAACGCTACAATTCTTACAACTAATGGAAAAAAAGTAAGTACTATAATATGAATACTTATATGTATAAGAGAATTGAGATGAATATTTTTTAACGGTTGAGATTGAATTTCAGATAGTGGTCCCCGTAGCGAATATATATCCGAAAGACACGGAAGCACCACCAGCTGGAGTTGATGATATGACAAAATTAGCTTATTTACATGAGCCTGGAGTTTTGCATAATTTGGCTTGTCGATTTACTCTAAATGAGATATATGTAAGTTAAATTTAATTACTTACATAGTCCCTAGACTATTTGCGTTGTGACAGAATGCCCCTCAATGTTTGAAACTCGAAGGTTTGGTGGTAGATGAAGTTATTTTGTGACACAAACCGGTCCAAAAGCTAACTTCGGTTAGATTCTTTTAGAAGGGTAAAATCGTCATTCTAAAGACCTATAAATATTATTTTTATATTTTTTGAACCCAAACTCACCCTCAACAAGTTAGATAAAAGCTCGATTTTGAGTTGAAATCTCGTTTTTTAAGCTTCCAAGAATGGAGGAGTGAAATTGGATGAGATAAATGTTTGGGTCAGAATTGAAAAACTAAATTTTAGTGGTTCTTTTACATTTATAATAAAAGTTGGGGAAGGTTTCTTGAGATATCAACAATGAGTCAATGACTATTTTTATTCTTGTAAACTTAAGGGAAGTTAGCTTTTAGACCATCGTGTCACAACATAATTTTATCTGGGACCAAAGTGACGAGTTTTGAACATTGGGGGACAATTTGTCACAATGCATCTAGGTGAGGGATTATTCGTGTTATTAACCTTTACCACTAGTCTACTTACTAAATTTTAAATTTTTACAGACGTACACTGGAAATATATTGATCGCTGTAAATCCTTTCCAAAGATTACCACATTTGTATGACATCAGCATGATGGATCAATACAAAGGCGCAAATTTCGGAGAGTTGGCTCCTCATCTTTTTGCCGTAGCTGACGCATGTTACAGGTAAAATATATCATACGGGCCGGGCTGTGTGATGAAATTCTCGTGTTGCCCTGACCCTCCTGATTGTGATTTATGCTGGTTTAACCCCTAAAAAAATGAGTATTGCTATATACTATCTTTTATCATACCATTCCGTACCATCCTAATATGTGGCGTGATTTGATTATTTCTAACCAAATCACGCCACATACCGAGATGATACATTACGTAAAAAGAAAAATTGGTTATGGCTCCCTAGATTTCTGAGAAATCTCACTTGACTCTCCCGAATTTTTCAAAAACTGTAAAAGTCAAGTTCCGTTTTGCATTAACAATATTAACCCTAGCGAATTTAAAGTCTTCATCTTAGTTGAATATAATTATTTTGCATAATAGAGGGACCTATCTTGCATTTTTTGCAAAATATGGGGACCTATAATGCAATTAGCTCAAAAAAATTGAAGGCGTTGAACCAAACCCCCTTAGCCCGCCGATAATAAATTCCTAGTTTCGTTTCCGTATAAATTATAGGTTATTGGTATAACATAGTGACATATAGTGCAATTAATTCAAAAAAGATTATGGTGACCTATGGTATAATGTTTACATTTTTTCGTGTTCTCTACCGTCAAACGGGCCGGGCCGGTCCTGCAATGAGGTTTTTGGGCCGACTGATAAACTTTTGATTATCCAGGGCTATGATAAACGAGCATGGAAACCAATCCATATTGGTGAGTGGAGAAAGTGGGGCCGGAAAAACTGAGACGACGAAAATGTTGATGAGATACCTCGCTTTTATGGGGGGTAGATCCGGAACAGAAGGAAGAACAGTTGAACAACAAGTTCTAGAGGTATCTAGAGTATTCTCTTTGTTCACGGTTTATCGAGCTAGTAAATTTTTATATGTAACTCTGATTTTTTTCGATTTTTTCTTAGTCTAATCCGGTTCTTGAGGCGTTTGGGAATGCCAAGACTGTGAAGAACAATAATTCCAGGTGAATGAGAGCTCTACTAAAGTGAATAAATTACGTATTTGGTCCTTATTTTTTATATTGTTTTGACGATTTAGTCCGTCATCTTGTGAGCATAACCATTTAGTCCCTTATTTATTTATTTTGTGACAATGTTAGTCTTTTTCTATATATTTGCGTTACATCATATACTACCCTCGATAGAGTCATTTTGCTGTTGTCACATTTTCTGCCAAAAGATGACTACAAAGCTTATAATATAATGGAAAAGAAAAGGACTACCACTGTTACAAAATTGTCATGATTGAGCCACTTATGTTGTAAAATAACAATTTAGTCCCTTACTTTTTAATTTTGTGACCATGTTAGTCCTCTTTTTCTCATTATAATATAAAAATTAAATCCATATGTCATAAATAATAGACTAAAATATCCTTAAAAGAGTTATTTTAAGCTGATATTTGAAAAAAAGCTGATTTATCACTTTCTTTTACAAAAAGAAATAGGTTATGTCCTAAAATTTGAGAAATTTAACTTGGTCCTCCCAAATTTTTCAAAAACTCTAGCCAAGTTCTTTTATGATTTTCAGATAAAAATAACCCCTAGTTTGTTGAATTTATAGTCTTGATCTTTGTTGAATAAAAATTATTTTGCATAGTATAGGAACCTATAGTGCAATTATTAAATATTTTGCAAATATAGGGACATATAGTGTGTGTTTTGCAAAATATAGGGACCTGTAATGTAATTAAGTCAAATAAATGACTACCATTGTCAAAAATAAAATAATTAGGGACTAAAACATTACGTTCTTGCAAAGGACTTATGCTGTCACTAAATCAAATGACAAGTTCTGTTTGAAAGATAAGGGACTAAACTGTTTAGGGACTAAATGAGTTACATATCTCTGATTTTTTTCTCTACAAGAATATTTACATAACTGAGTGTTAAATTTTGTTACCAGTCGATTTGGTAAATTTGTAGAGATTCAGTTTGATAAGCATTGGAAGATATCAGGAGCTGCTGTTCGAACATATCTTCTCGAAAGATCACGAGTCTGCCAAGTGTCTGACCCCGAAAGAAATTACCATTGTTTTTACATGCTATGTGCTGCCCCACCCGAGGTTCGGTTCGACCCGTTAATGATATGGGTTATTGTAGGCCTTAATGGGCCCATTTAGATTCGTCTGACAAATAAATGGAAGGAGTGAAATTTGTAGCCCATAGGCCCAATGTGGTGTGATTTGGGCTCCACTTGTGAGTTTCATTAGCAGAGCCCAAAGCCATACTTGGGATCCGCTCGCCACTTATCCGGGCCTGGCCTTATGGGCTTCAAATTTCACTTTGTTTTATGGGCCTTCAGATATCCCAAGCGGAAGCCCATGATGGTTTTGGACTCCACTTGTGAGTTTGGATCTCAAGTGGAGTCTAAATGTCATCCTGGACCTTTCGGGCTTCAAAGATTTTGTGTTTTGGGTCTTCGGATGATCCAAACGGGCCCACTTCTTCTTTGAACAAGCTAATTATATTTATTTTTATTATAGGAAAGGAAAAGATTTAAACTTGGTGATCCAAGAACATTTCGTTATTTAAATCAAACTAATTGTTATGAAGTCGCAAATGTGGATGATGCAAAAGAATATCTCGAAACAAGAAACGCTATGGATGTTGTAGGAATAAGCCAAGATGAACAGGTTCGGTCTGGTCCTCTCCAATATTGCGCTTATAGTCTTCAAACTATACCACGTTTTACAACATGTCCCCCCGTTCATCAAACATGACAAGATGCCCCTTAATCTTTGTGACACTCACATATATCATTTTCGTTAAAAAACTAATATTTGGACCAACGGTGTGAAGAAACTACAAGATAAGGGGGGATTTTATTAAATGTGGTATAGTTCGAGGACAATATTATAAATAACCAAACTTCACTAACCATGGTTATCTTTACAGGATGGAATATTCCGAGTAGTAGCTGCAATTCTCCACCTGGGAAACGTTGACTTTGTCAGAGGGAAGGATATTGACGCGTCAAAAGTCAAAGACGCAAAATCATATGATCATCTTCGTACAGCTGCAGAGCTACTTATGTAAGAACTTAAACTTTAGTCCCATGGTCCCCGAGTTTTTTGGAAATAGAATCTTGACACCTAATTCTTTTTTTATAAAAGTACCTTATGGTCCACAAGGATTTCAGAACTTTCACTCCCCTCCCCGGTTTTTTGGAAATTATCTTTTTAAGGTTTGATTATTTTGTTTGTCTGAATATTTCGTTATTTATATGATATAGTATAAATATAGAGACTAATAGTGCATTTGCTCCAAAAAAATTATTTAGGGGCCTGTACCACAATTTTTTCATTGTATAGGGACCTATACCACAATCTTTGCATAATATAGGGACCTATAGTGCAATTAACTCAAAAGAAAATCAGGGTTGTTGCCAATACTCCCCTTGATTTTTGGAAAATGATAATTTTACCCCTTCAAAAGAATTGCTTATGGCCTCCTAAATTTTGAGAAATTTCACTTGACCCCCCAAATTTCTCAAGAACTCTACAAAACAAGAATTTTTTTGTATTTTAATTAAAAATAACCCCAGTCTGTTGAATTTAAAGTCTGGATCTTTGTTGAATCTAAAATGACTTTGCATAATATAGGGACCTATAGTGCAAATAATTCAAAAATATATCTTATTTTGCAAAATATAGAGACCTATAGAGCACTTAACTAAAAAAAAAGTTTGTTGCACCAAACCCCCTTGGCCGCAGCTAGGGGGGCCCATACCCCCTGAGCTAATTTTACCCCTAGAGTTTTTATTTTACAAAAAAAAAAACTTATGGCCTTCCTAAATTTTTGAGTAATTTCATTTTCTCCCCCCAAACTTATCGTGCAATTTTAGCAAAATATAGGTAGCTATAATGTAATTAACTCACAAAACAGAGATGTTTCCCCCCAAACCCACTGCTACAGTACCTAGCTCCGCCCAGATACAAACCTACAGTGTATTTTTAACATAATATAGGGACTTACACAGCAATTAACTCAAAAAAATTCAACAGGTGTGATGCAAAAGGACTTGAAAACTCACTTTGTGAGCGAGTAATTGTAACTCCAGATGGTAACATTACAAAAACACTTGATGCAGCTGCAGCTGCAACTAGTCGAGACGCTTTAGCAAAAACTATTTATTCAAGATTATTCGATTGGCTCGTAGATAAAATCAATACTTCAATTGGTCAAGATCCAAATGCAAAGAGTATTATTGGAGTTCTTGATATTTATGGGTTTGAGACCTTTAAGGTCAACAGGTATGGTTTTTTAGAGAGTAAAATGTTTTTTGCATTCCACCCCCTAAGGTTTACATAAGTCCGTTCTACCCCGGGGTCAGTTCCATGGCCCTCCCTTGATTTATTTAAAATAAATAAATTATATTACTAGCTTATGTCCACCTCTAAAATTTTCAGAATCTTCATTTGGCCGCACTAACTTTTAGAATTTATTTTATTAAGGTTTGATTTATTTATTTGCATAGATTTTTTATTTATATATATAATAATGAACTATAGGTTGTGTTGTATAATATAAGATTTATATTGTGATTAATTCAAAATTACTAACATAGGGACCTATGGTGCAATTTAAAAATATATAGGGACCTATAGTGGAAATTTTGCATAATTCAGGGACTTGTAGAGCGATTCACTCAGAGAAAAAATGCGGCAAAAAATATAGTATGTATTATATGGGATTTATAGAGTAAGTAATTAAAAAAAATATAGGGACATATAATGAAATTTTATATAGGGACCTATGGTGCAATGAACTCGAGAAAACCGGGCGCAAAAATATAGTTTTTTTGTATAATATGGGATTTATAGGGTAATTCATTCAAAAAAACCTAATATATGGACAGTGTAAATATTTAGGGGGTGAAATGCATAAAACCAGAGATAAATGGGTTAGTATGTCTCTATAGTAATACCTTAATCTCTTCTATGTTTTGCAGTTTTGAGCAAATGTGTATCAATTTCACAAACGAGAAGTTGCAACAGCATTTCAATCAGGTGAATTTCAACTTTTACTATACTTTGAAATAGACATTTTTTGACCATATAAAAAAAATTATACTATTACCTTGTGACCCCCCAAAATTTCAAAATGTTCACTTGGCCCCCAATTTTTACAATATATTTTATTAAGGTTTGATTAATTTTGTTGTTTCTGTAATAAGATATAAGTTTCTTTTGTAAAATATAGGGATAATAGTCTAATCAATTCTTACAAAATAATATGAAGGCCTATAGTGCAATTTTTACATAATATAGGGACCTATAATGCAATTTTCATAATATAGGGAGTAGGGACCTATAATGCTATTTTCATAATGTAGGAACCTATAATGCAATATTTGTCATAATGTAGAGACCTATAGTGCAATTAACTTGAGGAAAAAAAATACAAACCCCCTTGCCCCCTAATAAAAAATTCTTTCCGCAACTATAGGGACCTATAGTGCAAAAATATATATGTTATTTTGCATAATATAGGGACTTGTAGTGCAATTAGTAATAAATAAGTTATTTGGATATAGTGCAATTTACACAAAATTTCCTTTCTGAACTACAGCATGTATTCAAAATGGAACAAGAAGAATACACCAGGGACGAAATTAACTGGAGCTATGTAGAATTTGTGGATAATCAGGATGTTTTGGATCTTATCGAGAAGGTATTATTCATAAAACATTTAGCTTTTAATACATTCCACCCCCTAAAGTTTGCATAAATCGCGTTCCACCCCTTGACGTTTAATTTATGTCAACAGAAACCCGGAGGAATCATTGCTCTTCTTGATGAGGCTTGGTATGAAGTTTCAATACATTCTATTATACATATAAATTCGGTATTATACTTACATATATTTATGTAACTTAATTTATTTTCTTTACAGTATGTTTCCAAGGTCAACTCATGAGACTTTTGCGCAAAAGATGTATCAAACATATAAAGCACATAAACGTTTTAGCAAGCCTAAACTTGCTCGAACAGACTTCACGATCAATCATTATGCCGGTGATGTATGTAAATTCTTTGTCACTATAAAATGATTTATTTATTTTTGCATTTTACCCCCTCGTAGTTTACAGTAAATGCGCGCATTACCTTCTTGTGCTACTAAAATAATGCAAACAATCCCTCTTTGGTCTACAAAGTGCTATCAAAAGCACTAAAGTTGTTACAAAATCCAAAGGCTAGGGACTAAATTGTTATTGTCAGACAGGGGTGGAGCCATGTGTTGGCCTGGGAAAATGGCCCCCCTTGATTTTTGAAAATTTATTTTTTATCCCTAATTTTCTTTTAAAAATACCTTATGTAACCCCCTCCAGAATTTTTTGAAACCCACTTGGCCCCGCAAAGTTTTAAAAATATCTCAACATTAAACTCTTTTTGCGTGATATAGGATCCTATAGTGCAATTTTTTCAATTTTTTGCATATTATTTGGAACTATAATGCAATTAATTTAATAATATAGGGACTTATTGCAAGTATTGCATAAAATATGGACCTATAGTGCCATTTTTGCATAACATACGGACCTATAGTACAATTAACTGAACAACAACAAAATCGGACATATACAAAAAAGGACTAACATTGTCACAAAATCCAAGGATAAGAACTAAAATGTTACAATTACAATATAAGATTTTGGAAACCCCTATTCCTCTTCATCATTATAAAAAGTTTTTTTTTACTTTGCATTTTACCGCCCTGTAGTTTCAAAAGTGCATGCTACCCCCTATTGTACTAAATTAGTGCACAAAGCCCACAAGGATCTAAAATGAAAAAAAAACTTATAAATAACATTTCTCAACACTGATTTAAAAAAAAAAAAATAGGTTACTTATCAAGCAGAGCACTTCTTGGATAAAAACAAGGATTATGTAGTAGCAGAACATCAAGATCTTTTAAACGCCTCACATTGTCCATTTGTTTCGGGTCTTTTCCCAAGATTACCTGACGATGCATCAAAGCAGTCGAAATTCTCTTCAATCGGGACCCGCTTTAAGGTAACTTTTGTAATTTGCATATATGGTCCCTTAATTTAATTGTTAATATGCTCATGGTGTGCTGTGAATATGCAGCAACAATTGCAATCTTTGATGGAGACTTTGAATACAACGGAACCACATTATATCAGGTGTATAAAACCTAATGGTGTATTAAAGCCGGGAATATTTGAGAATCATAATGTCTTGAATCAGTTGAGATGTGGAGTGAGTTTAATCCTTTGAATATTTGATCTTCTACATATTATTTTTTATTAAGGCCTTCTCCTTTTCACAAATTCTTGATACTAAATATTTTTTGCAGAAAAATTTGATACTAGATAGTTTGTGCCCAAAATTCTGATATTGAACCGTTTTTGCACAAAATCTTGAGACTGAATAGTTTTTGCGTAAAATCTTGATACTGAATAGTTTTTGTACGAATCTCGATACTGCAAAATTATGATACGCAATAGTTTTTGTGAAATATTTTGATACTGAATAGTTTTTGTGCAAAATCTTGTTATATAACAATTTTTGAAAAAGAACAATTTTTGTGCAGAATCATGATACTGAACAACTTTTGCGCAAAATCATGATACTGAACAGTTTTTGTGCAAAATTCTTGATACTGAATAGTTTTTGCGCAAAATCTTAATACTCGATTATATTTTACGCAAACTCTTAATACTGATTTTGTTTTTCAGCAAACTCTTGATACTGAACCGTTTTTGCATACAGTCTTGCTAATAAACCGTCTTTTACTACAATCTTAATACTATACAGTTTTTGCGCAAAAATTTGATCTTGTATATTTGCACAAATTTTGATACTAAATAAGTTTTGCACAAAATCTTGATACTGAATAGTAATACCACATAAAAATTTGATACTGAAAGATTTTGCGAAAATCCTTGATACTAAATAGTTTTTGCGCAAAATCTTATAATTGGTGCGCAAAATTATGATACTAAATAGTTTTAGTGCAAAGTCTTGATACTAGAAAGTTCTCGCTTAAAATCATAATAGTTTTATCCACATAATTATGAGCATGAGCAAAATCTTAACACAATTTTTGCGCAAATTCTTGACATTGAATAGTTTTTAAGCAAAATCTTGATACTGAACATTTTTTGCGCAAATTCTTGATACTGAATAAATATATTTTATAATCACAGGGTGTTTTAGAAGCAATTAGGATTAGTTGTGCCGGATATCCAACAAAACGAACATTCGATGAATTTCTTGACCGTTTCGGAATGTTAGCTCCAGATGGTTTTGACGGATACGATGATAAATCATTATGTATTGCTATTCTCGATAGAATGGGTTTAGAGGGTTATCAGGTTTGCAATAACTAGACTTTAAACTTAGTATATTTGCATATTAGTCCTTTTAGATTCTAGTAAGTGAAGGAAGGGATTGTTTTTTTTTAGATTGGAAAAACAAAGGTGTTTCTTAGAGCTGGACAAATGGCGGAATTAGATGCACGAAGGACTGAGATTTTGGCTATTGCAGCTAGAAGAATCCAAAGACAAATACGAACTTATCTTGCACGAAGAGAGTTTATTAAATTACGAAAAGCAACAATTCGTATCCAGAAACTATGGAGAGGTAACTAATTTTTTGACCCCTAGTTTTTTTATAAATATACCTTATGCACCTCCCGGAGTTTGAGAACCTTTTATTGGCCCTATTAAACTTTTTAAAACTATCTCCTAAGTCAAACTTAGTGAAATTATATACAAAAAATGTTATATTAGATAATATAAGGACCTACAGTGCAATTTGTTAAAATTTAGCTTATTTTGCATATTATAGGGAAATGTATTGCAAATAACACAAAAAAATATCCTTTGGTCGCCCAAACAAAAAATCTTGGTTCTACCTGTATTTGGGTGCCATCACAACTCAAATTGCACAAAATTTTGATTGGTATATACAGTTTTTGCGCAGAATGTTAATAGTTTTTGATTTTGAATAGTTTAGAACAAAATTTTGATAGTTTTGCGCTAAATGCGCTAAATTATACACCCTTTGTCCCAAAATAGTTGTCAACTTAGTTTTATACATGTATTAAGAAATATAATAAATGCATTCACCATTACTAAAATACCCCACATAAAGTGTCTTGATATTTTAAATATTTATTAATAATTTCTACTACCCTTATCCCAAAATAGTTGTCCACTTAATTTTATACATATATTAAAAAAATCATAATTGCATTCACCATCACTAATATATTCCTCATAAAGTGTCTTGATATTTAAATATTTATTAATAACATTAATTTTAATACTTAAATAAGAGTAATAATAGAAAAAATTGAAAAAAAGTATCTTCATATTCTAAGCAGACAATTATTTTGTTACATAGTAAGTGGATAATTATTTTGGAGACGGAGGTAGTAATAGTTTTTGCATAAAATCTTAATTCTGAATATTTTTTGCACAGAATCTTGATTATAAACATTATTTGCGCAAAATCTTGATAGCGACGAGATTTTGCGCAAAATCTTAGTTTCCAATTGAGACCAAGATTTTGATTTCTTGTATAAATTTTATGTAGGAAAAATTGCGCGTAAGCAATACGAAGATATGAGAAGAGAAGCTGCATCGATTAGAATTCAGAAACATGTCCGGTCCCACAGAGCAAGAATATCTTACAAGAATCTAGGGCAAGCTGTAACAGTAATTCAAACTGGATTAAGAGTAATGGCGGCTCGAAATGAATTCAGACATAGAAGACAAACAAAAGCGGCCACTATAATTCAGACAAAATGGCGAGGTTACCATGCTCGATCTGGTTATAAACAGATGTTGAAAGCTAATATAATACTTCAATGTTTATGGAGAGGTAGAGTTGCAAGGAAATTCCTTCGATCTTTGAAGATGGTAAGTTTTCTTGTTTTTGTGTATAAGTTTTTGTTATGGGTAGATCGTTGATAATTAGTGTTAGGAACGGAGCAAGGATTTTTTGTTGGGCGTGGGGTCCGGCGGAAAAAATAATCGAGTTAATTGCACTATAGGTCCCTATAGCAAAAATGGCAACATAGGCCTTGACATTAATTTTTTCTATAGGGGGTTCGGGAGAAACAAATTAAGTTAGTTCCATTATAGGTCCATATATTGTGCAAAAATTGCACTATAGGCCTTGATATTAGTTTTTTATAGGGGGTGCGGGAGAAACAGGTCAAGTTAATTCCACTATAGGTCCCTATATTATGCAAAAAATGCACTATAGGCCTTGCTTGATAGTAGTTTTTTGTCTACGGGGTCCTGGCAAAAAAAATCGAGTTAATTGCGCTAGGTCCCTACATTATGCAAAAATTGCACTATAGATCTTAATTTTTAATTTTTGAATTAGTTACACTTTAAGTCCCTATATTATATTATACAAAATAACCTATATTTTATTATAGAAAAAACAACATATTTATACAAACTGAATATATAATTAAAGTTGGGGGCCAAGTGAAAGATTATGAATATTTGGGGTGTATAAGGTAATTATATATATTTTATATTTTTCTGCAAGCCTAAAACTCTCTGTACACAGGCTGCACGAGATGCAGGAGCACTTAGGGAAGCGAAGGATAAGCTGGAAAAGCGTGTTGAAGAGCTGACATGGCGATTAGACTTGGAAAAGAAATTAAGGGTAAGTTTGTAATTTACATTTTGGGTTAATAACTCATACAGTCCTTGAACTATTCAAATTGTCAATTTACCTGCTTTATTATTTACACAAAAGACCCAAAAAAAAGTTTTTTTTAAAAATTTAATTCATTTATATTAACTGACATAAAAAGCCGGAGGAAGTTAAATTTGGAAAGATGGAAGTTGGGTCAACATTTTATGTAAATAATAAAAGTTGGATAAGATAAAATACGTACAATGACTATTTTACCCTTGTAAAACTAATGGAAGTTACCTTTTGGTCCACCGTGTCATATCATAAATTCATCACATACCAAACATCCAAGTTTAAAAAGTTGGGTAATTATGTCAAAATGCGAAGAGTATAACGACTATATGGTAATTAACCTTTGTTTGTCTATACATTTTTTTAACATTGGTTGAGCGTACAGGTTGATCTTGAAGAAGCAAAGGGTCAAGAAGTTACAAATTTGCAAAATGCTTTACAAGAAATGCAGGTTCAATTAGATGAAGCACGTGAAGCTATAATTCAAGAAAAAGAAGCTGCAAAATTAGCGATCGAACAAGCACCACCAGTTGTGAAGGAGGTACCGGTGGTGGACACCACCAAGGTGGAGGAGCTGACGAATCTAAATGAAGAACTTGAGGTAATTATTTTTGCAAAAGTGACATTTTTATAGTTTAGTCCCTCATCTTGCAAAAGTGACATGACATTTTATCACCTTTATGTTTTGATTTCATGACAATTTTAGTTCTTTTTTTGTATTTTCATTATGTTATAAGAGTTGCATATTTTGGTACAATGTTTTGCAAGATTAGGGGCTAAATTGTTTTTAAAAAAAAAAAAGATGAAGGACCAAATAGCAAAGATAAGCGTCAAATGTAATATAAAATAGTGTAAATAACTCATTTTGTCCCCCATCTTTGCATATTTTGACAGTTTAGTCCCTTATCTTGCAAAAATACATTGTTTTCCCTTATTTGTATTTTCATTGTGTTATAGGACTAACATTGTCAAAAAATTAAAAGATAAAGGACTATAATCATATGAAGTTACATTTAGTAGATAAGGGACTAAATTGTCAAAAAAATCAAAGATAAAGGACCAAAAAGGTTATAACTCTATTAAAATGCATTGTTTGAAAGACACAAGAATCGGTAGAAAAACAGAGCATAGTACAATAATACATCATATTTTATCCATTGAGAGACCTATAGTGCAATTTTAGTTTAATACAGGGACATAAATTATCCATGCATGGACCTATAGTGCAATTAAATAATTTTTAACTTAATCGCAACACATTTTATTTATGCAGGGAGAGATAACAGAATTAAAGAAAAGAATCGAAGAATTTGAGCAAAGCTATTCCGAAGTACAAAAGGAGAGCCAATTAAGACTTAACGAAGCAGAGGAATCACAGATTAAAGTCTCGGAACTTCAAGATTCAATCGAGAGGTAATTTTATTTATTTTTTGTCGTAAAAAAAGTAAATTATCTAACAATTTTTTATATGATGTGAAAATGCAGATTACAAGTGAATTTATCCACAATTGAATCAGAAAATCAGGTTTTAAGACAACAAGCTTTATCTGCATCAAGTAATGAGGAAGAGTTTACTGAGCAAATCGAAACGTAAGTTTGATTTCTTTCCCGGAAAGAAATATAATGCAATTTTGGAATAATATAGGGACCTAAAGTGCAATTTTTGCATGATATTAGGATCTACATTGCAATTTTTTGCATAAACTATGGACCTATAATGCAATTTTTGCATAATCTAGTTACCTACAATGCAATTTGTGTACAATGTAGGGATCTATATTGCATAATTTTTAAAATCTTCCGTGGCTTCCTTAATTTTTTAAGAATATTATTTTAGGCTTTGATATTTTTTGTTGCTTGTATGAATATTTTGTTGTAACTGGTTATTTTGCATAATTAGGACTTATAGTGCAATTTACTCAAAAGAAATTAATCTAGGGACCTAAAGGGCCATGACCCCCCTTTTTTTTTTGAAAAGTGCTGATTTTACCCCTAAATAGCTTATGGCTCCTCCTGAAATTTTAAGAAATTTCACTTGGTACCCAAACTTCTCAAAAACTCGAGTTCTTTTTTGTTTTTTGATAAAAAATAACCTAGTTTGTTGACTATACATTACATACTATAGGGGACCTATAGTGCAATTAATTCAAAAATAGAACTTATTTTTGCATAATGAGAGACATATAGTGCTTTTTTTTTTGCAAAAAATAGAGACCTATAGTGCATATACTCAAAAATCTGAAAGATTTTTCCTTCTCTTTCAGCTTAAAAAGCAAGATAAAAGATCTTGAATCAGAAAACGAGACACTCAAGAGTCAAAAAGTAGTAGTTGTGGAAAAAATCGTAAGTGTAGATCGCATAATTCCAGAAACAAAGGTACGTTACCTTAATAATAACAATTCAGTCCCTAAAAACAAAGTAATGATCAAAAAGCCCCTTCTTCTTCATGCAGATTTCAGAAAATACCCGCGAAATCGATAATGGTCTGGTTCAAATTCCTGAAGAGCCTGAAACTATAAAACTCGAGCAAGAAATCGAAAAAATCAAAAAAATCGAAAAAGTCGAAAAAATAATTCAAGCTCCGGTCCCACAAGAGATTGATCCAAATGTTTCAACCTTAACGAAACAAAAATCTTTAACAGAAAGGCAACAGGTATTTTTTATTAACACTTGATAAAGGGTAATATGGTAAGTTTATGTGTGATTAATTTTTTCTTTTTTTTTGTGATAGGAAAATCATGATGCGATTATTAAGTGTTTGATTGAAGAGAAAAGATTTGATAAGGGAAGATCTGTTGCTGCTTGTATTACTTTTAAAGCGCTTCTTCATTGGAGATCACTTGAAGCGGATAAAAGTAGTATATTTGATAGGATTATTCATACAATTCGAGCTTCTATTGAGGTATTTAGCCCCTTAATTTTTGTAAAAATGTTGTTTGACCCCTAAAATAGAAAAGAAAATACATTATAGGTACCCAAACTTCACTTGATCCCCCAAACTTTTGTATAATATAGGACCTATAATGCAATTAATTCAAAATAATATAGGGACTTATAGTGCAATTTATTCAAAAATATATGTTATTTTACTTAACAGAGAGTGGGACATATAGTGCAATTCACTCGATGAAAAAATAGATAAATTATGGTCCCCTAAAATTTGACAACCTTCACTTAGTCCCCAAAACTTTTCAAAAATATCTCAAGTCAACAATCAATCAAACTTATCTTGCTTAATTGTATATTATTTTGTATAGTATAGGTCCTACAATACAAAATAATAATAGGGACTCATAATGCAATTAATTTTTAATAATCAGGATAGCACGCAAGATTTATCCTATTGGTTATCAACTACATCAACTTTATTAATCCTTCTACAAAGCACAATAAAAGCAAACAATACACCTTCACGTCGTAGCAGAAGTTCCGCCACTACATTATTTGGAAGAATGGGACAGGTAAATAAACAATCTTATTTACATCCTTAGTCCCTTAACTTTTTGTAACTAACATTTTGATACAAACAGGGTCTTCGCGTAAATTCAGTGAGAATTGGATCATCTAGTGGATATAGTGGAATGGAGGGTAGTCCAAACGCTGGAACAAGGATTGAAGCTAAATATCCGGCTTTATTATTTAAACAACACTTAACTGCTTGTGTTGAGAAATTATATGGAATGATTCGTGATAATGTTAAGAAAGAGATTAGTCCGTTTCTTAATTTGTGTATACAAGTAAGTACCTACAAAAAATTTGTGTGATATAATTATTATGATTTGTCTCGTATTAGATGATATAATTACACATATCGAGCCATGTTATTAGCTAATGATCCTTCAAATTTTTCAGAATGTTACCTTGGCCCCCTTTTTTTGAATTAAAAGAATTTACCTTTTTAAAAAAAATTATATTATTACCTTATAAGTTATAACCCCTCCAAATTTTCAGAGACTTCCTTTAGCTCCCCTTGATTTTTCAAAAAAAGAATTATTATCTTACGAGGTTTGCATAACATAGGGACCTATAGTACAAAATATAAGAGCAATTTTTGCATAAATATAGGGACCTATAGTACAACTTTTGAATGAATAAAGAACCTATAGAGCAATTTTTGCATAATGTAGGGACCTATAGTGCGACTTTTCCGTTATTATAGGGACCTAGGTGCAACTTTTGCATTAATATAGGGACCTATAGTGCAACTTTTGCATAATATAAGGACCTATATATAGAGAAATTTGTGCATAAATAATTAAATATAGGGACTTATAGTACAATTTCTGCATAAATATAGAACATATAGAGAAATTTTTGCACAACGCAGGAACCTATAGTGCCACTTTTCCATTATTATAGAGAACTAGGTGCAACTTTTGCATTAATATGAGGACCTATAGTGCAACTTTTGTATGATATATGAACTTACAGTAATAATTAATTCAAAATAATTTATATCGAGACCAATAGGCACTTTTTGAATAATATAGGGACTTATAGTACAGCTTTTACATAATAGGGGTCTACACTAGGATTTTGCATAATAGGGACCAATAGTGCAAATTTTGCATAATATAGGGACCTGTGGAGCTATTTTTTTGCATAAATATAGTGACCTATAGTGCAATATTTGCATAACACAAAGCCTCATACTACAATTTTTGCGCAACATAGGAACCTATAGAGCAATTTTTTCATAGCATAAGGACCTATAGTACAATTTTTGCATATATATAAGGACCTATAGTGCAATTAACTCATAAATGATTCTAACAGGCACCAAGATCAACAAGGGTAAGACCATTAAGATCACCAAGAAATATTCATTCAAACATTATCGCGAAACAACAGGCCTCAAGTGTAAATTGGCAAAATATCGTAAATTGCTTAGATGGGACTTTAAGAATATTGTCTGATAACTATGTAAGTATTCACATGTTTATTATTTTAATTCATATACACAAAAATAAAATTAAAAAAATTACGCTTTTTTTTTTTTGTGTAGGTACCTCATGTTATTATAAGGAAGATTTTCAGTCAAGTATTCTCGTTTATCAATGTTCAGCTCTTTAACAGGTATTTTAGAAGGTCCTAGAAGCTTTTAGAAGGTTCTAGAAGTATGTTTAATTATTATAAGTTTTTTTTTTTTTTTTTTTTGCAGTTTATTGCTTAGAAGAGAGTGTTGCTCATTTAGTAATGGAGAATATGTAAAGGCTGGTTTAACAGAATTGGAACATTGGTGTATTAGAGCAACTGATCAGGTAAGGAAGGGTAAATAAGTAAATAACCTAGTTGGTCCTTTATATTTGATTTTTTTGATGATTTAATCCCTTATCTATTGATCATGTGATAATGATAGTCCTTTTTTTCGTATTTCATTACATTATAGACGTGAAATTAAAATTAACCCTAGTTTGTTGGATTTAAAGTCTTGATCTTTGTTAAATATATATTATTTTGCAAAATATAGGGACCTATAGTGCAATTAATTCAAATATATATCTTACTTTGCATAATATAGGGACATATAATTTGCAAATATAAGGACTTTAATAAAATATAAATTATTTTGCATAGTATAAGGGACCTATAGTCCATTTTTTTGCAAAATATAGGACCTATAGTACAATGACCTCAAAAGAAAAATACGAAAAAAGGACTAACATCGTCACAAAATCAAAGATAAGGGGCTAAAACGTAACAAAATCGAAAGATAAGGGACTAAAATGTAACTTTTACAAGACAATAAAAGATTAACATCATTTTACTACTATTCAGTGTGCAGGAACATCATGGAATGAACTACAACATTTAAGACAAGCTGTCGGGTTTCTGGTACGATCTAACGGTTCAGATTAATTACAAATGTAAACTTTTTAACTGTTTAGATTGTACTAAACTGTCTTCTAACATTACAGGTGTTACATCAGAAAGCTCAGAAATCATTGGATGAAATCACAAATGAAATTTGTCCGGTAATTACATAGATCCCTAAAAAATTTGGCAATATATAAGGGACCTATAGAGCAATTAATACAAAAAGTTAACTTCTTTTGCATAATATAGGGACACAAATTGTATATTTGCAAAATATAGGGACATCCAATGCAATTATCACAAAATATAGGGACCTATAGTGAAATTAATTCAAAATATAACTTATTTTGTATAGTATAGGGATCTATAGTGTATTTTTTGCAAAATTTAGGTACCTATAGTGCACTTTTTGCAATATATAGGGACCTATAGTGCAATTAAAATCAACCATATAACTTAGTTTGCATAATATAGGGACTTATAGTGTACATTTGAAAAAATTAGGGACCTATAGTGCAATTATATGAAAATATAACTTATTTTGCATAGTATAGGGACCTATGGTGCATTTTTGCAAAATATAGGGACCTATATGATATATCTTTAATACCCCTATCATATATTTAATTTTGCTTTTTAAATTAGATGTTGAGCATTCCACAAATCTATCGCATTGGAACTATGTTTTGGGATGACAAATATAGTACACATGGATTATCTCAAGAGGTACGGTTTTACGTTTTTTGCAATTAACCCCTGTAATTTAGTAAAATTGCACCCTACCCCCTATAGTTTTTTGTGATTAAATGTTTATGAATATTCAGGTAATTGGAAAAATGAGAACTTTAACGCTCGAGGATTCAGTTACAATCCCGAATAATACGTTTTTACTCGATGTGAACACAAGGTAATACACATAAAACTTAGAGGACTTAAATGATAATTTACAAAAATATAATACTAACTAATTTTTCTATATTTCAGCATACCTTTCTCCGTTGAAGAAATATCACAATCCATTCAAGAGATTAGTATTTCAGATGTGGACCCACCAACTCTTCTTCGTCAAAAATCGGATTTTCATTTCTTATTTCAATCAACAAATTGAAAATTTTATATTTCAATTTTGTGAAAGTGTGTGATTGAGTAATGAGTGTTTTAGTGCAAAGTTTTGATTTATTTATTTTATTCGCGCTTTTTCGCGAAATCAAATGATAGTTTTTTTTTTTCATTCTTTGAGTCCATTTAGGACTGATCCAATAGGGTGTTGGATAGGTTTGATGAGTCTGAGTTGTTGCAAGGATTATTATAAAGAATATAGATTTATTTTTTCGAGTTAATTGAACTATAGACACCTATATTATGGAAAAATTGCATTATGTGTAAATTGATCAAACTTTTTTACACATTAAATTATTCTATACAAGGTTGAAAGTGAAGAAAAACAGTTGTGCATTCACATAATACACTATCATTTGACGATGAGTGGTGTTTTTAAAACTAAAAGTGATAAAACAAATGCAAGTATATAAATTGAGTAATATTAAAGGATAGAGGATTATGTTAAAGATTACATGTATGTTATTGAGAAAGTGATGATCACTTATCTGAATGTAATGGATTTCGGGGGCAATGTAGCAAGGCTTCCACGGTTGTTCAGGGCGGTGAGTGGAGGCTATTGGTGGTGAATGTGTGCATTCCGGTGAAGTCTGGGATAGACGTTTCGCTTTTTTCTTCTTTTTCTGAAAGCTTTCAAAACGTTTCGTTATACAGTGTAAAAATGGGTAAAAAATGAATAAAGGCCCATTTACACATTAGTCTTTTAATTAAAAGTATTTTAATAAACCTTCATTAAAAACAATCAGACCATAAAACTAAACTTTCCTCCCATTAGGTTTAGAAATTAAAATCCACTCTCTCTTACGAGAAAACCCACCCCTCTCTTTTTCTTTGCTCCCGTTTGCCTCTACTGTGCATCAGAAAACCCGCTGCCAGACCTTCTCACCTTCCCGCCGCCGTAGACCAATTCTTCTCCATTCCCACTTTCTTGTCGTGCGCCGCTCGCCTCCTGCACTAGAAAACAGCCGCCTTCTTGCACCAGAAAACCAGCCTCCCTCTGGTCTCACCTTCCCTCACTTTATTCCGGTATCACTTCCCCTCCATTCCCAGCAAATCTGTCGCCCAACTGCACAAGAAAACCGTCGTCGTGGACCAGAATTCGCCAGATCTTTTCAGATCTGGCCATTGTCCACCTTCTTCAGCACAAACCACAGCCGGATCCTGCCCCACCCTCTTCTTCTCCACCACCATGAGCGCCACCCGCTTCATCGATCTCAGATCTATTTATTCAGACCTCCAGTAACGTACCCCTTTTTTTGCATTTTCAGGGGGTATATACCCATTGTTCTGTATTTTCAGGGGGGTCTTCCGCTCAAGCTCTGTACAAGATCTCGTCGTGAAGTTGAAAAACGCCGCCCCACCTTCTCACCTCCCCACCTCCCTCTTCACCACCAGAAATCCGACGCCATTCGTCAAGATCTCGCCACCAGGAAAGCGCTCCTCTGTACAAGATAACCACCATTAACGAGCCAGAAAAGGTCACGCCTTAGAAAACCGTTCTCACGATGCCACCTCCACTACCATGAGCGCCGCCCCTTTCATCGATCTCATATCTGTTGATGCAGATCTAGATCTGTTAACGTACTCACTGTTTTGCATTTTCAGTGGGTACATACCCACTATTTTGTAGTTTTTGTGGGTATATACCCGTTAATTTTTTGTGGGTATGGATCTTTATCATTGAGCTGGAATGGCATGGACCTTAACAAGAAAAATGTATTGTGAAAACAGTGGGTATATACCTCCGAATCATAGCACGAACCTTGGCAAAAAGAAGGACACTGGACTAGAAAATTTAAACCAGAAATTTGGCACCGGGACTTGTAATGTAGTTAAAAAATAATGGGTATATACCCCAAAAAATCTAACCAGAAAAATCATAACCAGACCTTTAAAAAACATAACATCTAACTAGGCCTTTAAAAATATCATTTCAGAATTTGAGGCCTAAAAACGTATATTCCTCTGTAAAAATTGGGAAATTCTATTTTGACTCGGGACGTTAGGCTAATATTTACAATATTCTGATGATGATTTGAATTGATTGAAGATTAAAAACTGATTTATATATATTAAGTCAAATATTTTTTAAGATTAATCCAGAAAACATTAAGAATAAAATATTATTCAATTTATATTTTCTTTTGTAAGAAATTGTCACTAGAGAAGGTAAAAATTGATTAATGTTGGATACCTTCTTAGATAATAATTTTTTTATGTCTTTTAGTGACTTTAAGAGAATATAGTTTTGCATCTTTTGAACAATTAACTCATATATCAATAAAAATAAAATATAAATATTATACTTCATTTAAAAAATGATGAAATTAATATAAATTTAAAATATTGAACATTGAGATATCAATATTTGGTTAATAAGGTAAAGTTAAAGATAAAAGTCAAAATAAAGACAAATGTATATTTGAAAGACATGTTATTCTTTACCGAGAACGGGGAAAGATTTATCTCACTTTTACAACGTAGAAATTGTTTTTTCGTGATGTACTCGAGAATAATCTCAATTGAAATGTTTGAAACTCTTCTTTAATTCGTGATTAGTCCTACAAAATGAACATATCATTAAAATATCACACCACCAAGACGGCTACTTTAGGCTTCTTCTTTTTTTCTTATATAAAACAAATTTTATCAAAACAATTTTTTTATAGTTACAAAAGGTTTCGGAAAAGAAATTTTGCTTTAGCTAAATAAATATATTTTGATTTTTTTGGATCAACTCTGATTGGGATGGGTAGAGAATAAGTTATCTCATTTAATCGATATAATAACGATAATGTTCAATATTAACATATATTGTACATGTGAGTTATGAACTATATATGTGGTTAGAACTTGTGTGTTGATCGTGCAAAAAGGTAATTTCTTACATATGTTAGAGGATGAGGATAGATTCATAATTGCTTGGATCAACTCTGCAATACTGGTTTGCAAGAACTTGTAAGACAAAACAAGAATGTTAACACTCCACGAACATTATCCTCGAAGGTACTTTGACGCTTAACTCAATAGAGGTTTATGATGAAACCCGAAAACAGAATTTAGTGGAGATAAGCTAATGAATATATTGTAAGTATTTGTAGGGTAAATATACTAATATGCCAATTACTTTTATCAAAATGAAGTATGTAATTGTTTATAAAGTGTCATAATCTTTAGTTACAAATCCAAGATTTTATGTTTATGGGGACTAAATGTTAGAAAAATCACCAAGGTTCATATTTACCTTAATGGATGGGTTTAAAATATGAAATAAATAAACTATAAGAGTTAATTTTAGGACAAGTGGGGATTGTGTTTTGTTACTAACATTTTTTCCTTACAAAAACCGACCCCTTTACCATGGATTGGTCTACGATGGTCATTAGACATTCCTTAAATGTAGGTAGGTTAGTTAAAAGCGGGTTTCCCTTCTAATAACTATTGACTAAGTGTTAAGGAAGTTTAACAAAGTTCTTGACCATAATGGTGGATTGCGTGTACAATAGGTACCGTTAATTTCCAATCCTATCTTGGATAAGATCGAGAAATCTAACAATATGGTTGTACACGATCAACTCATGAAAGTTTAATCATATATGTTAAGTATAATTAGAATGTATTTGAGGTATAAGATATATTATCTCATGACCGAAGTATGTTTAATTGTATGAGATAATGACAAGTATATCTATTATATACATCTCAAAATCTGATAGTTCGTGTGTGATATATTATCGAGAATTGAGATTTGATGGAAACATGACCGAATCATTATATATGTTCGCTATGTTAGAGTCTTGCGAACTATCTTTAAGAGAAACCTTATAACAAAAACATTATTTTGTCATATCATTCTATATATAGACATGTTTGAGCTACATTTACATTATTATTTCATATTAAATTTATATTATAGAGATAGAAATGACTATTTTACTCTTCTTAATTAAATAACATTATCTAATCAATTTTGACAGACCTTTCCAAAGTTTTAAAATACATAATTATGTCAATAAAAAAATCAAATAATTGAGGTACCTAGTATGCAATTTACAATAAATTCTCTTTATTCCCCCACTTCTATATCCTCTTCCCTTTCCCATTTTCAAGAACTCCAACACCTAATCCACATAGTGGATAAGAAGAAAAAACACACTCACTCTCAACTCAACTCTCCACCATGTCTCTCTCAATCACCACACCCTTCAAACCCAAACTCTCCTTCCACACATCATTCCTCCCTTCCTTCCCCAAATCCTTCAAACCCTTATCCCTAAAATGCCCTTCTTCATCTCCTTCACTTCAAATCACAAAATCCTCCATGGAAGCTGGAATAGGCGTAATGGGTACAAAACTCGGCATGATGACTTTCTTCGAAGACTCAGGAACCGTCGTACCAGTCACCGTTATAGGTTTCCGTGAAGGTAACATTGTTACACAAGTGAAAACCGATGAAACTGACGGTTATAACTCCGTTCAAGTTGGGTATAGACGTGTACGTGATCGTAAACTCACGAAACCTGAAATGGGTCACCTTGAAAAATCTGGGATTATACCTCTTCGTCATTTACAGGAGTTTCGTTTAGTTTCTGTTGATGATTTTGAACCTGGTCAGAAAGTAGTGTTTTCGGAAATATTTAATGAAGGTGACCTTGTTGATGTTTCTGGTACCACCATTGGAAAAGGGTTTCAAGGTAATTAAACAAATTACAAGTGTTTGTTTTAAATGTAGCATTTTTGTCTCTTATCTCTGCATTTCGTACATAAAATTCAAGTATTTGGTCATTTATTATTGACTTTTTTGACACTTTAGTCTCTTAACTAGTAGATATTGCATTTTGGTCCTTTTTACAACCATTAAATTGTCCCCAAATATCTTTTTGTTGATTTAAATGCACTATAGGTCCTGTATTATGCAATATTATGCAAAATTTGAGGTACCTGCATTATGCAAAATTGCGTGTATTATTAAATTAGTTTCATTATAGGTCCCTATATTATGCAAAAAAAAAAAATTGAAAAATAATTGCACTATATGTCCCAATATTATTCAAATTTGTACTATAGAAGCCTACATTGTTCAAAATAACTATATTATTGAATTAGTTGCACTATAGGTCCCTATCTAATACAAAAAATCAAAATAATTGCACTATAGGTCCCTGTTTTGTGCTAAAAAATTTGACCAATTTAGTCCCTTATCTTTGGGTCTTGTAACAACTTTAGCCTTTTTTTGTATATCCACACGTATCACCATACTATTAAGGTGATAAAAGACTAAAATACCCTTAATAACGTAATGTGCACTATTTGCGTTATTTTAGTAAACTACAAGGGGTTAAAATGCAAAACATAATTCAATTTATTAAATTTGACTGTATAGGTGGAATTAAGAGACATCATTTTAAAAGAGGTTTAATGACCCACGGGTCAAAAAGTCATAGACAACTTGGATCAATCGGAGCGGGTACAACACCGGGTCGTGTTTACAAAGGCAAGAAAATGCCCGGAAGAATGGGCGGGACCACCAGAAAAACGAGGAAACTAAGGATAGTGAAAATTGATCATGACTTAAATGTTGTAATGATCAAAGGTGCGGTCCCGGGTAAACCAGGAAATCTTATTCGTATTACTCCGGCGAAGATTGTTGGAAAAAATATTCCCAAAAATTAGTATGTTGTATCGTTTGTTGATCATTTTCTGATGTAATCTAATTAGCATATAGTGTATCAGAAATGTATTTTTTTTGTTACTGTTTTTCGGTAAAGTATTCCTTTTTTAAGAGATTGTTGCATACGGGTTATCTTGCATACACTAATTCTCTTTTCTTATTGGCTATATTTATTTGAAATATCAAAGGAAAGCCTTCCAATGCATTGGGTAGGTAAAACCTTTTCAATTTTACTTTTTACAAAGATTATAATCGTAAGCCTCTTTGTATATGTATAATAACTTTATACGATTTTTACTCAACGGGTTTTGAATACATCCCATAAGGCCTAACCAAAGCTCACTGATCTTAACTATTGGGGCTAACTCAATGGCCAGGATCTTGTCTCTCATCTAAGAGGTACAGGGTTCGAATCCCCTTAGTCTTGTTATTTAAAGCGAAGAAAGAGGTGCAAGGTTCGAGTCCCTTCCCTAAAAATTGGTAACCTAGTTCTGATTAAGTGGGAATATGCATGAGGAGACATGTATATTTCCTATGGAAATAGTCGTGGTGCGCGTAAACTGGCTCGGGCACCCATATATCCAAAAAAAAACTCACTTATCTTTCCCGACCAAAAAATAACTTATTTATCTTCTATTCTTACTAAAAACCTTTATATATTAATAGTATAGGTCAAAATCTCATTTATTTTTTTATCGTTTTTTTGTTTTTTATTTTCTATATATACTAATTTCTTTTCTAACCCTAAAAATCTACACTCTCTCTCATTTCTTTTTTTTTTCTCCTGTAAAGCTACCTTTTATTTTCTAATCTCCTATCACTTTACTCTCACTTTCTTACTCACTCAAGAAAATCGTCTTTTTCACTAGCCTACATCTCTGGCGTGAGATGTGAGTTGTTTGTGCTCAGCCACCAAGATCCACCTGAATTTATGTAGGTCTGAGATGAAAGTTCGCAACCATGGATGGAGGCCTGCAAAAGCTTTGCCGGCGAGATTCGTGGAGATGCTCGATGCTTGAAATTCGTGAAGCTCTTTTCGTAAGAGATGCTCGATGTTCGAGGTTCGTGAAGCTCTTGAAGACTGTGGAGCCGCTCGTCATTTTCGAGGTGGTTCGTATCTCACCGTTCGAGGAGAAGACACTGTTCAGTGAGGATAGGTGGTGCCGCCGTTCGTGAGCAGGAGAAGGAGGAAGACAACAGAACCTTCTTCGTTCCCAAAGATTTACAGAGAGGTGGTGTCGCCGTCTTCGTGAGCAGCAGAAGGAAGAAGAAAGTTTCGAATTCGACGCCATGGAAGACAACTCCTTCTTCGTCGTCGGAGATCTATGGAGTTTCGAGCTCGGTTCGATTTTCGAAGTTGCAGAGCTCGTCGGAGAAGACCAAGTCGTTGTGACGCGAGCCATCTACCCGGCAAAGCACAGTGAAGCTGCTGCGAACGAGTGATGACGGATCCAGCCATGGAGTTGCTAAGCTTTGCCAGTGAGCTCGTGAGAAAATGAGTTCGAAGCTATTTCCAGCCAAAATATCTATGCTGATAGAAACTCCGACGTGGGAGCAGATTCATTTTTTTCGTTTTAATGTAGTGATGTAATTTTTTTATTCTTAGATGGTTTTTCTTTTTCTAGTTGTAATAGTGTATCTTTTTTAAATTTTAATAAAATATAATTTTATAGATATTACTCTGTGTTTTGGAATATCACTCAGTTTTTTTATTGAGTACTATGTGTTTTTTAATATTAGTCAGTATATTTTACCAAGTACTGAATGTTCGTTCGCTGAGTACGCAACAAATTGTTAGATACTTAGTGTTTCAATTTCGATACTCCGTATTTTTTTCCGACACTTTGTGTTTCTTATTCTCTGAGTACTTTGTAAAATCACTGAGTACACCACCGGTGGTGGCGATGGTCGGTGGTCAGAAATGAACAGTGCTAACACTCAACAATTTTTTTTGTCTATAAGTGTTTTTTGTATTATATAAGGGTATTTGAGTATTTGATCATCCTAATGGTCTCTTTAAAGAAGAATCTTTTATCAAGGTCCACATAGGATACAATCTCTCTTTCCAAGACGGCAAGACCTCGTAGGTCAATCACTCTTATTGTATTATCTTATGCATTTTGTACACGCATAATTCTCATATCTCCAAACATTGTATACACATGTTTTATAGGAGAGTCTGTGACACCTTTGATCTTCTCTTCTTTACCATACTTATTATAAGTAGCTTAGGTTAGGGAAAAGGATAACTTAATTTTTTGGGTTACTTAGATCTCTCATTTCTTTTTTATTTCTAGCCAATTTTATTTTTTTAACATAAATAGTTATACTTAACGGTTAAAATTTTGACTTTCTTAAAATTTGTTTTGTATCTTTCATTAACTATTTATATAAATGAGTCAATTATCTTAAGCATCTTAAGAAAGGTTAACATTGCCATTAAAAGTCATACACTAATAAGTACCTAACAAATGACTACAATGTCCTTATAATATTAAAAAGAATTCGGAAGCATAAAAGAAAGATAAAAACAAAAACAAATGTGTATATTTATAACAAAAAGCAAAAGCAAAGCACGTACTAAACACACTTCAATACATGCATAAACCCTCTTCAAAAAATCTAAACAAAAGATCAAAGCAAAAAATCTACAGATAAAACAAGAAAATCAGAACGAGATCACGACCGCAGAGATAGAAATAATCAAGGAATATGAGAGAATCAGCGGAATAAAATCACAACAAAAAAACAAAAAAGAAGTAATGCACTAATTTCTGGATGGATTTTTTATTTTTATTGATGATATTTAAGGATAAATAGTTACATTTATGGATGACATAGCATCTAATGTGTTTATAAATAAAGTAATGCCTGAAGTGATATTGTGTATATAAGTTAGAGTTCAAAAACTTATGGATGATGAACAAAAATAACTGTTAATGAATGTGTTTTGATGTAAATTTATACATGTTATAGTAATCATACTCGGTTAGAATGATTATACATGATACTATAACAAATGTTATACTACAAACTGTGAAATTAGTGTTAATGAACTAATAGATTTAGTAATTCATCTTAAATAGTTGAATTGATAAACTTAATTGTTCATGTTTGTTGTGAATTGTGAAAATCAAACTTTCAATGTAGATTAGGAAGATTAAGTTATTTGTGTTAATTGCAAATAAAACTATTGTATACTGTGAATAATGAAGAATAACAATGCATGAACTGCTGTCAATGAAGAATAGAAGTGCAAGAACTGTTGTTAATGATTATATGTTGTTTGGTGGGAACAAAACTATTGTTAATGATTGAGTTCAGTTGTAAACAAAACTCACACTTCAGTTGTTAATATTTTATGGAATTTGTACTTGATTCAGTGATTAACTAATGATTGGAACTAAAATAATTATGGAATACAGTGATTTCTAATGAATGCATATGATAGTAGAATGTAAGAGCTGATTAAATGAAATGATAGTATTGAATTGTTGTTATTTGGTAGGAATTGTCCTACCAAACAACAAATAAAATATAGTTCAAATATATTGTTTTGAGATGTTAATATTAGGTAGGAATTGACACCAAACATTGACTAAAAATCTAGTAATGATTTGACTTAAGTTTTTGTTATTAGGTGGGAATTATCCAGCCAAACAAAAATAAAATCACATGAATAATTGACATAAGTTTTTGATATATGGTGGGAATTGTTCCATCAAACAAAAACAAGTGAAAATACTTAGAATAATTAATTTCATATGTTAATTTCATATTCTAATATGATGATTTAGTATCTGATATATTATTTAACTTTAATCATAGAAAAATGGCACAAAGGTACAAATCGGTACTAGATGGAATGTGCCAGATTCTTTGTTCAAAGTAGGTGAAAAACAAACATGTAAGAGCCTGCAAAAATCTCTTATTTTACCTACTAATAAAGGCTATCTACAAGATCGCACAAGCTGGAGCAAGGAAGTCAATGAAATCAAACCCGAAAGCAACAAAAATGATTATAGATGCATATGATAAGAAGACGAAAGAAATTTCTTTTTGGAGAAGACGATCAAACTGACATCACATGATGAAAGATTGACAATGGGAATTGAAGGCAGAACAAAACCTGTATCGGGGAAGACAAAAGAACAAGTTTTGGACTCGGCATGGTACCATAAAATTTTTGAAGATATCGATGGCCAACCAACATAAAATATTATAAAAGAAAAAATAGACGATATGTTGATGAAACATGATCAAATAAAAGAAGACCTTGATGATTTTGCAAGGTTATTAAATAGGATCGGACTACACACTTGCTTTTTTCCAGCCTCAGCAAGAAGATTAGACTCGTGGGTGGTAGGGGTATCTGGTGTCGCCTAGGGTGTGATAAAAATAAGATATAAATAAAGCAAGTAATCACCCTAGACTAAACACAGTACTGCAAGTATTACAGGACGTATGCAAGTTTTTATGATAAAAAGATTCGTTCCTCAGAGACTTTAGTGTGTTAAACATATTGGTAATTAAATCAGAGTAGCAACTATTTAATTAAAAGACAAGAAAAGTAAATAAGTATGATCAGGAGATCAGTGATTAACTAAATAAATTAAAAGTAAAGACAATAAAATAAATATGAGAGAATAACGATGAGAAAATATAGCTCAGGTTTTGCTCGTATGCACTAATCATTCTGTTTCTTCTACTAGTTAATAAGGGTGATAATAGCTCTTAGATAAGTAGTCAGGATTCTAAATTCCTCCTTACCCCTGGCGACCTCACAATCACGAGGGGACTTAAATAGGGTGCTCCTACGCCACTAGGTTCCTAAATGAGACTAGCCTTCTAATGATGATGGGTGATTAAACCAAACCCTAATGACTATCTAGTTAGGCAAGCCCGTCAGGATCACTACCGCACATTAGATGTTTATATGGTGTTTAAATAATTAGACAACCCTTCCGGGTGACCATCTAACTACTATTAGCACGTCCCTAAATTGATCAGGTTTAAGACAGACAATAAATCAAAGCACTTAAAACAAATACATGGTTAAGCAGCTAGAATCAATTTAAAATAGTTCTCCCAAAGAAACATAGATAGAAGAAAATAGAATTCATAGATTATACATATGCAAAATCCAAGCTATGGGAAAATTAGTTCATACTAGAAAGAAATAAACTAAAAGAAAGATACATACTGTCATCTTGCTCTCTTGAATGATCTCTAATGATGAATGAAACTTAAGGACTAATTGTGGGAGGCAAGGATAAGAAATGACGTGTTTATAATAGTTAAAGGGTGTATTTATAGGAGTCTAGGAAGCCTAAAACGTTTTCTTGGAGTGGAAGACAAGTAATTGGACTTCTAGTCCAACTCAAATTCGTAACCCTAAAATATAGAAAAGGTAATAAACTGTTGTTGTCTTTGTTTTGGCCGTAACTTCTTCAATATTGCTCCGATTGATGCGTTCTTTATATCGAAACTGATCGTCTCAAAAATATGTACAACTTTGCTATGGACAATTCTTTCAAATTCCCATCCAATCTTGAGTTATGATCACTTTTGTGGACGTATTTGCTGGAATTCAGATTTACTTGACAACTTTTTTTTTCCTATTTTATCTTTTCCTTCCTTTATCTCCAGTTTCCGACATTATCTTACTTTATCTCTTGGAAATGATTTGGTATCTAATTAATTACCATATATCTTTAAAGTTTCACAATTAACAAACAATTAAACCAAATATGCTCTAAAAATAATAAATCATCAAATCAAGACAAGAAATAAGAAAATACAATAATTCTAATAAATATCGAGTATAAATTCCTAATAATTACTAAAAATGATGTCTCAAACTAAGATTAAATCATCACAAATGGGGAGACATCAGTATCCAAAGATTTGGAAAATCTGTGGAAATATGTTTGGGGGTCGGAAATGTAAATCAACTAATAGATTCAATAGAAAGCTGAGAAAGTCACATATTAATGGACCAACATGCATCCTACAGGTAAGTCTTTGTTGAGTCCTAAACTAAAAAACATGTTATTTGTACAAATTTTGTATTAACTAAGAACGTATAAATGCATTTTTTTTGTCGTCGTTCTTCTTCGAACATGTAGATATGTGGAAACCTTCTGAGAAGAAAGCATACCCGAGGATCTTGAAGTAGCTAAAAATCCACAAAAGATAGTGCTTTCAAACAAAATTTCTAAACAGGGTCAAAGAAGAAAAGGTAAATTTTATTACTAATGTATAATTATAACAACTAACACAAAAAATCTGATAAAATTTTAACAGCTTTAGAAAAACTTATGCAGATGAATGTTGAAGACCTGTTGATAAAAGGACATAAAGATAAAACAATAAAAAAAAATTATCGACAATGATGAAGAAGTGAGATAAAGAAAAAGAGGATGAAGAGGAAGAAGAAACGGAAGAAGATGGAGAGGAAGAAGATTGTGATGATAATAACAAAGAAAATGAAGACAGCGGAAAAAGAAGATTGTGGAGGATGATGAAATAAGAAAAAAATAAAATGGAAGAAAATTACTGATTTTAGTGGAACACAAAAGATGATACCACACTCGCATATATCTTGAAAGAATCCAAGAGAAAAATAAATATGACAAAATAAATAAAGCAATAATATTTCCACTGGAGTATGCAAATTCAGAATATGAGACAGACAAAAGCTTGGGGAATGAAGATGGGGGAAAGAAGAAGTGAATTTTTTTTGTTAATAATTCAAACCCGAAAGAAGAAAACAAAAAGAATTTAGAAGGTTTTGAAAATTCAAAAGAAGGTGATGAAAAGGAAGAGAATTTAGTCGAACAATGACAGTATGAAAATCAAGGACCTTATAAAGAAGAAGAAGAAGAAGAAGAAGAAGAAGAAGAAGAAGAAGAAGAAGAAGAAGAAGAAGAAGAAGAAGAAGAAGAAGAAGAAGAAGAAGAAGAAGAAGAAGAAGAAGAAACAACTAAACTGAAGCAACAGTTAAATGAACTAACTATTGTTAATGAAAAAATAAAAGAAAATAATCGGATACTAAAACAAGATCTAGATGAGAAAAAAAAACTGAATTCGAAGGGGTAATGCTTGGCATAGATGAAATGGATGGTATGCTATTGTTGGATTAACGTTCTTTTAATCTTATTTTAATATTTTCCAAATCTTGTTTCAAATATCCATGTAATAGTGCATTACACTTGTCATGTCTTGTATCTATGTAAATGCATATTTTCCATGAATTAACATTGTTTTCCAAAGTATTCTTATTGAACTGGACCGACGTACCGGTGTCGTGACCGGCATACCGGTGGAAATAGCCGTTACCCAACGGTCACATGCCACGTTGGAGTCTGCCGTTGGACTAGAAGACAAATCGGACCGGCATACAGGCCAGAGGCAGTATGTTGCCTATAAAAGGGAGCTTATTGTCATACAATTAACCACCTCTTACCAACACAATTATTACAAGTTTATATACATCCATTAGAGGTCTCAACCTATCAAAGTTTATCGATCTAAGCTTGATCATTCAACTTGTCATATCTACTCAATCAAGGAGTTAATTCAAGAAGTATTCAAAGTCTAATTCACACAAGAGGAGTTTTGAAACTTAAAGTTATATCTACTCTTTAGGAGTTCTTAGTAAAGTTATTTCAACCAATCAAACACTTTTTTTATCCTCTTAGATATAGTCTTCGTAATAGATAGATTAAGAGGGAGTGTGTGAGTATAGGGAGTATGCTTGGTTTTCTTGTGTTTTGATAGCACAAGAGTTTACTTCGTAATATCGAAGTGGTTGTAAGGGTATTGTGTTCTCACCCTGGTTAAGAGAGACACGGAAGCTTAGGTAAGAAGCTTTAAAATCCTAAGGTGGCCACCTTAGTTAGTGGATTAGGGATTACCGAACCACTATATGCCGTAGTGTACTTTCTATCACTTATCTCTTTAATTAACGTATATTGATTGCTCGTCTTTTCATTTATATCAAACCTAGTTATACCATTGAATGATCCCGTAAGAGTTTGATATATATTGACTTAGAAGTTTTTCGGTAAAATTATTATCGTCCAAAATATTTTTAATTAGGCATTAATATTATTAGTATTTTATTCAACCCCTCCCACGTCTAGGACTCTCTACTACACAAACGAGAACACAACAAAAATGACGAGTATTCAAGAAAGTTGGAGCTTAAAATGTAGAAATAGGTAGAACTCAGAATAAAGGTAATAATCAATGAATCGATGATAAGGAAACTTCAAAAATATTGATGAAATGTATGATGGGATTATAGAAGAAAAAGTAGCAAAGGTGGAGTCTCTACATCAAAACAAGAAAATGAATCAAGAAATAAATCGGTTGAAAAAAGAATTAGAAATGCTAAGAGAATCTAGGAATAAAGAAGTTTCTTTAGAATAAGAGAACGTGATCTAAAAACAAAAACTCATAATGTCTTAAACTAGCAAGAAAACTGTAGAAGAAACTGGCACGGTGGAAGATGAACTGCTTCATTACGAGGAATTAATGGACGAATAACAGAACTTGAATGATGAAATGGAAAACGGAAGTGATAAGGATTCTCTACAATTTAGTTGGACGACTAACTCGAAAACCGAGAGGAAAAAACAAAAGTGGAGCAGAATATGATTAAATGAAGGGAATCACCAAACTCCATGGTGAAAAAAACCAAGCAAGATGAGAGAAAAGGTAGGAAAATAAATATTGCGATGAATATTTTTGAGCTTCGTTACTAAAGGAACCGATGATTGTCACTCTGAAGGGCAAAAAACAACGATTCTGAGAGAAATAATTTGCAAAGAAGAAGACTATATGACGCTGATTCATCTAGGAAAAATAATCCCAACAAGATGAAAATGTGGCTTGGTGGGAAGATAACCGGGGTATATGTGGATGAAGTCGTGCAAATAGGAAGAGATGGGCCAATACCCGATAGTGTAAGTTTATTGTTGTCGACTGAAAATGCATAAGTTTAAAATAGTAAATTAATCTTTATGTTTAACAAAATGTAGGTAGGCAGTGCAATTCTCAACATATGGGAGAGTGAACATCAGGTAGAAGATCGTGTCTAAGACAAGCAAATCCTGGAACTGCTGAGTTCCATACACATGCCCATAAACATATGGTAAGAATTTATGGTTCATGATTTTTAATTTTTTGGACACATTTGTTTCTAAAAATTATTATTAAGGTTAAGGTTAAGGTTAAAATTTTGGGTTAATGTTAAGATTAAGTCTAAGGGTCAAGATTAATGGTTAAAGTCAAGTTTTAGGTCAAGAATAAGGTTAAGTTTTAAGATTTAACATTTAAGGTTTAATAAAATTTAAGGTTTGAGGTTGAATATCAGCGCGATGAATCTTCATCTGGTTAAAGTTAGAATTAAGGTTTAAACCTTAAGGTTAAGAATAAAGTTAGGGTTAGGTTAAGGTTAAAATTAAGGTTAAGGTTAAATATTGATAAAAGTTAAGGTTAAGATTAAAGTTCAAGGTTTAAGGTAAAGTTTACAGTTAGTGTTAAGGTCAAGGTTAAGGATCAAATTTAAGGTTTATGGTTTATGTTTCAAGGTTCAAGATTAAGGTTAAGTTTAAGTTTATAGTTAAAGTTAAGGCTAAAGTTAAGGTTAAGTTTAAGGTTAAGGTTGAGGTTAAGATTTAGGTTGAATATAAGTTTAAGGTTAAGGTTATTTTTCATATATTAACACATATCCAAATTATTTATGGTTCATGATTTTAAATTTCTTGTACACATCTATTTTCAGACTTGTAAAACATTTGTTGTATTTAACTTGCATATATTTTTTTAAATAAATTAGTTCATAGGTAAAAGTATAAGGTTCAAATTTAATGGTTGTGTTTCAAAATTCAAGTTTTAAGGTTTATAGTTTATGGTTCATTGAAAAGGGAAAAAGTTTGTTCCACTAACGCGATTCGACTTGGTCTCCTGGATAAAAGTCAAATATCCAAGCAACTAAGACGATAAAAACTTATAAGATTGCGCTTAGCGTAGAACGAATACGGATCTTTCAGATGTCTAATGGAGTGTGATAAGGAACAATTAAGTTAATTTAATAATCAAACCATTAATGCAATCAATGCGAAAGAGCGAATTAAGGGGTCATGCATTAATGTCATTAATTGTTTCTACTAAATTAAAAAAACCATTCGCTATATTTAATTCCCTATTAAATAGTAACAAAAAGGAGTCTAAACCACGAACGATGAAGTTTGAACCTTATATGTTTAACAATAAGGTTAAATTTTAACCTTAACTTTACATTAATACCGAATACTATTTTACTCCCTCCGTTTCAAAATGTTTGTCCACTTTATTTTTCACACAAATTAAGAAAATTAATGATTACAATTCCTATTACAAAATTACCCTTTATAAAGTGTCTTGATATCTTAAATGTGTATTGAAAATATAAATTTTAATTTTTTAATAGGGGTAGTAATGAAAAATATTGGAAAAAGTGTCTTGAAATACTAAGTGGACAAAGATTTTGATACACCAATTATAGTAAGTGGACAAACATATTGAAACGGATAGAGTATTTTAGATTGATATAAATAGTAATTTTAATTACTTATAAATTAATATATGGGTCAATTGCCCAAAGGGTCTTGAGGAGATTTATAGTGCCACATACAAGCTAGTCAATTCCTCTCTCCTTCTTAGATGCCAATAAGATATCCAATGTCATAACTACCCTTCTAGTGCATATAAAACAAACAAAAGATTTTTTTCTCTCTCCTCCATTACCATTAATCTCTCTCCTCCTTTATCATTTTTTCTCTCTCCTCCTTCATTAATTATCAAATAATTTCCAGCTCTGACCACAACCACCGATCACCGTCGGCCACCTCCGGCCACCGCCGGAAAAAGTTCTGAGCGTAGAATAAAGTTCTGAGCATAAAAATAAAGTTCTGAGAGTAGAATAAAGTTCTGAGCATAAAAATAAAGTTCTGAGCCTGGAAAAAAAGTTCTGAGTCTGGAAAAAAAGTTCTGAGTCTGGAAAAAAAGTTCTGAGCCTGAACAAAAGTTACTGAGCATGGGGTACTGAGTATGAAAAAAGTACTGAGTATGGGGTACTGAGCATGGAAAAAGTTGCTGAGTATCGGAAAAAAGTTCTGAGTATCGAAGAAGTTGTTGAGTATTCGGAATTTTTTTGTTGAATAACTTTACTGAGCATGCTCGTTTGCTCAGTAACTTGCTGAGCGTTTCTCGTATAATCAGTAAACTTTCTGAGCATCGCTAAAAAAAGAAAATAATTCAAAATTATTACATTATTAATTACAAGAAAAAAAAAGAAAAAAAATCATACACCACTACAAGATAATATTTAATACTAATTTATACAACAAGAAAAAGAAACCCAAAAGCTATTTTCTAGGCACGATTTTCTATTTTTTTTACTTTCACTTTAATGGATTTTGTTATTGTCTTCATTTTGCTGTGATTGATCTAATTTGACCATTCAATTACCTTGAGTACCAATCCAAATAACAATATCATGCACATTGGTCCCATACTTCAAATCTGTTTTGTTTGATTTATAATTTATTGTAATCAAATAAAAGTAAACTTGGGTCACGTGAACATTTGATTCACAGTAAAACAAGCATCTTAGACCAACTCCATGAAAGCTAAGGTCTAAAGCAGAATAGAAAAGAAAATATAGATGTGAGTAGGTAATGAGCAAAGCAACACGTGAACCACCATCTCCATGGAAGCTTTTAACTGGATCTCTTTTCTTCTATCACCGGAGCTCTGCGACCTCCATAAATTCCGGCGACGAACCTATCTCGAACCAGATCTGCTCTTCCACCTACGCATCAACTCATCTACGAAGCTAGCATCGCTCACCACTTCGAACTACCACCTCAAATCAACTCATCTCCGAATCTACCACCGATGTCACGGCGGCAACTGTCTTCTGCTGCTTCGCGAATGGACGGAGACAGCTTCTTCTCGAATAGATCAACGATGAAGGAGAGTGGCTTGGCTCTATGAACGGACCCCTTAACTTAGGCGACCAGATCTACCATTCCTAGCAACTTAAAAAGGAAGACAAAAAAAGCTGCGTGAGATTTATGTGAGAGGAGAAAGAAATGAGTGTTTAGGGTTTTAATAAAATAATTCTTATAAAAACTAGTATATATAGAGAAAATAAAAATCAAATAAAGGGTATAAAAGTAATTGGGTTTTTGGCTTATAGGGTTAATTTTTGTTTGTGGCCTTTAGTAAGAAGAGGCTAAAGAGCCGGTCTTGTTAGGTCACGAGGTGGTGTTTTCAAGACCCTTTGGGTAATAATCTCTTAATATATAAGTAATTTTATAGTAATGCTAAAAAATAATTTTAATTATTTTTATTAACAAATATAAATTTTATATATAAGTACTTAAATTTATTTTACTTTTATCTATTATAAGAATCATTAATTTAATATAAGTCGTTTTAAGTTATATAATTTTTTATTTTTTTATAATAATTATTAATCTATTTTTATTAATAGTTCAAATTTGTTTTGATTTTTTATTTATTAATTTAATAAAAGTAACTTTACTCTATTCTAAATTTTAATTAGTATGAAATAAAAATTGGAAAAATAATTTAGCATGTTACTAAGATGTCAAAACCCCTATATAATAAATCTTTTTTTTAATTTGGCACTAATTTAAACCGGTGAAAATAATTTTTTAGCATAAATATAAATTATTCATATTTATATTTTTTACATAACTTATAAATATAATAATTTAAGAGAATATAAGATGTCCCTATATTATATTTGTTTAACTATGATACAAACCCCATATTATAAGGTTGTATCCATTCATTGTAATAATACCTATGTAATTTAATATTAAATATCTATTATTTTAATTATTGATTAAGATTTATTAGTACATAATATGATGGAAATCTTGCTCTTAAGAGTATAATATAAAATAAAAGAGATATCACGGTTTTTTATAATATTATATTAATTTTATATAAATTTTTACCAAATTGTGAAATTTGGATAATTTAACATTTATCTTAACTATAGAATGAGATGTTATATTAAATAATTGTCTAAAAATCTTTAAATATTTAATGAATAAAAAAAACTATATATTACAATAAAAAATCAAGAATTTTATTCTCAAACTTTCATGAATATCAAAACCTAACTTGGAATTTTTAAATCTATCTCTAGTTTGTTTCATCGATGTCATTTCACATATCAGCAAACAAATAATCTTTTTGTAGACAAAAAAAAAACAAATAATCTTATAAACTCATGTAATCTTTATTAATGTTTACTATATATAATTTTTAATAATAAAAAACATTTATTTTAAAATTTTACTCAAAATTTTCAAATTCTCAAATTCTCAATATTACTTACCAAAATTACAATTTTTCATTCTAAAACTTCAAAAAGCTATATGTACAAAAAAACTATTGTGGTATGACTAATTTTTGAATCGAATCTGGACGATTAAGGGTTGATATTTTATTTGACAAGTGTCTTTCTTTCTAGGGTGATTGACTGGAAGAGTCCACATACTATTGTCAGTTGCCCATCAGGTCCACCCCACCGAAAATGTCTGGATTGCCCTTTTGCTCCATTAATATTTTTTGATTTACCAAAACTAATTTCCTAATTATATGCAATCAATCAATTAATTGCAAAACAAAAAAGGAAAAACATTAAATTAAAATACAAAACAGAACTAATAAAACGAATAAATGATTATATATTTTTCTTTAATATTTGCGTAGTAATTACAAAATAAATTGCACCCATAATTATAAACCTTCGATAATAACTAGCACACCACTGATCTTCACTAATACACCACTTATATTCAACACGTAGCCCATCAGAAATGTGCAGTGTGTCCACACGTAACCCATCAGTACAAACCACCGATAATAACTAGCACACCGTTGATATTCCACACGTAACCCATCAGAAATGTGCAGTGTGTCCACACGTAATCCATCAGTACAACCTACCGATACTAACAAACACACCACTGATATTCCATACGTAACCCACCAGAGAATGCAGAATTAATATTATTAATAAATTGCATACCAGGTCCCTGGCGTGGAGAAGACCCTTCTGGAACCTGCGGCAAACCCTCCATACCAATACATTTACCTACTAGCTCCTTATAGCCCGTGCAATTCATGAATAAATATTCCACGGCTTCGTTTTCCATCCCACATCTATGGAAAATCGGACCACTTATCACATCCCCTTTCACATTACTCCTTTTGCTGCTTGTTGTTGCACAAAACCGCCTAAAAGGATGTCATGTTCGTTCAACGGAGAGCTTCAACATCGCCGGACTGAAGGACGTCTTCATCTCCACAAAACTTCGACGAATTTTTGTAAGACTTTTCACTCTTATTTTATGGAGTGACGGAGAGGGGCGGCGTGGAGGATGATTTGGTATGTATTCTTGGAGGTGAGAAACGGTGGTGTGTGTGATAATAGAGTGGTTAAATCATAAACAAGTTTAACATAATAAAATGCAATAATTAAGGGATTTAAATATATTAGCTAATAATATGGGGTTGGTTACAGGTAAGAATCAAGGAGATATTTGATATGATCTGATTATGCATGGGGGTACGGATGGTATACTGATATACTATATGCGTCCTAGAAGGGGGGTTGAATAGGACAATAGAAATTAATCGGCTAATTTTATTTCAAGTAAATAAAATTAAAAGCTAATTTGAATCCTATTGTATTAGCAAACTAAATAGTATAAAACTAGATAATCCTAAAAGACAATATTATCAAACTATTCAAGTAGGCATTTTATCAAGCATATAGAGTGCGGAAAAGTAAAGAGTGTAGAGATAGAATACGATACACAACGATGTATAGTGGTTCGGTTTCCCTACATCCACTACCTAAGGAAGCCTCCTTAGGATTTGCAAGATTCAACTAATCTTCGTAACTCTTAACCGGGTGAGATACAAACCCTTACAACCACTTCAAAAACCCTTTGAAGGAAATACACTTGTGTTATCACCAACACAAGGAACCAAGCATAAACCTATGCTCACACTACTCTCTTAATCTATTACATGAACTAAGAGGAAAGGGGAAAAGTGTTTAGGGGTGCTTATAAAAGCTTTGTAACTAAACTCCTCAATGAGTAGATAAGAACTAAGTAGCTTCACAATAAATATGACTTGAATGCTCCTTTGAAACCTCCTTGAATGATAGAATTAATTGCTCTTAAGATTGGTAGATGAAGGCTTAAGTTGTGTCTTGAATGAACTCCATTTTATAGCTGAAAATGTGGTCCAACGGTCATAAGGCTTCTCTCTAACTGATCTATTTTATCTCCAACGGATATAAGCTTTGTCCTCTTGTAATAGTGCAGAAAACCCTCTTGTGCGGTGTACCGCGGATATGGTCCGGTGCACCGCAGAGCTGTTCGACTTAACTTCGAGCTTACTGGTCGGACTATCCTATGTACCGCAACCCTGGTCCGTGCCTTGGTCCGGTGTACCGCGCCTAGGTCCGGTGTACCGTGCAATTTCATGAGCATACTGACGGGCTATCCTGTGCACCGCGCTTCTGGTCCGTGACTCTGCGGTGTACCGCGTGATTCATCCGGTGTACCGCGGAGCTGCTCTTTTGAATTTCAAGCTAAATACAAGGAAGTAAACACAACTAATCTAATGAGGGGTTTTGGAAAACATCTTAAGTGATACCAAAATGAATTTTAGTTGAAATGATGATTTGTCGAATATTAAAACGGGAATAAAAACAAGGTGAGGCTAACAATCTCCCCCTTTTTGATGTTTGACAAATCATAAACTTTTGAAGATGCCTAAGATTAAGTTTTGATCAAAAACTCCCCCTCAACCTAATCACTAGAGTTTTTATAAAAACTCCCCCTCACAAAATGCATTTGAAAAAGTTTAACTAAAATTTCTCCCCCTTTGTCAACAACAAAAAGAACAAATGATACGATTTTGAAAATTTTAAGGGGTCAAAAACACATTTTGAGTAAAAAACAAGGACCAAAGGAATAAATGGATAACAATTAGAAGCTTCAAAGAACCTATAAAATCAAGAAAATATTAGCAACAAGAGAATATACACAAAAAGCACTAAACAAAAAATGGCAAGATACGAAGGTTAGAGAATTTGCATGCCAATCTCACAACGAATTTTCTCAAAAAGATCTTGGGGTAGAGGTTTAGTAAAGATATCGGCTAGTTGATTTTCGGAGGTGACAAATTCAAGTACAATATCCCCTTTTTGAGTGTGATCACGGATAAAATGATGACGGATTTCTATGTGTTTCGTTCTAGAGTGTTGAATAGGATTTTTGGTAAGATTGATAGCACTAGTGTTATCACAACGAATGGGAACACGATCATATTCTAGGCCAAAATCTAGTAAGGTTTGTTTCATCCAAAGAATTTGAGTCACACAATTTCCGGCCGCAACATATTCGGCTTCGGCCGTGGATAAAGCAACACTATTTTGTTTTCTACTAGACCAAGAAACAAGGGATTGACCTAAGAATTGGCAACTACCACTAGTACTCTTTCTATCAAGTCTACAACCGGCATAATCGGCATCCGAATAACCTATTAGCTCAAAAGAGGTAAATCTTGGGTACCAAAGTCCTAGACTAAGGGTTCCTTTCAAATACCTAAAAATACGCTTAACGGCACTAAGATGGGTTTCTTTAGGAGAAGATTGAAATCTAGCACAAAGACACACGGGGAACATAATATCGGGTCTAGAAGCGGTTAAATAAAGTAAGCTACCAATCATACCTCGATATAGTTTCTCATCAACATCCTTACCATCTTCATCTTTGTCTAATTTTGTGGATGTGCTCATTGGAGTTCCAATTTCCTTTGCATCTTCAAGTCCAAATTTTTTGATCAATTCTTTTGTGTATTTGGCTTGATTGACAAAGATACCATCTTTCATTTGCTTGATTTGAAGTCCAAGAAAGTAATTTAATTCTCCCATCATGCTCATCTCAAATTCCTTATGCATGCTTTTAGAAAAATTCTCACAAAGATTTTCATTAGTAGCACCAAATATAATATCATCCACATAAATTTGAACAAGAAGGATATCTTTTGAAGACCTTTTTATAAATAAAGTGGAGTCAATTTTTCCTCTTTTAAAACCATCATCTAATAAAAAATTTCTTAATCGTTCATACCAAGCACGAGGTGCTTGTTTTAAACCATATAAAGCCTTTGAAAGTTTAAAAACATGATTTGGAAATTTTGGATCCTCAAAACCCGGAGGTTGTTTAACAAAAACTTCCTCGTCTATAAAACCATTTAAAAAAGCACTTTTGACATCCATTTGGTAAAGTTTAAAATTCATATAACAAGCAAAAGCAAGTAGCATACGAATAGATTCAAGTCTAGCTACGGGAGCAAAAGTTTCATCGAAATCAATACCTTCTTCTTGATTGTATCCTTGAGCAACTAACCTTGCTTTATTTCTAGTGATTATACCGGTGTCATCTAGCTTGTTGCGAAATATCCACTTAGTGCCAATGATAGTAGGGCCAATAGGTTTCTCCATTAATGTCCAAACTTTACTACGCGCAAATTGATTTAATTCCTCATGCATAGCGTTAATCCAATGATCATCTAATAAAGCTTCTTTAATATTCTTGGGCTCAATTTGAGATAAGAACGCTTGATGAGCACATAGAGCAATAATACGGGAGCGAGTGGTAACACCTTCTTTTGGATCACCTAGAATTAATTCACTTGGGTGATCTTTGATATGTTTCCAACACTTTGGTAAATCCGTACTAGCTTCATTTGAGATTTTACCATTTTCCTTAGGAGATTCATCATGAGATTTTAATTCTTGAGTAGGAGATTCTAAGGGTTGATCTAGTGGAGAATCTTCATCAACATCTACCACTTTCTTGATACAAAACGGATTAGTCTCATCAAAGTCAACATGCATAGATTCCTCAATAGTACGAGTACGTTTGTTGAAGATGCAATAGGCTTTTCCTTTAGTGGAATAACCAAGAAAAATGCCTTCATCCGATTTAGCATCAAATTTTCCCAAATAGTCCCTAGTGTTTAGGATAAAACATTTGCACCCAAAGACACGAAAATAAGCAATAGTTGGTGGTCTACCATTCCAAAGCTCATAAGGGGTTTTCTTAATAATGGGTCTAATAAGAACTCTATTTAACACATAACAAGCCGTGTGAACGGCTTCACCCCAAAAGTATGTAGGCAAGCTATGTTCTTTTAGCATTGTTCTAGCCATTTCTTGTAGAGTTCGGTTTTTCCTTTCCACTACCCCATTTTGTTGGGGAGTTCTAGGGGCCGAAAAGTTATGCTCAATCCCAAATTCATCACAAAAATGCACAAAAGGAGAATTCACATATTCACTACCATTATCACTACGAATGCATGTAATAGAGTAGCCTTTCTCATTTTGCACCTTTCTACAAAGTTTTGCAAATTCATTGAAGGCATCACTTTTTAAAGCAAGGAACATCACCCATGTATATCTAGTGAAATCATCAACAACAACAAAGACATATCTAGAGCCCCCTAGACTAGTGACATCAACGGGACCAAAAAGATCCATATGCAATAATTGAAGTGGCCTAATGGTGATGACCTTATTTATGGATTTAAAAGAAGAACGATGTTGTTTACCAAGTTGACATGCATCACATAATTTATCTTTATCAAATTTATGAATAGGTAAACCAACAACAAGATTTTTTCTAGATAATTTTGAAATCAAATCCATACTAGCATGCCCTAAACGTCTATGCCAAAGCCAACTATCATTTACCACGGATAAGCATTTAATATGTTTAGACATAAGACTTTCAAGATCAACAACAAAAACATTATCCGATCTTTTTGCAATAAACATGGTATCTAACTCATCATTTTTAAAAACAACACATCTAGATGCTTCAAATTTAACACTAAAACCAACATCACAAAGTTGACTAATACTAAGAAAGTTAAAAGAGAGACCCTCAACAAGTAACACATTAGAGATGAGTAAAGAATTCATGTTACCAATGTTACCTTTACCCAAAACGCGTTTCTTAGTGTTGTCGGCAAAAGTAACTCTATCACCTTTTGTTTTATATAAACGAGTAAATAATGATGGATTTCCGGTCATGTGTCTTGAGCATCCACTATCAAGGAGCCATATGTTTTGCTTCTTGATGCTCAATCCCTACAATCAAAAATAAATTAAGCTTTAGGTACCCAATTCGGTTTGGGTCCATGAGGGTTAGTGGATTTTCTTTTTAAGACCCATATAGGCCTTTTCCAAATTGGCACAAGAGATCCCAAATCCAATAATTTACGATAGTAACAATGAGATGCATCATGACCAAGTTTTTCACAATAGGTGCAAGTGATAGAAGATTTTGAAGAAGATGGAATTTCATTTGAAATTTTTGATTTTACAAAAACATTTTTCAAAGGTTTTCGGTGATTGAATGGATCATATCCAGCACCACTTTTTTCACAAGCCATTCTTTGAGAACCTAAAATTAAATCCAAGTTTTCTTGCCCACTAGTGAATTTTAAAATAATAGCATTTTGATCAACAATCTTTTTCTCTAACAAAGCTTTTTCTTCCAAAAGATTTTTCTCAATAAGATGAAGTTTTTCATTATCATCTATACATTCATCACAAAGATTTTGACAATCTTCCAAAGCTTTCAAAACCTCTTTAGTTCTATTTTTCTCAAATTCTAAATCTTTTGTTAAAACCTTGTTTGTTTCAATAGAATTTAAAAAATCATTGTAAAGGGAATCAAATGCCTCATGAATATCTTGTTCACTAGCATCATCATTAGTTAAAGAGAGTTTAGATTTAGGAGTTACCTCTTCATGATTTGCCATAAAGGCAAAGTGAGTTGAGCCGGTATCATCATCCGAAGAAGCATCTTCATCATTTTCAAGTACTCCCATAAAAGCAACAAGATTAACGTTTTCGTTTTCACTTTCTTCTTCATCCGAATTTTGAGTATCCCAAGTGATATTAGCATGCATTGCTCTCTTAGGTTTCTCCTTTTGAAGAAGAGGACAATAGGTTTTGATGTGACCAACTTTCTTGCAATGATAGCAAGTGGGTTCATCTTGTTTGATAGCTCTATCATTCTTCTTGTAGGGTGAGGAAGAACTTCCTTTCTTAGCAAAGCGTTTGTATCTCATGAATTTTTTCATATCTCTTGCTAACATAGCCACTCCTTCATCTTCACTAGTTTCTTCTTCATGTGAGTTATCTTCTTCACTTTCCTTCCTTTCTTTTCGTTCTTTCAACTTGGAACTCATGGCATGGAAAACAATAGATTTCTTAATCTTCTTCTCCTCATCATCTCTTATCTTTTCTTCTTCAAGCACAAGCTCTTCCGTCATGAGGTTGCAAATGAGTTCATGAACCGTCATTTTTGAAAGATCTTTAGTATCTCTTATAGAGTTGATTTTAGATTTGTATTTCCTTGGAAGAGCAAATAAGATTTTTCGACATTGTTCTTTGTTGGTGTACTCTTGACCAAGAGTTTTCAAGGTGTTGACAATGTTAGAAAATCTTTGATGCATGGCATTTAAGGCTTCATCGGGCTCCATACGAAATAGCTCATACTTAGTGATAAAGAGACCAATCTTAGTTTCTTTGATATCTTCCGTTCCTTGATATGATAGCTCCAAGAGTTGCCACATTTCATGAGCGGAATTGCATTCACTAACTCTAGCGTATTCCGTGACACTTAATCCATTAATGAGGATGTTCATAGCTTTGTTGTTTTTGGTGAGTTTAGCTATGTCTTGATCATTGTAATCATCTTCACTTTTCACCTCCGTAGTACTACCCGTAATATAAGGAATATAAGGACCTTTCTTGATAGCAAGCCATAAGAAGTAATCAATTCTTTTCACATGAATCTCCATTTTCTTTTTCCACCCAAAGTAGTCTTTTCCTTCAAAAAGCGGAGGTCTAGTAGAACATGAACCTTCCGGTTGATTAGAATCCATATCGTATTAACTCTAGAAACGATTAAGTACAATAGAGCTAGGCTCTGATACCAATTGATATACTATATGCGTCCTAGAAGGGGGGTTGAATAGGACAATAGAAATTAATCGGCTAATTTTATTTCAAGTAAATAAAATTAAAAGCTAATTTGAATCCTATTGTATTAGCAAACTAAATAGTATAAAACTAGATAATCCTAAAAGACAATATTATCAAACTATTCAAGTAGGCATTTTATCAAGCATATAGAGTGCGGAAAAGTAAAAAGTGTAGAGATAGAATACGATACACAACGATGTATAGTGGTTCGGTTTCCCTACATCCACTACCTAAGGAAGCCTCCTTAGGATTTGCAAGATTCAACAAATCTTCGTAACTCTTAACCGGGTGAGATACAAACCCTTACAACCACTTCAAAAACCCTTTGAAGGAAATACACTTGTGTTATCACCAACACAAGGAACCAAGCATAAACCTATGCTCACACTACTCTCTTAATCTATTACATGAACTAAGAGGAAAGGGGAAAAGTGTTTAGGGGTGCTTATAAAAGCTTTGTAACTAAACTCCTCAATGAGTAGATAAGAACTAAGTAGCTTCACAATAAATATGACTTGAATGCTCCTTTGAAACCTCCTTGAATGATAGAATTAATTGCTCTTAAGATTGGTAGATGAAGGCTTAAGTTGTGTCTTGAATGAACTCCATTTTATAGCTGAAAATGTGGTCCAACGGTCATAAGGCTTCTCTCTAACGGATCTATTTTATCTCCAACGGATATAAGCTTTGTCCTCTTGTAATAGTGCAGAAAACCCTCTTGTGCGGTGTACCGCGGATATGGTCCGGTGCACCGCAGAGCTGTTCGACTTAACTTCGAGCTTACTGGTCGGACTATCCTATGTACCGCAACCCTGGTCCGTGCCTTGGTCCGGTGTACCGCGCCTAGGTCCGGTGTACCGTGCAATTTCATGAGCATACTGACGGGCTATCCTGTGCACCGCGCTTCTGGTCCGTGACTCTGCGGTGTACCGCGTGATTCATCCGGTGTACCGCGGAGCTGCTCTTTTGAATTTCAAGCTAAATACAAGGAAGTAAACACAACTAATCTAATGAGGGGTTTTGGAAAACATCTTAAGTGATACCAAAATGAATTTTAGTTGAAATGATGATTTGTCGAATATTAAAACGGGAATAAAAACAAGGTGAGGCTAACATATACTAATAAAACATGTGGACCTAGATGGGAAAAAATGAAAGGCTGGACGTGTTGGGGTTGGATAGTTGGGTTGGTGGACCTAATTAACTAATTTCTCTTCTTTCTAAACTCTTTAGATGATATTATCTTTTGTTTGAAAAATTATTATAATATATGTAATGGGTTTTTTTATTATGAATAAATCTACATTACTAGAGAAATAAAAGGAACAAAATGACCTTAAAAATGATTGTTAACTAAGTGCCCGTTTGGGATTGTTTTTAAAAATAATCACTTAAAGTGATTTTAGATCCATAGTAATATTTTAGACTCTAAAAATCACTTTTAGAAAAAGCACTAGATTAGTGATTATTGAAATAATCACTTAAAGTGATTTTAGATATCAAAATATTTTTTAATATTTTTTACAAATATTTAAATTTTAATCAAAAAGCGCTTTTAGCTCCAAAATAATCAATCCCAAACGGGTTCTAAATTTATTCTATTTTTATTTGATTTATATTTTTATTTTATATAATGTAACAATTTATTATTATTTAATTATAATTATATAGTAGTCTTATTTTCTACATTTAAAATACTTTTATTTTTATTATAATCTATTTATATTTTATATTTAATATAATATTTAGTTTATTGATATTAAACAAATAATTTATGTCCAAAAAAAAAAAAAATATTAAACAAATAATTAATCACAATCCCTCTTCAATCACCACTGTCATCACCACCATTAACGTCACAAAACCTTTTTTTTCAACAACAACACCCCCGGCCACCGTTGCCGCCGCCACCGCCACTAAGTCTGACCATTTTTTGCATATCAAAGAAATTTAGAGAAACATTAAATATTTATAGCTTAGCCACCAATTTTGCATAACTTTTCAACTTTTTCAGACTCATCGACCATTTGATGTAGAAAATAACAATACATTAGTAACATGCATAACCTTCATAAGGGTTAGTTACACCATTAGTCCCTATGTTATACATAAATGTCACAAACGTCAACGTGATTCAAATAATAACAAATATGCCCCCACATTAATAAATAATAAGGGTGTATTTGTCGTCTATTAAGTTCAAGGAATTTGTAAGAAGACCAGGCTTCATTGGAGACTTAACCTCATTCTTTCAGAAATTAGAAGATGGCTAGGTCGAAATTCTCTTTGGAAACTTTTTCATGTTAATAGAAAATATAACTCCACGACAGATGCATTGGTAAACTGCAATAGAATGAACACAGATCTATCTAAATGGAGAGATTTCTCACTTATTGCTACTAATGTTTTCTGACTAGTTTATGTAATTATAACATTATGTAACCATTTTTTCTTTTATAAAAAAAAAATAAGGTGATATTTTGGTTATTTACGTAACATAGGAAAAAATTGTGCAATTTACCCTCTTTATAATGAATGTCATACATTTAAACAAAACCAATAACGAGGATACTACATCATACATTCATACTAATCAGAGTCCTTGTTTTACTACATGGTCTACGCTATATAGGTATGATGATAAAGTTCAAGAAAGAATCAATTTTTAAATAAAAAACACTATTATTCAAAAAGAAAATTCTTACATTTTCCCCTCAAAATTGTGTACTCCACTGTTGTCTTGACATAAATCGCACCACTGTAAACTACTTCCTTCAAACTATTTCTCACCATTTTTTCATTTCTTCGAACCAAACATTTCTCTAGCCATATCAAAGGGGTTTCGTCTCTCCAAATGATGGTTCCCCTTGTTATGGCAATAAACTTTTGGCTTTTCAGAAGCTCTCTCTCTAACTATTGCATGCCATATCCTCTTCTTTTCTAGTTTTTTCTCTTTCAGTTGTTGCATGATGTCAAATGGCAATAATCTTTTGGCTTTTCAGAGAGGTTTGGTTGTTATCATGTTTATAATAATTTTCTCTATAGGAATCTGCACTAGGTAAGACCCGTGTCTATAAAACTCGAGAACAAATTTATTTTGTTAACGGGAATCGAACACAGATTCTTTAGGTGAAAGTTAACATTAAGTTTAAGGTTATGGTTAAGATTAAAATTATAAGGTTCAAATTTCATTGTTCGTGATTCAAGATTCAAGTTTCATGATTTATGTATCATGGAAAAAAGAAAAAGTTTGTTTCGTTAATGGGAATCGAACCCAAAACCCTTGAGAGAAAATCAAATATCCAAATCGGTGAGACGACAACAATTTAGAGGATTGCGATAATTGTGGATCAAACACGAACGAAACCTTCAGATGACTAAAATAGTGGGATACAGGACAATTAAGTTTTTTTATTCGTCAAAAACCATTAATGCGAATAAGTGAATTAAAGAATCGACGATCTTTACCGTCTTAATAATCTGGACCGTTTAAAAAGTCGGTTTATTATATATATAATTCTTTTTAGTAATGATATTTATCATCTATTTTTAATTCATCCTTGTATCATCTCTTATGGGTTACATTATGCGTCATTAAAACTCTTAATAAGCTCTTAATCTGGTTCATTAAGTCACTGGATCAATAAGACTCTTTGTTTTTCTAACCAATTCAGATCTGAATACCTCTTAATTGGTCTGTTACATTAAGGTGTCGTTTGTTTTTTTAAGTAATAAGTGTTGAATGCTCAACTGAATAAGACTTATTCTATTAAGAGGCAGTGTCTGAATGATTCAGACGTAGTTTGAAATCTTAATGAAACCGACCCGTTAAGGCTCTTAACTTAAGAGCCTTTCAGATCTGAAGTGGACAGGAAAAACAAACAATCCAGTGTCTTAATGAACTAGATTAAGATTTCATTAAGTGCAAACAAACACCCCCTAAAATTTCAAACCAAGTCTAGACATTGTCTCTTAACAAAATAAGTTTTATTCAGTTGTTATTCATCATTAAATATTTATCACTTAAAAAAATCAAACGACGCCTCCACACAAAAGGTGATATAAGGGTGAACCAAAAAAGGTGATAAATATTATTACTTAATTCTTTTTTATTAAATAAATTAAATATAAATATAAATTCTCTTATCCGTTTCTTTCTCCCTTTTCTCCACAAAACACCATTTCTTTCTCTACCATTCTCCCTGAAACACAACAATCTGCTGAAAGAGAACTAAAATAAACAATCAATATCTATTTAACAAATCTTTAAACAATTTTTCAAACCAAAATAATGTCTAGCTTGTTGCCACAATTCAAGTCTTTCACCATTAATTTCAAGACCCTTCATCACCAATCTCATACCCATCTCTGCAACTGTGAGACTCTCTCTCTCTCTCTCTATCTCTATTACAGGGACCTATTGTGCAATTTTTGTATACTAATTGTCTTAATTAACTTAGGTGCAGCAAAATTAATCCATTTCCGAGCACAATGCATCATGTGTACGTCATCACAAACATCGACTACAGTACTTGATGTAAAGAAGCTAAAAATGGCTTCTTTAGAAGCTAATTCAAACTCAATTTCCGAAGAAAGAACATGGAAATTATCAAGTACAGTGCTTGATATAGAGAAGCTAAAAATACCTTCTTTAGAAACTTGTTCAAATTCCATACCTGCAAATAAGCAATGGATGTATAATGGAGGAGTGGGCCCACCAAAGGAGGTAATTTACTTATTTAGTCCTTTATCTTTGACCCTTTTAACAATTTAGTCCCTTATTTGGTTCTTTATTTTCGACCTGTTAGTTTTTGCAAGATGAGGGTCTACATTGTCAATATATGCATAGATAATTTAGTCCTTCTTTTGACGCTTTTACTGTGTGTTTATTTGAATTTTTTGACAATTTAGTCCCTGATTTTCTAAATGTAGCATTTCCGTCCTTAATCTTTTGATTTTGCGTCAATTTTAGTCCTTTTTTATATTTTTATCACATTATTGGCATTTTTTTTTTTTGAACAATAAAAGGGGTGCTAATCACCCCACAGCAAGTTCTGAATCCTATCCGATGCCTAATTTACCAAAAAGGCCGACTAATTGGAAAGGGCTGAGAGCCCTAGACCTGTCTTTCATTGCCATGTGCCTAGCTTCCTTAGCGAGTTTATCCGCCAACTTGTTGAGACTCCTCTTCACATGATTAATTTTAGGTCCGTTCTCGTCACAGTTGTGAATAATCTTCCAAAGGATGGGTTGGATAGACCAACGTGCTGCTGACACTTGCTTAATACCTTGAATGACTTCAATAGCACCACCTTGTTAATGTTATGGTTGTGCTTTCCTAACTCGATGGCATTGATTTGATAAAAGACTTAAGTGTCATTATTTTCTTGCCACATTTTCTGCCAGAAGATGAAAATGACTACAATTATCACAACATCGAAAAATAAGGGATTAAAACGTCACTTTTGCAAGACGAGGGACTAAACAGTCAAAATGTGCAAAGATAAGGGACCAAATGAGTTATTTTTTGTCCTAACATTTTCAGGGGTGTGTATAATTTAATTTTTTTTTGACAATTTAGCCCCTTATATGCCAAACACAACATATTAATCGCGTTAATATAATAAAAGACTAAAATACCCTTACAATGTCATTATTTTCTTGCCACATGTTCTGCCACAAGATGAAAACGCTCTAAAGATAATAAAATGTTGGGACTAAACTGTCAAAATGTGTAAACATAAAGGACCAAACGAGTAATTTACACAACTTCATTTTATATTCTCACAGACGAATTTCGAAGAAGCGCTAATTGTAGCAGCTTCCGCTGAAGCAATCACTTTAGCAAAAGCCGCGTTAAAAGGCGCAAAAGACGCCGCAAAATTAGCCAGAAATTCCAATCATACCCCTCCCGAAATCTCGCCGGAATATTCTCTTACTGAAGAAACCGATCCGGAGCCTGAACCGGGTCCAAGTGACGAAGAGTTAGAAATTTTACAAGCCCTAGAAAAAAGTTTAGCCGTTAGATCGAACCGTCAAATTGAACGGAAAGAGAGAAGAGCGAGAGGAGTAGAAAAAGAAGCGGCTAATATCGTAACGGTTAAATCCGGTTTAACGAACCGGAAAAAAAGTACGTTGACTAAAGAAATTGACTTTTCTGATCCTTTACGGTTTTTAAGAGGAACCAGTTCGAAGCTTTTAACTGCTTCTGAAGAACAAAAATTATCAGCGGGAATACAGGTATTTTAGCAAATTTACTTTTTTGTCCTCCAACTTTTAATAAATACCCCAACGATCCTTAAACTTTGTATTTTTTATATACAGGATCTTTTGAAACTGGAAAGACTTGAAGATGAGCTGGCATTACGTTGTGGGACCCAACCAACATTTGGTCAATGGGCTGCTGTAGCTGGAGTTGACCAAATTACCCTTCGAAAGCGTTTAAGTTATGGTATTCTTTGCAAAGATAAGATGATTAATAGTAATGTACGATTAGTTATTTCGATTGCTAAGAATTATCAGGGATCTGGTATGAATCTTCAAGACTTGGTTCAGGTAATATAGGGACTTACATTGCAAATTTTGTATAATATAGGGACTTACATTGCAATTTTTGTATGACATAGGGACCTACATTGCAATTTTTGTATAATTTAGGAACCTACATTGCAATTTTTGTATAACATATGGACCTATATTGCAATTTTTGTATAATTTGGGGACATATATGACAATTTTTGTATAATTTAGGGACCTACATTGCAATTTTTGTATAATTTAGGGACCTACATTGCAATTTTTGTATAATTTAGGGACCTATATGGCAATTTTTGTATAATTTAGGGACCTACATTGCAATTTTTGTATAATTTAGGGACCTACATTGCAATTTTGTATAATATAGGGACCTGTTGTGCAATATTTGAGTATTATATGGACAAATAGTGCAATTTTGTATAAAATAGGGACCTATAGTGCAGTTTTTGCATAACATAGGGACATATATTGCAATTTTTACATAATGTAAAGATTTATAGTGCAGTTTTTGGATAATATATCACGACATTTTTTTCATAAAATAGGGACCTATAGTGCAATTTTTCATAATATAGGGACCTATAGTGCACTTTTGGCATAATATAGGACAAATAGTGCAACTTTGCATAAGATAGGGACCTATAGTGCAGATTTTGCATATCATAGGGACCTATAGGGCTGTTTTTGCATATTATAAGGACATAATGTATTTTTTGCATAATATAGGGACCTATAGTGAATTTTTTGCATAATATAGGGACTTTTAGTGCAATTAACCCCCCCACCCCAAACAAAAATCATGGCTCTACTCTAGTTGCTAGTTAATTGCACTATAGGTCCCTATATTATGCAAAATAAGTTAATTTTTTTACTCTACTGCACTATAGGTCCCTATATTATGCAGATTAAGTTATATACAACGAATGTCAAAATGCAAAAAAAATTGAGTTAATTACACAATAGGTCCCTATATTTGCAAAAAAATAACATCATAGCTCCCTCTCTATATTATGCAAAATAAGTTATATTTTTTTATTATTTTCACTATAGATCCCCATAGAATAAGTTGTATTCAGCAAAGATCAATACTTAAAATACAATAAGTTAATTTTTTAGGGGTAAAATTGTCATTTTTCAAACATTTAATTCTTCTAATTTTATACTTAGGAAGGATGTAGAGGCCTTATAAGAGGAGCCGAAAAATTTGACGCTACAAAAGGTTTCAAATTCTCAACTTATGCTCATTGGTGGATCAAACAAGCTGTTCGAAAATCACTTTCTGATCAATCTCGAATGATTCGATTACCCGTAATTACACATTAGTCCCTATTTCTTAAACCTTTATATAACACAAGGACTAATACGCAATTTTTGTAGTTTCACATGGTTGAAGCAACTTATAGAGTAAAAGAAGCTCGAAAACATTTATTTACTGAAAATGGTAAATACCCAAATGATGAAGAAATAATAGAAGCTACAGGTCTTTCAATGAAAAGACTTCAAGCTGTTATGTTAACACCTAAAGCTCCAAGATCTTTGGATCAGAAAATCGGAATTAATTTAAATCTTAAACCTTCGGTGAGATTCGAACTCATGACCTCTTGGTTTTTACGGAACAGTCATACCACTAGACCAATTACTTCTTTGTATTAATTGTAAGTTTATTTTTGTAGGACGTGATATCGGATCCTGAAGCGGAAACAAGTGAAGAAATATTGATTAAGAAATTTATGAGAGAAGATTTAGAGAAAGTTTTGGATAGTTTGAATGTTAGAGAAAAACAAGTGATTAGATGGAGATTTGGATTAGAAGATGGGAGAATGAAAACGTTACAAGAGATAGGGGAATTAATGAGTGTTAGTAGAGAAAGAATTAGACAAATTGAATCGTGTGCGTTTAGGAAATTGAAAAATAAGAAAAAGAATAAACATTTGTTACAATATGTTATGGCGTAGGTGTGTATAGTTTTGTTGTATTTTGTAATACTATGATAAAAGAACACGGGAAGGAGAATATTTGTATTTTGTTGTGTATTAGTAGTGAAAATAAATGGAATCTTTTTGTTTCGGTTAAGGATTTGATGTGTTACTAGGATTCGGCATCTTGTACATGTTGTATGGTCTCCCTTCTTCTTTGGACATTTCTTCTTCTGTTTCTTAGTATTGGTTAATTTAGTTGATTGTTCGTTTCTGTTTTGGATAGTTGGAAAAGTTCTAGTTATAGTCTATTTGAAAATGTTAAAGTGAATAGAGCATATTCTATTTTTAGGTACTTGTATAAGATATAAAAGTATTTTTAGGTTATATATATATATATATATTTTTGGACAGATTTAGGTCATATTTTTCAAAAAAAATATTTTTGGACTATACGTATTCAAAAGGGTAGAGTAAAACTTATTGTAGAGAGAGAAAGTTAGAAAGAAGTTAGAGAGTCTTTGATCTATCGCCTATCTCACGGTTTATTTCTCAATGTTTCACCTATGTAATGAACCCAACTTGTTCAACCCAAAATTGAAGAGTTTTTGCGTCCGATTTAGACCCGGGAGACGATTTTTTCCTTCTCAAAAGAGCTACCGGACCGCACGAACCTCCAGTCATGGGCAAACTCGGATCCCCGATCTACCAAGGGCATCACGCTAGTTACCGGTACTTATCTATTGAAGAATGTGGTCAACGGAGGTCGTGAAAAGACCACTAAGGGACCGGTGAATTTGACCGGATTTTGATGTCGATACAAAGAGATTGGGATAAACCCCTTCAATTTGCGAAAAGGTAAATTTGAAGATCTTGAACGAAAATTTTAATTTTTAATATTTGTATTAATAGAAATTTATAATGAAAGTATATCAATGAAAATCCTAGTAAATTTACAATAAGGAGGATTATTGTCCATGACCACTCCTCAATATATTTTTAGCATTTGAATACTATACATTTTATAAGGTAATGGACTTTTTTTTAAAACTACTCCATAATATAACACTTCATTCATATTTAATAAAAAGAATTAGATTTATCCAAAACCCATGACTTACTAGAAACACACATAAATTCAATATAATATTGTAGAATTTAATTATTATGGTATATATTTCAAGATATTATTATTTGGTCTAGTCCAAAATGAGGTACAAAATTTAAAAAGTGATTGAATAATTTTCTAATTTTTTCGTGGTTGTAGAATATCCAATTGCTTTCGTAGACATTCTTGATGAGATATTTTATTCATACTAGTTATAAGATTTTTTCTGAAACATAACATAAGTTTGCCTCTACATATATTTAATGACATCGATTGATTTATGTGGTTTAAAGCATTGCTTTTCTTTACATGAGAGGAAGACCAATACTAACTATTTTAAACCCCTAAACAAAAATATAAACTTAGGCTCTTATCTAACATGAATAATATAATGCAAATGAATAGAAATTAAAAGATTGCATAAAGTCATCATCATAGTATTGTGCCCTTACTAGGGGGAAGCTAGACATGGGGCGACTTCTCAACGTCGATTGACTTTAAGTCCTTTCGACCTCGCTATCCTGTTTGGTAAACTAGGAATAGGATGATTGTTTTTTCTTTGTTTAGTGCCTTGGCACCTTCCTTTGTCCAAAAAAAATACTAGGGGGACTAGTCTTCTTACGTAACATATGGCTAAGTAGGTCTACTTTTATCTGTTGGGTGGATATTTCTCTCTTCTCTTAGGAGGTTACAGGCCATGAAGCTGAAACATCTGAAGATATATTGATCAAGCCATTCATGAGATAAGACTTAAAAAAAGATCTCGACACTTTAAACCCAAAGAGAAATAAGTCATTGGATGGAGATATGGTTTAGAAGATGGAAGAATGAAACACTACAAGAGATAGGGGAATTAATGAGCGTGAGCTAAAAAAAAAATTAGACAAATTGAATCTTGCGTGTTTTAAAAATTGAAAAATAAGAAGAAGAAAAATATTTGTTACAATATGTTATGGCATATCTAGCATTGGACAATAAATTTGTGATACTACGATAAAGAACTAGGTATAATGTTAAAATAATATAATATTCTTTTTTTTTTACGCTCAGCGTCTTGCTAAGTAAACAATGGCATGTTCAATGTTAAAAATGACTTATTTAATGTTAAGTATGACTTACTCAGGTAAAAAGTAACGTATTTAGTGTAAAAATCATGATTAGTGTCAAAATAGTGTTGATCGAGTAAGAATTAGAATACTGGATCGTTCATGAGTAAGGGATTATTTGATTGCGCAACTTTCTTGTAACATTGTTTTATATAAGGTTGGTGAATCTGATTGGCCTTGTATATTTTGAGAGTGAGCTAGAATAGGATGTGAGTAATATGAAAATAGTGGTGATGAAGAGATGGGTAAAAGTATTTTGATGGTTATTGGATAGTAGTTGAAAGTTTGTATAAATGCTATAAAAAATGTAACCAAGAAATGTGTTTTTTCTTCTTCTTTGGTAAAAAAAAATTGAAAAAATTGTTTTAGTGTGGAACAATTTGGTTAATATTTTAAGACACTGTTAGGATCAACTATACATTTATTGCTTCATTTAAGATCGATCGTTGGTCTTGACTAGAATACTTATTAGTGACCAGAAGTTCCTGAGATTAAAAATATAAAATATTTTTATTTTTTTGAGAAAAAAGATCTAATGTTATTAAAAGGAATAATGCTCGATAAACCCTTAATTTTCTATAATATTTTTCTCACCACAACTGTATTTTCTTACTCGTAAAAGACACTATATTTTGTGCTTTTCAAATTATACCTATATTTTGAATGAAGAACGCGGCACAACATTGACTTTTGCCTATAACTTAATCAGACATGCACCAAATGTTGTTTGATATTTGAAGAATTTGCCAAGGATGCTAAGTGCAAACTAGATTATCGAAATTATCCCATGACTCAACAATGATATTTTGTGTTGGATTTTCGTGATGAGTGAGATTTATCAAGCAATAGCTAGATTGAGAATATCACTCGTCGATTATCTTTCTCAATCTATTTTGATGTTCCAAGATCTTAGAAATTTAATTATATCATTTGTTATGCATGAGGAAAGAGATAGTACTTGCAAATTTCTATATTAAAGGAAATATTTACACAAAATCGGTAATATGGAGAGCAAATATGGTATATCATTTTTATTTTGGACCTTTTCGAGGTATAAAAAATAGAGTAATGATATATACCACCCAATGACGTGGCGTGAATTGGTTGACATTAAATCGTTAACCAAATCAAAATAGTAAATAAATTAACGATTTATTACCAACCAATTCACGCCACGTTGTTTGGTGGTATTTAGGTGATATGATTTTGGGTGGTATATATCATTACTCTAAAAAAATATGAACTTGATTGAGATGAATTATTTCCTTTTTTGACTTTTTAAGCAATTAACTCTATATTTAATTGGTTCCGAAAAGGGGTTAACAACTCAGGATCCTGGGAATATATAAATGTATGTATAATTTGTATTACGACAATAAATAATTAGTTTTACATTGAGTTTAAGTTTTTTTGTTCTCATAAATAACTTCCACTAAGTAATATTCTTGAATTGATCTCTTAATCAAACATCGCTATTTACTACTCCTCTAAGAACGAGATTAGTATGCATTAATGGATTTAGGAATGAAATACTTATCCTTGCTACCTCTTCTTGGTATGACTTAAATTAACTGAGAATCTTATTAACATAGAAGATTTAATCCCACAAATATGATAGAACTCATTCCATCCATTCTCATGGTATTACCCATTCTCATTACACCAGGAATGAAATTTTATTCATAATAAACCAATCTATTTACGAGCAAGCACCACCACCACCACCACCACATCCACTATATTTTATGCAGATATATACACAAACACACAAACCACTACCAATTACACCACCATCCAAACGTAACAACACACCACTACCCTATCAACACAATACATACACCACCTAACTATAGACATCTACCACCACCACCACCACATACACACACAAACCCCCATCACGCCACCACCTTACACGCCTAACCCCACCACCACCATATACACACCATACAACCGACACACATTCACTACCACTAACCCACCACTACACACACCACAAACATATTCAAACATCTACACACACAAAACATAACATATATTTTCACACGTATATATACATAAACTTTCACAACCACACATATACCACCACCACATAAACACCCTACCAAAATCACCATACACACAACCACCACCCAAACACATAAATACACACAACCCCAACCCCAACCACACACCATAAACACCATAACCATCCTTACCACCCACCATCCACACACCCCAACCTACCCACACACACATACTTACCACCACCCATGCACATAAGCGTACTACCACCACTACCACCACCACACATTCTCATAGACATATACACACACATACACACAAATACACACAACACCCACCCCATCCCACTCGCACATATACACATGAATTCACTTTCATACACACATACTATTTCACATACACATACATTTTTTTATAAATATACATACATATACTTTTACACGCACTCACACACATACACACAATCATATTTCACACACGCATAGATAAACACGCCCATATGCCCAAACATATTTTTTAGTTCTTAAAAATTAAAAGACATATTTTTTATTATATTTTTATTTTTCTTATTATTATCGAAATAGATTTTATTAAAAAAATATTATTTGATCATAACAGATCAAATTTTACAAAGGGATAATTCTCAATTAATTTAGAATCCTCAAATTCTATTCCCAAAAAAAGAAGGAGGAAATTCAATCCTACTTACTCAAAGTATAAATGATTAATTCTCAATTAAACACCTTGTCATATTTACATTCCACTATTACCCTTAATGTCATTTCAATTTATTTATTTTTATTATATAATATTCATAATATATTTTTTATTTTTTGTTTTATTTTTATTATAAAATTCGGCCACCACCAACTCATGCATTTACCACCGACTATCACTACCACCGCATACATTCTCCACCGACTCCCACCACCTCCACCACCACTCACACCACCATCCACCCAAACCACCACGACCCACTACCACAACCACCCAAACACTCGTACAGCCGTTCCCACCACCACCCCACCTACCACTATCACCACCATTATTCTCCGCCAACCACTTCCTTCGCCTATTACCACCAAGACTATTTTAGTCACCACCAATTAACTTAACCACACGCGCGCGTCCGTGATTTTAAAAAAAAATTCATAACTAATTCTAAAAAAATCGTTAAAAAAAATTGTATTTTTGGACGAGATAAATTAATATTTACGTCTACAAATTTTTTTGAATTTATTTTTTGTTTTATATTTTTTATCTTATATTTTTGATAATCCGTATTATGTGTTGCTATAACACATAATTTTTTTTTCTAAATTCCACAACACGCGCGCGTCTGTGATTTTTTTTTATAAAATATCATAAATAAATTCAAAAAATCAGAAAAATCAAAAAATTGTAATATTTGACGGGGCAAGTTCATATCTATACCTTCGAATTTTTTTGATTTTATTTATTTTTTCAACTTTCGATATTCAGTTTTATGTGTTCCTACAATACACAAAAATATATTTATGTATTCCTCTAACACACAAAATCATAGTACAATCTAAAATATTCATTTCTCTTTATTAATTGCACATACCCTATATTTACTTCTTTTTTACTATCTTGATGTATTATCTTTTTGTCCAACCTCTTTTTATTATTTAGTGTGTTGATCTAATACACAAATAGTCATTTGTGTATTACAGCAACACACAAAATCATGTTTTCCTTTTAGTCATGCCCTTTTCAGTCTGTGATTTTGTGTATCACATGAACACACAAAACGATCGGTTAGACTGGAAGAGAAAAAATGAGTTTGTGTGTTACTGTAATACATAAATGATTGTTTTATGTATTACAACAACACACAAACTAACAAAAAATGGTTGGACAAAAAGTTAATACATCAAGATAGTTAAAAACGAGTAAAAATAGTGTATATGTGACTAATAAAGAGAAAAAACGATTTTGTTAAATAAGAGAATGCTTTAGATTGATTTTATAATTTTGTGTGTTACAAAGATCCAAAATATATTTGTGTATATTGTAGGAGCACATAAAAATGAATATCAAAATTTTAAAAATAAATATATCCAAAAAATCTGTTGATGTAGATATAGACTTGCCCCGTCAAAAAATACAATTTTTTAATTTTTCTGACATTTTTTGGATTTAATTATGATTTTTTTTTTGGATTATCGAAATTAAAAAGTAATTAAATTCAAAAAAAAAAAATCAAAAAAATTCTTAGACGTAAATATTAATTTGTCTCGTCCAAAAATGTAATTTTTTTATTTTTACGATTTTTTTTAAAAAAAAAAATCACGGATGTGCGGGTGTGATGGAATTAGTTGGTGGTGATTGGTGGTGACAAAACTAGTCGGTAGTCGGTGGTGGTTATGCGCGAAGGTGGTGGTCGACGGATTAATGGTGGTAATGGTGGTAGGTGGTGGGTGTGGTGGGTGTGGGGTAGGGGTGGTAGGTGGTGGTGGTGGGAATGGTGGTAAGGGTGGTGGGGTGGTGGTGGGGTGGTTGTGGTGGTGGTGGAGGTGTAGGTGGTGGTAATGGGGGTGGAGTGGTGGTGGTGGGGGGTGGTGGTGGTGAAGAAAATAAATAAATAAATATTATATAATAAATTGTGAAGATAATAAAAATTAAATGTTATATATAATTAAAGTAATAATTAATAGGTTTATGAGAACTTTTGTAATTTTTTAACTTTTTGTTATTAATTAGGAATTGACTTAAATTGTAATTAATTAGGAATAATTTCACTCTCCATATAATTAGTTGGGCGTTGCCCCTTTTACAAATTCAGTTCTCACTTATATATATATATATATATATATATATATATATATATATATATATATATATATATATATATATATATATATACTAGGTAAAACCCGTGTCTAAAGACACTGAAGAAAAAATTTGTTTTGTTAATGGAAATTGAACACTGGTTCCAAGGGTGAAGGTCAAGGTTAAAGTTAGGGTTCAGGTTTTTCTTTTGTTGCTCATCAAGAAGAAGGTTAGGTTAAGGTTAAGTTTGAGTTTAAGGTTAAGGTTAGGGTTAAGGTTTAGGTCAAGGTTAAGGATGAGGTTAATTTTAAGGTTAAATTTAAGATTAAAGTTAATGGTTAAGGTTAAATTTTAAGTCAAGGTTAAGGTTAAATTTAACTTTAAGATTAAGGTTAAGTTAGAGTTAAGGTTTAAGATTAAACGTTTAAAGTTTAACAAAATTCCAGGTTTAAGGTCGAATATTAGCGCGATGATTCTTTATCTGTTTAAGGTTAAGGTTACATTTAAGATGAAAGTTAAGGTTAAGGTTTAAAGTTAAGGTTAAGGTTTAAAGTTAAGGTTAAGTTTAAGGTTAAGGTTTAAGGTTTAATGTTTAAGGTTCAAGTTTCAAGGTTCAAGGTTCAAGGTTCAAGGTTCAAGGTTCAAGGTTCAAGGTTCAAGGTTCAAGGTTCAAGGTTCAAGATTAAGGTTAAGTTTTAACTTCAAGGTTAAGTTTATGGTAAGGTTTAGGTTAAACTTAAGATGAAGGTGAATGTAAAGGTTAAGGCTTGAGATTCTAGGGTTAAGGTTTAAGGGTGAAGGTTAAAGTGAAGATAAAGATAAGGTTGTAAGGTATAAGGTTCAAGGTCAAGGTAAGGTTTAAGGTTTAAGGTGTAAGGTTTAAGGTTAAAGGTTAAGGGTTAAGATTAAAGTTAAGGTTAAGGTGATGATGAAGATTAGGTTTAAGGTTTAAGATGTAAGGTTTAAGTTTTAAGTTTAAGGTTAAGTTTAATGTTATGTTTAGGATTAAGGTTAATGTTAAGGATAAGGTTAAGGTTAAAATAAAGGTTTAGATTAAGGTTAAGTTTAAGGTCAAGGTCAAGGCTAAGGATAATGTTGAGAATAAGGTTAATAGCTAAGGGGTTAAGGTTATGGATAATAGGTTGAGGGTTAAGGTTAAGGTATAGTTTAAGTTTAAGGTTAAGGTTAAGGTATAGTTTAAGTTTAAGGTTAAGGTTATGGTTAAGGTCAAGGTTAAGTTAAGGTCAAGGTTAAGGTCAAGGTTAAGGTTCAAGTTGAGGTTAAGGTAAAGGTAAAGGTAAAGGTAAAGGTAAAGTTAAAAATAAGGTTTAAGGTTAAGGTTAAGTTTAAGGTTAAGTTAATGTTAAGGTTAAGTTTAAGGTTAAGGTTAAGGTTAAGGTTAAGGTTTGGGTTTAGGTTAAGATTAAGGTTAAGGTTTGGGTTTTGATTTGGGTTTGGGATAAGGTTAAGGTTAAAAAATTTGAGAGATTTATGAGAAGAATAAAATAATAATGAGAGAAATAAGGGTGAGAGAAATAAAGAATTTTTAAATATTAATAGAAAAAATTAAATGCAGGATAGTCTTATAATTTTTATAATTAATAATGTAACTTTTATTGATATATTTTTACAGTAAAATATACTTCATTTCCGCTATTAAATTATTATTAAACAAAATCTCAATTTGTTGTAATTTGATTGTAAAGGTCCAAATCGGATTTGCCTAATTATTTTTTAAGTGTTTCAAGATATTATTATTATTTTTATCTCTACCATATATTTTAATATTATTTTCCTTCATTAGCTTTTCGAAAATCGTGTAGGGTAATTCACTGCTCCCATACTCCCAATTTAAAAAAATTTCTTTTAAAAGATCAATGTGGTTTTTATATAGATATAACAAATGAGAAAATGAAAAAAGTAAAAATTTTAAAAGATTTATGAAAAGAATAAAAAAATAATGAGAGAAATAAGGGAATGATTTAAGGTTTTTTGTTTTAAAATATAATTTTTTTATTAAGTAAATAAAGATTAGTTAATGGTATTAATGATAAGTGGGGCCAGAATCAAACCTATCCGCCACTTATGTTTAGCCAGATTTAATCCTGGTCACCACTTATGTGGGTAAATCTGGACCGTAGAAAAAACTCTGAAATATAATATATATATATATATATATATATATATATATATATATATATTAGAAGCACATCATGACAAGTATTCATGTTTAAATTTACATCTATGTATTATAATAACTACCTATGTAATCTAATGTCACGTGTCGATTATTTTAATTAATGGTTAAAATTTATTTATAAATATAAAAGGAGTATTACCCCTTAAAATTACATGCTAGGGTTCAATTCAATAATACATTTATTCATGCAAAATAAAACACGTAATCAATTCAAATAGCCATATTAACTGTTTTGATGATTTCACTCTTGATAATAATCAAAATATATTACTCCCTCCGTTCCTAAAAGGTTGTCACAATTGCTTTTGCACACAAATTAAGAAAAGTCATTTATTATCTATTTGATTACTAAAATACCCTTCATAAAGTGTGTTGATATTTTAAATGTGTATTGGGAACCTAAATTATAATATTTAATTAGGGGTAAATGTGGTATGAAAAATAAAAAAGTGTCTTGATTTTCTAAAGTGACAACCTTTTTTGAACAACTATTTTTAGTATAAATGACAACCTTTTAGGAACGGAGGGAGTATAACATTACTATTTCAATAACATGTACTTTCCTTAATAGACTAACATAACCCCCTCATTTAATATTGAAAGTGCCTTTGAATGGTATATATCATTACTCTTAATGAAATTAATGCGTTATTAGAATTATGAATATCAAAAGAGAGATAATTGGTCTAGTGGTTAGACTACTCCGTAGAGACCAAAGGGTCTTGAAATCCAATCTTATTGGAGTCAAAATGATTCCAAAAAAGAATTATGAATATCACTATACTACAATAATAAAAATACATTAGATGCAAAATATTAATATAAATTTTTTCAAATATCTATCTCTATACAAGGTAGGTTGTCTATAAATCACTATTTTAATATGTTACAAATAGAGTTATTTAATATTTTAAAAATTTTGAACCAAGAACCAGGTGTTGATTGAATTACCGAAATTAGACCATTAAACGACCTAACAAGGTTTCAAATCTTATGAAAAAATTGAAAGGACCGTTAAATGACCCGACGAGATTTCAAGTTCTATGAAAGGATTGAGAGAACCACTGGATAGCCTAAGGAATTTAAATTTCTAGAGAGGATTGAGAAGACCATTGAATGGTCTAACACGATTTTAAATCCTATAAGAAGCTTGAGAGAACCATTAGATGGTCTAACACTTTTTTAAATCCTAAGAGAGGATTAAGATGACCATTGAAAGGCCTAACGCAATTTCAAATCTTACGAGAAGATTGAGTTGATCATTGGATGGCCTAACGAGATTTTGAATCCTACGAGAGGGTTAATTGGAGTGTAGTGGACATAATGAGCACAGAATCTCCCATCTATGTCATTACAAAAAAAGAAACACGACTTTTTAATAGCACAGAGACGATTAAAACAGTAATGAAAGAGTACCGTGGGTGGTTTCTCGGATACAATGTGAGATATTTAATAGAGAAGAACACAAAAGTAAAAATAATATATTAATAATAAGATGTAAGACATAAATGCTAGAGAATTAAAAATATTAAAGATTACATTGTGATTATAAGGCGTATCTAATACAATAGAATAAACCATGTATATAGATCTAACTACTTGGTGAACTATATCCTGACTTAGTAAACAAGAAAAATAGTACTACACTAACTATGAAACTAATATAATATAGAAATAAACCAGTCTAATAAGATAAGAATATATTATGGTAATATATTTAACAAATATTATGCTAGGATTTAATTATAAGACAAAATAATATTGACTTCCTAAATTCAAATTAGCAAATAAATAAATGAAAAATTAATTTTTTTTCAACTTAGATTAAAATTGAAATTATTCTTTTATGTTATATATGATGGTCTTATATTATATTCATCGAATCATAGTAGGACATATAGTCTATATGATATAGACACTTTTTAAGTTTACATACATATATTATAATAATTGTCTATATAATCTAACGACTCATGTCTATTATTTTAATTAATGTTTAAGATTTATTAATAGATATAGGATGAAAGTGTTACCCAAAGAAATTACATGCTAGAGTTTCGATGCAATGGTGCATCTTTTCATGCAAAATAAAACACATAGTCAATCTAAAAAATCATTTTAACTATTTCGATGATTTCACTATCGATAAAATAATCATAATATTACAATCACGTTCATAAGTTTAATAACATAGTATTTTCGTTAATATATTAATATATAATACACCTCCTCTTATACTATTGAGAAGGTGGCTAAAATATCAAAGTCGCGGTTTATAAAAAATCTACTTTGTTTCTAATGTATATCGGTATACATTTATATGGAGGTTGTTAAAATATTCACAAATGTTACATTAACATAGAGGTCTGGGAGCCATATGAATAGACAATATCCAGACTATTCTTAACAGATACAACCGATAAAGCTGTAAATTTTTTTGAGAGACAAATTCACACGTAGATTGGCTTGCACTCAAAGGGAGATCCCTTATACTTTTTAGTTAGAGCCTTATAGATCCACCTAATGGTTACGGGGTTTGTTAACACGTGGCAAATACATATAATAAACACCAACATAGATTTTTGACTCCTCATTTTAGAGTGATTAATGGTAGAGTAGCATAGTATTGTTTATTCCACTATCTTTGAACCTTCATTGTATACAAAAGACATTTACGATTGACCACTTAATTTGCATAAAATTTGTTTATATCGTACACAACTTTTTCTGTAATTTTTTTTCTAATCTATTAATATATTGATATAAACCATTCTTAACCTAACACGTCCAAAATATTTAATAACTCACTTTTCAACACATTAAATTAACGATTTGTAGAAAACCTACGCTGTTTTAATTTATACAAATGTATAAATCATATAGAGATCGCTAAAACATACGCAAACATTATAATATATCATCGAATTAGCACATAATAAGTTTTTCATACCACATAACTCATTTTAGTAAACAAAATGAATTCATCAATATCATAGTATCCCACGCGCTTCTTTTTCATAAACATCACGCGGTCAAACCAGATGACTTATATATTTATTACCAGATATACAAAATCGTATTAAAAGTAAATTACATCGATAGAACCGATATTTATTATCAGATACACAAAGTCGTACCAATATAAATTACGTCGATACAACCAAAATATTTATTATCATTAAACAAAAAAAAAAGATATTTATTGTCAGATAAATTGTATCGATAGAACCGATGCGTTTATATTTACCAAAACGACTCCGTTACTTACTAAAACGACATAGTTACCATCAATTATTGATTAAATCGTAACCGTTCATCGTTTAGGTCATCGTTTAGGTCGGTTTTATATATCGTTTATCGTTCAAAACGGCATCGTTAGATATAATATTTTTAATTTATATATTGGAGAATATCATGAAATAGAGTACAATTTCTCAATAACATTTGCACAAATCACGAAAGAAAGGGTTATTTCCTCTGTCAAAAACCCTTCCCTTCGAGCTTTCCTTCTTAAGAGTAGTGAGCTCTCTAGAGAGAGAAACATCTAGAAACCTTTAGAGTGAGAAAGCGAAACACCATGAGAGGAAAGAAGAGAAGCTCAACATCAAGAACCGATGACGAAACCAACGTTGATGTTCAAGGACTGAGTGACGCTACAGCTTCCGCCGTCGCTTCCGGCGGCGGCCCCACGGCGTCGGAGGAGCTGCATCTGCAGCAAGGTGTGGAATCTGCTGAGAAAGAAGCTGAGAATCAGGAAATGGAGGAAGATGACGAAGATGACGAAGAGGATGAGAATGGCGGAGCTGAAGATGAAGAAGAGAAGCCTAAACTCGCTGAAGGCTTCTACGAAATTGAATCTGTTCGCAGGAAAAGAGTCAGAAAGGTTTGATCTTTTATTACCCTATTAAAATTTATCTTCTGGGTTAGGGTTTTCTTTGTTTCTTGGCTAATTTCTTGTTTTTCTTTTTCCGTTATCAAATGTACGCGAATAATCAAAAGGGACAAGTTCAGTATTTTGTCAAATGGTATGTACTCTGTTACCCATTTATCTATACACACATATACATACATATTTATATTTTTTCCTCGTTTGAATCAATAGGCGTGGATGGCCTGAAACTGCGAACACATGGGAGCCCGTTGAAAACCTAGTAGCTGTTTCAGATGTTATCGAGCAGTTTGAGGAAAGGTTAGTTTTTTTTTTCTTGATTAAATTTTAATTTTCTAATATATTTTTGATGTAATTCAAAGCTTAAGAAGCGGAGGAAAATCAAGAAGAAGGAAGCGTAAACATGGAGGAAGTTCCAGCAAGAAAAAGCCACAGAAACGCACTGTAACTGAGGAGCCTCACGAGGAGGAGGAGGAGGAGATTGAGCCGGTGACTTTTCCGGTGGAGGAGGACCACCAGAACGGTGGTGATGAAGAACCAGAGAAAGACGTTACTGAAAATGAAGAAGAAGGTGCAGTAAGCTCACCAGGTAATGTACGTTTAACCAACCTTCGCGTAACACGCGGAAGTAATGGGAATGGAAAAAAAGCTGACGTGGCAGGCCCAGTTATTGAAGCTTCAGAGTCGGGCCCACAAAACGGGTCAGAAATCCGCTCCACCGGAGCAAAACGTAGAAAATCCGGGTCAGTGAAAAGGTTTAAACTTGATAGAAACGAACAATCACCCGCTTTGATTAACTTGAGCGGGCCTGGGCCCGCTCAAGCCCCACCAGGCCCAGGACCGTCACAGCCACCACCACCACCACCACTAGTAGCGCCACCACCACCACCACCAACTCAGGCAACAGAAGGAGTGAATCATGACTCAGCAAGAGTAATTGAAATAATTAAACCGATCAGTTATTCATCAGAACTAACTAACAATGTTCAAGACGTACGTGTCACTTTCATGGTGAAAAGGTTAGTTTTTTCTGTTAATTTATAGTTATAAAGTTAGTTAATCTAGTTATGTGTGTAGATTAGTATTTAGTGTAACTTGATTTTAGTTAATACTTTGTTTTTTTTCTTGTTTTGGAATTTCGGAATTTTAGTTGGATAGATCATAAATGAATATAAATGTTGAATGATTAGTTAGATTTCAAGTTATTGCGTAGTTAGGTCCCTTGGTTTTTTGTGAATTACCGGTTTTACCCCTAAGAACGTTGCGATAAATTTCACTTGTTTTTCCCGAACTTTTCAAAAACTGTAAAAGTCCGAGTTTTTTTATGCTTTTTAATTAGAAATATCTCTGAATTTGAAGTATTTGATTTTTGTTATATATTATTTCGCATAAGTCAGGGACCTACAGTGCAAACTATTCAGAAACTCTAAAGTCGAGTTCTTTTCTGCTTTTTTTGTTTAAAATGTTCCGAGTTTTTGAATTTAAAGTCTTGATCTTTGTTGAATATTTTGCATAATATAGGAGTTAGGGACCTATAGTGTAAACTTCTCAAAACCTTTAAAAGTCGAGACCTTTTTTGCTTTTTAATTAGAAAAATAACCCTGAATTTGAAGTATTGATCTTTGTTATAAATTATTTCGCATAAGATAGGGACCTAGACTGCAAATTTCTAAAAAACTTGAATCTTTTGTGCATATTTTTTTTAAAGTACCCCGAGTTTTTGAATTTAAAGTCATGATCTTTGTTTATATTTTGCATAATATAGACGCTAAAAATTGTTTTTCACAAAATATAAGGACCTGCAGTGCAATTTTTCTTCTAGTAATCTAGATTTTTGCAAGTTTTATCGTGTTCCCTTTAAATATTTCACATATGGGTTTGACCAGTAAGTGCGTTTTTTTGTTACAGAACCTATATTGCAATTATCTCAAAACATAAGGACCTATAGTGCAATTACTATCATATACTGCTTTTTTATCTCGATCTTGCAATTTTTTTTGTTTTTCCTTTGAAATTTCGGATATGGATTTAACGAGTAAATGTGACTTTTTATTTTTTAATTTTTTTTATAGGGCTGATGGAAAAGAAGTAATGGTTGATAACAAGTTTTTGAAGACGAACTATCCTCTCCTTGTAAGTTATCTCTTCTCTTTTTTTGAATATGTAAAATACCAAATATACCCTTGTAATTTAATTTGCTTATTAAATATTTATTTATTTATTGTGTTTAATTTGTACACAGTTGATTACCTTTTATGAGGCGCATCTCCGTTACAGCCCTACATAAATGAAGGAAAAGGATGTGAAAGATAAATAGTGAAAAGTTGTAGGGGTTTAAGGGGATAGATAGTGAATGTGAGGACGGGGATTGTTTTTGTAAATTTGGATGTTTAATTCTCTATTTTGCAAACTAGTCCCTGACTTATATAGTCTTGGGTGAATTTGGAATTGTTTTTGGTTGGTTAAACTCTTGGATGATGATTATATTAGGTTTTGCACAATCGGTGGTACTTTTGTTTTGTGGGATGCTTTGTTTTTTGATGTAACAGATTTAATATCGGTCGTACTTTTGTTATATGCTTGTTGGTTTAGTCTTTTATTATTATGTGTTTTATTGTTTTATGGATTGAAAATGTGACTTGAATTATAAGATTTGATCTTTTAAATCATACAAGTTTTGTGAGCATAAAAAAAGTATTACTAAAATAATGATATTTTTAACGGCTATAATTCTAGCCGTTGAATGTGACAAATTTATTTTCAAAATCCAGATTGTGCTTTATTCTTTTTAAACAAATGATAGTATACACGTGCCCTTAAAAATGATTATATTACGACATGTGTAATTGAAGTTGTTATACTATAAACCCTTGTATATAGTACGGACTAACCTGTATATGCAACGCTCGTTGCTTCATTTTGACGTTTAGTCACTCAAATAATAAAGGGATTGAGAATATATAATTGTAAATTTCGGAATTTTTTTTTGGAGAATAGCTCATATTTTTGTCAAAGTTATGGAAGAGATCTATGCATGGTGAATTATTGGTAATAATGTTCCTAAAACTGATAGAAGTTTAAGTTGTGCTCCTAATTACTCTGAAAAATTTAGATCATTTAAAGTTTTAGAAGTGAAGGAAAGAGTTACCAGGATAATCTTCTTAAGCAAGCTTATTTGTATAAAAAATTAAAATATCTAAAAATAGCCCTTGTATTTCGAAACAGTTTGGTATTACATAACAAGGTTGATCATAAGATCAAAACAGATTAGTTTTCTCAAAACAGTATCTTTGGACATCCAACCTAAGTCCAAATTTTCTTATCTTTTTGAAAAATTCAAAACAAGTTTTTTAGATTCCTTTTTTAACAATGAAATATTTTTATTTCAATTATTTTCATATTCTTCAAGAAAAAAAGACATTCTTATAATATATTCTTTATTTGTTTTCAATGAAACATCCAAAGATCTTTGTATCTTTTTTGTTTAATTTTTTAAATTTTTTGATAAAATTTATTTGTTTCAAAATAATGTTCAATTTCAAACACAATATTATCATCAAACTTCACTAGAATTATAAAATGAGAAAAAGTTAAAGTAAAAGACTATCTCATCATTGACGACGTCAAGATTAACCTCATCATCTTCATTTCTATTGATGCCAATACTAAAGATAACATATGACAAATCCAAGCATTCCTAAATGGCATAAGCCAATGAACATTCACTAACAAAGTTGTACTCTGATTCTGATAACCCACACATCAAAATATCCAACGTTTGAACATTTTGTGTTAGTTACGTCATATCTTTATGAGTAAACTCTTCGAAAGACTTCACATAGTGGGTGAGCACACAACCTCCGACTTTGTTTATTTCTTTATTACATTGCAAGAAGATGCCTTTACCAGTGAAAGCCAAAAACTCACAATTTACACATTATAAAGATCCCTCTATCCTCTTTTTCCATTCATTATAATTTCTACCTACAAAGAGTGGAAGTCTAGTAGTAAAAGATCATTCCAATTGATTAGTTTTCATGTCGTTTACTCCTCTAGCGGTTAGACTATTTACGTAGAGTTATACTTCGGTACCACTTGTAAATCCTATAGAAATAGGGGTGGGGGGTGGAAGGGTTGAATAACGCACTAATCAAATTATAATTATTAAAAACCTTTAAACAACATAATTTTTAGTTAAAAAGATCTCTTACACAATTTATCAAATACAAATAAGATACAGTATAAAGATAATCTATGTTTGATAAATAATCATGCAAAAACATATACGAATCAATATGTAAATAGATAGAGATAGAATGTACAAGTATGTGAAATTATTCGAACTTCAAGAGGCCTAGTCTACTACCTAAGGTTACACCTTATTATTTACAAATTTTTTCACTAAACTTTGGTGTTTCTTGAATGTGAAATACAAATCTTTACAACTGTAATTTTTACGGGGCTCAAGCACAACCTAAACCGAGATTTTTACGAATTTCATCCCAGCCTAAAACTTGTGATTATTACAAGTTCAATAACAACCCAAATGAGTTTTTCTAGGCTCAATCTTAACCTCTAAACCACTATTCTCTACTTCCTAGAATATTCAATTCCTAATTTTGAGCAGGATCAGAAGCTTGTGTTTAAGATATTACAAGATAAACAAAAACTTCTAACGAGTAGATAATATAATGAACATTGACAACCTTTTGAAATGTGGATAATACAATTATGCATATCAAGCTAGAAAACGATGACTAATTTTCTTGGATGAGTTTGAGATCTCTTTGATATGTTTTTCAATAATATAAAAATGGTGGAGAAGAAGAGATGATTTATATATGCTGCCTTTTACAAATTGGTATCCTGAATTTGTTCTTCAACGGCCAGATCATATGCCGCATTCTTGACAATGCCTAGTTTAGTAAAACAATATAGCATGAGTCTGAATCGACATCAAGTTCTTACTCTAATTTGGCATTCCAGTTCGAATCGGTATCCCGATTTCTTCATTGTTGGCTTCCCGATATGTGACGGTATTGTACGTATAAGACTTTTTGATAAGTTGGTAAAATGCCAAAACTTGTTTCACAAGACATATTAAATATGAAATCTTGAAAAAATTAGTAGTTCATGGAATTTCCAAATTCTAAACACATAACAAGTTATTGCACAAAATATATCTAATATATATGAGATAATGACACTAGGGGTCTTGAAGACACACCCCTCTTCGAGTTAGCACCCCCACCTAGAGCCTCTTCTTACTAAAGACCTCAGGAACTTTTTAACACATAAACCCCAAAACCCCAATTACTAGACTACCCTTCTTTTGTTTTTTCTATACCTATATATACTAATTGCTATTTCTAATTTCATTCACTCACGTTCTAATTTCCCTCACCTCACAGCTTCTCTTTCCTCTCTCCTCTCATCAACCACCTACACCACCACCACCGCCGATCTGCACCACCACCTCCCTCCTCCCTCATAAAACTCCACCAAAGCACCACCTCCCTCCTCCCTCCTCTCTCGAGCTCCGGCGCCTCTTTATCTCGGTGGTGCTTCCTTGGTCATAGCCGAGCAGTGAGCAGCTTCGAACGGTGGGCGTGGAGGTTCGAAGAGTTCTCGTAGTGAGGCTTCGAACGGCTTCATTGCAAAATGGTGAAGCTCCGGCGACTCTTTATCTCGATGGTGAAGCTTGAACGGCTTAGAGCAGCCATGGCGGAACCCTAGGACAGATCTCGCCGTGGTGGTGCAGCAGCTGGAACTCCGTCCAGTGGTGGTGGTGCGCGGATCTCGAGCCCGTCCTCCTCGCGATGAAGATTGTAGAAGACCAGCAGCTGGTTCAAGCCGACGTGGTGGTGGTGGTGCAGCTTCCGATCTGGTGCAGCTCGAGCTCCCTCGCGTGGTGGTGCAGCAGCTGGAACTCCGTCCAGTGGTGGTGGTGCGCGGATCTCGAGCCCGTCCTCCTCGCGATGAAGATTGCAGAAGACCAGCAGCTGGTTCAAGCCGACGTGGTGGTGGTGGTGCAGCTTCCGATCTGGTGCAGCTCGAGCTCCCTCGCGTGGTGGTGCAGCAGCTGGAACTCCGTCCAGTGGTGGTGGTGCGCGGATCTCGAGCCCGTCCTCCTCGCGATGAAGATTGCAGAAGACCAGCAGCTGGTTCAAGCCGACGTGTTTTTCTTTTTCTTTTTTTTTCAGATCTAGATCTGGTTTGACCAGATCTGGTCAAACAAAAAATTAGATAGATTAATTTTATTATTTTTAATTGTAAATTGATTTGTAATTTATTTAAATTTGTGTAAAGATGAATAAAGTGTTTTTTTTTGAATATGTATGCTTTGTTTTTCAATAATACTCATCAAATTAATAAAATACTCACCAATTTATTGAGTACTCCGATATTTTCTTAGAGTACTCCGAGATTTTCTTAGAGTACTCCGAGATTTTTCTTAGAGTACTCCGAGTTTTTCTTAGAGTACTCCGAGATTTTATTATTGCATTCAAAAAAATTAGAGAGTACTCAGCAAAAATATAGAGTACTCTATGTTTTTCGCAGAGTACTCTATGTTTTTTCCGGTGACCGGTGACTGGTGGCCGGAGGTCCGTGGTCGGAGATCGGTGGTGGTGGTGGTGGTCGGTGGCCGGTGGCCGGAGGTCGGAGATGGGTGGTAGGTGGGTAGGTGGTAGGTGGGTAGTGGTAGAGGAGAGAGAAACAGTGACATCATACTTGTTTGTCTTTTAGTGTTAGTAAGGGTAGGAAAGACTATTGTAAAAAATGAGGTCCCTAAGAATAACAACTTTCAAGACACTACTCTATAGAGAAAAAATAGTGCTCCTAAGACCCTATAGATAATTCACCCAATATATATTAATGTATGGGTACATATTTTTGCATGAAAATGATGTTTGGATGCTATAGACTCTGACATAAGATACACACTAAATGTTACTTATTTATAAATTCTTTGAAAATTTAATTTGCTTGTCAATTAGTATCAAGAAATATAGTATAAAACATGTTCAAGATAAGTGAAAGTAAACGCATGTTTTAGAAATACTAGTGATGTTTGGATGCATTAGTATGTAGCATATAAATGTTCTAACAGAGTATCTTAACAAGTTTGTAGTTAAACACTTTTACTAATATAATGCACATAATAGTTTATAGTATAAAGTGAGTTAAATTCATACAAGTTCTTATTTGATTAAAGAGTAATCATACTAGGATTCTTTAGCTATCTCCAAGATACATGTTACATGTGAGCATCACAAAAATGTTGTAATTAAATAGTTTTACTATTCTATGCATATAAAAAGTTATAGCCTAGAAGTGTTAACTCATACAATTACACATAGAGTTAAAAAGTTTTCATACTTTGGATGTTTTAACTTTTAACATGAGATATGTTCTAAATTTTAAACCATCTGACAATATAGCTGACACATTTAGAGAGGTTAATCACATAACAAGTAATTGCATAGAGACATATTACAAGCAATAACATAAATTTTTATGATGAAATCAAGATGAATGAGTGCACATATTAAAAAGTGAAACATGCTTGGATGAATTAGCTCTTAACATGTAAAATATTCTAGATGTGCAAATGAGAAATTCTATAGTTAATCATCTATGCAAAATCAATGCACATAACAAGTTATGAATTAAAGAGTGATCATATCATATGAATGCATATATAACGAGAATTTCAAGTCTGGAATTTGACTAAAAAATAGTTTGGGATGAGTCAACTAGTGACACAAGATATGTGCAAGTAAGAGTACACAAAATCAAAAAATTTAACACAATAAGTATATCAATATTTGTCACATAAAAACACAAAATAAAAATAAAAATGTGCTAATACACTGATCTAATAATGTTGGTGATAACACTAAAGGTTTTCTTCGAAGGTGATTTCAAAGAGATTGTAAAGGCCTGTGATCTCACCTATAAGAAACACAAGGATATTCTAGTGGAGGACCTTGAAAATTGGGATGCATAGATCTTAGGTGGTGAACTAATCCTACACGAGTCTAACCACCCTAAATTGATGTTTGTATTCTATCCTTCATCTCTTTACTTTTGTGCGTGTCATTTATTTGTTCAATTGTTTCTATAATTTTTTTTTATCTACAAGCATAAACTCTTGCATGCTGAGTATTTCTTGAATTGGTTTCTTCGATCTTTGACAAGTATTCGTTCATTGAATATATACACTAAAAGTTTGATTGAGTGTTCCACACTCGTATCCCAAATCTTGTGCACCTCTGGCTATTCTATCTAAAATCCTTAAAAAATGAATCTTTAGATAGAATAAAAAAATCGATTTGTGTTAGATTTTAATTTTACATTGGTCATATTCACCCACTCTTTAGGATTAATTTATTAGGTTGCACATAATAAAAAGACAAGCAATATCAATAAAAAGAGGGAAGAAAAAGTTCATGAAAAAAAAAACTATCTAGCGAAACCAAGGAAAAAAAATATATATTTAGTTATTGAGATGCGGTATCATGAGTTTGTCTTTTAATCCCTCTAACATATAAAATAAAACCTAATCTATATTTCAATACATAATTTAAAAGATACATAAAATGTCAACTATGTCTTTACTAACTAATAAAGTATAAAATTAACGTACGCAAATAAGTTTAGGTACAACCCAAATTATACAAACAAATGTATAAGTGAATCTCCCTTATATGTAAATTGGACTAAAAGGTGGAATTTGGGCTTTACTTTCTCTCTACTTGGTTGACTTTGAGTTGACCAAAGTCCAATAGTCTTGGATATCTATCAAATAAGATCTTTTTATTTTTATTCATTTTTGTGATAAAACTTGGTCAAGGATAGTACATATACACGTATAAGACATATTCAAGGTTGAAAAGTCTTTATTATTAATTTTACTCGAAATGTTCTAATTTATTATACCCCAATCGCAAAGTTGCACTAAATTTTCCCAAAATCTCTGTTATACTTGTATCCCTTCCAATAAAATTCTACAATATAAAAGGTCCAAATGGTTCAATGAACACAATATACTCCTGGTAATGTCCTAAGGAGTCATGTATTCACCCAAATTTTAGGACACATTAAGGATTCATTGTTTTTATTTATGAATATGCACACTTTGATAAAAAATTTAAACATGTATAGAAAGTACATAAAATCTAAAAAACAGAGCGAATGAGGGAAAAATTTAGAGGTTTGATCTTTGGAAAGATGACGGAGACAGATACACACGGAGAATTTTTTTTATGGACCTAAGTAAGTATTGAAAGAAAGGAAGAGATGAGATTTTACAGTAGAGAATGATTCATTTATATAGTCAAAATAGTTATACTTGAAAATTTAAAAGTTTTGAGTGAAACTTTAATATTTGAACCTTATATTAGTAGTAATCATTTAAAATAAGTTAACTTTAATTCAAGAAAATTGTATAAGTGATTCTGTTTAACTAGTGTATGTTAATTATTTTATTTTGTTTTATATTATTTTTCACTTATAATCTAATGAATCTTTTGAACTTTTAACTAACATTACACCTCATTCTTTCCTGAAATTATCTTAGAATTGTCTCAATTATACAACTTATTAAAACTTTACATACAACTGGTATAATGTTTTAGTATTTCAATATATTTATCAAATATATATTATTTGCTTAATCATTATAATGATAAAATATATCAACTATATAGATATAAATATAAATTATATTTACGATAAACATTAGCATTGTTACTGTATATAAACAAGTATTAATTAGTACAATTAAATTTTATATCAAAAGAAAGAATTTATAATATTGGTCAATTCATGAAATAAAAAATTTGAAATTAATTAACTTATTTTATTATAAGAATGAGTAATGCTGGATATCACCTCAAATCGCATCACCTTTTTATCGTCTCCAACGTGGATTTTAAATTAACCAGTCATATGATTTCTCTTTCCTGATTTATTATTTTCTCTCTCGTTTATGATTGGTCAACTTAAGAGACGATAAAAAGGTGATGCGATTTGAGGTGATATCCAGCATTACTCTATAAGAATTTATAATTCTAGATATTTTTTTTTTTTTTATTAATATCCTTCAAAGAATTGTTTCATCTTAAAATTAAATATATGTTATCAAGTATTGTGATTTAATTAGAAAAAGACAATCACTACAAAGTCACCTCTTTTTTCGCCTATTTTCCAGACATGTCTTTCAAAATGACTTTCCAATATCATATCTTTCTAATTTGTAACCAATGCCAAGTTATATGTTGATGTAGTTCAATTGTTAGAAAACTTGTGTAATTTGTTAAAAGACTTTACTGCCCAAAACATCACCGATTTTTCACTCTCTCAGAAGAACACTTACGTATCAAACTTACACAAATAGTCCATCATCTTTACGTTGTTTTTTTCAGGTTTCAATTGGAAATCATGTTTACCGACTTGTTATTTTTTATTCAAAAATCATTGAGTTCTATTTGAAACTTCGAATTTGAAGAGTTCATGTTTGGATTTGTCAGTTTTTGTTGTTGACTGAATCTACTGATTTTTATTGTTTGGGGTGCTATAACTCAAATTTGACTAACTCTTATTTGAAAAAATTGCAATTAGGATTTTTTCTGTTAAATGTTTTTACTTATTTATAGGTATTTTAGTAACTCATTATTAATAATACATACAATGATAACAAGTCAAATATGTGGACCTTCATAATATCTGTCGTATATTTATTCAAGGAGGTGATGTATCCATTGCTCGACTATAGAATCGGAACCATACCACGGTCTATTAACATTGTCCGAACCAACTGGTGAATGATAAACTCCATCTAAACTAATATTCAATGCACCATCCAAATGTGCCGAAATTTCCGGTACAACTCCATCTCCCCATACATCGGCTCGGCCACAAACTTGCTTATACCCTTGACCAACAAAACGGGACCGTAACGTGGCAGCTTTTGGGGTTGGTACACTTTCCGTACTCGCAAGGGCAATCTCGGAAACTGGTTGATTTATATCCACTGTTTGTTCACTACTTGAGCTAAACAAACGTGCCCCTTCAATGTACCTTTAATTTTAAGACATCCAAAGCATGTAAATCCTACTTATAAAAGAAAATTTAAAAAAGTGGGGCGCCAAGTGAAGATTTTCAAAATAAAGTTAGATTAAGGGAATAGTGGTCGAGTTTTTGACTTACCTCCCGGCAATACATACATATCTTAGTTGAGGAGTATAAACAGCTTTTGCACAATTTTTATCAATATAATCCAAGAGGCCTCGTGTTTGATCAATAACTCCGGGTAAATCCTTTGGCGCTGGTCTACAATGAAAAAACATATTTTAAACAACGGGGAGCGAGTTGCTCCCAATTTTTTCGAGGTTCTTGGATTACAGGCCTATATTATGCAAAAATTGTAATAAAGGTCCTTATTTTTTTTGTTGAAGGTTGGCGGTAATTGCATTACAAGTCCCTATCTTATGCAAGAAATGTTCTTTTGTTAGGGGTTCGGGGTAGTCGCAATTTAGGCTCCTATATTATGAAAAAGTTATACATACTATACCTTCCTATACCATACAAAAATCGTATTATAGGTTCCTATATTTATTTGTTGGGGTTTGGCTAATTGCACTATAAGTCTCTATATTATGCAAATATTATATACTATAGGTCCTTACTTTTTTCTGTAAGGGTGTAGGGGTAATTGCACTATAGGTCCCTATATCTTGCAAAATTTGTACTATAGGTTCCTATATTACGCCAAAATTGTACTATAGGTTCCTGTAATATTATCTTTGTGAGGGTTCATGGGTAATTGCACTATAGGTGCCTATATTATGAAAAAAATTATACTATAAGTTCCAGTATTATGCCAAAATTGTACTATAGGTCCCCATATTATTTCTTTTGTTGGGGTTCATGGGTAAGTGCACTATAGGTCCCTATATTATGTACAAATTGCAATATAAGTCCTTATATTATGCAAAAATTGTACTATAGGTTCCTATATTGTGTCAAATTTGTACTATAGGTCATCATACTATTTCTTTCATTGGGTACTAGTGGGTAATTGCACTATAGGTGCCTATATTATGCAAAAATTGTACTATGGGTCCCTAAATTATGTAAAAAGTGCACTATAAACCCCCATATACATACATGTGTGGTGTTCCTAAAGTAAGTAACAATGAGATATCCGAGAAACCAAATTCTTGCATGTAAAGACGGGCTAGCCATCCACCTGCCGAGTGCCCGATTAAAGATAAACTTCCATCTTGAGCTAATTCCTTTGCTTCTTTAAGAGCTTCATCGACCCTCTTCAAATACCTATACTAAGTTCATAAGATTTTCAGAACTATACTTCCTTATATATTCAAAAATTACAATTCGGTCCCCATATATAATATGCAGAAATTACACTATAAGCCCTATATTATTTAAAAATTACATTATTAGTCCCTATACTATGACAAGATTCCAATGTAGATCCCTATAACTTATGCAAAAATTACACTATAGGTTTTTATACTATGCAAAATTTCACTATAGGTTTCTATATTATGCAAAATTTACACTATAGGGCCCTATATTATGAAAAAAAATCCGATGTAGGTCTCTATATTATGCAAAAATTGCAATATATGTCCCTATATTATGCAAAAATTGCACTATAGGTCACTATATTATGCAAAAAATATACAAATCCCTATATTATTACATTGTGAATTAAATGCACTATAACTCCCTATATTATACAAAATAACCTATAATTTATCACATAAACATCAAAATATATATATACAAACAAAATAAAATCAAAGCGTAAAAGAGAATTTTAAGAAGCTGGGGGAAGGAGCCAGTTAATGTTCTAATAACCTGGGGGATTATATAGTAACTTTGATAAAGAAAAAATATTTAGTGATGGGGTTTTACGCATTCCACCCCAAAACTTTACATAAGTCGCGTTGTACCCCTATGTATGTAATTCGTGTTCTAGTCCCTGAGGTTTAATTATATATTCATCCTTACAATTAAAAAGGTCCATTTTCATGTGCATGCTGTGATAGAATGCGAGTTGAAAACTATAGGGGCTAGAACACAACTTATGTAACCTTTAGGGGGTGCAATGCATAAGACATCTTAAGGATTGGTACCAATCGAGAACAGGGCGAGGCTGGAGGGTCCCACGCCAGTAATTTGGGTCGATCAAACCAGCGGCATTTCTCAGCCAGTCGCTTCTTGAAACCTTAGCAGTCACTGTAGGTACCCCATAGTTTTTTAGTATAAGAGAAAACTCTTGATAGTCATTTGTATTGTTTCCTAATCCCTGTAAAAAATGATGAATTGTTGGAAATTGCAATATCGATCCTTATATTAGGCAAAATAACCTATATTATCTGAGTTAATTGTACTATATAGGCCCCTACATTATGAAAAGGAGATGATCGCACATAAGTCCGTATACTATAAAAAAAAGAGTTTATATAGATCACTGTATTATGCGAAAAAAACTGTATTTTTTAAATTAGTTCCACTATAAGTTCCTAATAACCTATATTTTTGATATAATTGCACTATAAGTTCTTATATTACAAAAAATGGATTGATTGCAATATAGGTCCTTATATTATGAAAAATGAGTTGATTGCTTTATAGGTCCCTATATTATGGAAAATAAACTATATTTTGAGTTAATTGCACTAGATGCTCCTGTACTATACAAAAAAGGTTAATTGCAATATAGGTCCCTATACTATGAAAAAATTGAGTTGATTGCACTATATGTCCCTATATTTTGAGTTAATTTCACTATAAGTCCCGAATTATGCAAAAAAAGGGGTAATTGCAATATAGGTCCCTATATTAGAAAAAAATGAGTTGATTGCACTATTGGTCCCTATATTATGCAAAATAAATTATATTTTATGATTCACAATTACAATCTAAGTATCTATTATCACAATTTAAATTAAGTCACTAACACATGCAAAATTTTACAATTCCACCTAAAACATACACTTTCAAAATTAACAATTTATAAGTCACGGTTTCGAAAGTTATAACTTCCATGTTCTGACACAAAAAAAAATGGAAGTTGATATGAATTTGAAAAGTTAGGAGTCCAAATGAACATTCTGAAAATCAGGGGACAATAATCTACTTTTATAATGTTTTTTTTATGGGTCAATATATTTTTTTTAAAACCTTGTGTGGAACCGTGGAAGTATATCTTAACGAGTCATGGGATGTGATTCCAAAGAGTCATGAATTCTCTGCAGGACATCTCACCATCAGTCCATCACTACATTGACAAAAACACCACATATATACATACACATGACATAACTAAATGCACACATAATTCTCGATGGAGAGAGAGAGAGAGAAAGAAAGAGAGAGAGAGAGACTAACGGGAAGAATGAGAGCAGGGCGATAAGAGGTGGAGGGTGTGGAAGAGCAGCAGCTGAAACGGCTTTTTGTGGTTAGTGTTGATGGTGAGACAAGGGAGACAATTAGAGCCATCTCTTTACTTTCCACACTCAGTGTATTTTGTTTTGTGGTGGTTAGTCGTTACTCTTGTTTCAAACTCCTTCAAAGATTCATTTTCTCTTTCACAGTTAGTATCTTATTGTAACGGAGTTTTTTTTTTTTCTGTACGAGAAATTTTAATTGACCAAGACAAACACAATTAGAAAAGAAATACTAATATATATATGATTATATACCAATCAAATTTATACTATCCAATATATTATTTATATTAATATAATTTAATTTACTTTTTATTTAATTAATAATTTATTTACATTTAAATTATATTATATTATAGATAGTATATTAGATAATATAAATTAAAGTGATATATATCTTTATTTATAATAAAAAAAATTATAATAAGAAGGATAAGTATGGAAAAACAAAAAAATATTCAAACTCTAAATTTGACTTTAGATTTTATTGTTGTAGTTAAGGGAGAGCACGGGTCGGTTTTACCTAGTTTTGAGGTTAGGGTAAACCAAGGGTAATATATTTCGGTTTTAAAGAATTGTTTGGGTAACCCAAGGATAGGGCAAAAAAAAATTTACTCTCGGGTTACCCTTCGATTTACCTGCGTTAGTCAACATTAGTCAAACTTTTTTTAATACATGAATAAGTTAAAAAATGACAAAATATGAAAAATTGATATAATTATACTTCTAAAGATCAAAGTTACAATTGTGACATTATAAGTCAAGAAGTCGTTAATCGAATAGTTCAAAATAAAGTATGATAGTATAGTCTTATACATTATATAACTTTAACAAAAAACGACATTTTGTTTGAACATCAAAGCGTAGGTTGATCGGGGACTTGGTCGAGACCTTTGGAATATCCGAATAGGTAAATGAAAGACTTCTATGATATGCATGTTTTGTATATTTTTTATTACACGGTTTTTCAGTTTGGGTACCCTTAACCCAATAGCTTGGGTAATATATATGTAAGATATATGGATCCGAAAAATCACAAGGTAACACAGTGGGTAAGGTTGACTCAGGTAAAATTAACATATATTTTGGATCGGTTTGGTTAAACTTAACTCGGTTTTTCGGTTTTGATAAAATTTTGCTCTGCCCTAGTTGTAGTGAGTGGACTAGTGGGAAGTACAAGTTGATTAAAAAATCTATAAAAAATGATCACAAATCTAGTGAAAGGAGTTTATTCAAAAAAGGGTCGCGATTGTGTTTTAAAACGAACTTACAAATAAATTTGGTCCATTAAGTATTGATGGTAATTCTTATACATTGCTTAATGATGTATTATCTGTGAATCCTTAAAAGGTTGTTTTCCATAATTTGGGCATTTAAATGGAGCTCATTAGCTATTAGGATTACTAAATAATGACTTGAGAAATAAGAAAGTTATACCTATATGTATCTGTTTTCCTAGAAGGATAAATAAATGTCCGCTCACATAAAAATAATACAAAACAACCTATTTTCGAATAATCGTTATAACCCCCTGAAGTATTCACTCTTCCTATGTGAAGACACACGATCTCAATACTCTCATTATCTGTATCGCTCCCTAAGATACCTATTCATATTTCTAAATTCATACTTGTTGTCAATACCCAGTCGAAAGGATTAGGGACCCTGACCCTTTAGCCATATTGTAAAATCCTACCTCTATAATGACCATATATTACTCAAACAACTTAACTAATCAATTGTGGAATACTACTGGAAAGGTATTTCTTTCATGTATTTCAAATACTCCGTGCAGTGCCAAATAAAGTATTGTGTGTTCTTTTAATGGTCCCAGTACAAGGTTAGAATACCCCTTTTAGAGAATATACTAGCATGTGCAAAAACCAGCACAAGGTTAGAATACCAAACAATAAAGGGAGGACCCAGATCGCTAATAAAAGCTGCCTAAACTGACGTCGAAAACCTATAGTAATAAGAACCCTTTCCTACCAACATACCCAACAATAAAGGGTGATTGACCTATAGGGTCTTAGAGACTAGTTTTTTTGCCTATAGAAACTAGTGGGAATCTAATTTCTTTAAAGAGACCTCGAAAATGACCAAATACTAATATATCCTTACTAACAATAAAAGACAAAAGGAGTGATGTCACTGTTCATCTCTCTCCACTACACACCTACCTCCTATCTCTGACCACCGACCTCCGACCACTAATCTCCGAGCACCGAAAAAATTGATGAGTACTTTATCAAAATTGATGAGTACTATATCAAAATTGATGAGTACTCTATAAAAAATATAGCGTTTTATTAAAAATCAAAGAGTAGATAACCAAAAAACAATTTATTCACTTTTCAACCTATTTTATACAATTCCAGATTAATTACAGAATAAATAACAAATCAAACTAATAACAAAAAAAAACTAACTAAATTTGTGTTTGACCAGATCTAGTCAAACCAGATCTGGAAAAAAAACTAAAAACCTACACTACGTACAAAGTACGCTAATCAACAAAAAACTGCAATCTTCTCATGCTCGAACGGAGGACAGCAAAGGAAGAAGGGAGTACGAACGAAGCTTGTGTCTCCTTCTCCGGCGGTCTCAAAACTAGAACAAGGTGGCGGAATCTCAGACAAAGCTACATCAATTAGACGAGATCCTAAAATTTTATTTGGTCACTAAAGAGATCACTTTGGGCCTTAAATTATTTATATTTATAGTAATATGTTTTTAAATGTATAAATTATACCACTAACGAAGTCAGTCTAGTTAAAACATACCTCTTTTTTGTTACAATCGAGGTTTTTTTAGAGTGTTCAATCCAAGGGGTCTTGGGAACTGAATTTTTTGTTACACGGGAGGTCCTCTAACGTACCCTCAACACATCATCTAGACCCAGACTATAAATTCTTCTTGGACTCTTCAACTAAATATACCTTGTGTAAGAACTCTCTGAATCTCATTTGGTTGATCAATGAACATGGAATAAATATGAACTTGACGTATCCCTAACTTAACCAGTCAATCCGCGCTCTATAAGATTCTATATAGATACACTTGATCACAAAAGACTTCTTTTGTGTCAAAATTTCAAGAGTCTTCTCTATCCAAACCGTGATAAGGCCTTATCTAACAAGTACCTAAGATATCGTCTCAATGGCTCATGAGTATCTACCTCCACCTCGAGATCACCTATTTTCATTTTCTCTACTTTATGCATACCCTCATAAAGCTCTACTAACTCATTTCTCACTGGTGATGCGTGTTGTAGAATCATGGAGAAATCCCAAATGCAATTACTCTTTGTATCACGCAGTAGGCCTCCCGCTCCTCCTACACCTCACCGCACGTTATAACTTCCATCCATATTAAGCTTTAGTCCTCGATTGGATTTGCACCATACAATGTGTTCAAATAATCTCTATGGTACGATTTCCTCCCTGGCTGACTACTCCACGCTCTAACATACCCCGATGGAAGTGTTTAGGCTTTTTAATCAATACCTCTCCATTAGGGATCACAATATTATTAAAAACGACCTCGTTACGTTCCCTCCGTATGACACCCAATAATGCACTAAAGAATATATTCCAACTCATGCCTGCAAACAAAAAATTTGCCACCAAATTTTATTCCACCACTCGATCTCATCCAATAAGGATAGAGTATGATCATCGCCCCTAAGGGATGCTGTCAGACTACTTCTGACCATTTCTCAGTAGGGTACGAGGAGTTAGTATTACTCCCTGATCCTTGGAATGCCTTCTTAGTATCTCAATATTTCTTGTTAATCTAGTTAGTTCCGCTGATCCTCACTTGACCCCAGTTGTGTACTCGATCACAAGAAGTTTCTTACAGGACAAAACGTTCGTTGTTGATTATTTTCTAAAATAGGGATTGTCAAAAATTTGTATATGTGGTCCTTGATTGACTTCCCTCATTGGTACTTTTCCTCTAATATTATATAGTATCAATGCGAGGAAGTGTATCCCCTACATGATAAGACAACTGAACAATGTAAGTATTCTTAAGCAACGCTAAAGGGCCAATTGCACTCCCATCTTCATCATACATTAACCCAGAAACCTCATTAGGAGCCTCTTGGAGCCTAGCCCATTTAATTTATCTGTTGATGCTTTTCCACATATTTTTTGACTTTACACAATCTCTGAAAATATGAATTTCATTCTCCTCAAAAGAGCCACACAATGGACAATTACTCGTGACATCATGCCTCGTTTATTACTAATAAAGAAGTAAGACTTTTTTTCTTCTTGTTACGGTCAATAAACAAAATTACATGTGGACAAATACTAAAATACCCTCAAATAGAACAAAATTAACATCAAACAAAAATAAATGACCAATATATCTCTTAGTCAGCTTGATAATTCTTTGAGACGGCTCGGCAAATCACCGAGTCAGCTCAACAAGTCACTGAATTGGCTTAAAAAGTCTTTGAGTATAATCGATAAGTTTTTGAGTACGCTCAAAAAATTATTGAGCGTGTCCGAAAATCACTCAGATGTGTGAAAATATATGAATATGTATAAAAAGCCACTAAGTGTTTTTTTATTCACCATTTTGTTACTAAGGCATCTTTTTATTTCTAACATTAACAAAAATAATAATAAATGCATATTTATTAATTTTAATTTTTTATATTATAAAAAAGTTAATAAAATAGTATTCTAAATTAATATATTACAATTACTCCATTCGTTTAAACATTATAGATTGATAATACTGAAAATCAGAGCTAAAATAACAATAACCCTAGGATGGCGTCGTCATCCCAACAAAATCCAGATCTACGTTTTCTAAACCACCATTGACCATGTGATTTAGCACTAAAAACCACCACGAGCTCGCCATGAAACGAGCATCATAAAAGCCATTGCACCATTAAAATCGAAATATGAGACGAGCACCATTAAAGCCCACTGATTTATGCCAGCCATCTACCACCATCCTCCGTCTTCGCTGGTAAGGTTCTTGTGGTCCACAACAATTACTCTATTCAAACACAACCATGTTAATGAACAAATATACGCCACCAACATCCTCAAACATTCGTAGTAAAGGTTCTAGTGGTACGCAACCACACCTTATTCATATACAACTATGGAAACCACATATTTGAGACGAGTAGCATACGCCATTGTGCTTATTCAAACATTTTGCATCTAAAAATACATACAAACTCAAAGCTCTACTCTTGATCTGTTGTTGATCCGCAGAATATCACAATCATGAAGGACTTCCAGCAAGGGGTTAGCGGGAGTTGTGAGCATTTATAAAAATTAAGTGCATGAATTTTAAATTTATAAAATTTGAATTAATTATAAGGATAATGAATTATAGGTAGGTGTAACAAGAGGATAACATTAATAGGTTTTAATTGAAATTTATCTTATTTTCAAATTAATCTGTTGTAAAAACAAAGTCGAGAATTAAAATCTTTGAGTTTTGATATAATCTTTTCAAAATTATAATCTATTTTTCTTTGGAAAATTCTTCCATCCAATATAGGATGATCCTACACTAATTATATTAATACACATATCCCATGTTTTAAACTTACAAAAGTGACTAACTTATTAATCTAATGACATGTGTTTTGTTATAAAAATTAATAGTTATGATAGGAGTATTGGATCATCCAATATTGGACGGAAGTTTTACCCTTTTTCTTTTATAGCCATCAACCATCCATTATAATTATTTTTGCAAGGTTTATTATAGGTAAAAAATATTTATTTATTTTCTTTTATTCTATGTTATTAATTTTTTTCTTGTAATTTTTGAAGACCTTTTTTTATTAGAATACTTATATTAATAATGATGTATTTCCTTTTATATCTATAAAAATAATTTTGAAGATATATGTTTTGATATAAAAAATAATTATTTATTTTGTATTTTAATAATCTAATATACTTTTGAAATATTGAGGTGTTATATTTAAATTATCAAATCTCATAAATTATACTATATCCTTATAAATGTAAAATATGAACTTGAGGATATATTTTGTAAAAAACATTTATTATTGAAAATTTCAAAGAGTTATTGCTTAAAAGGTAAAAAAGACATGTTCTCTTAATCTTAGGGCCCGTTTGGAAGTGCTTATTTTAGAGTAAAAAAGTGCTTTTAGAATAAAATCTAGAATTTAAAAAAATTATTAAAAATAATTTTGAAATCTAAAATTATTTTAAGTGCTTATTTTAAGAAGCACCTATTTGGTGCTTTTCAAAAAAGTGCTTTTTAAAGTCAAAAAAACTATTAAAATGCTAAAAGCACTTTTAAGTGCTTCTCCAAAAAAGCACTTCCAAACGGGCACTTAGTGTCGGTATGAAAGTATTTTTTTTGTACTTTTAGCATTTTAATAGTTTTTTGATCTTGAAAAGCATTTTTATGAGAAGCACCAACATTGGTGCTTATTGAAAAAAACACTTAAAATAATTTTTATTTTCAAAATCATTTAAATATATTTTTTGAATGTTAAATTTTATTCTAAAATCGTTTTTTAACTCTAAAATAAGCACTTCCAAACGAGCCCTTAATAAGATCAAATTTTGAATATTCGATGTGATATATTTGTATTTTTGATAGGTTGCGAGTTTTTTATGGTTACGTATTTTTTAATGGGTTGCATAAATTTTGAATGGGTTTCATGTGTTTATCAATGAGTTACGTATATGAAGCTTATTAGATAAAATTGTCAAGCACCCAATTTTAAATATCTTTATTATACATTTGTACTAAACCATATTTTTTATCGCTTTAGATTTTTTTTTTAATTAAAAAGAATAATATAAAAAGACCAAAGCTAAATCGTTACAACATTCAACTTGTTTCACTTGGATCAATATCCTGGCTAAGTCTCGCTAATTGGGAAGGGAGAGAGGTGACACTGCCACCCAATCAACAACATTATTATTCTTTTTCGGGACAAATGCAAAAGAAATATTATACAATATTTTCAAATAATTAATTTTGACTAAATTATTACATAATATTTTATCGTCTATTAAACTTATGTCTTGTATAATGCTAGTATAATCATTTTCAACAGTGACAGATATTCTCGAATAATGTTCAGCTGATCTATACTTAAAAACAACTCCAACGACTTCTGCTTCTATCGGGGATCATGCGCTCTACTTTCGAATTTTACTATTGGTTAAAATTCTATTTGCATTTTTGACAATACAATCAATTGCTGCTAAATCATTCGTATAGTTCCAAATCATATCACAGTTAATCTGAAACAATTTAGAAAGAAAGGTGTCCATGAAGTGTAATCTCAACATTCCACCTCTAGTATAAAAGTACTACTCCCACCGTTTATCAATGTTTGTCATACTTTTTTTCACACAGATTAAGAAAAACAATTACTTTCTCTGGTCCACAAAATTTGTCTACTTAACTTTCACATATATTAAAAAACTTAATAATTACATTCATTATTACAAAAATATCCCTAATAAAGTATCTTGATATTATAAATATGTATTGGAAATATAAATTTCAATATTTTAATAAAGGTAATAACGAAAAAGTAGGGAAAAAAGTTTCTTAAAATTTTAAGTGGACAAGTGGAAAAATTATGTAGAGCAGAAAGAGTAATCACTTCTATTTTTATTAAACTATCTTCAACCAACTAAGTAAATAAATTTAATGATAACTTTTTAATATTAAATAAAGATAAAATTGATAAAAAAATATGTTGTGTTGTGTTTGTATAAACCAGTAAAACAATATAGAAACTAATGCAGAAATAAAATAAAAGTAAATAATTAAATAACTATACTTGTCGAGCCTCGGATTGGATCCGATGTCTTTAAGGTATTTAGGCCACGTACAGGTGTCTTACGTTTGTTGGTTTCAACCTCCAGGATACAACGACAAAACTATTCAAAAGAAACTGACACACGAATTCTTAAGAATTTCAACGAACTTAATAATGCTGCTTCTTTCTATCTCTCTCTTATAATTTTAATGCTTTTGAAAAATGAATGAATAAAATGGTTTAGTTGGCCAACTATTTATAGAAAATGAAAAGGTGGCTTGCCAAAAGTTGTGATGTTTCATTTTGGAGTTACGTTGTATTAATTTAAGATACAACGTGTACTTAAAAGAACAAAAATCTTGGGCTAGTCCAAATGTATGAAACTAAGGCCCAAAAGCCCAACAAAGATGATGGTCCAAGTTCATACCCCACCTAAGGCCCAACAAAGGTATAGTCTTAAGGCCCAAAAGCCCAACAAATGGTCATGGACCTAAGGCCCAAAAGCACAACAAAGCCCTTTTTTTTTTCTTTCTTTGTTTTATAAAAAGAGAAATAAAATAACATATATTATTATTTTTTTTTCTTTTAATTTCTCCAAATTACATGACTCAATTTCTCATTCAATTTCAAATGATTTTAACCAAGTGAATATATTACGTTAATCTTTACGACTTGAAAAACGTATTAATATTCGAATCATTTCAATTAAATTGAGTCACCGACTAACATCGTAAACATGGTCAACACTGGGGTAGAATCTCATTTGTCCAACAAAATATAAAAAATTATTTTATATTTTAAATAGAAATTTTTTTATGGATAATTATTTTTAAAAATTGTAACAATATTGATGATTGATATTTTTAATAGATAATTTTTTTTGCACAACTACTTTTAGAAAATAGATAGAAAGAATACACAATTATTGATTGACAAGGGAACCTAATTCTTAAAGAAGGGAAGGTAATTAATTTACCATAACAGTAAGAACATAAAATGGCTAAGGATGACTCGTCGTAATGATTTCATTAGCCACCTTATTCGCTTTAGATAGCTTAAAAGTTTTGTTGACTTAGAAACAAATTGGGTTAAAAATAACTAATGAAAAGTTCTAAAAAAAAATGGTGGCACACAAATCTAAGTAAAGGATCTTAAATAATAAATCATAAATAGATACACGCTATATACACGCTCACGTGTTCACAAAATCAGTTTCCCATTTCCATACAAATCTAAGTTACTTTGCGAAGACTAATATAAGAATTTGTTAAATTTCGTGGTCAAGGCTCAAGACCTACAAATATTACTAAATTAAAGATTTGGTACACTAAGGAACTTCTATAATTCGTAATAAAATAAAAATGGTGTGAGTAAAGTCACGAAATTGTGGGACATGTCTATAATTTAGTAAGGCATTAAATATTAAATATATCTTTCTTAAGAAAAGTTTGTTGGAAGGTCCTCGTCATCATAATAAAGAGTATCAATAAAGTTAGTTGATAGGTATAGAAAACGCGTTAAAAAAACATTACAAAAATAAAAAGATAATATCCACCGTGTGACGTGTCCCGAGTCCCTATGCATATAAATATTTGCATCCTATACCCTTCCCAGGTGTTATCTGTTTCGCAATCTCTTCATCCTTTCCTGTAAGTTTTCTCTATTCTCTTCTTTCAAAGAAAAACAAAATCTTTTCTGATTTGCATATTAGCCTACACAATGTTTTCGAATTAATCTTTTTTTTTTTTTTCGAAATTGTTTTCGAATTAATCAACGTATTGTGAAATATCGTTTTACCATTGTATTCAGGTTTTATTTTATGGAATATCATGTGTTAGAAACTTAGAATCACATGTTAATAATTATTCCTATTCCTTTTCGTTTTAATTCTTGTATTTTTCAATTAATTAGTTAGCTATCTGTTATTTGTCAAATATTTTTATAATAGTTGGATTTTTAAAAATAATTTAGCTGAAAATCAAGTTTTTGTTATATGCATAGGACACAAATCTTTATAAGGTCGAGAAAATATAATAAATATATCTTAATACTTTATTTCCTTTTATTATAGTTAGTGCATCAACAAAAACATGGGAGATCCAAATCATCCAAATCATGATCCAAACAATGCAGACAAAGGATTGTTTTCAAGTTTAGCGGGTTACGCAGCTGGGTCATATCATCAACCTCATCATGGTTCAGCATACCCTCCACCTGGAGGGTACCCTCCCCATGGTGGGTACCCACCCTCAGGGTACCCTCCAGCAGGTGGATACCCACCCTCAGGTTACCCTCATCCCGGTGGCTACGCACCTGCACCTGCTGGTTACCCTCCCGCAGGGTACCCACCCCAACCAGGGTACCCTCCACATGGAGGGTATCATCCCTCTGGGTATCCTGCTCCTATGGTACCTCATCATCCTCCTGGAGGTAAATTTACTTTCATTTTTTAATTATTTTTAGGGAATACCCTTCTTTTTAAGGGTATGGGAAATGCGAATAGTTAAGGGTAAAACGGAACATTAGTCCTTCTGTTATAAAAAAAAAGTAAGAAAACAACCCTTTACATTCAACTTTGCAGTTATTACCTTATGCCCCTAAATTTTCAGAATGTTTCACTTGGCCCCCACATTTTCAAATTTATCTTTAGGCTTAGATTTATGTTATTTGTATAAATATTTTGTATAATATAGGGTCTAATAATGTGATTAATTAAAAAAAAAAATTAAAATTAAAGCTTGTAGTGCAATTTTTGCATAATATAGGGACCTATTGTTAAAATTTTGCATAATATAGGGACCTATACTGCAATTTTTTCATATTATAGGGACCTATAGTGCAATTAACTCGAATTAGGGGTGACTTTGCCAAAAAAAAATCTTAATTTACTTGTGGCTCCCCAATTTTCAGAATCTTTCACTTGGTCCCTCAACTTTGAAAATTAATTTTATTAGGATTTAATTTTTTTATTTGTATTATTTTTTGTTTTTTCCATAATAAAATAAATTACAGGTTATTTTGTAGAATATAAAGACTAATGGTCTAACTATTTAATAAAAAAAAAATTAAAACTTATAGTGCAATTTTTGCATAATATAGGTACCTATAGTGCAGCTTTTGTATAATATAGGGATCAATGACGCTTTTACCCTTATGATAGTTAATGTGTTATGATTTTGACAGGACATGGAGGAGCAGGTTACGGAGGACTGTTAGCTGGTGGTGCAGCAGCGGCAGCAGTTGCATATGGGGCCCACCATCTCACTCATGGTCATCATCATGGAGGGCATTATGGACATTATCCTGGAGGACATCATGGAAAGTTTAAGCATGGAAAATTCAAGCATGGGAAACATGGTATGTTTGGACATCATGGGAAGTTCAAGAAATGGAAGTAAATCTGAGTGTGTATTGTTATGTTAGAGGGATCTTTATTAAACTCTAGTGGGATGTATAATTTCGTTACATTTTCCCGGATATTTATTATTCGTATTATCTACTCTTGACTAGTTGAAAAAGTTTAAACAATTCGTAAATTTTCATATATTATTTGTTGTGTACTCTTTTGGACTATAGAGAATAATCTTGTATAGGAGAAGAGATGGAAATGGTATTAACTATTTAAACAACTTTTGACTTTAGTAATTCAAGGGATGGGTAGAGAAGGGTAAATCCGAAACTTGGATCCAACCCGAAGTCCAATTCGAGGGTAAAAATACCCAACCATAGCAGTAAAAATATTACTTCCGTTTTGTTTTATATTGTAGAAATAGTAGCTGTAAATTTTAATATCGGATTCAATTTTTTAATAAATACACATATTTTACCCAATCCTAGATAAAATATATCTACCCTGGTTAATTACCTAACCTGGGGTAAAACCAATCTGGGTTTTATCCTCGGTAAAAATTATTCAAAGATATACCAGGATCATTTACGAACCCGAGTATCTTAACAGTAGGTTACTCAAATTTCAAACCTATGGTAAAACTGACTCATGTTTTTCCCTAATCAAGTTTCTATAGTAAGTTCTAAAAACCACTAAGCGAGCTTACAATTGTCTTTAACTAAAATTTGATGTCTTCAAGCTTCTAACTTAAAACCTTGTTTAGATGTTTTTTGACAACTAAAACTTGATTGTCTTCAAACGTCTAATCTAAAATTGTTGTTTATATGTGTTTTTTGACTGGAGCACAATTATTAATTTCAGGAAAAAATTGTTAATCTTAAGTAACTAAATATGAGATTGAAAAGTTTGTTTAATTTGTTTTACCAAAATTATGAAGTTGTAGAGGAAGGGGGAAAATGAATAAAATTATTATACTTAATTACAAATTAAAGACTTCTAGTTAATTTTTAAAGACTTCTAGTTAATTTTTAATTATGTATAAATTCAGTTAGAATTTTATTCATCCCCTATTAGTAGGTAAAACAATTTATAATGTAAAACATTTAATCAAGGATGTTGAAAGTAATCTAAAGAATTTGATAAGTGTGGAAACTAAGTGCCCGTTTGGAAGTACTTTTTTGGAGAAGCACTTAGAAGTGCTTTTAGTATTTTAAAAATTTTTTTTACCTTGAAAAGCACTTTTTTGAGAAGCACCAAATATGTGCTTCTTGAAAAAAGTACTTTCAATAATTTTAGATTTCAAAATTATTTTTAATAATTTTTTTAAATTTTGAATTTTATTCCAAAAGCGCTTTTTTACTGTAAAATAAGCACTTCCAAACGGTCCCTAAGTGTTAAGAGTGAAATTAGATATGAATACTAAAATTAAACAATCTAAGTTAAAGAGAGGGATGATAAGATTAATATTAAGATTTTTAAGACTAAAAAACATAAACAATTAAAAAAAATAGTGAAGAGAACCATATACATATACTAAGTTAGTATACGAGAGGCGGAGAGGCCCTTAAGGGGAATGTTTGATTTTTTTTTTTTAGTATCACATTGGTATTCATTAATTTTTTAATATATTAGAAAGTTTATTTGATCTTGTAATCATTCGACTCCGAAAAATAAATTCTTAATCTTTAAATCATAAGACCTCAATTTAAAAAATTCTTCCATCCTACACCATAATATTAAAATACATAACCTATATTTTAAATTTACAAAAGTAACTAACTTATTAATCTAATGGTATATGTTTTGTTATAATTACCAATGACCATAATATGAATATTGGACCATCTAATATTAAGCGAAAGTCTTTTCCCCTCAATTTTTACAGGTAATTCGTATTTTACTTATCTTGAGAACATTCTAGTAGTATTTCTTTATCTTACAGTTTGGACGGTCAAAGTTTGCCAAGAGTTAATAATGCCATTATACCAACTCCAGTACCCAGTCCAATATTTTATTTGAAGATGGCAAAATTATATGTTTTCATGTCTGCCCGAATATTACTTTTTATCGTTTTTATTCTACGTAGAAGATGATGTTTTCCGCCACCTTTTTTAAATGTTTATTTCCAACTGAACCCCTTTTTCTACTTTACTCAATTAAAAAGAAACAGATTATGGATAAAAGTAATGTAGGTATTATTTAAAAAATAAATTATCTAAAAATTAAAAATTACATATAATATAGATATTGGAGAGTTCATTTATATATATTTTTCTGGACTATTTTTTTTTTTTCATGATTAGACTATCCAAAATCTATATTATTTATGATTTTAAATAATTATTTTTTAGGTGATATCCAATTTTTTTTTATATAAAAAGATTTTATTTTATAAGTTTGTTTTGATTTAATATCAAGATCATTCCTTGTTAGGACCAACCTTGTTCGAAACATCGGTTTGGTTTATCGACTCAAATTATATAGGATTTGTGGATCCTCTTCGAGAAACATATGTAGTTAAGGAAGGAATGGAAATGGTTTTATCCAAAAAATAATTTTAAATAGAAAAAACGGGATTGAAGGTTAGTTGGAAATTTCTAAAATTTGAAGACTAGGTCTAGTAGTTAGACTATTTTATTAAAATTCAAATAATTTTGATTCAAAAAGTGGCTCTCATATGTATTAAAAAAAATCTATAATTTATATATGGGTAATACTTCCATCCAATATTGGATGGTCCAATATTTAAATCACGGTCATGGATTATTAAAACAAAACACATGTCATTAGATTAATATGATAGTTACTTTTGCAAGTTTAAAACATGGGGTATGTGTATGAATGTAATTGGTGTAGGATTATCCAATATTGGATGGAAGAAATTTCCTTTATATATTATTGAAAAAAAATTGGAAATTTGTTTGAAAATTCAAAAAAGACTGTACATTACAAATCAAACAAGGCATAAAGTTAATAGACGCGTTGAACAAACGCTTGGAATATTTATGACAATTTGAACAAAAAAAAAAGAATATTTATGACAAGATATGGACTAGGCGTGACATTATGCATATAAATACTTGAACATAACACCATTCACAGGTGTTATCAATTGCTTCACGTTTCGACCAAAAAAAGAAAAACTGCTTCATCTCATTTCGTCATTATGTAAGTTCTCCCTTCTCATTTTTCTATCGTAATTAAGACATGTGCTAGGGGAAAATCCACTCATACTTTCTTACATAATCTATGCTTTCTGATTTTACAGATTAGTTAAAGTATTGTATCTCGTATCTAAATTAAATTGACTATATTTATATAATACTAAGTAAAATTTGTGTCGAAGATACTACAAAGAAGAAATTTTATTAACACTTACAATAAAAATTTGTACTTGTTATTTCAAAATTGTTTAAAGTTTATATTTTTTCTTGATAGTAACTAAATTTGCAGCTTCTTCATTATATATTGATCTCTGTTTACTCACTACATATTTTGGTTCTAGAGCCTTAGAATACTTGTATGTATTATAGGTCTAACTTATTATATAGTTTTTGTATGTATTATGGATCTAATTTATTATATAGTTTTTTTCTTGAGGACTTCTTAAGAAACTGGATTATATGCAGGAGAAAAAAGTTGTTTTTTAATTCATAAAAAGTTTCTAAGTGTTTTAAGTGTCACAACCCAAAGATTTGGTCTATAAATATCTATTTAACTGTTTTTTTTTTGTCAATTATTGTGTTTCTTTTCAACTATGGTAAAATAATAAAAGTAAAATATTAACTAAATTAAAGAAATTCGATGACCGAGAAATCTCTTGAGTTTAATTTTTATTTATAGGTGATTGAGGTAAAGGTTCCATGCAAAAAAAATTGTTGTCTAATAAAATTCATATCAATTACACATTTGTAGCCTATTAAAAAACACATGTAACCCGTTTAGAAAGGACACACGACAAGTTGAAAAAATATAAAACTCATTGGAAAAAAATCGCAACCCACGAAAAAACAAAGACAACCTATTAATAACTGGATTTTTTGGGTAAAAATAAAAGCTAGACTATTAGGATAGAGAAACCAAATTTTTTGACCTTTTAACCAATTAATTTTTTATTAAAATCAAAATAACTTTCCAATTTATATAAAAATCTCAAAATAAAATATTAAGACAAATTTATATAATCTAAATCTATGTAATCAAATTCAATTCAATAGTTTTTCTTTTTTGGAAGTTTAACCATTTTTCTTTTGCAAATTTATTGCTGTATGATATATTCAGTGTCGTTTGGGATTGCTTTTTAAAATAATCACTTTAAGTGATTTTATCTTCATAGCAATATTTTAGACTCTTAAAATCACTTTTAGGAAAAGCACTAGAATAGTGATTATTAAAATAATCACTAGAAAAATGATTTTAGATGTCAAAATATTTTTTAATATTTTTTACAAATAATTTAATTTTAATCAAAAAACGCTTTTAGCTCCAAAATAATCAATCCCAAACGGGCTCTGAAATGGTTAGAATAAGTTACCTTAAAAACTTCTATGTTTTAAGTTATTAGATGAAAAATTATACGTATTACTTTTAAACTGATTTAGAATTTTTCCATTCAATATTAAATAATTTGATATCGATTGTATTATAACATATATCTTACCCAATTAATCTAATAAAAGGTATTTTATTATTATAATAAAGTGATATAATGTGAATATTTGACCCTTTAATATAAAAGTTCTATCCAATGGATTTTTTTCATAATTATTTTTTATTTTATTTTAATATATATATATATATTGTTACATAGAAGATCTATTTTTTGGACTCGGTTTCATTGACACGGTTTGAACCTTACCGTCTAAATAGATAACCAAGGTTCTGGTCAGTTGAGCTAACCCAAGTAATTTATTTTTATATATTTTCATATAAGAGATAAAAAAAAAAGATAAAACAACACATAACAACACAACTCATTACTCTTATGTATATTGCCTTTTTTTCTTCACTTTTGAAGTTATTCATTGTTTAATTCTTTTCATGTATCTAATATATGGGCTAATCAATTTTGTTTACAGTTAGTATATTGATCCGTTATACTCTTAAAGTTTGTTGAAAAAAATGGGAGATCCAAACCATGGTGACAAAGGACTATTTTCTCATCTAGCCGGTTATGCTGCGGGACATTATTCTCCTCATCACGGTTCATACGGTTATCCTCCTTCGCATGGAGGATATTCACCTCATGGTTATCCTCCTCCCGGTGGTTACCCACCATCGGGATATCCTCCTCCGGGTGGATATGGATACCCACCTTCAGCGTACCCTCCACCACCATCGGCATATCCTCCCCTGGGTGGATATCATCCCGGAGGCTACCCTGGTCCATCACCACATTATCATGGAGGTAACTTTTATAGTTTCTTTGTTGTTACTACTTAGTATTGGTTTACAGACGAAGTTATAAAGCTAACGGCAGAGACATCATCACTTAAACACGTAGTTGGTTTTTTTTTTACTTTCCCGTTAATTTTGTAACCCCATTTATAAAAACTATGACAAAAAAAGGAACGCGAGTAAATATGTGATCTTAAAAATGATTTTATTTTAGGATGTGATCCAAAAAAAAAGATGGGTAAAGTTAATGAATTAAAAAATAAATTAACTCATATAAGAACCTATAATGCAATTAACTTCAAAAAAATTGCCCTAAATCCATGTGGCTCTCAACAAAAATTCCTAGCTCAATGTCTATCATATGATTAAAGGGTTATTAACACTAACTAGTTTGGTTTGTTCAACTAAGCAAAACTTTGTTATTTCTTTGATCCCGATTCGAGATAAAGAATCATCCTTGAACATTTAAAGGGTATAATGTGAAAGGTACATGGTCAAATCCTTTTTTTAAGATAGATAAACTAGTTCGAGTTTATCTAAGAATATGCATGGGAAGGCAAATACCAAATTTATCCAAAATTTTCCAAAAGTAGCAACTTAACGACTGTGATATTATTAACATTGTAACTCCAACCCCTCAAGAGTATATTTGACTATTTCACGTAACACAAGATCCAATTAAACGATTTGTTCTAAATTAACTTATTTAATATAGATTTTTTGCCTATATCAGATTAGAGTTTTGTTGATATATGAAATGTTATGGATATACTCCTATTTAACAGTAGTGGGGTCTTTATTGATTTGAACAGGTCATGGATCTAGCTACGGAGGAATGTTATCTGGGGGTGCCGCTGCAGCAGCACTCGCTTATGGAGCTCACCGTCTAGGTCACGGAGGTTATCACGGGCATCATTATGGACATCATTATGGACACTATCCTCATGGAAAGTTTAAGCATGGAAAATTCAAACATGGGAAACATGGCATGTTTGGGCACCATGGAAAGTTTAAAAAATGGAAATGATCGACACCAACATATGAAAAAACTCTATTTATAACTCCTGTGTGATGTATAATTCTTTAGATTTCCCTTTTGATTTCTTATGCTATGCCGAGTTGTATTCTTTTAGTTCACCTTTCATGAAACATACCATTCTAGTGTAATTATTTATTGTTACAAAATTGGAAATCTTTAAATAATTCACAAAATTTCAAACACTATCGTCGTATATATCAATAAGAGAAGACGTATTTTATAAGTAAAAGTGAATATACCCTTGAGTACAAAGTTAGCTATTGACATTGTTATGACAGAACAATACTATGTTAATTTGTTGGTTTTCTCAAAAGGCTAGGAATCTCATGTGTAATAGAATAAGAAAATCAGGGAATAAAATAGAGATAAAATTACTAATTGAATTGTTTAAGAAAATCGGGGCAACTAAGTTTATAGTTATCATTAAGACTCGTGTTGAACATAATACTCTTAATGTTAAAATGGTTACATTTTAGTGACTTCAAACCTCTATTATACAACAACACAGTAAATCATCAAGACTCAAGACTCAAGACTCAGTGAAAATATCTTTCTCTTACAACATTCTAAAACTTATAATACAATACCAATGCATTGTTCAAAACTCATGCTTTAAAAAGTTTAAAAATCAGCTATTAGTAGACGCAAATAATCAGTGAAAAAAGGTGTCAGTAAATTTTCAGCAATGGAGAAGCAATTCAGGGAAAGTGATTTGGAGTTTGAAACTAAAAAGAATAGTTTTAATTTCCAACAACTTTAATTAACATTGTGTGCGCGCAAAAATGAAAAAAAAATTGGACCAAATTCGTTTCTACAACTGTATATCTTATCAATATGTCTCCATGAACCGTCATTGATAAAATACTCCAGAAGATTTATGACTAGAGCTCTTTCAAGATAATCTTATTTAACGGTTTTTGGTTGTCCATTATATGCACATGTTGATTATAGAAATTTAAAATATAGAAGTATTAATTACTAGTATTGAGGGTTATGCTTTATTGTGTTAGAAATAAATAAAAGTCATAACAGGACACATTAAATTTTATGAAAGTGGTATGTTTTACGACTTACATTTTACTGACCCTTCTTATAAAAATCAAATGAATTTAAAGTAACATTTTGAGTTTCACACGGGTTCAGGTTTAGAGTCTACACCTCAGTGTGGTTAACATATGATATGTGAATAGTGATTATTGTGTTCCTTCATCACAATATTGTATTAGAAAGATAGATCGAGAAAAAATGTTACACCTCTAGATGTTTGTTGAAGTTGATTTTGATTGCTTATGCTTTGAACATGACTAAAGACTGTAATATGATGAAAAAACAGTCTCGAACATTGTTTGGATTTAGTTGGAGTTTGACGTCGAGTTGAACCTTTTGAGTTTTGTGGAAGAAGTGAAGAATGTTGAAGATTGTTGTTTTGTTTTTTGATTTCCGAGTTTTTTTTTTAATTATTAAAGTGGAGACATTGTTATTTAATTTATGTTAAAATGGAAAATTATTATGGTATGGTTTCGATTATGAGATTTATGCTAAACTAGCTAACTTGTTAGATTTTAATTCAGATTGTATATATTCACATGATGAATTTTTGAAAATATTTTACTTTACCTTTACCATTATTAGAACAGTAAATCAAAACTTTAATCTGCAACACATACAACTGATATATATTTGAATGTTGAATCAAATAAATAAAGGAGATATTTTTCCTTTTTGTCTGTTATCAAAGGGAAATTTGACTAATCCCTTTCAATGAACCAATAGATATAGGATCATTTTATAGCTTAACAGTTAATGAGGAGTATGGTATGATAAGACGCACAAGATACCAAGTTTATCCTTTTCCTAGATATGGTATTTTGTACATAATTGAGTCTCAGGTTTGAGTTGTCTAGTTTTGATTTTCCATATTTTGATCCACTTTTGTTCTATTTGGTCTACACGTTATAGTTAAATATTTTTCATAGCTAAGCTACTCAGTAAGTCGAGTTTCTCTAATGGATCGTAATGTCTGAAACCTCGCAAACTTGTACCCCTCCAAAATAACGTTACAGTATAAGTGGCATTAGAATCAAATACTTAAATCTTGATGGATCAAACTTGCACAGTTTTTGGATTAATACTATTATCCATGTGAGTCAGTTTGATTCTACAGTTTAAGAAAACCTTTTAATAATTTATCAAAGATTAGTAAAAAATCGTTTTATGACTTTCTTAGCTGTTACTTGCCAAAGTTTGGAATGAGATGTATCCTTTTGAAAGATTTTTCTGGCAAATATACTCTAAAAGATTGTTCTCGACACAACAACTCTACATATAACAAAAGTAACACCAGCTTAAACTATTGATAAACGGATTTAACATTTTATTAGATATTAAGGCATTGTATTGCATAATACAACCAAACTATATATCATCCCAAATTTCTAAAAATTTGGAGAAAAAAATTAGATAGATAGATAGATGCAATGTAAACACCTAGCAAGAAGGACACCTCCTAGATGGTGGAAACAGAGATCTCCGTCAATAAATAAGGTGTTTGTTTATCACAATATATATTATTTCCATAGTTAGTTCTAAGCATGATGCAGAAATTCTCAAAAAAGCCGACACGAGTCCAAATTTCGAGAGTTTTTCCATTCCCACACGCCAGATCACCTTTAATGATGTTTGTGGTGAGACCAAATCCAGGAAACCTTCTAGCTCTCCGATCATATGGAGTTGGAACCCATTCTCCATCCATAGCTTCATGGCAAGAAGGTTTTGGTGGCTGAGGAGTCATCCAAAACCAAAGCGCCGTTTTAAAGGAAATAACTGGATCTGATGTCACAAGATCAGGATTCAGTAATAGATCCAGTCCTAAAGCATCTCCACAAGCTCCATATATATTGCTATATTTGCTGTAACATCCATTAATTAAATTTCACGGTGTTAGTTATTTGATTTATGAACATTAATATCATATATATATATAATTTGAGATAAGTAAATTATTGATAGTATGATGCTCACAACGATCTCATGAAAGGACCACGGCCGAAGTATTTTCTATTGGGTACACAAGGCCAAGTAGGGTCTTCAACACAGAAAGTTCTCTCAGAATTTTCTTGAACATTACAGTAACCCCCCAAATAGGGACCAAAACCAAGTCCTACATAAAGATGTTAAATATTATTAAATGATAATAATATACATAAAGAGAGAGAGAGAGTTGTAGTATTTGTATGTTGAGTAAACGAACCAGTATTTTCATGTGCTGTCTGGGCAAAAAAAGCAGCAATCTCCCGTTTACGTGTTTTGAAATTGCCAGTGTTTGCAAAAGAAGGGAATGATTTCGCAGCTGTAATAAAAGCCTCATAGGTATAGAAAGCACCAAGGCATGGATAAGTGCTACGATATGGAAACATTTGTTCGAACGTTTCGTTACTAATGAGTATGCTAATATCTTCAGATGGAGGTGGAGAAGGAGGTGGCGGAGGACTAGGAGGTGGAGGAGGACTAGGAGGTGGTGGAGGAGGAGGAGGTGGTGGTGGACATTGACTTTCGCAATTTTCTGGGTTGCAATAATTATCTGTTGTCCCACAAAAACCATATTTGCTGCAACAGTAGCCTCGTTTGCAAAGTACACCACTATTAGGACCACATTCATCAACAGATTGAGCTGATGAGATTGTTACAAGAAGAAGAAGATGAAGAGACAATAATGCAATATTAAGCTTCATGTTTTGATGATGTTTTTTGTGCATGGGTTTATGTTGTTTATATAGCTGTGAAGTATCACACGTTGTGATATATTCAGATCTCATTCATTATGAATGCGTTAGGCTATATTTGTAAACTATGTGTGGCTCAGAAATTAAGAAAATGGTGGTAGGTTTCGGATGGGATCATCAAGCCAAATTATTATTTTAACTTATCAACAATTAAATGTACCAACATTTGGAATCTTTGATGCTCACATTGAATAATAATTTGAGTAATGGAGTAGTACGTAATACTAAAAATATCAAGATCTCATAGATTTACTCCATTCTTTAATACAATAGCAAGATATCATATCATACACAGAAAATTGAATCACAGAATTTGAGATATATTTGAACAAATAAAAAATTCAATCACAATAGCAAGATCTCATAATATATGTAGTTGTCTTACATACAAGTGCGACAAGTCATGTTTTTTTACAAAGTTAGGCATGAATATGATAGCCATCCTATTTCTTATAAGAAAAAAAAAACAGAAAACGTATCCACTAGTAGTATGTTACACCTACCTTACCCTTGCTATATAGTAGGGTGAAGAGCACGCGAGACCCTTGATCTTTGCTGAAAATGCAGCGGAGGCACCTGATCTTTGAAATTTTTGGAGATTGCTCTTCATGTTCATATTTGCGACAACCGTGGTCTTTTTTTAACATTTCTGTCAGTTGACCGTTAGTCAATGCCGCGTAGCGCCACGTCAGCCTGGCGTCATCCGCAACTACACGTCATCTTTTTTTTTTTAATCCTTCTTGTTCTTCGCTCTCTCCGGCACAAGAAAATCGCCGCCACTCGTGTCCATTCTCCACCATCATTGACCGGGGTTGCTACTCCATCAACAATCCAAGAACCCAAATAAAAAGTGCAGAACAAATTGCTCTCTCCATCGGTACATCTGCAAATAAAAAAAATGCAGTTTCCATTTTTCGATAGTTTCTATTCGTTCACAAATATGTGATTCGAAAGCGTACTTTTTATGAGCACGCTTTGCATATAAAACATTCGAAGCAAAGATACAGTTGTTCAAGCATTAAGTCCACAATTAACATTGCAAGAGCACCTTGTCCTAGTCAGCAACTAACTCAAGTAATTAAACCTGTATGGCAGTAGCTGGAAGATCTTCAATATTCACCACATGGTCATTACACAAATCGTCATATTTGGATAATGAAAATTCGCCAGAACCTAGAGCAGAAAACTCTTCCTAATCATATGGAAATCCAAAAAGGAAATGTTTGACATATTGATCAAACCACACACTATAACTATGATTCTATCAGATGTTTCAACCTATCATGTCTCTTCACGATTGGTGCTGAATGAAATACTCTCAGCCCATGTCTCCTACATAATAATCAAATTATACTATATAGAAATAAGGTACAACTACTAGAGATTAATGAACAACATCCGAAGGGCACGGATTTTAGAGGGAAAAGAACATATTCTCTAGAATTGAACCCTCCAATCCCTAATTGCTTTCCATTGACGGGATATATCTGATTTAATTAGCCACCAATCGTGCAAAAACACCTGCACGTATGTGTATATATATTATATATATGAAATGAAAAATGAAAAAAAAATGAAGAGCATACTTCTTTGAGAAGTGAGTGAGTGAGAGTAGAGATGGGAGTCCTGCTGTTCCATATTTATACTAACAAGCTGAAGAAGAATAGAGATAGATATGTTTGTGGATGGAAATCGAAATGTAAAGTGAATTTAGAATGGTAGTAAAAACTGCATTTTTTTTGAATTGCATCCTCAATTTGGGTTCTTCGATTATTGATGGAGTAGCAAAGCCGGTTGATAATGGTAAAGAATGGACACGTCAATTTTCTTGTGCGGAAGAACGAAGAAGAAGAAAAAGGATTTTAAAAAAAAAGACATGTAGTTGTTGATGAAGCAGGCTGACATGGTGTTTAGATAATCACGAGACATTGACTTCCGTTCAACTGACAAAAATATTACTTCCTTTGTCTATTTATGTTTGTCCAACTTTTTGTGACACAAATCTTAAAAGAGGAAACTTCAAAATAAAGCCCAAATACCACACAAGAGAATTTTTAAGGATCTATTTACCATATGCACCCTAGGAGGTAGTGACACTGACTATAAAAGTCACACCCCAAAATTCAGCCACCAAAAGACAAAACTAACCTTTTTTAATTAAAAAAAAAAGCAATAACAATCAGAACGTCGGATAACAACTTAGTGTCCGTTTGAGATTGATTATTTTAGAGCTAAAAGCGCTTTTTGATTAAAATTTAAACATTTGTAAAAATAATTTAAAAATATGTTTACATCTAAAATCACTTTAAGTGATTATTTTAATAATCACTTGTTTAGTGCTTTTCCTAAAAGTGATTTTAAAAGTCTGAAATATTTTTATGGATCAAAAATCACTTCAAGTGATTATTTTAAAAATCAATCCCAAACGGGCCCTTACAAAACACATACAAATACACACAGTAAAAAAATACGCACAAACACAAAGAGAAGAGAAGATCACCGAAAACTAATCCAAAAATCGCGGAGAATCACAAAAAATCGAAGCCGAATCTCAACGAATCACGAAGATTTAGCAAGTACAAACAAAAAGGAGGAAATTCGACCATAAAAATCTAACAAAAATCAACAAAAAAAACAAGTAAGGTAATACAGTGATTACGAATGGTGTTATGTTTATTTCGAGAATATTTGTGTATATAGAGTAGCATTTGATAATTAAATAAGAAAGCATGCATTTCCGTGATGAATATATGATCTAGGGTTCGAAAATTGAAACATAACAAATACGGATGAATATATGAATCTAAACGAATATCAGTGTGAATATATATGTGTAATTGCGAATAACCTGTATTGATATGATTATTTATGTGTATACAACAAAAATTATTAAATAAAGTGATAGATTAGTATAAAATGTATGTCCGATTCACTTATTAGTGATACTTGGGCAAATAAGATGTTATAACTGATGAATAGATTGATGATTGTGAATTTTTTTGACAATTATGTTCATAGAAGATGAAATACTGTAATTTAGCTGTAGTTTACAGTTTGAACTGTAATTTATAGTTCATAGAAGATATAGTTGTAGTTTGAATGTGAATAAACTGTACTTAATGATTAATTGCTTAGTTTAGAATGAACTGTGATTATTGTTTGAGTTTAGATTAAACTGAAATTATAGGAATAGCAATTAAACTGTTAAGATATGATGCAATTTCCACTAGATTTAGTAAACTAGTTAATAATTGATACTAAAACAGGTATAAAATATAGTTAAACTTGGTAATTTATGCATGTGAAAAGAAGATTATTTGGTGGGAATAATCCCACCAAAGTAGATGATTTAAATTGCAAGTTATATTTGGTAGGATTTGGCACCAAAAAAGTCAAACCCGAGTTGAAAACAGTCAATGATTTTTGGGGGGGAAATCTAAACAAAAAAGTCAAATGCGACTTGACTTTATTCATTTATATTTGGTGGGAATTATCCCACCAAAAGAAACATAACAAAATAACAGGGATACATGGGGAAACTGAACTTAAGTTAGTTAAATTTGGTGGGATATCACACAAAAAACTGAACAAACAACAACATATACTTGCATATCACTTACTTTCATATATTATTCAGTTTTCATATATTATTCAGTTTCATATGTATGTTTAATATTTGGTGGGATTCAGTGTATAATATATTTTGTAACTTTAATCACAGGTAAAAATGAGTAAAAGGTACACATCAGCACTAGATGGTATATTCCTAATCCTTAAGTTACCATCAGTGACAAGAGAGCACATAAAAGCGTGCAAGAAACTTCCGTTCTACCTATTAATCAAAGCAATTTACAAAATTGCACAGAATGGTAGATTAAAAGGTATGAAAGGAAAACCGAAAGCGATGAAATTCATTGAGGATTGTTATGACAGAAGCAAAAAAGCTTTTGTGTTTGGAGGGAAAAGTGTAAAGCTTACATAACAAGATGTAAGATTAATTTTAGGAGTTGAGAGTGGAACTGAGCCAATGAAGAAATTTACAAAAAACCAAGTACAAGGAGCTGCTTGGTACAAGAGGATGTTTCTAGATGAAGAAAAACAACCAGCAAATAAGACAGTTAAAGATTTGATGGACGAGGTCTTAAAAAAACCAAGAGAAGAAGATCTCGAAAAGTTCGCCAAACTGATGTGTATGATAACTCTACACACTTGCTTCTTCCCAGTATCTGCAGGAAGATTAGATTGGTGGGTTGTAGGGATATCAGGAGATATAGAAAATATTCGGACTTACGATTGGGCCTCAAGAATGGCAAGTAAGTTAATGGAGGGCATTGATGAGACGACAAAAGGACACATAAGTGCACCCTCATGTATACTATTGGTAATAATTTTCAACTGATCTATTTTTTAATGAATGCGTTTGACTGATTTTTGACTGATTATGATTGATTTTTCAGCCATTCTTCTTTGAACATATAGAAATGTGGGAGACTTCTGAAAACAAAGCCTACCCGAGGATACTCAGATGGCTAAAGGTTTACAAGAAAGGATGCTTCAAAAAGAAATTTTTAGGAAAGGTAAAAAATGAAAAGATAAAAATTCAATACTAAATCGTATAATAAAAGCAACTAGAACATGAAACTTGAATTATTTTTAACAATTTTCGATATACAAATGCAGGTGAATGAGGGGAAACTTGTGATCAAACCACCTGAAGAAAAGAAAATAAAAGCTTATCTTGAAAATAAAGATGACGAAGAAAGTGAAGAAGAAGAAGAAGAAGAAGAAGAAGAAACAGAAACTGAAGGAGAACAAGAAGAAGAATAAGAATAAGAATAAGAAAATGAATACAAAGATGCTGAAATCGAATTGACAAAAGAAGAAGCAAAAAGACAGAAAGAGCTAGATGAACTGTATGGATTTTCGTGGCATACAGAAGACGAGATTACACTAGGAGAGATTTCGGATGATAAAGGTGTGATCTTGAAGGATGAAGGGTAATTTGACTTGAGGTAGAGATTGTTAAATATAAAGTCCACATCAATATATATGCGCTTATGTGTCTTTATTGTATTGAGTTTTAAGTTGATCAAAGCATCGAATTAAAACCCTAGAGCGTCCATATATATGTACTTTACCTTCTTTTCATTTGCAGATTTCGTTTTTCAGTCTTTGACTCTTCTTCTTCTCTTTCGACTTCTCTCAGCTTAAGAAACTTAAGGTTTATGTAAATTCCATTATTTGTTATAAAGAATAGAGATTAGAGTTAGACTGTAAGCATCTCGCTTACGTATTAAGTAGTGTTCTCGATAGTGACTAAGATTTTTTTCCGATTGAAATCTTAGGATTTTTCTTTACTCTGTAATAGCTTATAGATCCAATCTGAAATTGTAATCCCGTTCTTATAGTGCATCAAAACGTCTCTCATAGATGGTTTCAGTGTAGATGTAGGTTTTTGTGTTAAACCATGATAAAACGCTTGTGTTCTTTATTTTTTCTGTACTGCTTTTCAAACCTTTTATTTACAATATGGATATATTCGGTATATCTTCTTGCTATGTACTCCGATTCTTTGACACAACAACTCTACATGTAACAAAAGTAACACCAGATTATACTATCTATAAACCGATTTAACATTGTATTAGATCTTAAGGCATTGTATTGCCATAATACAACCAAACTATCATTCCTTTTTTTTCTAAAAAGACTTAATTTGAAGGAAACTTGGAAAATAAATTAGATAGACAGATAGATGCAGCGTAAACCCCTAGCAATGACACCTCCTAGATGGTGGCATGAGTACCCTTCAATGGAAATGGTTTTTGTTTATCACAATATATATTTCTTCCATTGGTAGTTTTTAACATGATGACGAATTTCTCGAAAAAGCCGACACGAGTCAAACTTTGAAGATCTTTTCCATTCCCACATGCTATAACACCTTTAATAATGTTTGAGGTGAGACCAAATCCAGGAACCCTGTAATCTCTCAGGTCTTCTGGAGTTGGGACCCATTCTCCGTCCATAGCTTCGTGGCAAGAAGGTTTTGAGTCCTGAGGAGTCATCCAAAACCATAGCGCCGTTTTAAAGGCAATAACTGGATCAGATGTCACAAGATCAGGTTCCTTTAATAGATCAAGTCCTAAAGCCTTTCCACAGGCTCCATAGTTAGGGCTATACTTGCTGTAACATCCATTAATTAATCAATTTTCACTGTGTTAGAAATGTTAGTTATTTGATTTATGAACAAATTATTAAATATATATATATATATATAATGTGCATGTTATCTATGAGTTTGAGATTTATTATTGATAGTAGGATACTCACAACGATCTCATGAAAGGACCACGGCCATAGTAGAATCTATTGGTCATACAAGGGAATCCAGGTTCTTCAATACAAAAAGTTCCTTCAGCTCTTACTTCAATATAACAGTAACCCCCCATATAGGGACCAAAATCAAGTCCTACGTAAAGATGTTAAATATTATTAATGAGAATAATATACATATATATATAGTATGTATGTTGATTAAACGAACCTGTATTTTCATATGCTGTCTGGGCGAAAAAAGCAGCAATCTCCCGTTTACGTGTATCTAAATCGCCAACGTTTGCAAAAGAAGGGAATGATTTAGTAGCTGTAATAAAAGACTCATAGGTATAGAAAGCACCAACGCAGGGATTAGTGCTACGATATGGAAACATTTGTTCGAACGTTTCGTTACTAATGAGTGTGCTAATATCTTCACTAGGAGGTGGTGGAGGACATTGACTTTCGCAATTATCTGGGTTGCAATAACTATCGGTTGTCCCACAAAATCCATATTTACTGCAACAGTAGCCTTGTTTGCAAAGTATACCACCACCACATTCATCAACAGATTGAGCTGATGAGATTGTTACTAGAAGAAGAAAATGAAGAAGAGACAATAATGCAATATTAAGCTTCATGTTTTGATGATGTTTTTTGTGCATGGGTTTATGTTGTTTATATAGCTGTGAAACGTCTCATGTTCTGATATTTTCAGATCTCATATTTGTAAACTATGTGTGGCTCAGAAATTAAGAAAAGGATGGTAGGTTTTGGATGGGCTCATCAAGCCAAATTATTATTTTAACTTATCTACAATTAAATGTACCAACATTTGGAATCTTTGATGCTCACAATGAACAATAATTTGAGTAATGGAGTAGTAATACTAAAAATAACAAGATCTCATAGATTTGTACTCCATTCTTTAATACAATAGCAAGATATCATACACAGAAAATTCAATCACAGAATTTGAGATATATTTGAACAAATAAAAAATTCAATCACAATAACAAGATCTCATAATATATGTTATGTATTACATACAAGTGCGGTAAGTCATGTTTTTTTACAAAGTCAGGCATGAATATGATAGCCATCCTATTTTTTATAAGAAAAAACAAACAGAAAACGTATCCACTACTAGGATGTTACACCTACCTTACCCTTATTATGTGGTAGGGTAAAGACCATGCGAGATCTTGATCTTTGTCGAAAATGCAGCGGAGGCACCTGATCTTTGAAATTCTTCGAGATAGACCTTCATGTTCCATTTTACGACAACCGTAGCGCTTTTTTAACATTTATGTCAGTTGACCGTTAGTCAATGCCGCGTGGCGCCACGTCAGCGCCACATCAACCTAGCATCATCAGCAACATATAGAATTAGTGTACTTTTTATGAGCAAGCTTTGCATATAAGACATTCGAAGCAAGCTACAGTTGTTCAAGCATTAAGTCCACCATTAACATTGCAAGAGCCAGTAGTACCTTGTCCTAGTCAGCAACTAACTCAAGTAGTTAAACCATTGTAACTCATACCAGTGCTCCTGAATCAATAACCTTGAAATTATCGAATGTCAAGTAGAAGCTATGCAACCTACTGGTGCTAAAGATACGTATACGGTACAATTACTAGAGACTAATGTGCAACATCCGAAGGCACGGATTTTAGGGGGAAAAGAACATACTCTCTAGAATTGAACCCTCCAATCCCTAATTGCTTTCCATTGACGGATATATCTGATTTATTTAGCCACCAATCGTGCAAAAACACCTGCACCTATGTGTATATATATGAAATGACAAATGGGAAAAAAATAAAGAGCATACTTTTTTGAGAAGTGAGCGAGTGAGAGCAGAGTTGGGAGTCCTGCTATTCCATATTTATAGTAACAAGCTGAAGAAGAATCGAGACTAATGGTTGACTCTCGCTAGAGAATAGAGATATATATGTTTGTGGATGGAAATCGAAATGTAAAGTAAATTTAGAATGATAGTAAAGTGAGTAATTTGGTCTTAAACCGTCTTTAATTGGGCTGTTCTTCTTCGATTGTTGATGGAATAGCAAAGCCGGTTGATAATGGTAGAGAATGGACACAAGTGGCTACGATTTTCTTGTGCGGAAAAGCAAAGAAGAAGAAAGATGACTCCAGGTTGACGTGGAAGTTGACTTACGGTTAACTGACATAAATGTTAAAAAATAGCCATGGTTGTTGCAAAATAGAACATAAAAGATTATCTCGAAGAATTTTAAAAATCTGGTGTCTCCGCTACTGTTTCGGCAAAAATCAAGAACGGGTTTCACCCTATGAGGTATCTTTATATTATTCACAGGGGCAGAGGCATGGGTCATGCCTGAATTTTCTATAAAAAAAAATATATAACTATCATTAACAAAAAATTATATATATATATAAGTAAATAATTTCTAAATTTTTGTAAAATCTTTCCTTGGTCTCCCTAACTTTTAAAATTTATTTTATTAGGTTATAAATTACTTTAATTATATGAATTTTAATTTTTTTTACATATAATATATATATTATTTTCTATAAAAAAAAGAACTTATAGAGTAATTAATTAAAAAATTAATAATACCGAGACTTATATTTCAATATTTACAAAATATAAGGACTTATAGTTGTATTTTGCATTATATAAGGACCTGTTTTGCAATTTTACATAATATATTAACTTATAAAGAAATTTAAGGCAAAAAAAAAAGTTCAAGGGCGTTGCCCCCAAACTTCCTTGGCCCCTCTAACAAAAATTCCTAGTTCCACCCCTAATTATTCAACAATTCATAATTTGTTTACATATGTTATTAAAATGATAATGTTAATCCTTTAGCAACGTTTTCATGAATGATTATAATGTTGTTGAGAAGCTCCATGATGTTAATTCTTGTTGATAAGGGAATGGATTAAATAAACGTTTGAGGTAAAAATGAAAAGGAAATTGTGAAGCGCGATTGTGTAATTATTTAAAACACGTCATACATAAAAAAGAAATTCTATTTTATGCAGTGGTCAAATAAGAGTTGTTAATCTTCATTTTGTTTGGACGACTTAAATTGAAAACCTATTTCGTGTAGTGTATATATAACATAAATAAAAGGCTAAAATAAGTGGTGGTGTATTCACTCTCTCATTTCTTTGATCTCATTTCTCTAAACACTTTCTTCGTTCATCCTCTACTTTAGAAACCAGGGTTTATGTTTATGTAAATATTTGTTGCCTTATAAAGATCATTAGTTTAGTGTTTGTGTGTATTAGCGTCTTTCTTTCACTGTTAGAGATATAGTTGTGTTTTAGTTAGTTAAAATACTGTATTGATTCAAACACTTGAAATATAAGGAGTGTATCGGTCTAATCATTGCTGCAATTTCTATCAGTGGGGACGATTTTTCGTCGCTAATGATATTATACATCGTCGTGAAAAAACTTATTTTGTTATTTGCGACGACATGTCGTCGCTGTTATTTTGTCACTAGTTTCTCATTGTTAGAGATCACAGTATGCGATAAATTGTGGATGTCATCAACTTTGAGCTCTTATTACTCGCGAAGAGACAATACGTCGTGGATGATAGTATTAGGTGCGACATAAATCAGTCATCGCTAGAGTGCCTATCTTGTGTGACGAAATGCAATAGTTGCTAGTTTATTATTTGCAATGATTTTTTCTCGTCGTTAGACCATAATTTGCGACTAATTTACAATTTGATGATCTTGTTTCTAGTGAGGACAGTGTCGTCGCTGGTAACGATATATAATTTTTTATTAGTATTATTTCTTTTACAATTCGTAATTAGGATTGGTTTTTTTTGTTAAATTACAACAAATATTGAAACACATTAAAAGTTGATATAATAAATACAAACATCAAAATTATTAAAAGTCGGTAGAATAAAACTTTTAAACATAGAGTTCGTGGTAAATAATAATAGAAATCAATCATTGGATAAATTTCTGTCTTCGAGATTTCTTTGGCGACAATGGATGGTTGAACTTCTGGAAAGACCTGGAGGAGGACTTGGGGATCTGGCGGATTGAAAGTCGATAGGTGCTCAGATATAACATCTTGGAGAAACATTACAATTGATCAAACTTCCCTTTTAGCCATAAAAATCCACCATGATTATATATTACACACTAACTACTAGTCATTGTCAAATTGCCCGGTCAGAGTAAGAGTCTGCATGCCATGGCTACAACAATTCTGTTTGCTCACACAAAGTATTGTTCAGAGTAATGATATGTGTCACCCTTTTGAGACTTATGTATAATCAAGTTATTGTACAAGCTTCATCTTTTAGATTAAAAGAAAGATTCATATGCTTAGAGAGAGAGAGAGTTATTATATGGAGATATATATTACCCTAATCTAACTAATCCAGTCTAGGGCTCCACTCAGATGCTCGAGGCTGTGAGTAGGATGGGTGGTAGCTGTTCAGCTCATAAATCTGTTGAACTTCGAAACGTATGGCGACTGGCCCTTTGAAATCAAATAATCGTTGATGGCCGCCAGCATCCCGTTAAAAACCTGGACCATATAAGTGGATGACTCAGCAGGTCACGATGTCGAACCTTCAGAGGGGCTCCAACACCAAGCGCCCAACTCCTCGTAGCTGGACCTATCCTTTTGCGTGCTGCGGTGACGAAAACATCGACCTGATATTTCTGCATCAAAGCGTGGAGGGTATAGATGGTGAGGATTCCGATTGTGTATGTGATTGGGTGACTAGTTCATGCATCAAGGATCTCAACTCACCCAGTTACGTGAAATAATACATAACATTTAATAAAATTTTAAATGTGAAATAAATAACTGAAATCAAATTATTGAAATATTCCGCCACGTAGATCCCCATCACTTGTAAGTGGATATATAAGATAAAAAGGATTGATGATGGATCTCTCTAGGTATAAGGCAAGACTTGCTACTAGAGGGTTTATTCAAGAGTATGGCTTAGATTATAGTGAAACAATCAGTCATGTGGTTAAACACCAAATAATTTCGTGTTATTCTTTCTTTGGTTGCAGCTCATAAGTGGAAAATTAAGAAGTTGGATGTATCAAATGCATTTCTTTATAGTATGCTTGACTAGGAGGTTATACGACTCAACCTTTGGGTTTGTGTACAAGCTAATCCTCACTATCTATGCAAATTAAATATATCTCTTTATGGCTTGAAACAAGCCCCAACGGCATAGTTTCAGCTTCTTGCCTCTTTTCTCCTTTAGTAAGGCTTTATTACTAGTCCCTGTATATCCCTCTTTCTTTGTTAAACGTTATTCTATTGCGCTAACGGTTATTCTAGTATATGTGGATGACATTTTGATCACATATGATAAATCTACTATTGTTGATGATACAATTACAGACTTAAAGTAAAAATTTGATATGAAGGATTTGGGTTTATTAACTTATTCTATTGGTTTGGAAGTTATATATTCTTGTGATTCTTTGTTGGTTAATCAATCTAGTTATGCCTTCTCTATTCTACAAAAGGCATACATGATTGATTGTAAAGCTAGTCCAACTCATTTGCAAAAAAGTATGCAGTATGTAGCTCATGGTCTTCTTCCCTATGAAGATCATTTTCTCTTCAAAAGCTTGACTAGTGCTCTGCGATATCTTACTATTTCTAAACCTGATATTGCATTCTCTATTAATTAAATTTTCCAGTCTATGCATAAACCTACAAACTTTGACTTTGAGTCTTTCAAAAAATTACTTAGATATATCAAAGGTACTTTAAATTTTGCTTTGCAAATTTCGATATCTTTTTCTTGTGATTTAAGAGGTTTTTCAGTATGGTTGGGCTAGTAGTGTTGTTGATCGCCGGTCTACTACCAGTTGTTATATTTGTTTTGAGATCAAATCTTGTTTCTTGGGGTTCAGAGAAACAAGTAACAATCTCTTGAACATCTAGTAAGGCTGAATATCGTGTTATGGATCATGTATCTGCATAATTGAAATTGTTTAAGTTTTTCTTAACTAGCATACATGCGCACATCATTTTTCCTTCTCTATATTGTGATAATGTCTCTGTGATTTCCTTAGCTAATAATCATGTGTTCTACATTGAAATTCGACATATAGATGTTAATTTTCCCTTTCTTCGTGAACAAGTTGTAGCCAAGCTTCTTCGATTATTTCGTGTTTCTTCTACACACCAAGTGGGTTGATCTCTTGACTAAGGGTTAACCTACATCTCAATTCTTTTTCCTTCTTTCCAAACTTCCTTTGCTTAACATGCTCAGTTTGCAAGGGGGTGATAAGGTAATACTATAAGCTCCGTCGCGGACTTGCATGCACACGATAATAGGGTACATGAAAAGAAAGCACATGAGAAGTGTGATGGTGTTATCAAAAAGAATATTCCCTCTATAATTGTTAATAGTTAGTTAGGTAATAATCAATCCTAAACGAGATCTAAGGCTCTTAACTATATATATATAAAAGATAATAAACTTAATCAATCGGTAGAATTTACAAAATTCTCCCTACAAATGTGTCCGGAAAATAGTCATAGCCGGCCCCACAATATTTCTTGATATTGTTGAAGAATACTTTTAGTTTGAAACACATTTATCATTTTTAATTTAGTTTTATCTCGTTCTAAGTTCCTTCCAAAATAACTTAATTCTCGTTTACAAATAAACAATTAACTTCACCAAAAAAAAGGACATGGACGGCCTATATTAATTGGAAACTGAATAATTTTCTAAACATTAGGGTATAACTTTATTAATTTCAAAAGAACCTAAAAAGTAATGGAAAATTCGTTCTACATTATAAAAAGGAGCATAATGAAAAGTATTAATAAAGTTGACGCGTTGAATAAACGCATATATTCAAGGGAAAAAAACGCATAAAACATTTACGAGAATAATTAAAAGGCGTGTCCCTATTAAATTTGCATATAAATGTAACTGAACATAATACCATTCACCACTATTATTTGATTCACGTTCTCCTTCGGCCATTATGTAAGTTCATCTCTCCTCTTCTAAGTTCTTTAAAAATAGGGTGCATCTTTCAAATACTGTGATATTTAATTTATGAAAATAAAATATATTCTATATTTATTTTTTAATAATAATTATTAATGAGATCCATAACTTACAAATCATGTCTTAAGAACTCTAATTTAAAAATTTAGATGAATATTATTATTTTGGACTTATGATATATGTTTGCACTCTTATGCAAACGAAAGGAAAAAAAAGAGTTAATTAGTTTCAAAAATTATGCACATGATTTGTGACCATAACGGATTTATTGGAATTATGGATGCAATTATATAATGAGTAATGTTGGGTATCACCCAAAAAGTGATCACCCAAATATCACATTTCTAGGTGATCCAATTAAACTGTTTCATATAAGAAAGAGAAACAGATTAATTGGACCACCTAGAAAGGTGATATTTGGGTGATCACTTTTTGGGTGATACCCAACATTACTCTTATATAATCATTTAACGCTTTTGTTCAGCAAAAGAAATCAAACACAACACTGATATAATGTTGTGCCCAGTTTGTCATGGATTATATACAGTCCACTAAATTGTGTCGTACAGTCCAGTGTTGTCAAAACAAACCCTAAGTAACCTTTTGGACGACACCTCCCCTAGACTATTAGCGGATTTGTTTTTCACCGTCGTTGGGAGCTCACCAGAGTGGGAATCTTCATCGCGCAACCTAGTCTTTGGTTGACGAACACGTGCTTTCTGTTGTACCCAGTTTGTCATGGGTTACACAGCCCACTAAATCGCTTCGTACAACCCAACACTGTATACACAAACCCTAAATAACCTTTTGGACGACGCCTCCACTAGATTGTTAGCATATGTGTTTTTACCGTCGTCGGGAGCTCGTCTGAGTCGGATTCTTCATCGCGCAATCTAGTCTTTGGTTGATGAACACGCACCTTTTTTACGGAGACCATAACGACGAACACGCGTCTTTTTAAATACTTGGTTCATAAATACTTGATGAACACGCGCCTTTTTATATACATGTAAAAATGAATTGTCATTATTTTTAAAAATAATTATCTATGATTTTTATTTAGAAAAATCAAATATTTTTTTGTATTTTTATACTATTTTTACAAGTATTTAAATTATGTTTTACCATAAATATTTGATATACCAAGTCACTTGGCATTTTAATAAGTAAAAGTTTAAATAATGATTTTTATAAGTTTAGGTGAAAAAACAAATGTGACAATTTTTGTAGAACTGAAAAAATAATAAGCTTAATTAATTTGTATGTACAATTATAAGGTAAAAAGAGTTTTAAAAACTAAATATTTTTAATACAAGAGAGAGCCGCTTTGGACTTGGAGTAAATGACTCTAATGAGATTCGATTCCAGGACCTCTTGGTCTCTGCAGAGTAACCTAACCACTAGGCCAACTATCGATCTCAAAAACTAAATATTTGACGAGTAGGGGTTAATGATTCTCTTTTTTTGCACAGTTTTTTTTTTTAAATGTTGAATTTGAACAAATTTACAGTGTATCTTGGGACGGGACGGGAGTGAGTCTGGGGTTGCAAGCCCCCCTAGATCCGCTCTCTGCGCTACATAATTAGCTAGCTAATTCACAAACTTCTTCATTTCTCTATATAGAAATGTTTGAAATCGAAGAGTAATAGGAATTTAGGATGTGTTTATTATGTATATACAAAATGGTTACAAGTATAATAGTTGTCTATAATTGTACTTTATTTGTCATCCTACTTTATTGCAAATTCCTAAAAAAAGTAGTCTTCTGTTTAATCTGATATATAATGTGATGTATTGTATACAGTTTGCATAAGCTTGTCGAAAAATGGCTGGTTACGGAGCTGGAAATTATCATTCCCATCACGGCTCATCATATGCTTATCCTCCTTCAGGCTATCCGTCTCATGGTAATTACCCTCCACCTCCTGGTGGATATTCACACTCAGGGTACCCTCCAGCAGGTGGATATCCACCACCAGCATACCCTCCACCAGGCGGATATCACTCCACGGGTTATCTCGGTCATTCAGCTCAACATCACGGAGGTACAATTTTATAGTATCTTCATTAATTTCTCATCAATTTATAACGATTGATTTAAGGTTTAGTAAAGTTCAATTTTATTTTGTAATTTTAGTTCTTTGCCTCAATTTAATCCTTTTTATTGATATCATTATGGAGTTTCGCACTTGCATTTATTTCATTTGATATAGGGCAAATAACCTTGACAGTCCTGGAGTATTATAAATCTGTTTGGTAACTATTGAATATATTTTGTGACAAAGAGGACCAAACATTTAAATCCGTTAAGTTTTCAAGGGTAAAATAGTTGTATTATTCATTTCCCCCGACTTTCAGTTTAAACATAAGACTGAAAAAAACATATTTTTCAAATTTGATCCGAAATACTTCTCCAATTTTATGGCTTCTTTTATATCCCGTCACCATATCCACCACAATTTAGGGCAGTTTGTCAAAGTGTATATAGCCCCACCTCCTTTATCTCTGACCATTTACAAACTTTAATCTAAGCTTCAATCGATCTGAAGCTTGAGCTTCATTTTTGAAGATCCAACGGAACGATGTTACGGACATTATTCAAAACGATGGCCGAAAAAATCGAAGAATAAATATTTTGGGTCAAATTTGAAAGAATAGATTTTTTGGTCTTTTGTATAAATAGTAAAAAATTTAGGGAAGATGAAATACCTAGATTCATGGATACATTAGCATTCATATCTCGTACTTTGTGGTTTTTAATCCTATAGAAATTTGTCCGTAACATTTAGCCCCACGGTCCAAAATTAATCCTTGATCCGTGTTGCCTAGATTGACAATTTTACCCTAGTTCTACAAAATTCTAATGAAAATTAGCTATTGGACCAGTGTCAGAACATCTCTTTTTTGTCATTACATAATACTAGCTGATTTTAAACAGGGCATGCATCCGGCTATGGCGGGATGTTAGCCGGGGGTATTGGAACAGTAGCAGCTGCTTATGGGGCCCATCAACTCGCTTCTCACGGTCACGGTGGTTATCATGGCCATAACTATGGAGGTAACCATGGTCACGGACATCCTCACGGGAAGTTTAAGCATGGAAAATTCAAACACGCGAATCATGGCATGTATGGACAACATCATGGCAAGTTCAAGAAATGGAAATGATTAGCAAGCGCGCCTATACACAAAGTATCGTCATCTTTACTTGGATATAATGTGCTATGCTAACTCGCATAAACTACGTGTTATGTTTATTATTCAATAAAAATCCATGTTAAAACCGTAGCAATATTTGTGGTGTAATAAAAGTATCACTATTTCACTATTTCAGATGTTCTTATGAGTTGAGATTTCCAGCAGTGTGTCTTGATTTGAAATTGTTCTAATTTAAATAGGTTAGCAGCTCATGGTTAGTGTCTCCTTTTGTTGGGGGCCAAGGTGAACACACCCGATTTTTTTTAATTAATTGCATTTAACCCCTATATTATGTAAAAATTGCACAAACGCGACATGGGCACACAAAGACCTTACATGGCCGGAATACCTATAAATATCCCGTACATATCTCCCAAAAAGGTACTGATAATGTCAACAGTATTTCTATTTTCTTATATTTTATTTAGGTTTCGGGGAGGTTTTCGGGGAGGTTTTCTATAATGGTTATAAGTTAACATAACACAAGAAAGGTTATCTTTAGCGGCAAAAAAATTTACCACTTAAAGTCTCGATTTTGCCGTAATAAATGTTGCCGTTAAAAATATCATTAGAGGCTATGTTAAGTGTGGCCGCAATATTTATCGTCTCTAATGATACTATTTGTTGTAGTGTAAAACCGCTTCTTAGTTGGACAATATGGTGGACAAATCCCTGAGATAACTGTTAGGGAGACATATAATTGTCAAGGTGTCTGGAAGCAAAGCAGGTAACAAGTAACAAACACAAACATTTTTTCCAGCATAAATCCAATAATACTTTTGACATAAGTTATGGAAGAAATTATGCAAAGGTTAATGTTATCTAATTGATGTTTTATATCATTAGTTTTATGTTTAAATCTCTTACCTTGTAATGTTTACAACTTCTAAATGTAGTCATTGGTCTCCTTTTAGAAAACCGTCACTTCTATTCTTCATAGGTCACCGGGTAGATCAAACAATATTATAGCCTTGGACCCAGTATGATCTTATTTGTGCTTCTTAAAAATTCAGCTAGTGATAATCAGTACTATAATTCTGACATTCGGACATTGTTTGAAAAGTTTCGAAATTATTAGAGACTCTAATTGTATAAGTATTGACATCTCTTTGAAATTATTACCGACCCAATTGTATAAGCGTCGGCATCTCTTTAAAATCATTAGCAACACAAAATGTATATACGTCGGTATGAATTCTACCTAGTTGTGAAATAGGCGACGCATTGTTATATACGTCCCTAATAACAAAATACAATAGATACACTTCACCAAAAGCGTCACTATTACAAAAATGACGCTCACATAGCCGACGTAGGGAATGTGTCAGCAAATATTATGGCGACAAGCCGATAACGTCACCAAAGATTAAAAATTGCGTCAACGTTGCCCTATTTTCTGTAGTGAAACACCAACCCCCTTAAAAGAACCGTGTAAGATACTACTATACTTAAAACAAAGTTACTGTATTTAAAACAAAGATACTTGTTTAGATTTTAGTATATTCACTCAATTTAGGAAATTCTTACATAGTGTTAAACCACAGCTATTGTGTTGTGTCGTTGAAGTCTTGTAAAAATATGAAAAACAACCCAAAAAATTGTACACTTGCCTCCTTTGTCCCTCCAAATCAATTGTTTAAGTCTTTTAAACATATAAAAACAACTCCACTAATAATAAAAAATTGCACACTTGCCTTCTTTGTCCCTACCAAACCATTTTTTACTTTGATCATTTTCACTTAATAGATCTACTTACCTAGTAGCTAAAGCACTACCCCTGCCACTTAGTATATACACTTCATGGTGCGCCTCCAAAGTTGGTGCTCTAGCCCAACCCGAACACAGTCACATGTAAGACTATAAGCAAAGAATATATACGACTCTAAGATATACTTACCTTGTGCATAGTTCTTTCGAGCTCTAGTACAAGTTGTACTAGTTTCAAGCGACTCAATTCAAGTTGTTGAACATATGCCTTCAAATGGAATTAAAAAATGAAGAGTAACCTAATCCATGATTTTTTCAGATATTAATGTATAGTTCTAGAGAGACAGCTAAAGAAAAATGGAAATTATATAACTATATACATTATACATACCATGTACTTGGGCAAGCAACGTTAATTAAAGACAAGAATGAAATAACTAGTCTGTCCTCTCTCTGTTTAATTCATTAGTCCTACTTCATTCCTATATTTCTTTAATGTACTTTGGTTTTACAGAGCATTGAAGTAATATGGCTGGGACACATCAGTAATAGTATACTCTTTTTGTCATATCTAACAATGAAAAGTTTTTTTTTTTGTTTGGGTAAACCATTGTATTTATAAGAAAATAAGAAGTTACCAATTTAAGCCAGAAAGTTTAATATAGCAACAATAAAGTAAAATGAACTATCTCAATAATAATACAAGCTAATCTCGCATTATAATTCAAAAAAATAAATAATAAAAGAACAAAAAATATTAAATAAAACCACCTAATTTCTTTGATAACAGTTTTTTTAGTATCACCTCTCAAATATACGCTTCAAAACTAATCCAACATCCAATTCTCTTCTCCAATCCTATAAGTTATCGAACATAACATCGAACAGAAAAAAAATCTAACATAACAAGCTCAAGGCCCATGCTGCACAAGTGGCCCAAACAGAAAAAGAGAAAATTACTTGGGTCGCTTCTTTCTGTCAGGCCCTAAATACGGAGCTTCTTTTTTCTGCTGAGATTAGTAATATCGTTGGGCCTAATATACCTTATATCAAACCTGAACTAATTTTTGGATCTTATTTATCTCCGGGCCGGACTACTGTGATAAATGTAACACAACTTGCTTGGGTTCAGCCCAACAAGAACAAAAGCTCCATCATTATGGATAAACCAGAGGCTAAGGTAGTGAATCGTGGCTTGGAGCTTCGCAGTGAAATGTTGTCAGATCCGTTCTGGTTTGAAGTTTAGCGAGTAAGATGAAGTTGACATTATTGTGCTAAGCTTTTCAAACCAGAACATTTTTTTTCAAATCAGAACAATTTAAGTGCTTTAACCAATCTATTCCAAACAATTTTCTGAAGTTTTTGGGAGTAGATTTTTCCATTCTGATCCGGAAATTTTTGGAATAGGAAAAAATTCCAAATCTAGAAATTTCGGTTCAAAGTTTTTGGTTCGGAAATTTCAGAATTTTTGGTTTGATGAACTCGGGATTTAATCGTAAAATAAAAAAATTACTTTACAATTTTTTTATTAATTTTACTAGTTTTTACTTTCAAAAGTATATCATATGAAATAAATTACAATTAAATAGGATTATCACTTCATCTAATTAGTACTTAAATATACTATTCACGGCAAGATACAAGAACAAATGTGAATTATTGTAAACTATATAGTTAGTTGTATAATTTTTTTATCAACGAGTATTTTATTACTCACAAAAAACAAACTTACACAACAAGTTCTGAATTGACTTTTTAATTCAAATTATCAAACTCTACAATCAAAATAACCTTGTAGAATAATTACTAAAAATAGAAATCAATCAACCTATACAAATTATGAAAAAGAATATGACAACAAAAATACTTACAATGAGAAAGTATAAAATTACTATACTTGCAATAATTTGGTTTGGGAGGTCTTGATTTAGATGAGGGTGATTTACAGATTGATTATGATTTGCTTACTAAGACGGTAGGATTGATCAAGAATAATCCTATGGATGTAAATATGGGTGGAAATAGAAAAAAATGGATTAAAAAAAGGGTTTTTTGGAAAATTTTCTATATTTTCTGAAATAGATTTTTTCCATTCCAATTTTTATCCGAAATTTTGAATCTGAAAGAAAAAGAAATTCTGAATTAGAAAGTTTGGAATTTACAAAAAATTCAGAAATTTCAGTACGGAAATTTCGAAACTTTTGGTAAAAAATTCAGAATGTTTTGTTTTCGGAAATTGCCAAAAGAAAAAGCTACTTTTTTTAGTTATGTTAAACCATCTGCGCCAAATGGATATTTACTGGAAAATAATTCAAAAAATATAAGACTAAATTGCTCACTTCTCCAATTGTCATATCACAGCAGATTATAGGCTATTTAATTTATAATTTTTTTTTTTAGGTTTTATCATGTTTCATTGTTTTTTTAACTTAAAAAGAACGTTTCATTGTTTTTCAACGTTTTCTTTTCTTTTTTTGTTCCTAACATTTTTCAACGTTTTTCGTTATATACTTTTTTTAATCATAAAATTTATTATTTATCTAATATATAAATATAAAATAAATAAAAAAATCGAATTAAAAAATTAGAAATTTTGAAAATTTATATGTAGTTTCAATTTTTCTAATTTTTTAGAAAAAATCGAAAATCGAAAATCGTAAATCGTAAATCAGAATATTAAAAATCTATTCGAAATCGTAAATTTCAAATCCTAATTTTATTTTTAGATGATTTCTTTTTTGTTAAAAGTAAAATATATAGATGGAATAGGTTTTAAAAGATTACAAATTTAGCCAAGCTCTTCCCCTAAATGATGGACATGATACACTTATATTGTCAAATTGTCAATTATATTTTGACAGAAAAAGAAAAAGATACAATTATATTGACAATATACTGCAATTTACATCAGAAGATAGTAGCTTTGCGATACTCCCTCTATTTCATAATAATTGACGTTTTGGTCAAAATATTTTGTTTCATATTATATGTCACATTTCAAGTTTCAATACACATTAAATGATCTTTTTCCTATTTTATTTTTTTTTAAATTTTTTTTAATAGTTAATCATAAATTTTCTCTTTCTTAAAAGTAGGAATATCTTAGTAATTTTTAACTAAACTTTTCCTACTTTTTAGGTACCTTAATATATGTAAAAAATTTTAAAACGTCATATATTAAGAAAGGTAAGGGAGGTATTTATTAAGGGTCGATCTCAAAGTTTGATATTGTACTCTCTTAATTTCTTGCAACTTCACCTCATCTATTGTCTTACTCAAACTGGTCCATATTCACATCGGGATACAACATTCTCCATGTGCTATTGTCTTATGTTATCAAAGCTTTCTTCCATTGAATGAGGTGGGGTAGAGCAGAAATTTATTCTGACTAAAATTATTGTCTATACTACAATATCAAACCATTATTAACCATTATGAATGGGAGTCCACATTTTCTTTTATTCCCGATGCATTAACCATTATGAATGGGAGTCCACATTTTCTTTTATTAAAGGGATTAGGTAATTATATCTACACTATTATTAGTAGTATTTGTTATCTTCTTCACCTTGGATCTTGAGGAAAAGGTTTTTTTATGTCACCAGATACATCACCAATCTTTACATTCAAACACATATCAATTGAATATCTCTTAACATGACCCCAACCATATACCTCGAAAATCCTATCGAGATCGGGTTGTTGGGAAGGTTACTTGTTGGGTTGTGGTTTCAAGTCAAAGGCTGATTAAAATTCACCTTCATAAAGGATTAGGGATTGAGTATGGACCAGGAATAGTTTTTCTTTCTTTTTCTAAGAAAAATACAATCTAAAATTTTGTCTTATTTTGCCAAAAATAAAATAACCTTGTGGAAAATTTAGAATTTATTTTTTACAAAGTGACTAAATTTTTGAATATTTTCTTAAACATATGTGTATATATAAATAAATAGTCGTCCTGATGAATTTTTGTGTTATTAATATATGTTATGTTGTACTTAATTGTGTATATGTTTATGTTGCTTTTTTTTAGATTTTTACCTAATGGTTCTTGGAGACTCTTAAAAATTCAAAAACTCCACTAACACACAAATACTTGCTCAATACCATCTCCCTTCCCCGCTCCCGATAGGGCCAAAATCCTCAAAATAATTTGTTCATGGCCATGGCAGTTTTGGACAGAGCTAGGGTTTCTTGGCTAGGTGGTGGTTTGTGGCTACGTAGGATCGGAGCTAGAGTTTTGTGGCTAGGCAGTAGTTCATGGTGGTTGGGGCTCCGAGCTAGGGCTTTGTGGCAAGGTAGTTGGCGTGGTTGCACGATATTAGAGCTAGGGTTTTGTGGTTAGGTGGTTGGCGTGGCTCAAGTAGCGAGGTTGGTTCTGGTCAGTTGTAAATCAAAACAGAAAGGCAACGGCAAGTGAGTGATGGTGGTGGTAGTGGTGAGATTATGTGGTGCTTGCAGCCGAGGGTGGTGGTGGTGGTGCAACCAGGCACTAGTGGTGGGTAGGTTCACAAAGATGAAAATCAACATTGAGTTGCTCAAATATTGACATGATGTGTGGCTCGTGGTGAGAGGAAGATGCCATAGTTACTGTTAGTTGTTGAATCTAGTCCATGTAGGCTATTAGAGACATTGTTAATGTCAGCGTCAACGATGCTCAGTAGTTTTTCTTTTCTTTTCTTCTAAGCTCAGAATTTATATAATTTGTGTGTTAATTAATCTTTATATTTTTTCATTAAGAGAGTATTCTTTTTTTTTTTTTGACATAACAATTACAAATAGTGTAATTATGTCATGTAAATTTGTGTTATTTTTTTTAATTTTGTTAAGATTCGAACTCTAGGCATTATGTTAAAAAATGTTCAAAACAAAATATCACGCTTAGTAAAAAAATACCAAACACACTCAAAGATTTTTATGTCACGCTTAGAGACTTTTTGACAAAACTTAGAGATTCTTTGAGCCGATGCAGAGATTTTTTGAGACTGTTCAGAGACTTTCATGCTCAAATGCTTTCATGCTCATATACTCTCTGGGAATGCTTAGTGCCACATCAGGCAGTGGTGCACAACAGTGATGGTCGATGATCGGTGGTTGACTGTGAACAGTTTTGTTGCTCGGTGACTCCCTAAAAATATGCTTAGTAATTATTTTGTCACTTATTTTTTGTATGTATGTGCTATCTATTTTAGTTTAGAGTATCTTAGTATTTGGCCAAATGTAATTTAGTATGTGGCTTCTTATAAAGGATAAAGAATTATTTCAAATTCATTGGCGATTAAACATGTCCACAAGACCCATCGGGTAAAGATAATTATTTTTGGATGAATCAGAAGCCTAAGCAGGTGAGACACAAGTTACTATCAACTCTCTAATGGTAGAACTTTCTATGATCAATGTATTGAAAGAATCCTTTTATCGAGTTGATGTTGAAAGTGAGTGAAATTTCTTATAGTTCTTGATCTAAACGTTTTAAGTGATCCCAGATCACCACTCTGATCTGGTAGATGAGTAATTAATGTTTGATCCAACTCAAACTCAAGCAAGGAATATAAACTTTCAGTGGAATCCGATAATATGGAAATACTCGAGCAATCTCCAATTAACGGTTTTATCAAGTAAATATTAAATCGATAGATTCTAGAAGAACTTTCGCCGCACTACTAGTAAACTATAATTTTGTAAAGCCTTGAGTCAACCTATGGAATCATTGAGGAGTTTTGCATTCGTTGTTCTGATTTGGGTATATGGGGGCTAGTGATGTTGTGTGTGGACTCTTCCTTTATTTTTTTCAATCACTATGTTAAGTAATTGTGGCAGATTAAGCAATTGTTGCATAAGAAATCAATGAATTGGTTAGAAATTATTCTTAAAATTGTTTAGAATTTAAGAATGTATGATTTTTTTTCCTAGATTTTTAGTAGGTGCTTTTGGTATTCTTGGTGTTTTCATGAAGACACCAAGAACACCTACATAAATTCCAGAATTCATTCATAATAAATTCATAAAAACTCCTTGAAAACCATTTTTAGTCCTTTTTATCTCCCTAAACCTTGTAGCATAACTAAATTTGATGATTAATGGTGTTTTTAGTGTTGTTAATTTGATGATTAGTGGTTTTATAAGTGTTACTTGTTAATTTGATAATTCGATTCTATATGTTTTTATTTTTGGTCATATACTTTTTTTATGATTTTTTTTTTGGAAAATTAGTAGGCATTCTTGGTGTTTCACCAAGAATGTCTACTAAAATGGCAGGAAAAAAAAATAAAGAAGAAGCACGAGAACGGAGGGAGGTAGAAGTAGGGGCGAGGGTGTGTGTATTTTCTATTTTTAAATAAATAATAATTTAGAGAGTGTAAAAAATCAAAATTTTGGAAACTAGATCTTGATTTTTCAAACAAATATGTTGAAATAATGATTTAAATTAATTAAAGGGTAAAGAACTCTCGTGACTCTTTATTTTTTACGAAAATTTCTAAACGGACCTCAATCCACAAAATATCACGAGATGGGCCTTTACGTTAACATTTTGTGACACCGTTAGACCTTTTTCCCATTTTCAGTCAGTTGACCGCTAGTCAACGACACATGGAGCCACATCTACGCCACATCATTCCACCTCAGCTTTAGGTCATCATCATTTACACATCATTACTTGTTTTAATAATCACTAATTAATTCTTGAAAACCGGCAAAAAGAATCCCTTGAAAAGGATGAATGTTGCTCTCCCGCACAAGAAAACCGTCGCTCCTCCACCTACGCAAAAAAATCCCTGCCACTCGTGTTCATTCTCCACCATCATCGACCCGCTTGGCTACGCCATCAACAATCGAAAAACCCAAATTAAGGTAAAAAACAAAAAATAAATCTCTTCACACTCACCTTCCCACACCAAGCCGCTTGATGTCTCCCTATTTGTGATGATTTAATCTATCTCGGAGACATCATTTTAGGCGCATTTATTAGAGTATAGATCGATTTTATCATGATTTAGTACACTTTCCTATTTTGCGTCTTGAATTAATTATTTATTATTTTTAGAGCATATTGGGTTTAATTATTTATTTAGTCTGAAGCTTTAGAGATATATGGTAATTAATTAGAGTCCAAGTTGGTTCCAAGAGCTAAAGGAAAGAAGATAAATATGGAAATTGAAGATAAGGAAGTAAAAGCTAAAAATATGGAAAAGGAAAAGTTGCCATAAATCTGAATTCCAGCACGTACGACCACAAATCAGCTTATATCTCAAAATCGGTGGGGAATCTGAAGAAACGGTCAAGAGCAGACGATGAATTTCGACTACTCATACGCGTCAAACTGATGAGTATTGAAGCTGCTAGGACCAAAACAAAAACGGGGCTGGTTGCATGTTTTTGGGCTACGAATTTGAGTTGGGCTAGGAGTCCAATATTACCTTCTCCTTCAAGAAAACGAATTAGGTCAACCTATACACTATAAATACAACCTCTTAACATAAGAAAATCATCCTTGACCAAACCTTAGGGTATGTTTGGATTGGAGGTATTGAGAAGAAAAGAAAGGAAAGGAAATGATATTTGATATATTCAATCGTTTGGATTGGAATATTTTTTGAAGGAAAGTAATTTGGGTGATTATTAAAATCACCTATAAACCCCTATATATAATCACTCCAAATCGGGGTCAAATGGAAGGAAAGAATTTTATTAAATAAGCAAGAGAAAAAAAATAGCATTGACACCTTACAAACAATAATAAAAATGGAAATATATTAATAAAAAAAATTATTTCCTAATTTTTTTTCTAATCCAAATAAAAAAGATAATCAAATTTTTTTATGAATTTTTTTATTTGTTAAAATTATCTAATCCAAACAACATATTTCCTTCCTTTTCATTTCTTTTATAATTTTTCTCTTCTTTTCTTTTATTATTTTTTTCTCTTGTGAATACAAACACACCCTTAAGGTCAGGAAGAAGCTATAACACAAGAAGAGAAGTCTGGAAGGAGTCGTGCATCAATTATCTCTCCTTCAACCTTTAATTATGTAATTCTTTTCTTTTCTTTTCTTTTCTTAGTATGAACTAAATTCTATTTAGCTTGAGTTTTAGCATATATGTATGAACCCTAGTTTTGATTGACATCTATCTAATTTGGGAATTTTATGTTTTAAAATTGAATTATTGTTTTTATTCTCTGTTTATGAGTTTGGATTTATATTCTGTGTTCTTGTGGACTGCAGCCATATAGAATTACCATCTAGTAGTTAGGTCACCATTGACAACGGTGTTTAATTACATGTTTAGCACATAACGTCTAGAATAAGGTTTAGATCTGACAAATCAACCTAACTAGATAATCACCATGGTTTAGTGTATTGCTATTTAACCAATTGCAAGAACAGTTTGCTTAGGACTCCTTATTGACACAGGTAAACCCTATTTAAAACTACCTAGCGCAATTAGAACCGATTATTGGAATACTACATAATTCACAATTACATGTTTAGAACGGCAAAACTAGTGGGGATTACATGTTATTTACTCAAGCTAAACTTTCATACGATCTTCTTTTCTTTTATTTAATTTTTTGTCTGTTAATTTATTAGTCTAGTTTTCTTATTAAAAACCAAATAAAAATATATCTTTCTCCTCTTACCCTTGTGTATTATTCTTCTAGCTTAATTATCTGCACTCGAATATTTGCATAAGTTCTTCTTAACCTTCGTAGTCCCTGAGGAACGAATTCTACTTATTCATTAAAACTTGCGTACGATCTGTATACTTGCAGAACCGTGCTTAGCTTAGGGTGTTTATTTGCACTTATTTTATTCATTATTTTATTCATTATTTTATAACACCTTAGGCGACACCACCGCTCTCCTGAACAAGAAAACCGCCACCACCATCATCAACCGGCTTGGCAAAGACCAAATCAAGGTAAACAATTGAATTATTTTTAACCTAATCTCACCGCGGTTTACAAATTTCAGAATTATTAGATTTAAGTATAATTACAGTTGTGATGTTTATTGCATTTTTATTCAAATCCTACAATGGCCATTATTATGCCCGTCAGAAGCCTTTTATTTTTCTAAGAATAACGTATACGGGAGGGGGATGTCGTGATTGTTGGAGTGAACAATTTGGTCTTATAGTGCATTTTTTGAATTGTTTTGCAGTAAATATCCACTTGGCGCAACTGCTAGAGATACTCTTGGAATTGCATCTTTTGAATTTTTTTGCAGTAAATATTCACCTGGCGCGACTGCTAGAGATGGTCTTGGAGATGGTCATGATGTTTATTATATTTTCATACAAATCCTAGAATGGCCATTTTATGACCTGTGAAAGCCTTTTACAGTATAAGAATTCATGTGCTGAGAATAGCGTATGTGGGGAGGGGAAGCCCTAATTTATGCACTGAGAATACTCCTAGATTTGCCATGATTGTTGGAGTGAGCAATTTGGTGCTATACTGTATTTTTTGAATTGTAGTGTGGTAAGTGAGCAATTTGGTGTTATACTATATTTTTTTAATTGTTGTGCAGTAAATATCCATATGGGGCAATGCTAGACATGATGATAATTTTTTTATTTTTGGTGAATTTTCTTTAAAAAAATCCAATGGTGATGACGGAATGCTGACGTGGCATTGATGTGGACTAATGTGGCGCTAATATGGCGCCATGTGGTGTTGACTAACGGTTAACAAACAGAAAATGGGAAAAATCGGTGACACAAAATACTAATACAAAAGGTCATTTTGTAACATTTTGTAAATCGGTGTCCGTTTAGACATTTTGCTGAAAGAAAGCGACTGTCTGTGGTTTTTGCCTTTAATTATATTAAAAAATAATTTAATGGAAGAATAGACAAAATCCATCCACAAAAGGTAAATTGATAAAGAAATTGTAAGGAAAGTAAACTCATTATATAAAATGGAGAATAAATTGACAAACACATAACAATAAAAGTAGTTTAAGTATATTTATTCTATTAAATAGATTGTAGTAAAAATTAAATAGTAATTTTTTCCTAACCTACTTTTTTGGTTTGTAAATATTTTTTGTTTTTGTTTTTAGAATATATTTTCAGAAAATAAATTTTGTTTTCTTTTTAAAATTTTCAAAAAATATAAAAAACACCGTTCACCAATATATCATTGTTTTCATTTAATTTTTTTGAAAACTATTTTTATTTTTTCTAGCCAAACATATTTTTATTAATATTCTGAAAAAAAATAAAAAATACTTATTATTTTCCCAAATCAAGCAAAGCAAGTATTTTAGTTTTTTTATTAATGATCAGGGCCGATCCCATCCTGGATCGGGCGGCCGGAACTATCCTATTGGCATTTCTTTTTTGTGAACGGCTCTTTTTGACATCTCCTTGTGTCATGTGCTGTGGTGCAAATTCATTTGACATTGGTCCTACCTGCCATGTATTCACATGCTCATGAGCTGTCTATATTTTCTTAAATATTTTGAGTTTGTGATTGACCACTCAAGGTTCCTTTATTATCATCAACTAAGGAATGGATAATACATGTTTTTAAAAAGAATTTTATCTGACCCTTTTTCTTTTAATACAACTGAAGTTAAATAAACAATGGTAAGCTCAAGCTTACTAAACCCAAGAAAAATTATACAAAGTAACTTTAGGTAGGATTTAACTATTTTTATTTATCGTTAAAATTGTCATAGTCCTTCTCGTAAGTCTTTATACAAAACTGGACCTTCTTATGTATTTGCCCCAAACTTAGTTAGCGAATCAACATATTAATTCACCTCCCGAAACACGTAGGTGGGCTCAAAATTAGGGTGTTTCTCAAGGATCTTTCCACATGACAACATCACTTCGTCTAAACGATCCACATTGTTCCCACCGTCCTTCACTAGCGCGTGTAACTCTAGCAAGTCAGTCCCGATTACCATAGTCCTATATTTATGCCCTTTAGCCAAACATAGCCCGAAGTGAAGTGCGAAGAGGTTCGTTTGGAAAGCCGAAGAGGCGTGACACGAACCCGCAAACGCCCCCATATAGGATCCATCTTTATCCCAGAAGAAACCCCTAACACCCGTCTTCCGAGGCTGAGCCCAAAAACACTCATCAACATTCAATTTCACACCTGAGCACGATGTGGTCCACTTCACTAATGTGCTTCTAGCTGGGGTAATTAATCCTCCGTCTTGCTCCCTCCCCAATGCTCTAACATAGTCACTTACCGAGCGTACAACACTTGCACAAATGTTATGTATTGATATCTTTCGGCTAGTATATAGACAACCAAAAGTACACGACCCCTTGAAGAACCGATTAAATGAGTTCTAACCGACTCGCAAAAGATAATGTAGGAGTACTTTAAAATCTCACATGGAATTCCATTGTTAATAAGGGGTTTATGGTCATGTTAAAACAATAATGAGACACCAAGAGGGACAAAGAAGGATATAACTTCCTTTGTAAGTAGTGTAATTTCCATAACCTCCTCAATAATTTCTTATGTGATCCTATGTATAATAAATGTTGGATTTAAGCATATTCATTCAAGAAGCATTAGCAAATTTATTGATACATTTCATAAGTACCTCAACCAACGCCATATCTCCTCTTGCCATTAATATTAAACCTTCATTAGAAGCTAAGTGGGCAATATTGAACTTCTGACATTTATAATGGTCTTATTCAGGGTCTAGTATAAAATATGTAAAATTCGTTTGTTAGGGTCTTAAAATCTCTTCTCCATTGCTTTGTATTTTTCTTGTGTAATGTTTATTACTTTCTCTGTTCCACAAAATTTGTCCACTTAACTTTACACACATATTAAGAAATATAATAATTGCATTCATCATCATTAAAATACCTTTAATAAAATATCTTGATATTTTAAATATGTATTTAAAATATAAATTTCAATATGTTAATAAGAACAATAGTAGGAAAAATAGAAAAAAAGTGTCTTGAAATCTTAAATAGACAATATATTAAAAATACTATTTTTAGTATATGAACAAATTATATGGTACGGGGAAAGTAGCTTCAATAAAATGCATTTTTCAAAAAATATTCACATCCCAAACTATAATGGAAAGTTTAGTGCTTAGGGTGCACGATTGGTTGTATTTTTGTACAAGCAATTGCATGCTTCTTGCTCTTAATTTATCTCTAGGCAAGCTGCTTTTCATTGGCTAACTGGAAAAGGTTGGTGCAATGTTTTAAAAAAACGTTAAGGGTTGTCGTGTTAGGCGGTCAAGCGAATACCTTCGAGCGTTCAGAAGAATAGTAGGGAATTTAAGTGGAGTATATGTTTCTTTTTTAGGTGGTTAATTCTTTACTGAGTAGTGATATATAACACTCAAATACATATCACCTAATATACCACTCATTACGTAGTATATTGAGTGGTACAAATTTAGATGATATATATTGATGGGGGAAATGTGTGATAAATAAACAAATAAATAAAGAAAATAGTAAAGGACACACCCTTGACTACCACGAGAAACTCATTGCAAGTATTACAGATCATTTGCAAGTTTAGTTGATGAGAAAAGTTCGCTCGCATGGATTTAATCCGTTAGATCTACTTATATTCAATAAGCGTAGACGAATTTATATATTTAGAATAAAATATAGTAAGATGAATGATGTGAAATAATAAATAATAATGCAGATAAATAAATATGAATGTAAGTCAGATAAATTAGGGTTACTAATATGAGCCTACCTTACTAAGTTGTTATTCTAACCTTAAGGGTGAATTGAGCATATTATATTAACCGGGATTCTAAGTCTTCCTGACCCCCGTCAGGGTGGAGTTAGGAGCAACCTCTCCGCTACTAGGGGACTTGGGTAAGGGGACCCTGAGTAATGATCGGTAGTTTAATCACACCTCTATGGCTATCTAGTTAGGCAAGCCCGTCAGGATCACTACCGCACACTAGACGATTATGCGGTGTTGACAATAACTGAATCCCCCTTCCGCGTGTTAACTCAATTACTAAGGATAATCTTAAGATTGGCCAAATATAGGGCTAGAAACAATAATTCAAAGCACACAATACCAATATACGCCAAGGTCAAATCAATTAAAATAACAAACAATATTATGAAATGTAAGACAAACTAATAGCCCAACAATTAATAGTAAAACTTATAGAATAAAAGCTTAGAAATATGGTGAAGCCACAAATCTATAGCTAATTGCCCTAAATATAGAGAAAGAGAGGTGTAGAAGAGGAGGTTGTCACTCTCTAACTTCTTGCTTCTTGTCTTCCTCTACAGGTCAGCTTGCTTCTTGGATGATAAGCTTGATACTGAGGATTAATATTTAAGTAAGGACTAAGCTAATGTTTAGAACTAAGCAAGGACATGTTTACAATGATATAAAGATGTATTTATAGGTGTTTAGGAAGCCCTAATTCGAAATCTTGGAGTAGAAGGCAAGTAATTGAACTCATTTTCCAAATCAAATTCGTTTCCTAAAATATAGAAGGGATAATTTGCTACTGTCTTATTTTGGTCGTAACGTCTTCGCATTGCTCCGATTTTGCCTACTTTATATCGAAACGACCGCGTCGAAAAGATCTACACTTTTCTTTTAGATTGCTTCTCCAAATTCCCGGCCAATTTTAAGTTATCTTCACTTTAATGGATGTAGCTGCAAAATTTTATATTTACTTGACAACTTTTCCTTTCCTATTTTATCTCTACTTCCCTTTATCTCAAATTTCCATCCATGTCTTCTTTTCTTATATCTTTAGAATTGATTTGACATCTAATTAATTACCATATATCTTTGAAGTTTCAGATTAACACACAAATTAAACCAAATATGTTCTAAAAATAATAATTTATCAAATCAAGATAAGAAATATAAGAATTTATCAAAATACGAATAAAAATCTAATATCAATTAACCAAATACACCTAAAATGATGTCTCTAACCATACATTGTAAAAACGAGTTGACCTATTTTAAATCATAGGTGCCTAAACGACCCAATTTGTCTACGAATTCTAAGCACCCCCTCGATGGTCCCAAACCTAACGCGCGCCTGACCAACGTTTGGTCAAAGCTAGACGAGATTTTTAGAATACAAATATATTATTAAAAAGAATCTTATAGATTTTATATGGAATTAAAACAATCTGTAGAGTTCGCAAAGTCTACGAATTTTAAAAATCCAAAAAAAATCCAACAAGCTCCTAGTTGAATACACCCTCCTTAATCTGTGCATTCATTGGATGACCTATGGAAATAATTTATCGGAGATCGTAACAATATCAATGATAATAAAGTAAAGTTGATTTTCTAGTTAGGGATTTAATAAGTTATACTAATAATATTAGGAGTCTGTTTGGAAGTGTTTATTTTAGAGTAAAAAAGTATTTTTAGAATAAAATTTAAAATTTAAAATAATTATTTAAAATAATTTTAAAATCTAGAATTACTTTAGGTGTTTTTTTTTTATAAAAGCACTAATTTAGTGCATCTCCTAAAAGTATTTTTTAAGGTGTAAAACTCTTTTAAATTTATAGAAGCACTTTTAAGTGCTTCTAGAAAAACACTTTCAAACATGTATTAATTATCTTTAGATGTATGAAAACAAAATAAGATTTTGTTATTGAATATTTTTATACATATGAGAGTCATTTTATATTTGGAGTCATTTTAACTTCAATAAAATTCGATCTTATGAAATACTTTAACTAGTAGACTAACTACCGATCTTAAATTGAATTTTTTCCCCACTTCACCCATGATATTCCGTTTTAGTTTAACAAAAGTGATGATAATTGTACCACTTAGTTGTACGAACTTATCTAGTTACATGTGATTAGTTGTATAACTTAACCACCATCCTTATTTAAATAATAGTATAGGTTGAAAATGAGTGATGAAAATTAAATTAGAAGTTGGAGTTACTTTGTAATTGGTTGTTGACATATATGCCTTTAGTTGTTTTGGTGAGATGGTCCCCAAGTACTAGATTATCATTATCTGGATTTTTCTTTTTTTCTTTTGGATAAGACATATTTGGATGGCTACTTGTAATTTAATTTTTCTATTTTTTGTCTAACATAATCTTTTGTCCAACATAATTTGATTAGTTACTTTGTAATTAAATTTGTTTTGTTCCACATTATTTGATTGGAGGTTTGTAATTAAGAATGTATACAAGAATTTTGCTTCACTCGGTCTGTTCTTAAAACTGTACTCCATCAAATTATTTTTCGATTTTTCTATTATTATTTTTATTTTAATTAAATAATTAAATTTATACTTTTAATAAATTATTAAGATATCAAAATATTTTATTGAATAACTTGTTGGGATTAGCTTAACTGGTCAGAGCCTTGGTTATCTTTCTAGATGGTACAAGTTCGAAATGTGTCAATAACACCGAGTTCAAAAATGGCTCTTCTATATAATAAAAAGAAAAAATTGTATTGAAGATTACTTAGTTTTAAAGAATTTAAATATCATGTTTTTTAGTCTGTATACAAAATTAAGTGGATAAATTATAAGGAATAAAGAGGAAAAGAGCATGAATGGGAAATAGAGATATTTTTTTTTCCAGGCAAATTTGCAAAACTCGTAAGGTTTATTAAGGGCATGAGTTTGCAAGTATTCATCAAACACTTTTAGTTTTTCTTATACTTTAAGTGTTTTTTTCTTTTTCCCTAATAAAACAAAATAGTTAAGAATGAATTTTTTATAGGGTCTTGAAAATTATTTTAGTACCATAAAAAACTCTTTTATTCCTTTCTTCTTCAAAGAGGCCTCTAAAATATCTATTGTCATTAATACCTTTATAATATATATATGACAAAAATAGATTTGTCTTTTTCTTTTATTACCATTTTTCTCTCTCCTCCATTACCAGTAATCTCTCCTCCTTTATCATTTTTTCTCTTCCTCCTTCATTAAGTATCAATAATTTCCAGCCCCGACCATCGCCGACAACCGTCGAAAAAGTTACTGAGTATGAAAAAAATTACTGAGCATGAAACAAGTTACAAAGTATCGAAAAAAGTGCTGAGTGGCGAAAAAAGCTGCTGAGTATTCAATTTTTTTTATTGAGTCACTTTACTGAATATGCTCGTAGGCTCAGTAACATTACTGAGTATGATCATATGCTAAGTACCTATACTGATTATGCTCAGTAACTTTATTGAGTACCGAGAAAATTCATTGATTTTTTAGGATTTTGCTTGACTACTACGTTCAAACAAGAGAAATAACAAAAAGAAAAGAAATTGAACTGAAATTACTACGGATTATTACAAAAATACTACTGATAATTAAAAAAGGACTAGCAGTACATTGATATAGTGGAAACCAAACCTTCATCATCTATTAGTATCATTGAAACTAATTGTGAAAAAGAAGAAAAACTTAATGATCAAATGTAGAAAAACTACATCCTTAGACGTGAAGACCATAAGAATTTTGCTCTTTTTCTAGCCCTTTAAAACTATCACTTTGTACAGGTAGTATATATGTATTAAGTTGGAAGAAGTATTTTTATTTTACGTGACATTTAATTAAAAACATGTTATTTTCTTATTAAGTGAGATGATAAATTAACAAATTGGCATAAATATAGGGACCTATATGTCGCTTGTAGCTCAAAATATGCATCTTTTCAGCTCCTTTTTATTATCCACCTATGCGAAATTAACAAGATTCCAAAACAATATAACTTGATCAATGGTATGTTCCCTATCTAACTACGACCGCTAGTTATTCCATGCTTCTCTCATAGTTTCAACATTTTTCTCTATAAAAATCATACTAGTTCACCCTATCATAATTCCTCCTGTTCCACATATCCACCGCACTCATTTTTTGCGTTTTCCATTGATATCTATTTCAACAGAACTCATGTCAAATTTTAGAACCGGCTTTTCTAGGATTTTGATCTTGGATAAAAATTAAAATCACCCCCTAATAAGGAGGTGAATATCGCCATAAAACTGTGATGGTCATGATTCGCACTTCTCGCCGCCGAAGAAGCTCTGCTCGACGGAAAAGATGATTCGCAGTCCAGATCTAGATCTCGAACGACCGCCATTACTGAGCTTCGAGAAAACCGTCAGATTGGTGGGGTCGGAGTTTGTTCGCATGGATTGTGAAGGAAAGGCAGCGGGTTGAAGCAGCTCGCCAGAGTTGTCAAGCTCACGGTACAGATCTCGAACCGCCGGATCTTCACAATAGAAGGCTAGAGAGAGAGGTTTGGAATCTTTCACGTGAGAGAGAGAGGGGAGGCTAAAGAGATGAGAGATAAAGAACAATAATTAGGTTTTTATAATATTTCTGATCGAATAAGTATACATAGGAAATAAAAAGCAAAAAAGGGTAAAAAAGTAATTGAAATCTTAGCATATAGTGTTAAAATTTGATTATGGCTTTTAGTAAGAAGAAGGAATTTTTCCGATCTTGTTGGATCATAGAGGTGTATCTTCAAGACCATTTGGTTAATTTTCTCAATAATTAACAAAAAACATTTTGATAATGGTATTTATTGTTTTACTATTTTAAATTTTAATTGAATCATGATTCTTAAACTATAACTTATTTTGGTTTGACTTGTAACTTGTGGTTAAAATCAATTTAACGGAAATTAACAAGAATAACACAGGACGACATAGAGACAAAGTAGATTATCTTTTCCATTAACATCTCTAAATAAGATAATTTAGTAAATAAAAGAAATACACAATTTAGCAAAGGTTACCCAACTAGATATATCCTTAATTAGGGAGGTTTAAGGGACCATCCTTAAACGAATAAAATAGTTACATATACCATTTGATTGGTTCCATTAGAGAGCAAAGTTTGTTATGCAACTCTCACAAACTTTGATCACAGTATAAATTATACGGATAGAACAAAATCTAATACAACAACAAAGACGTCATAATTGATAAATGTAAACATATTAAACATTTCCGTCACAATTTAGATGATTATGAAATCCAAAACAATATGTAATTCAATTCATATCCAAAACAGGTCAATAGGTCAATAAGTATTATCAATATCTACGTAAGGTGGGTGTAAAGTAAGAGGTACAAGGCTCGAACCCCTCCTTGAACATGGGTCACCTAGTTTTGATTTACCATGAGAATATATATGGGGAGGCATGTATATCTCCGTGAGATTAGTCGGGAACGCGTAAGCTAGCCCGGAACCCATGTAAACAAAAAAAAAAAAAAAACTACTTAAGGTGATGGTTCCATTTTAAGAAAAGTCTCATTTTAATAATTTGAAATATCCCGTTTTGGTATATAGTTGAAGTTATAGTATGTTCATAATGTTATTCCATTTAGTTCCTTAATTTTTGTTTTATTATAAAATCGCTACTAAGGCCGGTTATGTGTTGTATAGCACTAGGCGAGGAAAATACAAAAAGAAGCCCCAATAACTTAAACATTACTATTTAAGTCCCCTCTACTTACTTCTTCTTACAAAGTCCTCAGTTACAAATCTTGGTTGGCCAATTTACCTATACACCCTTTTGAATTAATTAATTACTTTTTTTACTTCTTTTTTTCAGATTTTGTTTTAGTGCCGGAATGGGTACAGACCCACTTTTCTTTTTATAATGTGTTTAAGCTATCTTTCTTTATAAAGGGTTTAAAATTAATTATGGTGTAATTGTAGAATAGGTCCCTGTCCAAAACTAATCAAATTCACATAATATTTCATTGTCCAAATAATAGCTATGGTGTAATTGCATTATAGGTCCTTGTACCGGGAATTGTCACGGGTCCGTACCCAAATGAACGAATACAATTCTAGTCATTTCAACAGTGTTTTTTGCAATTGGGCTGATTGGGTCTGGACCCATTTGGGCCTGTACCCATTGGGTCTGTATCACTGGGTTCTGGATGCACCTGCACAACAAACAAGAGAAACAAATAATATCAATAATACAAAACTAAAAAGCCCACCTAACCCAATTGGCCTGCACCCATTTGGGCCTATACCCATTTGGGCCTGTACACAGCTCGGCTTCGGATCTGTACTGTGCGACGGGAGAGGGGTGGGGTGTGGTGGGTTGTTACAGCGAGAGAACGGTGAAGAAGGGGAGGGGGTGGGCTCCGGCAGGGCAGCGGCAGAGATCCGGCGAGGTCTTTCTGGTGGCAGCAGCGTTTCTTGTGGTGCAGCGGCGTGGATCTGAACGCGAGGTGGTGCAGCAGCGTCATGGTTGGGGTCTTCTCAGCGGCGGATCTGTTGCAGCAGTGGTTGCAGCAGTGGTGGGTGGTGCAGCAGAGGTCCGGCAGAGAAGGGTGGTCGCTGGATCCAAGCTTTTTTCGTGGTGCAGCAGCAGCAGAGAAGGGTGGTTGGTGGTGCAACAGAGCTCCGGCAGAAGTTTGGTCGTGGTCGGTGATGGAGCAGACCTCGAAGGTTGCTCCAGATCTCAAACGTTGCAGCAGATCTCGCAGCTTTGTGGTGTTGAGATCGGAGATGGAGAGGTTAGGACGGTGGTGGTGGTTTCTGTTCGCAGCAGCGGCTATGGAGGGGCTGTTGGTGGTAGATCTGCAGCGACGGGGTTGTTGGTGAAGGATTCGTTGGTGGTGCGGTGGGATTTCGCTGGTTGTGCAGTGGTGGTGCGTCACAGCGCCGCGGTGGTGGTGCGGTTTTGCAGCAGTTTTGCAGGAGAGAGGGGGCGGTGGGATGAGAGAGAAGAGAGAGCTGGGATGAGAGAGAACAAAGAGAATATAGTGGGGAGGGGTGGATTATGTTTCGAACCATTATAATGGATAATGGGAATGGGTTTTCCACTATCAGAATATAGGGGAGGGTATTTTGGGCTATTTGGGGTATTTAGTTGTGGTTGAATGGCTAGTTAATGGGGAGGACTTTTAGTAGGAAGTCCAAGGTTGCTTGGACCGTAATATATAATTCACCCGCACTAGGCACTAAGCACAACATGTTATATAGCTTTACAATTTTTTTTTTTTTTTTTGGACAAATATAGCTTTACAATTTATGTCTTCTAATTTTCATTGTGTGGGTAGTGGTGTGTGTAAGAAAACAGATTTTTTTTTTTTTTAATACATAGAGTCACTGTAAGAAAACAGGTTAGTCCCTACTAAATGTATATATTTGAAAATAATAGTATTTAAATATCAACCAACGAAAAAACAAAACAGAGTGTTCTAACCTTTTATCCCACCTAAAAGAATTCTTGAATCTACTCTAAGATAGAAGACGTCAAGTGCTGCCGCGCCAACATCCTTATTGGTCAACCTTAAATTGTCTGTACATGACTGGACTATATCTAGCAACAATGCTTACCCAACTGTATTCCAAATAAACTATTCTAACTACAACAACAATACCTTTCAATCCAGCTAATCATTGACATCTTTGTTTATAAAGTATTTTGATTTTTCTATTTTTAATATTAGAAAATATTTTGATTTGAATAAAAGTTAATCTCAGTATTGCATAATTAATAAAGAGTATTTTTGGCCAATGATGTGTTTGTTACTTGTGATAAATTATTATGGATATGGGATATCATTTTTGGGGCTTAAATGTGAAAAGTCATGATTATCTCATTATTTGGTTTGATTCGTGTCATTAGCTAATATCGATAATTTATGTGTTTTCAGAGGGTTTTAAGTTGTTTTGTGTTACGTAGATTAACATCTAAAAACACATGGAGTCCGGAGATTCAAACAAGAGCTAAATTATCAAGTCAAGAGAGAACGCACGGAAAGCCGAACGTGGAGTATGAGTTGAACCAAGAAGTTCAAAAGACGCATTAGAAGTACAAGTATATTTTTTAAATCTACCGCGAACTTTAAAATGGTTCCAATAATGATTGAAAAAAATAACTAGAGTTGATTCACACACCATTGGAAAACCCCTTGAAGTCTAGTTTATGTGGCCATGAATGGAATACAATTTCAAATACAGACGAGAAAGTCACAGACGTTTCCGTTAGACGACGCGAGCTATCCGGTTTTAGGGAAAAATTTATGTGTCAAGTTTTTAAGGTTGACCCTAGAGAGAGAAGTTACAAAAATAATAGGTTAAATCGGTTTTTGAACTCAATTCTATCATCGTCCCGCACAAGGTAAAGAAAGAGTAAAAATAAGGATAAGCCATCATCATTATTCACATGACTGTAACACTTTGATAGTTTTATTTCTTATGAACTAATATTTTCATTAGTTTGGAATGTTTTTTTGATGAAGCTCGAAATATGAAATATGACTTTTTGTATGAATTTGGGTTGATTTTAATTATTTGTATTGTCTATTATCTCGTATGAATATGCTTGTCATTACAAAGGTCACACAATTGATTATGTCTTACTTATGAATTACAACTGAGTAGGGAATTCATAGGTGGGGCTAGATATTGGATGTATTTATTACTTATAGGATCGAGAGATCGTAAATTTACATATTCATTAAAGGATAAAATTCGTATTGCCTAATAAATTTGCAAGATTATTCAGAAGATAGTCATAGGTTCAGAGGGGTAATCCCTAATCACTCGTAAAAACAAATTTGTATCTTTCTTTCATTTTTGCAGGGATATGAGAAGTAGGTAATAGTGGCTTTTGAAAGTCGTAAGGTAACACCAACATTTTGTACTTGAATGCCTTGACCTCTAGTTATTCCTCTAAAAGTCTTACATTCACGTTAGAGATAAAAAAATCTTGTTAATTACACAAGTTGTTGATACGCATGAATGATCACTTTGGGCATTAAGTATATTTCAGATATTATCCTCGTTATTTTTTGTATACATTAACCAATGTAATGTAATAACACAACTGGATTATTTGGTCACACTCTACTTGGATCAATACTATGGAAATATGTGAATACGTGATCTTTTAGAACCATTTTTTACCTGAAGTCGAAATTTCTTGGTTGTTTGTCAAACTACTACACACTTTATAATGGTATGTAATCAGGGTTATCCACTTCTAATAACCTACCTAAGTAACCTCACAATCACTCTACTAAGTTGAATGTCTGAACACATTCAAAAGTCCTACTTTTTGGTGTACAAAGGTTCTTGTGTATTTTATAGGAAATGTAAAATAAAACTGAGTAATTTCAAGCGATCAAGAGTTCACTCTTGAGCGTATTTCTGGAAGAACCTTGCCTTACACTAACAATAACATCATTTATCAAAAAAGAAAGAACACTCCATTGAATCCCACATGGTCGATGCCCAAACTAAGTCTTTCCCGTCAGCCAAACTCACCCCATTATGGAACGAATAATTGAAATCCAGAAAAATATATAGGTATAGAACTAATAGGCTCGTCCATGTCACGTTGAGTGTGACGGTCATATTTGACCCTTGGAAAATTATGTAATCACCATCCATACCAATAAGCTTCTAATAAGGTCTCTAAAAAGATCCCTGAGGGCATACGCTTTACTTCGCTTCAGAACGAGGCATTGCCTCATGCGCATCTCGTAAATAGGGTACGACAAAAGCCCAACCTAGTATGTTGGGATTTTGTTATAAATATCCATGTCATATGCCTAAAAAAGTATTACTTAAATTATCATTGTTCATAAATACAGTCAGACCTAGTATTATATATTACCTTTGGTCCTCGATTGCAATACTGACTAAACCATCAAAGTGTCATCGAGAGGCACACCTTCCTATGGTCCTGACTTTTGTCTAATTTCATGTCATTACGCTCAGTCAAAGATAAATCCATCTTAAATACCACCATCAACGTCCACCAAAGTTCTATTGTTTGTGTATCATTATTGATCAAACATTTCATGATCTATTAGGAGCCAAGATTTTTTATAGGAGGCGAGGTGGTTGGGGAGCAATACCCTCCTAAAAAATGACATAATTACACTAGAGGGCCATATACCATGCAATATTGCAATATACATCCATATATTATGAAAATTTACAATATGTGTCTTGATATTAAATTTTTATCATTAGTTACATTATATGTCTCTATATATTTTTGGAAAATAACAAAATATTCATACAAATAAATAAGTTAAAACCTAATAAGATAAACTTTAAAAGTTGAGGGAAATGGGGGGTGCAAGTAAAGGTTTCTTAATTTGGGGAGGGGTGGGGAAGAGAATGTAGCAATATAATATATATTTTGAGGGTGAAAAGGAATTCTTTGCAAAGTTAGGGGGTTATGCCCCCCTTGCACCCACCTCACGAGGAAACACATAGCTCTTCCATGGAAACATGATCACAACAAAGAGAATCCACAACAAAAAGGAAAATCCAATTGATTTTCGAGCTTGAATCTACAGGAGCGGAATTTCTAAAATTTGAAATTTCTAGTTGCATTGTTTCCCCATATTCAAGATATAGAACGGTCCTTTCAACAAAAGAAAATTATACAACTTGCTATTCTAGGTCTATTAAACAATGAACAGATATGCTAATTAAATACAAAAATAATTGAACATTTACCGAAAGAGTCCACGTAATGAATTATTTACCCTAAAAAGTTCACAATAACATTAATGAAATTCTAGTAAGATTTTCACGTGAGTTGCATACTATGCGTGCATCTAATCCTACGATATACAATTCATTCGTAAAATCATAAATCTTATTCATAGCCATGGAAGTAACATCCCATTCCTAAAGCCAGGGAAGTCACAACCCTTTCGTAAAGCAGCTCGCAACACATTCCTACATAATTTGCAACCCATTCGTATTTAATCTCTAATTCTCCAACTTGCATCAACCATTACCACTACCAACAAAACTCTAAGAACAGACACACATACTAAAACACGCCTTCCCTGGAAAATGAAGCCACCACCACCCACCGTTGAAGAAGCTACTTTTCAGACATAGCAGAATGTAATCGCGATGGTGGTGGACAGGGTCTATCCTGACATATTTTGGGTCCAAAGAAGATTTCATTGTAGGGGCCCTATATATATATATATATATATATATATATATATATATATATATATATATATATATATATATTTAAATGTTGTATAAAAATGAGAAATCTTTTACTAATGTTGGTTCTATTTTAATTTTTTTTACCTAGATTGTTTTTAAACAAAAATTATTTGATTCTTCAAATGAACGCGACTGAATCACATGTTCAATTAAATCTTTTAAATAAAAAATTTTAAGGTGAGATTCAAAGCTTACACATCTCCTAAGAAAATATATTATTTATCAATAGGCTAACTTATAATATTTGTTGCATTACCGATTCAAATATATATCTACATATATATAATTTCAATTCCTAAAAAGAAGTCCGTAAAAATACCAAAATTTTAGAGGTTCGAAACAGTGACTTCCTTGGCCTATGCCTAAGATCGGCCATAGTGGTGGCTTTAATGTTTATATTGGTGGCACTAATGCCGGTGGTGTTGGACAACCACCGATGTTATTCGGCTCCTATTATTCATAGCAACAATTATTTATGGATGACTTCTTTTTTTATACCTCAACAGTTTAATAAAGAAAAAAAAAAGTTATCATGTCGATAAAAAATTCAAGGTTTTTTGAATAATAAAACTAAAGATAGACTATTTGTATGATGTGAATACTTTGGATTATCGTTCAAAAGAATAGAAATTTATATCACGAAATCTCATGACCTGTCATTAAATAAATTAAATTTTCGAACAAAATAAAACTAATTTGATTGGATGAATATAGAGAGACCGTTACTGAAAGTGGGTGTGAAAATGAAAGCAAGTCTTCAAACTATTCGCTCATTTGTTGTTTACAGCTGTATCCAAATGCTTCAGCGGTCCCACTTTGTTACATACAAACTAGTCCATGTTTTTTTTTGATGAATTATATTTAAGGTTTTGAAAACCATCTTTTTTCTCTATAGAGTATGGTCTATGGATTTCTTTTTATTAGAAACCTCTGTTTTGACAATTGTCTTTCCTACCCTTACTAACACTAAAAGACAAAAAAAAGTATGACTTTACTATTTCTCTCTCCACTTTCTACCACTACCCACCTACCCCCGACCTCCGACCACCTACCACCGACCTCGGACCTCAGACCTCCGACCACTGACCTTGGACCTCCGACCACCAATCACCGGTCACCGGAAAAAACATAGAGTATCGGGAAAACTATGAGTACTCTATAAATTTGATGAGTACTCTATATATTTTGATGAGTACTCCGGATTATTTTGATGAGTACTCTGATAAATGTGATGAGTACTCCGTAAATTTGATGAGTACTCAGTCAATTTGATAAGTATTATTAAAAATCAAAGCATAAATAGTCAAAAAAATCTTTATTCATCTTTAAATCTTTATTACATAGTTTTAAATAAATTAAAAATCAATATACAATTAAAAATAATAAAATTAACCTAGCTACTTTTTTTTGTTTGACCAGATCTGGTCAAACCAGATCTAGATCTGAAAAAAAGAAAAAAAAAGAAAAAAAACAACGAAATCATCTAGCTTCTTCTTTGGCGCAGCAATGGAGATTCACCTGAGTAGCTTCTTCTTCTCGTCGAGCACCACCACCACCAAAAGCTCGCGTACTCCTTCTGCCTGCAAAAGCTCGCCGGAGAACCCAAGCTAAGCGCAGCTCTTTCTCACGTCATGAAGGCAGCTAGCTATGAAGCTCCATGGCTGCTCCGATATGCTACTGGAAAACGCTGCAGGCCTCGGATCTGTGCAGCAGCGAGCTCAAATGACTGGTGGTAGTGCTCGTTTTGACCTCCAGGATCCATTGCTCCATGGATAAGCTTCTTTCTTCGTCGGAGCTGCAGTTGGAGTGGAAAACCACCATGGATGAGTTTGAGCTCCATGGATGAGTCAAGATCTCGTCGGAGCTGCAGTTCGAGTGGTGGTGCTCGCTGCTGGTTCTCTTCGCTCGAGTGGTGGTGCTCGCCGCTGGTTCTCTTCGCTCGAGTGGTGGTGCTCGCCGCTGGATCTCTTCGCTGAAGTAATGGTGCTCGCCAGAGCTTCAACCTATATGGAAGGAGAGAGGTGAGCCCTGTGGTGGTGGTGGGGTGGCCATTACGGTGGTGGTGGCTATATAGAGAGTTGAGCTCGGTGGTGGTGGTGGGGTGGCCATTTCCGTGGTGGTGTTATATAGAGAGGAGAGATGCTCGGTGGTGGTGGTGGGGTGGCAATTTCGGTGGTGGTGTTAGATAGAGAGGAGAGATGAGAGACGAGAGAGTTTTGTGAGAGATGAGAGAGTTACGGGAATTGAAAAGTGAGGAATAATGTTATAAAATATTATATATAGTGGGGAAAAAACAAAAGAGGGTATAAATGTAATAGGGATATTAGGTCTCATGTGTTAAATCTTATTGGAGGTCTTTAGTAAGAAGAGAAGGAAAGAGGAGTTGAGATTGGAAAAGGGTGTGTGTGTTCAAGACCCTAAGTGGCATTTTTTTTTCTCAATTAACAATAGTGTATGATATATCTAATATTTTCCGTATATTTGACTAGTTGGGTAGAGCAAGTTTCTATAAGTTTAGCTTTAGAGTGATAAACGAGTAAAGTAGAGTTAAGTTGAATACTTAGATATTCAAACTTGTTTGTTTTAAGATTATGTGAACTAAACCGTATAGAATTCTAATTCAAACGAGTTTGATTAAGGGATGTCTAAACTTGTTTGATTAATTTGAATTCGACGAATCTGCATGAGTTATTTCTAAGTCGGGCTTAAGTTATTTACATGTAATTTTTTATGGATGAAGTGAACCTTTCATGAAATATTTGTATTGGATAGATTGTGTGGTATGAAATATAAAGCGTGATATTAATGAAAAAACACCTAAAATATACAACATCTTGGTTAATATATAAATCTTACTAACATATTTATTATATAAATAGATATTAATTTACAATTCATTAATATGAACGAGCAGTGTATGAACAAACTTGTATTACTAACGAACTTTTATTAGAGTTTAATCTTGTTTGATTAAAATAAGCAAACAAATTCGAACGAGTGCTTTTCAAAGGTGGGTATGAGCTGTTTGTGAACGACTTGTTTCATTGACAACCTATCTTAGACCATCCGTATTCGAAACTTTAAAATAGGTTGTTGGACTCTAAATTGAATTTAGAATCAGGAATTCGGAAAAAAGAATCTAGGATCTTGCTAAAACACATTTGTACCAAGACTACATTTAAAGTGTTGAATTTAATTCATGTTGGGTTCAGAAATGTTCTGTTAGAAAGTAAATAGCTGTGGATGCAGACACACTGCGTATGTATCCATACCAATGTCTCTATCTCAAGAATGTTGGTATTCAAATCTTTCATTACACAATACATACAACCATATCTTGTATACAAGTAAGTCTATTTTTAAAAGGTAAGACCAGGGCTCTTATTTTGGATATCTAATTTTAATCATTTTGTTAAAAATAAAAATTCTCATTGGCCTATTCTATATAATTAAGAATAATTGCTTCAAACGCAATAGACTGTTAGAAAATAAATAGTTGTGGATGTAGACACGCTATAGGTATCCATACCAACGTCTTCATCTCAAGAATGTTGGTATTCTAATCTTTCAAATACATAGTACATACAACTATATCTTGTATACAACGTAAGTCTATTTTTAAAAAGGTAAGACCATGACTTTTATTTTGAACATCTAATTTTAATCATTTTGATAAAAGAAAAATTCTTATTGGCCTATTCTATGTAATTAAGAATAATATTGCTTAGAATGAAAAAGACTTCTAGACTTTGGGCGGGGATTGTTTTGGATTCGAGCATCATTCTCAAACACTCTATTATTATTTGGATGACCATAGAGAGTAAGTTTCACATTGATGATGGCTTAGAGCATATGGAGTTGAATCTGATTTGTGCATTATGCAAAGAGGATGGACATTTGGATGGACTTTAGAATCTGACTTGATATTTCGAGGGAGATGCATTCATTGTCCAACACCCTCAAATTGTTCAAGAAGACTCCAACGAGAACAATTTGGAGAAAGAAGACATATAGGAGACCAGTTTGGAGAAAGAAGGCATGTAGGATTGCTATTGGTGCCACTGTGTTTCAGCTGACAGGCTTAGAAGAAGTTAGGTTCGAGAAATAGTTCCTCTTATGAAGGATATCCAAACTTATACCTTCTAGATTTTTTTTGCTTTTAATCCTCTCATAAGTCCTTATTAAGATATAGTAAATTTTTGCTTGATGTTCACTAGTTTTTTTTTGGTTAAAAAATTCCATTAAAAGTAAAATAAAAGAGGACATACATATAGTGCAGTAAAAGGGGAAAAATGAGAACATAAAAAAAGAAGTTACACGGAAACGCCTAATCAACTTATCATATTTTTATTTTACATATCAGTAAGAAATAATACTTTGGTGAAAAGACTTGTCTTACTAAGAGGATAAATTCGATTCATTGTTTTGAACACTTGGCTTGAAGTCCCAAAAAAAAAATCAACCAAAAAACAAAAAAACACTTTGAAAGTCCTAGAGGGGGGGTGAATAGGATTACTAATAAGATTAATGCCTAATTAAAAATCTTTTGGACAATTATAAGTTTAAGAGAAAACTTCTAGGTCAACTAATTAAATCAAACTCTTATGGGATCATGCAATGGAAAGAGTAAGGTTTGAAATAAAAGTATAACTAGTAAAAAGCTAATCCAATAACTTAAACTACTCTAGAAGGCTATATGTTTAGATATCCTAGATAAACAATATCATAGAATTCATGCAAGCATATAATCAAACATATAAAGTGCGGAAAGTAAATAGAGTAGGGAAAGAAAGATACACACGATTTATAGTGGTTCGGTTTCCCTACATCCACTACCTAAGGAAGCCTCCTTAGGATTTCAAGCTTTTCACTAAGCTCCCGTGTCTCTCTTAACCGGGTCGAGAACACAATAACCTTTACAAACTCTTCGATAACACGAAGGACACACCACTTGTGTAATCACAACACAAGGACACCAAGTATACTTCCTATACTTGAATTCTCTCTTAATCTATCTATTACAAGACCTAGACTTAAGAGGATAGCAACAAAGTGTTTAAAGGTTTGCTAATTAAAGCTTGTAACTAAAACTCCTAATAGAGTGGATATGACTATAAGCTTGTATACTCCTTCTTGAGTGGATAGAACCTTGTGGCTTAATTGATTAACTCCTTGAAAGGATTTAAAAGCTCACTAAGATTGAATTTGACTATGTATAGCTCTTGACACCTTCTTGAATGATAGCAATTAAGCCCCTTAATGTTTGTAATTAGTTGGTGTAATTGTAGCCTTCAAAGAGCTTCAATTTATAGCAGAAAATGGCTTCCAACGGTCATAAGACTTGGGTCCAACGGATCTATTAATCTCCCAACGGATATATTCCTTATGGCTTGTCTTTTGTGCATAAAACCCTTTTGTGCGGTGTACCGCGGATATGGTCCGGTGCACCGCAGAGCCATTCGACTTAACTTTGAGCTTACTGTTCGGACTAATCAATGTACCGCAACCCGGGTCTGCAACCTTGGTCCGGTGTACCGCACCGGTGTACCGCGCCAAGTAATCTTTGAAGGATAATGACTTGGATCAATAAATCTTCTTCACGAAAGTTGTTGTAATCATCATTCTAAGAATCTTTGAACACTAAAGCTAATTCTCAATATACATAAAGATAAGGTTAATAGCATTTGTGTGAGAATTAGTTTCTTAAGATAAAACAATAGATATGAACAACAATATAAAGAAAGGGCTTTTTGATGAAAATAGAGTGCAAGAAAGAATGTCAATAACAATAGAAATTAGCACACTAAACACAAGAGGATTTGTCACATTAAAACAACCTAATAAGGGAGGCTATATGCCAACAATCTCCCCCTTTTTGATGATGACAAATCCTTCACTAAAACACCTAAGGAATGATATGAAAGTTTTAAGCACTAATGAAATAAAGCTCCCCCTCACAATAAGCATAAGATTTGAGATGCATTTGTGAGTTTTTAAAACGTGCAAGTTTTGAAAGTTTTAGTGCACATAAAATTTCTCCCCCTTTGTCTTCATCAAAAAGACGGGGTAAAAACAACTAAAAATAGAAGAGCAAAAACTCGAGTGAATAGATTTTAAACAATGATTGCAAGAGTTGAGATATTTGTAAAGCAAGAGCTAAGGATAGAGATGTTTACCAACTCCTTGATAGATTTTGATTTCATATGCTTTCTAATGACACAAACGATTAGTTGCAAAATATGAAATAAATGATTAGTCTAAGCATTTGAGTCTTAAAAATATGATTTAGCAAAGACTCCCCCTTACAAAATGCATATAGTTTGTTTGATTGACAATTTTCCCTAATAAGAACACTTGAAATCATTTTGAAGAGATTTAGGGGTAAAACTGTAATTTGTTGAAAAGCAAGGGGTCAAGATGTATTTTTCAAAAATTTGGGGGCTAAACGCAATTTTGAAAAGATCTATTTGGGACCGAAATGCAAATATCAAACTATTAAGGAACAAAGCTAAAAAGAACAAACTATAGGGACTAAGGAGCAATATCAAGAAGTACCTATAACATCAAAGAAAATGTTAGCAAGATAAAGACCAAATCAAGGATGATAAGTAACTAACAATCATGATAAAAACAAACCTAGTTAACCAATTATCCAAATAAAACATTTAGCATCCTAACATAGAAAACCAAATAAACCAAAGTAGTAATATCCTAGATGTCCAAAACACGGACCCATAAATACTTAAAAGCATAAACACACCACTTAACAAGTTCTAAAATAAACACATAAGCATAAAAACCCATAAACCACCAAGAACGAAAAAAGATGATTTTAAACACCAAACACCAAAGCAAGAAGGATTAGCGATTATCACGAGGAGAGCGGCTCCTAGACCTTCTTCCATTTCCAATATCATCGCGAATACACGAAACATCATTTTTCATACACGAAAGCTCATTCGCAAGATGCCCTATCTTATCTTCCAAAGCTCCAAATTTCCTTTCTATTTTGTCTTCCAAAGCCACAAATTTACTTCCTATGTAATCCATGAAACGAGACATAGCGCTTTCAAAACCGGATGGAGTAGGAGGGTTTGTATTGGTGGGTTGGCTTGGAGTGGGCTCATTAGGATTTGGGTTTTGTTGGGCCGGGTTATCTAATAAATGAAGAGTCTCAAGCTCCGGACCATCGGTGCTACTTTTTGCTTCAAGGATGCGATTACGAATAGTGGTATCCGAGATACGATTAATAGTTGAGACCGAAACATAGGTGTTGTTATAAATAACAAATTTCATTCTTAGAATCGTGAGATAATCGAAATTCCATGACTTATTGATTGGTTTCACATTAGTCCCTCCAAAAGAAATATCATTAGCTTCAAAGATTTTGGATAGAAAAATACCGTAAGGGACTTTATCCCGAGAGGCACGAGCGTGATTCATCCATTTGAACATTATCGCAATAATGTTTATCGGTTGTTTGGAGAAGATCAAATATAAAAGATAAGCTTCATACGGGATAAGTTTTGCATCATGCTTATCTTTCGGAATCACGGCCGAGATAAGAAATTTATGAGCCACGATAAATTCCGGATCAAAGTTACGAATATTCCAATTTCCATCGGGAGCAACCATTCTACTAACAACAAACTCATTAACTTCATTTTGAGCAACTATATCAATATTCGAATTATCCCAACCACTAGACCAAAATCCGCTAAAACCATCCGAAGGAATATCAAATTTAGAGCACAAAGTATTCGACTTTAAACGTAAAACGGTACCCGAAACGGTTGATTTAATCGAAGTAGTAGCATGATTAAATTCAAAATTATTATAAAACTCTTCGATTAACCCGATTGCCAAATGACTACCCGAAAAAGCAAAGATTTTATGAAATTTTTGAATTGAAAAGAGTCTAAAGAGAGAATTTTCACCGGAGGGAAAAGCCGAAGGGCAAATCGTTCTACCCGGGAGAGCATCGAATGGCCGGAGTGGAGGTGGTGTTGGTGACCTCGCCGGAGATGGTTCACGGTGGCGGCTGGAGGAGGCTCCGGTGGAAGCTTTCTTCTTGTTAGCAATAGACTTGGTTCTAACCATGGTGAAAGATAAGATGGGCAATGAAGGAAGGAGAAGGAGGAGTGATTTAATCGGAGAAGGAGGGTGTTTTGGTGGTGGAGACGGAGTGTAGGTGGCCGGAAATCGCCAAGGAGGAGGAGAGGAGAAGTTTTAATGATAGAATGAGGAGAATGGAATGAAAAACGGGCTCTTAATCTGTCAAAACCCTTACGTGCGGTGTACCGCAGAAATCGTCCGGTGCACCGCACGAGTGCTCGGTTTGGTCAATAAAAATAAAATTTTTGATTCTTTTAAAAACACCCGAAACACAATCGAAACTACCCCAAATGACTCGGAATGATATAAAATAATTTTGAGCATCTTTGTTTTAAGAAGAAAAGCCAAGGAGAACCTAAAAACTCATATAACAGTTAATTTCACAAAAATCCCTAAGTTTTCTAAAAGTGCAAAAAGACCCAATGCAAGAATAAAGCAACACTTAAGCATGTAAAAGGTTAAGAACAACAAGATAGTATCACAAGTTGATAAAACACATAAAAACACAATATAAAAACATAAACACAAAAACAAAAGAGGAAGAATTTCACCGTATTTTCCTTTTATGAGGTTTGAACGTCCTTTTGCATAAAATTCCATTTTCTTGACGCTCAACACCTTCAATGCATATTATTATGGTAACCGAGGTGGAATGGATCCGGAAATGTTGTTAGCATTTGTCACGATCCATATTGGTTTTTCCCATGAAGGTATCAAAGATCCACTAATAAGTTGTTCATGGTAATGGCACGTAGAAGCATGATGACCGGGTTTACCACAATAGTTGCAAGAACTTCTTTTTTGAATAGAGTAACCATGTAGAGGTTTTGAACAAGAAGTTTCCACATTCTTTCCAATGTCCAAATTATCACTAACATATAATTTTTCTTTGAAAAAGTCATTTGGATCAAAAGGAGTGACATTTGAGAAAGGATGATTTTTTAAAGTATCAAGAGCGAGGGAAAATGCTTCATCTAATTTTTTAAAACCTTCTATGCTTTTCTTCAAAGGATGTTTCCATTTGTTTAAAATAAAGATGTTTTCAAAACAAGGGTTTTTAGTATTGCCAAGAATATCATCCAAGGTAATACAACATTTAAAACAATTCTTTAGCTCAATTTTACCCTTTATTAACATAAGATTATTCAAATGGATTTGAGAATCAAGAATTTTGAGAAGGGATGAAATTTGCCTAATATCACAATAATTATAAGGAAGAGATAAAGAGTTAGGATAAAGTGCTACCTCATGATTAGGTTTAAAATCGTTGTGAGATTCATCATGGATAGAGACTTCTCCTTCTTCGTCATTTTCGACAATCCCATATAAAAACTCCAAACGATTCCAAAGCTCTTTTGCGGATTTACAATCTAACATTTGTGAGAAAATTTCTTCGGAAATTCCACGAATGAGAGTGTACATTGGTTTTGCATTTTGAGTGAGCTTAGCTTTTTCCTCAATGGTGAGTTCATCAAAATCTTTTTCTTCTTGATTTAGCTTAAGAACTCCCTCTTCATTTAACTCCTCTTTATAAGGGACAAATGGACCTTCCTTTACGATTTTCCATTGATCGGGATCTTCTGCTTTTATGAATTTCTCCATTTTTGTTCTCCAAGCAGAATAGTAAGTTCCTACAAAAAGTGGAGGTCGAGTAGAAGACGAACTTTCCAAAAGATTAAATTCCATATCGTTTACTCTACTAACGATTAAGCTATTCACGTAGAGTTAGGCTCTGATACCAATTGAAAGTCCTAGAGGGGGGGTGAATAGGATTACTAATAAGATTAATGCCTAATTAAAAATCTTTTGGACAATTATAAGTTTAAGAGAAAGCTTCTAGGTCAACTAATTAAATCAAACTCTTATGGGATCATGCAATGGAAAGAGTAAGGTTTGAAATAAAAGTATAACTAGTAAAAAGCTAATCCAATAACTTAAACTACTCTAGAAGGCTATATGTTTAGATATCCTAGATAAACAATATCATAGAATTCATGCAAGCATATAATCAAACATATAAAGTGCGGAAAGTAAATAGAGTAGGGAAAGAAAGATACACACGATTTATAGTGGTTCGGTTTCCCTACATCCACTACCTAAGGAAGCCTCCTTAGGATTTCAAGCTTTTCACTAAGCTCCCGTGTCTCTCTTAACCGGGTCGAGAACACAATAACCTTTACAAACTCTTCGATAACACGAAGGACACACCACTTGTGTAATCACAACACAAGGACACCAAGTATACTTCCTATACTTGAATTCTCTCTTAATCTATCTATTACAAGACCTAGACTTAAGAGGATAGCAACAAAGTGTTTAAAGGTTTGCTAATTAAAGCTTGTAACTAAAACTCCTAATAGAGTGGATATGACTATAAGCTTGTATACTCCTTCTTGAGTGGATAGAACCTTGTGGCTTAATTGATTAACTCCTTGAAAGGATTTAAAAGCTCACTAAGATTGAATTTGACTATGTATAGCTCTTGACACCTTCTTGAATGATAGCAATTAAGCCCCTTAATGTTTGTAATTAGTTGGTGTAATTGTAGCCTTCAAAGAGCTTCAATTTATAGCAGAAAATGGCTTCCAACGGTCATAAGACTTGGGTCCAACGGATCTATTAATCTCCCAACGGATATATTCCTTATGGCTTGTCTTTTGTGCATAAAACCCTTTTGTGCGGTGTACCGCGGATATGGTCCGGTGCACCGCAGAGCCATTCGACTTAACTTTGAGCTTACTGTTCGGACTAATCAATGTACCGCAACCCGGGTCCGCAACCTTGGTCCGGTGTACCGCACCGGTGTACCGCGCCAAGTAATCTTTGAAGGATAATGACTTGGATCAATAAATCTTCTTCACGAAAGTTGTTGTAATCATCATTCTAAGAATCTTTGAACACTAAAGCTAATTTTCAATATACATAAAGATAAGGTTAATAGCATTTGTGTGAGAATTAGTTTCTTAAGATAAAACAATAGATATGAACAACAATATAAAGAAAGGGCTTTTTGATGAAAATAGAGTGCAAGAAAGAATGTCAATAACAATAGAAATTAGCACACTAAACACAAGAGGATTTGTCACATTAAAACAACCTAATAAGGGAGGCTATATGCCAACACACTTGGCTAGAATATCATCAATTCGACTAAAAGATCCTTGGATATGGAAAATTTCTTCAACCATCTTCGGGTCTCTTGAATATTTTGACTTATATTTCAATTTGCTCGAGATTGATTATCAATAACCTAAATGATTTCAAGGTTATTAGAATAAAAAATATTACTCTTCATTTGGTTCTCACTTGCAATCATCATAACATTGAGGATAGCCTACAACTCTTCTCAGTAGTTGTTTTAACACAGACACGTTTGATTTTACTATGAATTATGGAACCTTGTCTATCAATCACAATAGACGCAATTCCAGAATCTTCCTATTGTTTAGTAAAATTGTTCATCCAAACAATATAAACATCTACAGTTGATGGTTGCTCTTGGCTATTTTGAGTATATTTGTATCAGTATTTTCCTACCATTGGTTGTTGACACTCAAAGTGAGATCACCAAAAAGATCTTTCACGAGGAGGTTTTTTTGTAGATACGTGAGTTGTTCGAGCCAGTTTGCACGCACCACGTCTAATTCCACAGGAAATATGCACACCCTATGCATATCCAGGTAAATCAGAACTTGGTTACCCATGTTAATATAAAATCTTTTTATTTAAACTATGTACCTCTTACTTTATATTTTTTAAGGGTTGAAGGTTAACCCAACTAGTTAACGAGGAGGTTGTTTACTATACTTCTTGTATATACAATCATGTGCTATTAAACTAGAGTAACAATTTTGGCTCGAAATATTCGTGTACTATAACGGTTTGTAGTTATTTATATATTTCAATATCTCCAAATAAAATAGCTTAGCAAAATAATAAATAAAATATTTACATAGAAGGCCCCGCATACATACTAAACTTTAATACTCCCTCCATTCCTTAATAATTGACTCTTTAGCCAATATAATTTATTCCACAATATATGTCACATTTCAAGTTTCAATACAAATTAAATGACCTCTTTCCACTTTTACCCTTATTCTTAAAATCTTTCAATTTTCTCTTTCTTAAAAGTAGGGATATTTTAGTCATATTAAACTAAGTTTTTCCTACTTTTTAGATTCCTTAATATGTGTGAAAAGCTCTAAAGAGTCAATTATTAAGGAATGGAGGGAGTAATGCATATTGCAATAAATAATTTTTTTCTAATATTAATAATATACCTCTACTTTCTCCGATTATTTCGTCTTAAACAATGAACCCCCTTTCCCCTTCTTTCCTTTTCTCAATTTTACTTTAAATTTGCTATATAGACATATACATACATATATTAATTACACTTCATTCAATACACACATACATCACAACATATAGATGTATATAAATGGCGTATGTTGTGATGATCTGTTTACAGTCTGTGTGTGACAATTTATTAATATCCTTATCAACCCACTTTGATCATTATTCACATTATATCATTGGTGATCCAAAGAAGACAAAAGAAAGAAGCCCTTTTTAAATTGAAGTCTTTTTTTGTCAAAAAGTTCCCACTTTTAGTGTTTGTATTGCAAAATTGAGAGATTCCCATTTGTTATCCAATTACTTTTTGATAAAAGTTTTCATCTTTTTTTGATTTTATTGAGAGAAAGAAAAACCCAATTAGAATTGAGCTGTTTTTGATAAAAAGTTTGCATTTTTATACGGTTCTCAAGTGATTAACACGTCAAAAAGTTTGCAACTTTAGTGTATTGAGAAAAAAATAAATTGAATGAGATAATTATGAGTTTTCTCGAAAAAAAATGGGTGGATTATAATTCATGTAGCTTCTTCAAAGGAGGTGTGTTTGATTTGGTTCTCAAGGGACATAAATCTTCATAACAAAGGTATTAAAATCTTGGGTTTATGTGTTTTTTAGTGTGGTTTAAGTAACTTATATATTGGTTTTTGGATATGTGTGTGTAATTAGCATAGTACAAGGTGTTTTTAAGTTTAGTTACCTTCTTTAGAAGCTATTATTTTATCGAATTGTTATGTTATAAGATCAAAACATGATTTATATGAATATAATCAAGAGTACTAATGAAAGAGCTCTTCAATGAAGCTTTATACAGAGCTTCAATGGTGGTTTTACTTTAAGAAAGTGAATTTATTTTACTAAAAAGGAAAATCAAAATTAAGCTAATCTTGTCATGAATCTGTGTAACTTCTTTGTACATTTAGACAGTTTAGTCCCTTATTTTGCAATAAATAACATTTCGATCCTTAATCTTTTGATTCTATGATAACGTTAATCCTCTATCTTGCAAACGTAACATTTTAGTCCTTTATCTTTCGATTTTATGCCAACTTTAGTCCTTTTTTTTTTCTTCGTATTTTCACTATATTATAACCTTTTTAATCTTTTGATAAGAAACAGAGCAATAGCAAAATACATTTTAATCCCCTATCTTTCGATTTTGTAACAACTTTAGTCCTTTATCTTGTAAACATAACATTTTTAATCTTTATCTTTCGATTTTGTGCTAAAGTTAGTCCTTTTTTCCTATTTTCATCACGTTATAAGCTTTTTAATCTTTTGACAAAAAACAGAGCAATAATAAAATAACACTTTTAAGGGTATTTTATCCTTTCATCACATCAATTATATAGTGAAATGTGGATTTAACGCTAATAAATAATTAAAATACAAAAAAATGACCAACTTTGTATGAAAATTACAAGATAAGGGTTTAAAATGTTATGTTTACAATATAAGGGACTAAAGTGTCAAGATTGTACCTTTATTATACATTTCTTACAATAATTTTTGGCTGATATATGCAGATTTTTGAAGCTAATATCAATGGATAAGGACTTGTGACAAAAAAAAAAAAAATGGATCCTCAAGCTTTTATCAGATTATCAATAGGATCACTAGGTCTAAGACTAACAAATCCAGGAAAAACCGGGGCCCACATATTAACTTCACCATGTGTGTGTGAAATTCGCCTTCGAGGTTTCCCTATACAAACGACACAAATACCCTTTATTTCTTCACCCGAAACTACCCTTGATTCACACGCAATAGCATCAAGTTTTTACCTCGAAAAATCAGATTTACAAGCTTTATTAACCCCTAAATGTTTTTACGGGTCCCACGCATGTCTCGAGATAGTAGTTTTTACGGGAAGAAAAGGTACACATTGTGGTGTGAGTACTAAAAGGCAACAAATTGGGATGTTTAAATTACAAGTGGGACCCGATTGGTGTGAAGGAAAACCGAGTATATTGTTTAATGGTTGGATAAATATTGGGAAGAATAATAAAGAGAATATTGAGCTTCATTTGAGAGTTAAACTTGATCCTGATCCAAGATATGTGTTTCAATTTGAAGATGAAACGAAATTAAGTCCTCAATTAGTTCAACTTCAAGGAAATATTAAACAACCTATATTTAGTTGCAAATATAGTGGAGACAGGTAATTTATTTATTCATTTGGTCCCTTATCTTTACTTATTATGAAAGTTTAGTCCCTTTACCTATTGTCTTTTATCTTGAAAACAAAATAATTTCGTCCCTTATCTCTTAATTTTGTGACAAAGCTAGTCAAATGTAACATTTTGGTCCTTATCTTTCAATTTTTTTACAAAGTTAGTCCTTTGTTTTGGGTTAATTACCTAGATGATCCTAATATTTGTGACTTCTTAGTCCCTTATGTTTGTCAAAAGTGTCATCGTTAGTCTTTTTTGACTTTTTCCATCACAAAATTTACAAAAAGTCAAGAAGACTAATGGTGACACTTTTGGCAAACATAAGGGACCAAGTAGTATTTATTCACTTTGAAACATAAAGGGCCTAGTAGTTACAAAGTGACAAAGCATAAGGGACCAAGTAGTCACAAAGTCCCAAACATTAGTATCATTTGACTAATTGACTGTTCTATCTATAGCAAAACAACACTTTTAAGGGTATTTTAGTCTTTTTATCACATCAACCATATGGTTACAATGTTACACTTCGATTTAATCCCTATAAAAGTACAAACAATGTCACATAAGTGACCAAAACGTAAATAGAGTTAAAAAATATATTTTTACAGGGCATCACAAGGAGACTTATTAAGTAGTGTATGGTCAAGTTTTGCCGAAAGTTCAAATCAAGAACCCGAAAGAAGAGAAAGAAAAGGATGGAAAGTAAAAATCCACGACCTTTCCGGTTCAGCAGTAGCGGCAGCTTTTATAACCACACCTTTTGTCCCTTCAACGGGCTGTGATTGGGTCGCTAAATCCAACCCGGGGGCTTGGTTAATAGTCCGGCCCGATCCATGTGGGACCGAGTCATGGCAACCATGGGGAAAACTCGAAGCATGGCGTGAACGTGGTGGGGTCCGCGATTCAATATGTTGTCGTTTCCATCTTTTATCCGACGGTCAAGAATCGCAATCGCGCGATATTTTAATCTCGCAAATTTTAATCAACGCGGAGAAAGGTGGCGAGTTTGTTATAGATACGGATATGCGTGTGTTAGCGGGGGGAGACACGTTGGATGAGAGTCCGGGGAGTAGTGGGGATTTTGACGGATTTACCCCTGGGTTTGTGATGAGTTGTAGAGTACAAGGGGAAGGGAAAGTAAGTAAACCGATAGTGCAATTAGCGATGAGACATGTAACGTGTGTTGAAGATGCGGCGATATTTATGGCGTTAGCGGCGGCGGTGGATTTAAGTATTGAAGCTTGTAGGCCGTGGAGGAGAAGGATACGTAGAGGGAGAAGGAGTCGACATTCTTGGTGAGATTTGTTAAGGGTAAAATCGGTATTTTAATGTAATGTAATGTTATGTAACGTTGTTGTTTGTTGTTGTTAAACTCTCTTTTATATATATATATATATAGATGTTTTTTGTGATCAATGGTAAGATGTATATAATGAATTGGAAGTTTTTGATATGCTCTTGCTTGTTTTGTGTTATATTTGTTTTGAGATATTGGTTTTTATAAATATTTAGTTTAGCAAGGAAATTTTTATAAAGTAATTATTGAAGGTATTTTTTTTATAATTAGTATTTTCATTAGGATGTTTTGAAAAGATTTTTTTTTTTTTTGGTGATGGTTCTGATTTTAGTTGATGTATACTGGTTACTGTTTTGGAGGAAGAAATTAAAGTTTTCATCTAGTTTATAGAATCGCTTTGTTATGATTTTTCATGAAATTATCCATGTTTCAAAAAAAAAAAAAAAGGATTTAAATGGATTAGATTACCATTTAACAGACAAAAAAAGATGGGGCTAAACCAGAAGAGTTGTCTTTCTTGGGGCTAAGGAGTTTTGAGTATAACACCCTCAAAACAAAAGTCTGATTTAATTGCACTAAAGATTCATATATTATGTCCCTAAATTACAAAAAATTGTATTATAAGGTCCCTATATTATACAAAAACTGCACTATAAATCCCTAAATTATTTTTTAAAAAAAAATCAATCAAAAATCCCTATACTAAACAAAACAACCTATACTATGTTCAACATTATACTATAAGGCCCCTATATTATCCAAAAATTACACTATAAATCCCTATACTAACAAAACAACCTTATACTATATCCCTACATTACAAAACATTGTACTATAAAATCCCTATATATTAACTCCCTACATTATTTTTCTAAAAATCATCACCCCACAAATCCCTATACTTCATTATAAAAAAATAACATATTCATACAAAAATAAATTTTAAACTACCACGAAAAGAGCCATAACATAACAATTTAACCTTTTTTTTATAAAGTCAATTTTTTTTACCTTTTCAATTTCAAGTCTCCATTGTTCCCTTGCTTAAAACTCCATAAGAAAAAAAAAAACCAAAACATTCATAATCCACAGGAGATCATAAAAGTAACATTTTCCCCTAATTACTATTACAACATCACAAAGTGCGCATGCACACAACCAAACAAAAAAGAAAAAGAAAAAAGAAAAAAAGAAAAAGAAAGGGCATACACGCTTAACCATGTTTTCTTTCCCATTTGCCTTCTCGTCTTTGAGTAGTATCAGTTCCAGATCCAGGTCTACGTTCCATAATCTGTCTTGATTTAGTACTACCTCCTCGAGATGATGGGTGTTGTCTTGATGAACCTGAACCGTAGGATGATTGTCCATCCATTTCAAGATCACCTATACTTCCTGTATCTCCTCCTCCTCCTTCGTAGTATGTTTCTTCGTAACTACTTCCACAGTCATCTGATCTATCTTGTCCTTGTCCTTGTGCTTGTAATATTACTGGATGTAATTGACCTGAAAATTGACGGGACCCACCTGATAATACTACTTTTGGTGCTTCTTGTTGTGTTGTATTGTTTCCTCTTCCGTTTTCCCTTTCACGGTACCTGTCCCGTGGCCTGATTGATATGAGAAAATTTCATTAATTGCACTTTAGGTCCTTATATTATTTTGTTTTTGAGTTTGTAATTTTATTAAAAAAAAGTTAGAAACTTAAAAACTATGAAAGTGAAGTTTTGAAAAATTGGAAGGACCATAACGTATAAATGTTATTAATTGCACTTTAGGTCCTTATATTGATATGTTTTGATTTTATATAAAAAAAAAATATATAAATTTAAAACTACGAAAGTTAATTTTGAAATGTTGGGGGGACAAAGTAAAGATTTGAAAACTTGGAGGTACCATTAGGTGTTCTTATGATAGGGCACAAAAGCATGACAGGTGGAAAACGTAGTTAATTGCACTACAGGTCCCTTGATTAATTTGTTCCAAAGTTACGACCCTTTTTTTAAAAACTATGAAAGATAGGGGCCAAAGTGAAGGTTTCGAAAAATTTGGAGGGACCATAAGGTATTTTAGTACCATGCATAACATGATACAAAAGTATTACATGTGGAAAATGCAGTTTATTGCACTATAGGTCCCTATATCAATTATTTTTGAGTATGATTTTTTTTTATCTAACAACACTTACCAAACCAAAATCATAGTATTAGAGATAATTATCTCTGAAACAATTTCACAACTATTAAAATGTGGGGGCAAAAGTGAAAATTCTTAAAACTTATAGGGACCATAAGATAACAGTATAATTTTTTTTACGATGGAAAAAATATGTAACTGAAACCCAGGGGAGCAAAATGAAACATTCTAAAAGATAGTGACTTTTAAGAAAACACCTCAAAGATAAAGGACCTTTATAGTAATTTACATATTCTTTTAATGTATATAAATATAAAATCTTACCTACTATGAGTTGAGGAAGAATATTCTCTTCTAGAAGGTCTAACTCCAGATTCAACTTGCTCAAGCTCTCTTTGTAAATCCCTCTACATAGGACCAAATAGTAAAATAAAGTAAACACTTATGGATCATTTACGTAAAATTACTAATTTACCCTTATTACCTGAGTTTGCTTTTCTTTCTCCATATCAAGATTGAAACGAAGCTCCCTTGATTTTGCACGTTCTTGATCTATTAATCTTTGTCTTTCAATCTCCTTCTCTACTTCAGCTGATCTTTCTCTGATATATATATATGACATCATAAATGTTACAAAAATTAAATAATTGTTTTTACTAAATTAAAAAAATTAAAAAAGGTACCTATCAAGTTCTTGAAGAAGCTCTGCTTCTTGATTAGCTGCTTCTTCTAAATATTGTTGACGCGCTTTTTTAAGAAGTAGCTTTTTTTGTCTTCGTGCTATTATTTCTTCTCGGAGTTTTGATTTTTCTCTGTTTTAAAAAATAATATAATAAATAATTAAATTAAAATAACTATAAGTCCCTGTAATATTCAAAAATTTCACTATCGGTCCCTATATTATGTAAAAATTGCACTATTGGTCCATATATTATGCGAAAATTACACTACACTATTGGTCCCTATATTATGCAAAAATTGCACTGTTGGTCCTTATATTATGTAAAGATTCATGAATCTTTATTAAGTGTACATTATGTATAGTTATAGGGTTTTGTTCATTTTACCATCCCCTAAGGTTTAAATTGCAAATCTGGTCCCTGGAAATTTTAAGTTTTGCAAATTTGGTCCCTGAGATTTCGTAGAATTGTAAATCGGGTCCCCAAAAATTTTAAAATTGCATCAGGTCCTTAATAAAATTAAGATTGCAAATCAGGCCTTAAATTTAATAAAATTGCAAAGCAGGTCCCTGAAAATTTTGACTGGATTTATCTTGTCAAAAATGGGTCCATCGTGAGTTAAAAATCATAGGGGTAAAACGCAAATTTTGTAAACCTTAGTGGGGGTAAAATGCACACAAAAATCTCAAGTATATAATTGATTCAATCCATTAGTTCATAATAGGTCTAGTTACTCAATCTTCTCTATAATTTTAACAAAACTATAAATTCATAAAATTCATTAATTTCAAAAAAAAAAAAAAAAAAGTTAAATTAGTGCGTACATTGCTCTGATTTCATCTTTGATTTGCTTCAAGCGCTGATCATCCTTCACAGAGTCTACATAAATAAATAAATAAATCAAAATAAAAATTAATCGAAAAGTAAACATTTCATACTAATTAAAGGAGTATATATTAATTAACCTTTACTATCTATAGATGAATTTTTAATTCCATATTCATTTTGGAGAAGTTCCATTTCCATCTCAGCTTCTTCAAGTTCCTATAAAATAATTCAAATCACATCAACTAAGAAAGATAAAAAAAATAAAAAAGAAATAAAAAAAAGAAAAGCTTAATAAGAATTCCAAAGTTTACCTTAGCCTTTTGATCAATCTCTTCTGCAAAAAGATCAAAGTATGCTTTTGTAGAAGATAAACCAGATACAGCCTATTAAAATAAATATAAAAATTTAATTACTAAGTAAGTATTGTGAAAGCAAATAAAAAATCAAAACAATATATATATATTTTAATATAAAATATAGTTTATTTTGTAAAATATACGGATTTATAGCTAATCTATTCATAAAAATTAATAGCGGGGCCTATAGTGTAATTCCAGCATAATATAGGGACTATAATGCAATTAATTCATACCTGAAGTACCGATTCACGTGTACTTGCAAATTTAGGGTCCTGCTGCTTAACAAAACTCGAAGAAAGCACTTTTTTCATAATCTAATCATTCAAAAATACAAGAAAATAGATAGAGGGCTCCATTGCAAAAAAAAAAAACTAAAATAAAATAATTTGTTTTATAAATATAAATATATAAGTATATATACCTGTTTCGCCTCATCGCCTTCACTTCTAATTTTACACAAAGCTTGACAAATCTTTTGTTCGATCCCTATCACAGACCTCTCTGCAACAAAAATCCGTGATAAAAAAAATTAATAATATAATTAAATTATATAATAGTCGAAAAATAAAGATAAATTACCTTTTAGTGGTTCAGCTAAACTTTCGATATTTCTCCAAATATTTTCAGACATCATATCAAGATCTTCAGATGGAGTATGAAGACTAATATGAGCTAAAAGTTTTAACGAAGCTTTAATTAACGGACCTTCATAATTTGGATAAATATCTCTAGTTAAACATTTTAATATCTCATCAGCTGATACAAGAAACGCTTGAATGTGGGCCCGTTCAGTAAATTCTACACTCTTTATCAAAACTTCAATCGCATCGATTCTAAGATTAAACGATACATCGTACGTTGCACATAATGTTACATGATCCCATGTTTTTGAAACTAAGTCCGATAAAATTTCATTCGTGGGACCCACTAGTAAGTTTTTCATGTGTTTGAGAGCGAAAAAACGTTGTTCTGGCTCGGAATGATTGATCAAAGAGGTGAATAAATCGGTTAAATTAGCGTGGGGCCCACGTTTGAATATAATTGACATGTACTTATCTGTGCGTAACCGTAACGAAATATTCGGAGCTTTACTTGAAAAATTCTTTAAAATTGAACAAATTGAACCCATTATATTATTATCAATAAAGAACCATCGTGACACTTCGAGTAAACAATCAAGCATAATCGATGAAACTTCCCAATTATACCCTTCTTGTAAAACCACTATTTTTTCAGCGTAACTTTCGAGACTAACTCCCCAATGTTCTGGAAAATTATTTGTTTGATCCTCGGATTCCTCGAATTCCGGGTCAATTTTATTTTTTTCAATACTTTGTAATAAACATTTTAAGTACACAAAACACTCTCCAGAAGTAGAAACTAGTTTTCTCACAAGCTTATGATGAAGTTTATAACATAACTCGAGAGTTAAACTAAGCTTCGAAATTAAACTTTCGAGATTTTCACAGAAACTTTTTATTTCCTCATCAGATAATTCAAAAACTTTCAAATTTACAGAACTGACATTATATTGAATCTCTGTTTCCTCATTAATTTTCAAATTCACAGAACTGACATTATTTTGATTATTTTGAAGGTCTGTATCTTCATCAGATACCTTAAAAACTTTCAAATTTACAAGATTGACATTACATATATCACTTAATAGCCATGTTTTTTCTTCAACAATACATGAACTTGATTCTAACGAAACATTCAAAGGAATAACACCTTTAATTCTCATAGTTTCAAGTAACACAAGTTTACAACTTTCGATAAAAGCTTGATAAGCACAAAGATAATCATGAAAAGTCCCCGTTTTTTCAAATAACGCAAATTCTGCCCAGTGAATTAACGATTTTACAGTTTCGATTTTTTTATTAGCTGATAAATCGGGTAAAACCGAAGCTAAAACGAAAATACTCAATGCTCTGCTATATTTTTTCTCCGTAGCTTCTAAATCATTATTTTTAATATTCTCGAAAAGCTCGTTAAAGCATAAAGATTCAAATCCGATACAAGAATCTTCTTCAAATTGAGATTCTTCAACAGCTACTTTTTTCAAAGAGTACGAAATGATCGGTTTTAATAATCTCAATATCGAATCAAGAAATGACACGTCACAGTATATACTCGTACATAAAGATACAAGAATATGTACTATTCTAGGTATTTCAGGTACCATTTCCTCCATATGTTCACTTATAATCGCTTCGAGAATATATAAAATAACAGCTTTCGCATTCTTTGCAATAAAACCCTTGAAACTATCGGAATTTACCTTTTCGCCCCCGCTTTTTTGCACAAATGGCCATGAACATAGATCCGAAAACCAAACTAACAGATCTGGCACATTACTTGAAGGTAAAGATTTTAACTGTAATGTAACTGCTTCAAGTATAATTTCACCAAAACCTTCAAATTGTTTCTTTAAATCAGGTAAAAACTGACTAATCTCAGGATAAATTATATGTTTATTCCCATTATCTATTTCCGAAAGTTCATCGTAAAAAATAGATAATAAATTAGTTAATTGAGATAAATCCGAAGTAAGAAATAATCTTTCATGTAAAAAATCACGCGCATTTCGAGAAATACCCATCCATCCAAAAAATCTAACAAGAGGTGAAGTAGAAACCGAGAATTCGGGTACTTTTGCAAGCCAAACTTGATTAGGGACTAAATTTGCAAATTTCGAATTTCGTGAAAACCCTTCATCACCACCACTTGAAGCTATAACTAAGCTTTGTATCAGATTCCATCTCCTTTGAAATTCAAGTAACTTAATATTATCCATTTTTAAACCCTCGTTTTTTACCTGATAATAAAAATTACTCAACTTTTCGTTAAAATATTCACCGAGTTTTAATATAATCTCAACTATACACTCGGGTGAGCAATATAATTTCGTAGCTGAGTTTAAATAAAACACGAGACTTTGCAAAAGTATTTCATTCGAATCCTTCTCCTTTTGTAAACGTTGCACAAGAAAATTGCATAATAGCCCCTGGTTATTCCGAACCAACGTTATAGCATCTGCTGATAAAATATCACGCTCAGACATTTTTACCCCTTCTTCATACGAAATCGAAACCTCTTTATCTAACTTAGCTGCTTCGAGAAGGATCTCAATAACAATTTTATCCCTTTTTTGTTCACTATTCGTGAACATTTCCACTTTATTATCGATATTTTGAAAACTCGAGGGTCCTTCTTTGCAAATAACGTTTCTTTTACCGTTTAACGACAGTAAAAAGTAAGGATTAACGTAACATTCCGCAGCTAAAAGTAACGAATCTACACAAACTTGGTAATTTTCCGGGGTAATTTGAGTTTCCGAGTGTAATTCAAGGGCTAAATTGCGAAATTCGTTAGCTCGAAGTTCACATTCTTGAAAATTCATGAGTTGGGTATGATTATAATTATAATTATAATCGAGTGAATGATTATCGGAAATGACTGAATCTGGAGATTTTTCGAAAGTAGTAGTTAAGGACATTCTAGAAAGTTCTAAAGGAGCGAAAAGAAGAGATGAAGAAGAATCATCTAAAGGGTCGAGATTATTATGATCTGAATTGGGAAATGAATCTAGACCATTCGATTTACATAAGGCTCCTCCATTGCGAGAAAAAGAAGAAACCATTGAAGAAGATGAACACTGAGACTCCATGGATTCAGAAATTGAAGACTTACGAAGATCAATATTATTAGGTAACAGTAAGTTATGTTCCATAATCGAAAGAAGTACGCTGAAAAATAAATATAAATTAGCATTAGATTTCGAGAAAATAGTATATTTAAAAATTAAATACTCGATTGAACTTATTAGGTAATATATGGTGAAGAAATGGAGAAGTTTTAATTAAGTGTTATTGATTTTTATACTAAATATTGAATGTAAGGGTAAAATAGGAAAGTTGGATTTGAAAAATACGTCATTTCTGTATCTGGACTAAATTTTGAGAAAGGGGATGTATTGTGTTGTAAAATGACAAAAAGTGACGCACGAGTTTTACTTATTACCCAAATTACCCTTGTGACAGAAGGAGAGAGATTAATATAAAGTTGTAATATGACAAAAACTACCCAAAACTTTTACTTATTTCCCAAATTACCCTTGTGATGGAAGAGGAAAGAGAGGAGGATAAAAAGTTGTAAAATGACAAAAACGACCCACAAATTTTTACTTATTACCCAAATTACCCTTGTGATGGAAGGAGAGTTGTAAAGTGACAAAAACTACCCACGACTTTTACTTATTACCCGATTTGCCCTTGTGACTGAAGGAAAGAGGGGTATATAAAGTTGTAAAATGACACAAACTACCCAAGACTTTTACTTTTTACCCAAATTACCCTTGTGACCAGAGGAAAGAGGGGAATATAAAGTTGTAAAATGACAAACTACCCAAGACTTGTACTTTTTACCAAAATTACCCTTGTGACCAAAGGAGAGAGGGTAATATAAAGTTGTAAAATGACAAAAACTACCCACAACTTTTACATATTACCCAAAATACCCTTGTGACTGTATGGCCGGTGAGTTCATCGGTTTATTACACCGGAACAAAATAGAAGAAGAAGAAAAAACAGTAGAAAAAGCGGAAAAAAAGGCAAAAAAAGGAAAAAAGAACTAGAAAAAGTAAATTCAAGTAAAACTGTACCTAAATTTGCATAATAAATCAGTAAAATTCAAGTAGAAAGTACCTAAATTTGCAAAATAAATCATTTTTCTTCTCCAATCCTTCTATTTTGCTCCTTACCCGATGTACAAATATTTACAAAATCTACTTAATAATACATATACATACATAAAAAGATCTTAACAAAGAGAATTTTTGTAAGATTTTATATAGAAAGAAAGTAATTTATGATGAACATTTAAGATTTAGAAGTAGGAAAGTATTTATGAATTTACCGAGTGAACGAGAATATAGATTTTAATGTTACTTCAATGCCCTAATTGCAACTAGTTACCTATTAACTACTTATATAGTGTGGGTTCAAGTGGGCCCAACAATTAAAACGTTATATTGGGCCTGGCCCAAGAATTGATGAGAGTTTTCTTACCTTGGAGCAACTGATCCTTTTCTCCATTGAGCTTCAAGTGAAGGAAGAATATTCGATTTTTTAATAGCTTTTCGGATAATATTTAATGCAATTTCGCAATTAATTTCTTGAGTTTCTAAAAAACTCGAAGGCATATTTCCGAAAGCTATAGTGTTTCTCATAGGTGTTATTGCTGGGTCTAGATAAGGTTCGAGCATCTCCACTAAGAAAAGAATCTTTTGCTTCGAATCCTAAATTACAAAATTTAAAAAAAATTATATATATATATACATAAGCATGTTATTTAATATGTTATTATTACCTTGTATTTTGACATAATATCATCCATATTTCCTGATAAAGCTAATACAAAGTATTTTATAGCGGATCTTGCACGATCAAACGAATTATGAGCAGCCTGTAATAATTATTTTTTAATTTAATCTTGTGTTATATAGAAATAAAAGCTTGATATATAAAGCTAATCAATAAGAAATTTCCTTTTTGGTCCCTGAACTTCTAAGGTTACCCAAATAGTCCTTGAACTTTGTTTTTTTTACCGCCGTTAGTCTCGGGGTATTTTTGTTACGTACCGAAATAGTCCTCGAAGTTTTAAATTTTTTACAAAATGGTCCCTGAACTATTTCACTACGTGGCACTTAATGGTAAAAATCTGACAGAGCGAGGACTAACCAGGGGACAAACCTGAAGTTCGAGGACTAAAAAGGAAATTTCTTTCATATTAATTGAGTTTTTTTTTTACCTGGATTGCACCTAAAAGATCCTCGAGAAGTTCTACAGCTAAATCCACCTGAGAACATAAGATTATTTCAATATAGGGACCAAATTGCAATATTAAAAAATATCAAAAGCATGGAAGATTTTTAAGATTTATTACCTTTGCGATAACTTGAGGTATCCATGGTGCTAAAACACCCGAGCAAAGATCAATAAGTACACATGCTGCTTTAGCCTGTTTGAGAGAAGTCAAGAATTTAGTCAAATAAATTTATGTTATTTGCACATTTAGTCCCTGTGGTTTCCGAAATAGGATTTCTCTAGGACATGTGCTTTTAATATGTCACGAAAGGTCCCTATGGTCGATATTTATGAGGACCTTTCGTGTCATTTTTAGAGCATGGGGACTAGAGGACTCCTATTTAAGAGACCACAAGGACTAAATGTGCAATTTGTAATACTTAGTTAAAAATGTATATTTTTACTCACATGTGATGGAGAAAAAGATGATAAATAACCAGCACAAGCACGTAAAAGCGGACGATAAATCGGAGAAGATGACGTGGCAACAATCTGTAAAATATATTTAATACAAAATTAATGTAAATCATGTAAATTAAATAAAACGTTATTTTTTAAAAATAAAACCTGAGAAAGTGCATGTTGCACATAAGTTTGTTTCCACTGAGAAAAATTCTCATCAATCTGGTCCGTATTATTAAAACTTGGTCTAAGTGCTACATTAAAAAAAAAATTAAATTAAATCTCTTTTAGCGGAAACTAATAATAATATTAATAGAAAATTTCCTTTCTGGTCCTCGAAATTCTAAAGTTACTAAAACGGTCCTCGAACTTCATTATTATCCCCTGCAAAGACGTTTGAGGACCAAAGTAGTAAAAGAGGATAGTTCAGGGACCATTTTGGGTAACTTTAAAAGTTCGAGGGATCAAAAAGGAAATTTCCTATAATATTAAATCAAAATTACGTGAATGTATAGCTGACCTGGCAGTAATGCTTGTACTAAAGGTAACGCAGACCATAAATCAGAGGTAGAATCCGCCAATTTACTACAGAGTAAGGGCTAAAATGCAAATAAAAACGTCAAAAAGGACCTATACGCAAAAACAAAAACAACTTCTAAAAATCATCAAACCTGAGATGAACAAGCGTAAAGAACATGCAAAATCCCTTCTTCAGCTAATGAAATATCCAAAACATTAATATAGTTCGGGTCCCACTTATCATCTATAACCTTAAATTCTTCACCAAATAAATCCGAATAATCACGATTTAATGACTCATCAGTTATATTATTAGTTAAAGAAGATTCCTCCTCTGTATTAATAGGACTTATAAGCCTCTGTAATATCCTTGAAGCCTGATATAATAAATAATTAGTAATAATAGAGTAAGATTTATTTATTTATTATTATTTTTTTACCATTCTGCAAATATTTCCGAGATTAGAATCTTTATAAGCTTTTCGTAATAAAGTTAAAACTGTATCAGGTCGAAACACTAAATGATTTGATGTGGAAGAGATTAATTGTGATGTGTTTCTTGATCTTCTAGGCTGAAAAAATTAAATAAAAAGTATTTAATTAGTTAATAAATAATAATAATAATAATGATTTAATATTTTATTTAAATGAATTGTTACCTGGAAATTTGAGGAAACGGTTAAAATTGTAGATTGATGAGTGTTTCTAAAACCTTCTGAGTCTGAAATGTTATTTCCTAACCTAGCAGCTTCCCTGTAATAATATTAATTAATTAATTATATATATAAATATATATATATATATATATCCCTAAATGGTCCTCGAACTGTTATATTTCTACTGTTTAGTGACATGTGGAAAAGATGTTTGAGGACTAAATCGGGAAAAGGGGATAGTTCAAGGACTATTTTGGGGAATTTAAAGAGTTTAAGGACTAGTTGAGTACTAAAAATACCAGTTGCTAAATGGACTTAAACAGTAAAAATGGATGGAATTTGATGTGGGAACTAATGAAGGTAAATAAACAAAGTTCGAGGACTATTTGGGTAACTTTACAAGTTCGAGGACCATTTGAGTAATTAGCTTAATAGTTCAATGGACATTGTGGTATGCGAAAATTGCACTATATATGTCCCTAGGGATATGCTTAATTATTTATTTTGAGTTAAATTCACTACAGGTTCTTATAGTATGCAAATATTGCACTATAGGACCCAACTCCCAAGCGATCTATTTTTTTTTTATTTGAGATATGCACTAACAGATTCTTATAGTATGCAAAATTTGCTCTATAGGTCCCTATATTGAAAAATATTGTAAGTTAATTGCACTATAGGTCCCTAGGGATACGTTTTTAGGTTAATTTCACTACAGGTCATTATAGTATCCAAAAATTGCCCTACAGGTCCCTAAGGACCCGTTATTATAAATATTAAGTTAATTTCACTAATGATCCTTATAGTATGCAAAAATTTGTGCTATAGGTCCCTATATTAAATTTTGTAAGTTAACCACACTATAGGTCCCTAGGGACACGTATATTTATTTAATCTGAATTAATTTCAAAACAAGTCCATATAGTATGCAAAAATTGCTTATAGTTCAGGTAACTTTAGAAATTCGAGAACATTTGGGAGAATGAACTACAGTAGTATAGTTCGAGGACTAAAAAGGAAATAGTCTTAAATTATAAAAAGTACAAACCTTTCAGTTACGATTTGAAGTATAGAATAAAACGGACCAGCAAGCATAGCAAGAAATCTTAGCTTAGATTCAGGAGCTTCGGAAAAGCTATTAAGATCCGCCTAAATAAATAAAACTGATTTATATTAAATAAATCAATAACATAGAAATAAAAAAATTCAAAACTATAAAATTTACCTCAAGTTGGGGAATAAATGTGACTAATCGATTTGTCATATCTTGAAGTAACTATAAATAAATAGTTAGAACACAAAATTTATAAATAGAGTGTATATATATATATATATATATATATATATATATATATATATATAGGAAAAAAATATATTTACCTGAATATATCTATCATGATCATCTTGTTTATGCAATATTATATTGGGTAGTAAATGGTTAACAAGTGGTTGAAATTCCGCTTCAAGACCATTAATCGGGACCCCCATTACCTAAAAACGAGAAAAATATATAAAAAAACAATTTATATCAAGAAAAGACTAAATTTCGAATAAATGAAGAGAAAAAACACCCTAAATAGTCCCTGAACTTTAAAAGTTACACAAATGGTCCTCGAACTTTTTTTTTTGTCACTCTGTTAGTCTAACTCCATCGGAATTTAGTGCGGTAACTATTAATATGGAAATTTGCTCAAATTGTCCTTGAACTATCTACTTTTACCCGTTTGGTCCTCGAACACATCTTTGTCACGTGGCACTTAACGAGGGACAAAAATGAAGTTTAAGGACTATTTGGGTAACTTTCAAAGTTCGAGGATCATTTAGGTAACTAGACTATCTAGTTCAGGGACCATTTGGGGAATTTTACTAAAAACGGAATTTAACCTCGTTAAATTTACTCTATAGTCACAATACAGATGGGTTTTGAGAAATTAAAAAAGGGATAATTTCCCAAATGGTCCCTGAACTATATAGTCGTGTTACTCAAATAGTCCTCGAACTTTGTTTTTTAACCAGCATTAGCCCCCACATCAAATTTTCCATCTATATTTACTGTTAAGTTCATGTGGAAACAAGTATTTTCATTACCAAAGTAGTCCTCAAACTTATAAAATCCCCCAAAATGGTCCCTGAACTATCCCCAAAATTACCGGTTTCGAGGACTAAACCGGTAGAGGACGGATAGTTCAGGGACAATTATGGAGAATTTTATAACTTTGAGGGCTACTTTAGTATTAAAAATACTTGTTGCCACATGAACTTAACGGTATATATGTATGGAATATTTGATGCGCGGAATAATGGCGGTAAATAAACAAAGTCCGAGGACTATTCGAGTAACTAGCATATACTTCAGGGACCATTTAGTAAATTATCAAAAACTTAAAACACTATATAAAGAATTAAAATCACCTGAATATAGAAAATCGCGATTGGATTTCCACGTAAACACGATACACGTATATAACGTGTAGGAGTATAATTCATCGGATATAACATATCTCTTCTAGGTGCTTCACATCTCGGACGCACTTTAACAAATGTTTCGGGCTATTATAAAATTAAATTAAATTAATAATCAAATATAATGTAATAAATAAATGTATCATAAGTATACCTTGTATCTCAAGCCAACTGAAATTTCCCATTCGAGTACGGATTTATTGTATATTCTCATATGTGATAATAAACAAGGTTCCTGAAATAGATTCATAATAAAACAAATTAATTAAAAATCATTTTACCCCTAAAACAGACCTGAATTACAAAAGTCATGCATATATATGAACATACAGTTGGACTCAATTCAATTCGAATACATATAATAAATTCGTTTAACCATTTTTAGGTCAATTTAACTTAAGAAATTGTGAATTACGGAAAATTAACTTAAATTCAGTTTTGATTAACATTATGATAATTATATATATAATTGAGAATTATATGTATCGAGAGAGGAGAGAATTACATCAAGTTCAAGTAGGATCCATTCTTTGGTATTAGTAGCGGTGGACCAGTGGTTGCGAAGGTCTGTATCAAGCACGTGCGCCGCCTTTTGTGACGGCGATTCTCTAGACATCGCTTTTACTTTGTATCCCAAGGCTTTCACCCTTGGCTCTAACTCCACCTCCATGTTTTTTTCCCTCTGTAATATGTATGTATATGTGTGTGTATATGTGTGTGTAGAGTAGAGAGAAGCTTAAATCAGTGACAGCAGTTCATATAGAAGAGGGTTGTGTACTTGTGTTTCTTATATACGAGGCAGGGTTGTGTACTTGTGTTTCTTATATACGAGGCAAAATTGAAATATAAGTCCTTGATTTTTTGATACTATTCACTTTTTAGCATGTTTAAATTATTGAAAGAACTTATTTAGTCCCTTATTATTATATTTTTGTAACAATATGTGTTAATTTATGTTTCAAACCTATTATTAACATTATGAAAGACAATAAAAATTTTAGGAGTGTCAATTGTCACATATTTAAGTAAGGAAATTTGTTTAAACACCCTTTTCAATATTTTCCACAAAATTTAAAAAGAAAACATTATTAACAATCACTAGTGAGATATGATTTTAGTCTAGGTTATGTTTTTCGACAATTTTAACTGATACATAAAGTTTATCATGTTACATTTGCAAGACAAAATATTAATATTGTCATAACATCAATTCATCGCAGATAACATTTATCTTGATGTAGTATATGGATCATCGAATGTGTTGTGTCACGTGGAGAAGAGGTTACATGACAGTCAAAATTGGTATAACGAAGGCATATGATAAGTTACGATTGGAGTTCATTAAGGATACAAACTCCATTTCGACTTTTTCTCTTTTGGTATGTCTTTGATCATGTCGTAAATGATCTTCATAAGATGTAAATGCAATTAAATGGGATTTATTTGCTATTTTTCATTCTTTATGGGGTATTCGGCCAGGGAAACCCCTTTCTATATATATATATTTGTGATGTGCATATCTCCAAATCTTTCCCGCGTTAGATGTGCATGCACCGTATCTCCCTTCATATTCAAAAGTTATGATATAGAGTGAAGTGGAAATCCACCCAACTTCATCGACATGTGTGTAATATTTCTCACATCTTTTTTCGCATATGACTTGTTCTTTTATAGAGGTAACTTAACCATAAATTGAACTAATTAAGGATGACGATGCATTTATTTTGTAGCGGAGTGGGGAAATATAGTTAGTGCGAACAAGTCTATTTTCAATTTTATTGTAAAGTATTTATGAAATCATGAAAGGGTTTTTGACAATAGCAGTGGGTTTTGTTTGGGTGATTCCTTAAAAATGGACCTGTGTACTCTAATATGCTTGGACTCTTCAAGATGGGTTTATTTAGTAAAATCACAACAAACAAAATGACGAATTTACCAAATTGGTCGTACTCTTTTCTTGGTTGTGTGAATACAATTTGATCATTTAATGCTTATTGTTATGCCAAGTGCGAACTATGAAACTCGGTATTCAAACAAGTGTGCTCAGTATCAAGATGAGTGTTGAAACCCAAGATAGTGTCCTAAGGGGGATAAATAGGACAATGCGAAATTAGGAATCTAATGCAAGATCGAATCCTTTGATTCTACCTAAAAAGCCAAATTTTAAGGACTTTAGATATAATGACTATAAGATCAATAGAGATAGGATACGAGGGTGTAAACACTCTATCATATTCTAAGTGTGTATATTTAATGAGGAATACTAGCCAAGGATCAAAGGAGGAAATTTAAAAAGTACTAATGATACAAATATCTATTCCTGAAGATATATGCAATATAGGTATAATTGATAAAACACATTGCACGCACAAAAGTAAAGAGTTAAGGGAGAGAAGACAAATAATGTTTTAGAATGGTCATGCCTTCGAATGTCTACGTCCACCACATAAGGTATATGCCCTCTTAGGATTTCAAACTCCTCCACTAGAACTCACTAGGTCTCTTGAAAGTGAGAGTACAAACCCTTACAACCTCTTTAAAATGTCCTCTGAATGACCACACTACTGTTATCACCAATGTTTGGAAAACAAGTAGACAATGTCCACTCATGATATACCACTTCACAAACCCATGAAACCTTCAAGATTTGTGTCTCTACCACACAAGTTCTAACTCACTCTTGTCTAGTCTATGGAAGAACACCTGTTTCACTAGACCAAGAGTAAAATGCTAGGATTTATGACTAAACCTAATCTACCTAGCCTATCCTTCAACTCCTAAATGAGTTGATATATAAAAGTGCCTGTCTAGAAATATACAAAGCAATATGTTGTTATATTACTTTGGGACCCTCTTGAAATATAACTTTGAGAAGTTTTGATTTTGCGTAGAAAAGAGGCAATTGTGAAGATCCTTAATGCCCCTATTTATAGGGGAAAATCCTTCAGCGTTCTTGTCCATGTGTCGCCTTCTAGTTGGGTAATTTTTTAACGTACGAACATTCAATGCTTTTGACCATATATACTGTGACGTGGCTCATACGGCTACTTGACAAATAGTACACTAACGGGTCTATTTGTATGATTTCTAGTCAAAATCCTCTAACCTCTCAAATATTTTCCTTCTGATATGTCGTCCATACACTTGGAGTCAAGTCTTCACATCTGACAATAAAGTGCATCGGTTATCCGACGTCTTTGCTCCAGATGTCTAGTCTTTGTCTTTTTTGGTTCCCAACTAGTCCATTTAGGCTTTAACTTCAATATGAAGGTTCATTCTTCACTTCTTCTTAGTACAAACTCCATTAGGTTTAGACATTACGCCTAATTTAGGTTGGAGGTCCGATTCTTCTCTTCTTCTCGGTTCTTTTCTCCAATGGGTTTTAGGCAATATCCACTTCTGTAGGTTCAGTCTTCTCATTTTTCTTCGTTTTCTTCAACTAACCACTTTAGATATTACGCTTTTTCGATCATCATAGCTCCAATGCTCTGTTTTCTCATTCCTCCACATCATCCATTCACTCTTTCTTCATCTTCTTGATCACATCTTCTTCTAAGCTCTTTTTATTGGCCTTCCAAGCATTTGTCTTCTTCTAAACTCTCAAATTTCATATTCACTTGTCCTTTGATGGGACAAATATATAACAATTGTCTCTTATAGTAAGTTGGATCGAGATTTCATACTACATACTTTGTTTTAAATTTTAATAAAAATTAATCCTTATATTTTTTCCGTGTATAATTAAAATCAATTGCTTTTCTTCCGAATTAAGCAAATGTTGATATATATATATAAGTGGATCTTGAAAACTACTCTTTAAGACACAAACATCACAGCCCATACATATTTCTTCTTTAAGGACACAAATACCCCATAACCATACCCACATTTCTGAAAATCCTCACAACCTCCCCCTTTCCCTCCACCTAAGCTAGGTTTGCGGAACTCCATAGTGTTGTAGCTCGCATTTCATGGCAGTAGAGCTTGGCTTCTTAAAGGCTTCGCTAATGGCCACCACAATATCGTTTTGTGGTGGTAATTCGTGGCTTCGCCACGTCAATGGCTTCTCAAAGGCTTTATCAGGCGAACAAGGTAGATTCAAGGTGGTGATTCCACGGCTTCGTGATGTTTTAAGGTGAAGCTGGCAGTGGCTTCGTGGTTTTTTCAAGCATAGGTGGTGGTGGTTGCTTAGATATGAATATTGGCTTGTTAATGACTCTGGAGCTCTATTCGAACTAGGGTTTCCTTTGGAGATGAAGATGGCATCCTTTATGTAAATAAAATCTCAAATTTCAGTAGCATATAGTTATTTTTTATTTTCTTTAGAATCTCAATTTCATAAAATTTCTTATTAACGTAAAATTATATTTTATTTATGATGTAATTCAATTGTAATATAACTATTTATTAAATGGGTGATTCATCCAAAAGGTCCACAACCCAACAAACTTTTTTCATAAGGTTCAACCCACTTCACGTACAATTCAGGTCCAAAATACACTTCACTGAGTTATGCGACACATTTTACTGAGTTGTGTGACACAATTAAATGGGTTGTACGACACAATTCCCTGGGTTATGTGAAACAATTCATTGAGCTATGCGACACAATTCACTGGGCTATGTGATACAATTCATTGTGCTATGTGATAAAATTCATTGGGCTATGCGATACAGTTCACTGGGTTGTATAACCATCTTCGACAATTGCGTCAAATAAATATTTACCGTAAAACAATTCAAAAAATGCAGTATAAGAAATATTTACTGCAAAACAACTCAAAAAATGGATATAACCAAAATATAATAAACATCACTTCTCATACAGTCATAAATTGCCATTGTAGGAGTTGTATTAAACATCACGAGACTGTAATTATACTTAAATAAAAAATGCATATGACCAAAATATGATAAACACCACTTCTCATACGGTCATAAAATGACCATTGTACTATTTGCATAAAACTATAATAAACATTACGAATATAATTACAATTTTGAAAATTTATAAAAGTGATTAGATTAGGTTACAAATAATTCAATTTTTTAGAGTTTCAATGGTAAAGATTATTTATTACCTTCATTTGGGTTCGTCGATGTTGATGGCGTAGCCAAGTTGGGTTGAAGCTGGTTGAGAATGGTCCGGCGGTGGTTTCTTGTGCAAAAGAACGGCTTGGTGGGAAGAGATTTTGTTTTTTTTTTAGTTTCAAATGCAGCTGTAAAGAGATGACTTTTGGGTTTTAGGTTCTATGTTTCATTGTTTTTCAACGTGTTTGGTTGTGTAATTTTTTTTAAAATTTTATTATTTTATTATAAGGTTATATTGGGTATATCATACGTCTAAAATAATATTTTGGACCTAATTCATCCAAACTTTTGGGCTAGACTTTCTAAATTATGATTTGTTGGTTATGGATCTAATTAAAAATTATCTCTTGTTAAAATATTATATTTTATTTTCTTTTATTATGTGTTATATTTTATTTTTGTTATGTTATAATTAATAAATGCTCAATGAAAAAAATACTTAATCAAAGAAATGAAATTTTACCCAATGAGACTTAAAACCCTCTCCTCAAGACACAAGCACCCCACACAATCCGTTCTTCTTACTAAAGGTCAGTTATAAGATTTAACACCATAGAACATTTTTTCTACCACCCATTACGCCCTTAAATGTTTTAGCCACTATATACACTATATATACACACCCTTAAATCATATTTTGACCTACAAACCCTAAATCTCTCCACTCTTTCCATTCCACTCCCACCTATAAACACCAGGCAAAACAAATCTCGCATCAATGAAGATTTCTAATGGAGTTTATGAGATCTCATTTCCATTTAAGTTTTGTAAGTTTAAGTCGAGCTTCAAGATCGTTTTCAACAATAATGAGTCCGACTCATAGGTAGTTTCGAAACTTTTATGGAGTTGCCATGGCCGTGAGAAAGTATGTTCTAAAGTATGTTCGATCTCAGGGAACCTTGAGAAATGTGTAGGCCGTGAGATCCAAGATAGTTAACAAACCCATTTGATGAAAGTTCTAAAGGTAAGAAAATAACGAAATTACATAGTGTAGAAAGTGATTAAGGCAGTTCTTTCATATTTGAAGCCACTTGAAGCCTTTTTATACCTTCTCACCTTGCTATTTCGATTTTATATGCTATATCCTTCTCAGCCCCTTCTAGCCTTTCTAAAGCTTTTTATTGAAACACATTATAATCCATATCCCTTTAGATTTTAGGACTTTTCCATATGACCCGCTGGTGTGGCCTAAGGTGTGATAAAAAGATGATATAATTTAGATGCAAATAACCAGCCTAAGCTAACACGTACTGCAAATATTACAGATCGTATACAAGTTTTAATGAATAAGTAAGATTCATTCCTCAGGGACTGACGAAAGTTGGAGAGAACTTATGCAAATTATCAAGTGCAGATATGAAAGATAAAAAAGATAATACGCAAGTAGAAAGAAGAGATAGATAAATATTTATTTGGTTTTTTAAATAAGAAAACTAAACTACTAAATTGAAAGACAGAAAATAAATAAAAGAAAAGAACAGAAAATAGTATGAACGTTAGCTTGAGTAAATAACATGTAATCCCCACTAGTTTTGCCGTTCTAAACATGTAAGGGTGAATTATGTAGTATTTCAATAATCGGTTCCAATTCTCTATCGGTAGTTTTAAATAGGATTTACCTGTGTCAATAAGGCTTCCTAAGCAAACTTTTCCTGTAATTGGTAAATAGTCACAAGAACTAAACCATAGTTATCTAGTTAGGTTGGGTTGTCAGATCAAACCTTGTACTAGACGTTATGTGCTAAACATGTAATTAAACACCGTTGTCAATGGTGACCTAACTACTAGATGGTAATTCTATATGGGTGCACTTCCACAAGAACACAAAATATAAATCCAAACACATAAACAGAGAATAAAAACTATAATTCAATTTAAAACATTAAGTTCCCAAATTAGATAGATGTCAATCAAAGCCAAGGTTCATACATATATGCTAAAACTCAAGCTAAAAAGAATTAATTCATACAAAGAAAAGAAGAGAAAAGAGTTACAGAATCAAAGGTTGAAGGAGACATTGTTGATGATAGCTCCTTCCAGACTTCTTCTCTTGTGTTACAGCTTCCTCTTGGCCTTAAGGTCTGGCCAAGGATGATTTAAGAGTGTTAAGAGGCTGTATTTATAGGGTATAGGTTGACCTAATTCATTTCTTGTAGGAAAGGTCAAGTAATAGACTCCAAGCCCAACTCAAATTCGTATGGAAATAAAGATAATTACTGCTGAACTGTTTTGAGCATATCTTCTTCGTTATTGGTCGATTTTTGCTCCATAATATACCAAAATAATCCTCAGCGAATTATCTACGTCCCTATGAAAGGAATTTACCAAAATCGGCTTCCTTGTTGGAGTTATCACCACTTCTTTAGGCGTTGCTGCAGAAATTCAGATTTAGGCAGCTTTTCCTTTTCCTAATTGAACTCAGTTTCCTTCTATCTCCAATTACCATGTAAATCTCTTTCCATATCTTGTAGTCTTTGACTTGGACTCTAATTAATCTCCATAATTATCTTTAAAGCTTCACACTAAATAAACAATTAAACCCAATATGCACTAAAAATAATAAATAATCAATTCAAGACCCAAAATAGGAAAATGCACTAAACTAAGCTCAATTCAACCTATAAACTAATAAATAAGCCTAAAATGATGTCTCAGAAATAGATTATATTATCACAAATGAGGGGACATCACCCGCACTCGAATCGCGATGCATAGACAGTTGTTTTAGAGCTTGAGATTGGGGTGGTGGGTCCACCATTATGGGAATTATTATTGGGATGAGATTTTTGAGCTTATTAATTGTGCTCTGTTCTTTATATTGATGATGATTCACCATTTTTTTTAACCCTTTGTCGGGGTAATAGTGAATGCAAAAGAAGCTACGAGCTAATTTTGCCAACAAGGGCATTAAAAGAAAAAGAAATATATATATATATATATATATATATATATATATATATATATATATATGAGAAAATAGCGTGATATCTCACATTAAAAGAGAGTCATAGCTTAAGAAATTGATTTGAAAAGAAAATATATATATTCAGACCGGCAAAGTGGAATTTTGTAAGTGAACATCTTATGCTTTAATTGGGTTATTGGGGATGCTAAATTGTGCATCAAGGAATTCATTGGGTTGAGTGAGAAACATTTTATGAGGGTAACTCAAGCTCTAAGGCGATTCGTTGATGGCTAGTGAGGAGAGAGCCAAAAGCTCACTCTAAATTATCCAAATGTACTATCATAGTCCCTAAGCCTAAATTACAACCTTAAAGACCTTTTGATTCTTTGCTGTGTAATTGAGAAGTGATTGAACCATTAGAGAATAGTTAAGTGGATCTTTGGATACTAGTGAAGTTCGAGGAACAATCTATAGCTTTCTTGGGGAACTGAGTAAAGTCCCAATTCTTCTTACATTGCAAAACTAATATGATCTTAAAGTCAAGCCGTGTTGACTGTGGATATGAGAAGTGTACAGGTATGTAGTTTATGAATATTACTGCATGAAATTTTATGAGTAGTTGCTTTATGTCTATTCTATATATTCTGCTATGTTCTTCCCATTGTGTTGAAAATTTCATAAGTATGTATTTATAGACTTCCCTTTGTTTTTATCTTTATTGTATCGGGACGATACAACTTTGAGTTGGGGGTCTTGATGTCTCCTCATTTGTGATAGATTTATATTAGGATGAGACATCATTTTTAGTGATTTAGAAGTCATAATAGTCGTTTTTCTTGAGATATAGTGCACTTTCCTATTTTGAGTCTTGATTTAGTAAAATAATATTTTTAGAGCATATTGGGTTTAATTATTTATTTAGTGTGAAGCTTTAAATATAATTATGGAGATTAATTAGAGTCCAAGTTAAAGACTACAATATATGGAAAGAGATAAGCATGGTAATTGGAGATAAAGGAAAAAAAAGTTAAAAACATGGAAAAGGAAAACCTACTTTAATCCTGAATTTCTGCACCTACGACCACAAATCAGCTTATATCTAAAAAACGGTGTGGAATTTGGAGAAACGGTCAAGAGAAAAGTTGAAAATCTTTCCGAGACGATGAATTTGGTGTACTCATAAGCGTCAAACGGATGAGTATTGAAACTGCTAGGACCAAAAGAAAAACGGGCTTGATTGCATGTTTTTAGGGTTACGAATTTGAGTTGGGTTTGGAGTCCATTACTTACCTTTTCCTTCAAGAAAACGAATTAGGTCTTCTAAACACCTATAAATACACCCTTATATCACTTGTAAATCATCCTTGCCTCATAGTAATTAGTTCTTAAGGTTTTATTCTTCCAAGTTATTGTAGAGAGCAAGATGATGTCTTTCATTATTTCTTTTAGTTTATTTCCTTCAGGTATGAACTAAACCACCCATACCTTGGGTTTTGCATCATGTATAATTTATGAATTCTAATTTCTTTCTATCTAAGTTTTTTTGGGAATTACATGTTTTAATCTGATATTAGCTGCTTACCTTTATATTTGTTTATGTGTTTTGATTTATTGGCTGTCCTAAACCTGATCACTTTAGGCTTTATTAATAGTAGTTAGATGATCACCTTAACTGGGTGTCTAATTATTGAAACACCACATAACGTCTAGTGTCGATATTAGTCCTGACAAAACTGATTCTAACTAGATAGTCATTAGGGTATAATTTAATCACTATTACCATGTATGGAAATTGATTGCTTAGGGCCTTGGTAGCGCTTGATAACCCTATTTAAACCAGCCTCGTGGTGTGTCCGTAGCCCCCTTAGTCGCTCTCAAGGTCTAAGGTATGGGAATTTAGAATCCTGACTAAGTATACAAGAGCTAATATTCTCCTTTATTAACTAGATCTAATAGAAAGAATTAGAAGGATTAGTGCATACTAGCAAAACCTAAGCTATACTTCTCATCTCATATTCTGCGTATTTTATTTTACTGTCTTTATTTTCTTATTTTAGTTTAGTATTTCGAAATTTATCTCTCTTTAATTCCTGTCATTTAATTAATTATTGCTTACTCGTTATTGCTACCCATTCGACTAGCACACTAAGTCTCTGAGAACGAACTTTCTTATCATTAAAACTTGCATACGTCCTGTAATACTTGCAATACTGTGCCTGTCTAGGGTGAGAGTGCGTAGTTTTCTAGACTTATATTTATCTTATTTTTATCACACCCTAGGCGACACCAAACATCTATCAATAATATTCCATTATATATAATGCTCCTTCTTGGATGTCTGTCCATTATAAACATGTCTCGTTTAAAACTTTGCCAATAAAAATTCTATGGAATAAAAACTTGGTCAAAGGAAAAAAAGTATATCTACATTAGGGATGGCAATGGATCGGTTTTTTTTACAAAAATTCCAAAAACCATAACCATAACTTTTTAAAATTAAAAACATACCTAACGGTTTTAACTACCAGTTACATTTCAAAACCATAACCGTATTATTCGATTTTGGTTTTTTAAACGCTTTTTCGATTTTAAACCATATTCAAATGATAATTTAAAATATATATTATATATCATAAAATAAATCACACATATAAAAGAAAACTACAAGGTTTATAAAAAATTGTGTTGGTATTTGATTAAACTGCATATTTATTATCTAGTTAGTTAAATCTAGTATTTTGATTTTGCTTTTAGAATTTATATATATTTAATTAACCTAAGTTATTATAAAATTTTAAAATATATATGATAATAAACGGTTTTCGGTTTTTCGGTTTTATTTTTATCAAAAACCATAACCTAACGGTTTTAACCATTGGTTACACTTTTCAAAATCATAACCTAATGGTTTTAACCATGGTTATATAATTCGGTTTTCAACCGGTTTGGTTATCATCAGTTTTGGGTTTTAACCGTAACCATTGCCATCCCTCATCCACATAGAATCACTATGTAACGCTGACTCGTTAAAATCTTGTCAAGAAAACCCAATAGGTTGAAACTTGGACGAAGGAAAAAAAGTACAGTGTCTTTTTCACGCCCCCTGATTCTGGCAAGAGATATCTGAGTTGTCACATTCCAATATTATGGATCAACTTCTTGAATGTTGTGGTTGACAATACTTTGGTGACTAAATCAGAAAAATTGTTACATTATTGTATTTGATGAATGTCAAAATCTTCATTCTCCTATAGGTGATATATGTTTCATTTTTTTCGCTTATTTTGTAACCATTTTGAATTTGTGTGATACAAGAAACAATATCTTCATACAATACCGTCAGTATATTTCTTATTGAAGATAAACCTCACTTTTCTCGGATATGTTAAAATATCCACTTAAATAAATATTGTATATCACTCCCCCTTGGATATTCACTAAAATATATGCCTCATTAAAACCTTATCAAGAAAAACCCATCGAGACAAAACTTGATGAAAGGAAAAAGAGTACATCATTCGTTAGAGGTATGACTCATACTCAATCTGTCTCGTTAAAACCTTTCCAGGAAAACCCCTTGGGAAAAACCATGGTGAAGGAAAAAAAGTACAGAGTGTCGATATATCATCCCCCTCATTGCGACATCAAGTGAATTTGATAATTCTTTCGTTACTTGTGGGCTTGCAGCTCGAATAGTGTTGCTGGCAAAGACTTAGTGAAGAAATCGGCTGGATTCTCATTTGAGCATATTCGGGCCATGTCAATAAACAACAGATTAGTATAGGGAAACGTATATTGTTTTCTTTATGATAGTAGATATTTGGCATGCCTTGTTAAAACCTTACTAGAAAAAAACTCTGTGGGAGAAAAACCTTAGTGAAGGAAAAAGAGTACAACGCACTAATATCGTCTCCCCCTTATTGTAACAGGCATTCTTACAACATTTATAACAGAATCACATAATATACTTTTGAGCCTATCATTCAACATTAGTACATACTATAGCTTTAGCTGATGGATCTGCTAGATTCTTGCCTGGACAAATTCGTTAAATACATCCTCAAATTTACTGTAGAAATCCTTTAGTGAAATCTATTTCAATATCTCACGAATTGATCTTCAATTTTCGTTTGAGGATAATAATATATACATTATTTGTGATGAGGTCATAATCATTCTCTATTTCTTGAATCTTCAGGATGAGAGAATATTATCAGAAGATAATATCATACTTTTCAGGAAGTAATCCATGCTACCTGCTTCCTGGTTATATAACTAAAAAAATTTCTCTTATGCTTCATGTACTTTATGTTCTTCAGGAACCTTTTATGCTCTAGACACTTCTTGTTCTCTGAGAATCTAATATTTTTATTCACTTTAAGTGCTTCGGGCACCTATCATGCTTTAGGCACATGTGTTCATCAAGGACATTAATATCAATCCAAGAATAATGTCATTTATCTTGGATATTTACTTATCATAGTAAACTTTTTAACAGTTTCAAAAGACATAACCCTAATTTCATTGTATCCAATACATGAGGACGTCACCCCATTATTAATTATAGGTTTTTGCATGAACCTTTGTGATACAATTCGGGTCATAAAATTAAAATATTGTATGGCCATTTATCTATTTGTCGACAATTTTCACCACTTTGTGTTTTATGATCCTCTTTATTCATTTTCATCCATAGTGAATATCAATCCCATAAACCTTCGCACGGTTTTATATATTTTCACTAGATAAATAATTTTATGACTTTCTTTATATTCAGGTACAATATCTTGGTCTCTTTGGGGACTATTACTTCCTTTTAAGAGTACACTACAAAAAAAAAGAGAAAGGGTGGCGGTTATTTTGGCCTTTAGTGGCGGTTATAACCGCCACGTAAACATTTGTGGCACTTGCCCAACCGCCACAAAGACCGCCACCATGTTTGGCACCACCTATTGTTCTGGTGGCAGTTGCAAAATACTGCCACAAATACTAAAAGGTGGCGGTTATAGATCAAAAACGCCACAAACAGTTTGTGGCAGTTAAAAATAAACGCCACTTAACAGGAAAATCTGAATAATAAAATAATTATTTGTAAACGCAACTAAAAGGACAATAAAATACAAAAAATATAAATTTAAAAGTTATTACAGATATTCCGATTTGTTACAACAATTCAATACAGAATTTATTACAGCAGATATCACGATTGATTTTTTACTAAATTAGAGGCCACATTTCCAAAAATAGCAGATATATGTCAAACCTGCAAATATAAGTTAATTGCACTATAAGTTCCTACATTTTACAAAAATTGCATTATAGGTCCCTTTATTCAACATATATCAGTATTGATGCATATTAATACATATAAAGCAAATGGCCTATAGGAAAAAGGGAAATGGTGCTTACCTTGTAATCATGCTGTAAATTTGCAAGAGTACTTCTACAAGGGCCCTCTGCAAAACAATACGCGAACAAGATAAATTAGCCTTTCACTTACAAGCTCTTCAAATTTAAGGATATGACTGCTATTTCAGAGGACCGCAGGGACTAAAAGTGCAATTAATCCAACATTATGTTAGAAGAAGAATTCTCACCTCCAAAAGCAGTATGAAGATGCTGAAAATCATCATCTAAGCAAGCATCGATTGGTGCGTAAAAACTGGGTCTGAACGCTTCATCAATCTCTCTATAATTACATTAAACATATTTTAATTTTATGCAGCAAAAATGTAAAATCACCTTCTTATGCCGAGTTTAAGAGGACCAAATCTGCAATAGACCCAAATATAACTGGAAGCAATTGTTTCCAAACACATCCTTATGCTGTCGTATCTGAAAAAAAATCCAAGAAATTTATTAATCATTTATATAAATTTATGACAAACATGCACAACAGGTCCCTTGTATAATGCAAAAATTACACTACAGGTCCCTATATTTCTTTAAAGGTAATTGCACTATAATTCTATACTACACATAATAAATCAAGGCCTAATGAATAATCTAAAAAAGCTAGGGAGTCCAAAAAAATGCACTATAAATCCTATATGATGCGAAAATTGCATAGTAGGTCCAATATGTTATGCAAAAAGCTAACCGATCCCAAGTTAATTGCACTATATACCCTACTTTAAGCATAATATAACTGTATCAAAAACTGTCTATCTATAATATAGCACTGATTTGTAAGCTTTCACTTGAAACAAAACATGCTTTCCGAAAACACGTGTTAATATATCTGTGCACAATAGAACCATTGACCCAAAATCAGGGTCAGTTTGACTTTTGTTGTAAGAGAAAATATTTGGACCTTGCATTTGCAGGATTATATTGAATAAAGAAGCAATTAAGCTTTTAATGTGTTTATTAACTGACTTTATACGCTTCTTCCCTGTAAATCCCGTAAAAATGTAATTAGCAATCCCGTAAATAATCTTAGAGAATTTAGAAATAATCATATTTTACCTGTAGCATGTTTGAGAATCAAATCTAGAGCTTTTCTCTTAATCTAGAGCTTTTTTGGTTCCATACAAATGTTCTTCTGTACTCTGTAAAACCAGAAATTTATATTAATTTTAGTTTCGAATGATCAAAATTTCAACATACCTTGAGTATAAATAAAGTGCTAGATTATATAGTAATTGAAAATGTAATACCATTGGAGGGGCATTTATGGAAGCTCTTCGAATTGCAGCTTTTTTTGCAACTTATTAACCATTCAGGTGTAGCGATATTTGAAGCCTTTCCAATGTTAAAACCTGGATTTTTTATATAATGTTAATATATTTACTGATTACTATATGTTAAGTTATTATATCTTCATGTGATCGAGGATTAAGAAGTAATTTAGACTCGATAAAAGACTTACCGTGACCAAACCCTGTGTGATAAGCTCTTGGAAATGCAACAACAAATTCTCCAGGATTTTGCAATCTGATTGAATCAATATTTCCAACATTAATTTTTACAAATATTAACCTCAAAGATAAATAATAAACCTCTATTTAGTGTTCAACATTTACCCTCAGCAAGGTACACCAGCATTTATAAGTACTTCAAAAGACATAACTGTTGTCTTTTCACCGAGTAAAAAAGACAAAGTACACCAAATTTCTTTCAAAAAAACAACTCAATAACAGAATCAATATCTTACTCTATCATACATTGAAGTTTATTAATCCTTTTCGCTGTACTAATCTAATCAAAGTAATCAATAAATACTAAAGAGTACCAAAAGCAGAAAAAACAGAGGAAACTAACTTTCTTACAAACACATACCTCACAAAGAGGATTAAACTTTGACCAATTAAGAAAATACTTAGCTAACAATTCATACAAATGAAACAGAGCATACTAAAACTGAAAAAATAGAGTAAATTGTTGCTCATTTTACCTTTGGTTTCTTCCTAATTGCTTTCGAAATAGTCAGATTATACTCCATTTTGCCTTCAGACTGATTAGAGTAAACTAAATTGCTTTATACCTTCTTTCCATTATATCTTCAATGCTTCATCTGGACTTTACCTTAGTTTCACAAGTACTTATAATATGGCTTGCAAGTTCTATTATAGATATTAATGCTTAGCTTATCAAACCAACAAAGTTAAAAAGTTTTAGAGCATATAATTAAGAAAACTTGAGTAATTTATTACTTACAAATCTCACCAAGCTTTAGCTCCAATAGTTTTCTGTGCACAAGTAAAACAATTAACCATATTTAGTTTGTGTTACAAATGCTGTAGAAGTAAAACTTAGTACGCTTAAATGAATAAAATAACATTTTATTGATTCAAAATGAAGTGAAACGATGAGGATATCCATGAATCATGATAGAGAACTTGCATAATAGAAGTAGAAAAAGTACCATGGAAGAGATTTTGTGTAAGTGTTAAAAGAAGAAGCAGGAGACTTCCGATCAACGCCGTGACTCCGTTGACACCTAATCAACAACGACGGTTAAATGATAAAACGGAAAAATTACTCGAAGATGTATAACACCGACGAGATGAAGAAGAAATAGAGGGGGAAAAAAAGCAATTTCTCGATATTATCATCATAATAAAAAATAAAAAACAACATCTGAATAGCAAATGTGATTTTCGCATCTTCTAATCATCAAAAGGTACAACTGTGAAACATTAACGCAATATTCATACCTTTGGATTGAGACTGAAGTCATATTGTCTCGCGCTATTGATTTTTTATATTAGGGTTCATAAATTAAAATTTAGGGCTTTTATTTGTGATCAGATACACATCAATGAGTTAAGATAAAGATAAACTATTTGATTTCAATACAAGTATGCAATCGAGAGAGAAAGAAATCTGAGAAAATTTACAGGAGAACGAAGGGGGATTCAAAGTTGCAGAAAATGTTATCGGTGAGAGAGAGAGAGAGAGAAAGAAAGAAGAGAGAGAAAGATAAAAGGAGAAAATAAAGATTTTCAGTAAATACTCAAATATGTATTTGATAGGAAAGACAATTTAATAGAAAATAAGATATAACCGCCACTTGTAAATTTTGACAATTTATTATTTAATAGCATTTAACTTAACCCCCACTAACTTAATGCCATCTTTACTTGAATTTTTTGTAGTGGTAATGCATGTGCCAACATTAGCTGGCTCAGTAATTTTCTATCGTATTACATGGATGTGCACATTCAATGGTTTTTACCATTTCATCATATACTCATGATATTTTTTTCACGGAACGGTATATTTAACGAATGGTCAACCATGCTTCGTACGTTAATTATACTCATTACAGGTCTACCACGCTTCATGCGTTGGTTAGATGTATTACAAGTTTTACGTGCTTCATGTGTCTGTAAGATTGATTACAGGTCCACCACGCTTCATGTGTTGGCTATTTACATTGCATGTTTACCACGCTTCATGCGTTGGTTAGAGATATTATAGATTTACCACACTTCATGTGCTGGTTAGTATTATTCTAAGCTCACCACGCTTCAAGTGTTGGTTAAATGCATTCGTTGACATATTTGTCTTTTTTATATGTCCTTATAGGAGAATCGTCTATACTTGAGCGTTAACAGTATATTTATGGGATTATACAATATTATATGTGTAATATGAATGCATTTGGTATATTATTTGTAACACTTTGCAAATGACTCCTTTCTTGAACTTCAATTTCTGATTCTTTAGTCAGTGGATAGAGATGAGATAATAATTTGTATTCCATGATATGGCACACAATACTTTAGGTTACAATTTTTCTCTCCCTTATAAGAGATGGATCATCTCATCAAAATAATACTTTACAAAATATATTTTAAATATATCACCTATTAAGGGTTTAAGATATTGAATAATAAAAAAGATTTGAACTCAACAAACTCTAAGCATCCGGTTGGGATAGTCTCACAATAATCTTACTAGAGAACGTGCAACATATATATAAATTTTTGATTTTTTTGATTTTTTTAGAATTAGTTATAACGATTTAAAAAAAAATTCACGGACGCACGTTTTTGTTTTTTTTATTTCTATTTTTTATTTTTTTAATTACTATTTGTAGAAATATTTTTAGGTTAAGACATTTTTTAATAAAAAGTCTTATTTTAGATACATTTTTTTAAATAAGTTTGTTAATATGCATTAATCTATAATTGACTCTTATTTAAATATGGGAAATATATATACATATAATATATTTAGATGATTAGGGGCCCTAAAAACGTCAAAAAATTGAAAATCTTATGCTGCAGCGTTTTTCGTTTTTCTACAAGACCGGCCTAGGTATACGATGTAACTAACTTAAGAGAACTTTCAAGCATGAGAGAGAATTTAGGACGGATGATTTAAGGGGGCACAAATTTTTATTCATGTGGCGCGTCGTTCACATTATCTACACAAATGTTGAGAGAACATTGCAAGCACAGACCCCACAAATTAATGTCTTACGATTGATGATTCATGGAAATTGTTCGATTTTCTTGTACTACTTGTCTTAGCATCAATCTTCTTTTCTCTATATTCTTGGTTACTGAAATAGGATTCTAAAGAGGATAATATTTTTTTATGCTCGATAAAACTTTCCTAGCTAGCTACTCCACAAATCAGAATAGTCTTCTAAAAGAGACAAATTTGACTCATTATGTAGACGGTAGGCAGAAATAGGCACGTTATTTCCGCTTTGATGACTTTGTGAATCATGATTCAGTCTCCTAAATGAAATTAACGCGATGTAGCATTATAAATTTGATGTTCACTTTGGCTCAATAAGCAAAACGAAAAGCAGTTTCAAAACTAAAACACTCTTTTCTTTTCTCTCTCTCTCTCTCTCTCTCTCTCTCTCTCTCTCTCTCTCTCTTCATGGCTAACAATAGATTTCATATTGTTTTTATATGTCTCTTGTTTCTTCTCACTCTTTCCCTACATTCACAAGTTAGCCATGCAAGAGTTATATGCATCGAAAGGGAGCGACAAGCTCTTCTTAATATCAAGCAAGGTTTCATAGATAAGTATGATATACTCTCTTCATGGGGGAGCACCGAGGATGCCAAAGATTGTTGCGACTGGTGGGGTGTTAAATGTAGCAACAAAACTGGTCATGTCATCCTTCTTGATCTTCATGCCGATTCGTATGACCGACTATTAGGAGGTAATATCAGTCATTCTTTTGCTGACTTGGATCATCTTCGTTATTTAGACCTCAGCTACAATGATTTCTCTGGGAGTCAAACGGGACAAGTCATCGGTTCTCTCTACAAATTGACGTACCTGAATCTTGATTATGCTCACGTCAATGGTATACTCGCTCATCAGCTTGGTAATCTTACCAGCCTGCAGATTCTTAGCCTTGCCTTGAATACTCCCGAAACAAATAATCTTGAATGGCTCTCTCAACTTCAGTTCTTAAGAACACTTGACCTGTCAGGTATGTCTATGAAAAGTGTAACTAACTGGCTGCAAGTTATATTCAATCTTCCTAACCTAGAGGAATTGCACTTAAGTTTTTGCCATATTGATTTTCCTGTACCTTCTTCCACACTTTTTCTTCCATATAATTTGTCTTCTTCCAAGTCTTTGTCAATCCTCGATCTATCTTTCAATGGTCTAACTGCTTATTCAACATATTATTGGCTGTTTAACGTCACTAAGAACCTTGTTAGCTTAGATCTATCAGTTAATCATCTGGGAGGTCCGATTCCTAATTACTTTGGGGAGATGACTTCTCTTGAAGATATTGATCTGAGTAATAATCTTTTTCATGGAAAAATTCCAAAATCTTTTTCAAATCTAAATCATTTGCGCTCACTAGATTTATCTTATAATCGTAATCTAAGTGATCCCTTTCCTGAATTATTACAAAAGTTATCTAGGAGCGCAGAGAAGTCACTGGAACATTTAGTCTTAAACGGAAATCAATTATACGGGCCATTGACTCATGTGGCAAAATTTTCATCATTGAGAATATTGTCCTTGAGAGATAATCAGTTCACTGAGTTACCTTCAAATCTCAAAGGATTATCCTCCCTCAAAGAATTGCACCTGAGCAACAATAGATTAAGAGGAATGATCCCTGAAAGTATTGGACAACTTTCCAGGCTTGAAGTTTTAGATCTCTCTGCAAATTTACTAGAAGGCACAATCTCTGAAGTTCACTTCTCCGGACTCTCCAGCTTAAAAAGATTAGACTTGTTGTATAATTCACTCACTATAAACGTGAGTCCTGAGTGGGTTCCTGTCTTTCAGCTTGAATTTATACGACTTGCAAATTGCAGTATGGGTCCTCTTTTACCGGAATGGCTTTTAACTCAAAGTAATTTATCACTACTTGATCTTTCTTTTGCTGGTATTTCAGATACATTGCCTAATTGGATTTGGAATTTCTCTCCTAAACTAATAAATTTAAATTTGTCTTACAACAACTTCAGTGGTGACATATTGCTTGTATTTTCAAAAAATAATTCTGATTTTCGTCAAATAGATTTAAGTTCAAACAACTTCTCAGGTCCAATAGTATCCATACCTCCTAAGTTGGGAGTATTAAATCTCTCCAAAAATAAGTTTGTGGGGTCGATTTCTTTTCTGTGTGTAATCAACAATGATCTGTTGGGATCTCTTGACCTCTCAGACAACATGTTTTCAGGAAATCTTCCCAACTGCCTGAAAAGTATGACATACTTAATCATACTCAATCTCGGGAATAATAACTTTTCTGGTCAAATACCAAAATCTCTCGGCAATCTAAATAATCTTGAATCGTTACACTTGCATAGCAATTCATTGGTTGGTGAGATTCCTTCATCGTTAAAGAATTGTAGTCGATTAAAAGTGATTGATATTGGAGGAAATAAGCTGAGAGGTGATATTTCAACTTGGATAGGGTCACATCTGATGGGCTTAATCAGTCTTAGTATCAAATCGAACAAGTTTCACGGAAACATACCTCAACGCATTTGTCATCTTTCCCAGCTTCAAATCTTGGACCTGTCAGGCAATGATATCACTGGAAACATACCAGACTGCTTGAACAATTTAACTTCCATGATTCACCAAAATAGTTCATATGGAGCCGTCGAATTTAGTTATCAACAGTTCACTGGTGACAATTTTTATACTTTTGGTCACTACATGGATATTGTGAAGCTCCATTGGAAGGGACAAGAGTATGAGTTCAAAAAGAATCTTGGGTTTCAAAGGACCATCGACTTGTCGAGTAATAAACTAGTTGGAAACATTCCTCAAGAGATTGCAAGTTTGACGGGATTAAGGTCATTGAATCTTTCCGACAACCAATTGACAGGTAACATTATTGAGCATTTGGACGAGATACAAATGTTAGAGGTTCTAGATTTATCTAGAAACCATCTCTGGGGCGAGATTCCAACAGGTCTTGCTCGTTTATCTTCTCTCAGCGTCCTGGATTTGTCATATAATAACTTGTCGGGTAAAATTCCAGTGAGCACTCAACTGCAAAGCTTTGACACCTCATCATATACCGGCAATAATGGACTATGTGAAAGGCCCCCCTCTTGAAAAGTGCCGTTGGGATGTTGTCGATACTCAACAAAGTGAAAATGAAGATGAAGGTTCAACTAAGGAGTTCCATTTATCCATTGTAATTGGTTTTATTTGTGGTCTATGGGGAGTTTTTATGATTTTACTAAAAGGTTCATGGAGGAATGCCTACTTTAGGTTGCTCCAGAACACATTTGATTGGATTTATGTCATATCGCGTGTGTACATGGCAAGATTAAGGAGGATGGTAAGTGGTTGATGTGATGCTAGTTAATATGCTGGGTTTGTTTCACAAGTATGTATTTGTAATATTAGCATATAAGTTTGTAATAATAGAGAATAGATTCGTGTCGATATTGAATTATTTTGTTAATAAATCATGTCTTCAGTGTGTTTATAGCCAGCGAGCAGCTTAAGCCAATCATGCACTTCAACATCTCCCGCATATAATTATTGCTCTAATTAACAATACAACAAACCTAGAAAAAAGAGTAGACTAACTTAACAATGCATATCATGATAAGTAATAATTCAAGAAAAGCGAAAAATGTCATGAATTGTATTTCTTCTCTATCTCACCTTTCATAAATCATTTGTTTATGCGAAACGTGAATCTTTTGTATTTTTTCGAATCCTCTACGGATTTCTGAAGTCTCTTTGTTTTCTTTTCCCCGAGTTTAAGTAATCCCACAAAGAAGTATGCTCAAGTTCTTGGATAATATCCTCTCCACTGGATCATCTAGATTGAAGTTACAGAACTATTCTTATTCTTGTTGTGATAAAAAAATAATATCATTTATTGCTCATGCCTCCTTAGTATATTCATGTCTTCTGCTGGCTAAAGTAATTTGAGATGGGTGATCTATGGGCTTTATTATATGAGGATCATTAATGAGCCTACTGCACTGCTATTTCTTGAGATTTTAACAATAAAACTTCACCTACCAGGGAAGAGCATTTTCTTCTTTTTGATCCTGAGTGGTAGCAATTTTGATGTATCATTGCTTAACAGTGACGAGGTTTATATTACACATAGACTTATACACATGGAACCATTTGATGTTGAAGATTCGAAAGGGTTCTGGAATGGATTTATCGGATTATAGATAATATTTTATATTCAGTGATTGATGTTAGATGAGAAGCAGTGCTTTGAGGTCCAACACACCAAAAGATTACTAGTGTCAATGCAATAGCTCCCATTTCTTTTTAATTTTTCAAATTGAACCCGAAAAGATAAAGAATTTGCAACTAAGCCCTCCCTTTTCCAGTGGAGCTTCCACAGAGATTTAGATAGACCTATTGCAGCTCCTTTGACTTAAGGAAACGTTTCTACCTAGATATCGGACATGTATCATTACCAAAACGCAAAGAAGTAAAATGTTCTGATTCTATCTCAGGAGCTGCTAAATACTTTAGAAATCCTTAAAGGGCATCTAGAAGTTTCATGTTTTTCATAAATATACTATTAGTTTGCTCTGCACTCAAATCGTAACAATACAACTTCAAGAGGAAATAAATAAGCACCTGTTTCCATTGGCGCGACTAAGAGACAAAGCCGGTAAAAGTACAGTGTTACAAGACTCTAAATTGGTTGATGAAATAATATAAGATCAACATGAATTTATTCACTTTTATTTCAAACTTATGCTAATAATTACAAATACATATTTGTGAAACAAAGTCTTACATAATGACTAGCATCACATCAACCACTTAGTTTCCTCCTTAATCTTGCCATGTACACATGTGATATGACAAAAAGCCAATCAAGTGTGTTTTCGATGAGCCTGAAGTAAGCATTCCTCCATGAACCTTTGAGTAAAGTGACAAAAACTCCCCATAAACCGAAAATAAATCCAATTCCTATGGATATATGAAACTCCTTAGTTGCGACCTCATCTTTGTTCTCGTGCTCACTATGTTGAGGCTCATCAACAGCATCCTGATGGCACTTTTCGAGAGGAGGACCACATAGACCATTATTTCCGGTATATGATGAGGCGTGAAAGCTCTGCAATTGAGTGCTGTGTGGAATGCTACCCGACAAGCTATTATATGACAAATCAAGGACGCTGAGAGAAGATAAACGAGCAAGACCTGTCGGAATCTCACCCGAAAGATGATTTCTAGATAAATCTAGAATCTCTAACATCTGTATTTCGTCCAAATGCTCAATAATATTTCCTATCAATTGGTTGGAAGAAAGGTTCAATGACCTTAATCCCTTCAGACTTGCAATCTCTTGAGGAATTTTCCCAACTAGTTTATTACTTGAAAGGTCGATGGTCCTTTGATACCCAAGGTTCTTTTTGAACTCATACTCTTGGCCCTTCCATTGGATCTTCACATTATCCATATAGTCACCAATAGTATATGTATTGTCTGCAAAAAAGACTCGATATCTAAATACGACACTTCCAGACGAATTATCTTGGTGAACAATGGAGGTAAAATTGTTCAAGCAGTGCGGTATCTCTCCTGTGATATCATTGCGAGAAAGGTCCAAGATTTGAATTTGGGAAAGATGACAAATGTGTTTAGGTATGTTTCCATGAAAATTGTTTGATTTAATGCTAAGAATGACCAGGTGCGCCAGATGTGACCCTATTAAAGTTGAGATATCACCTCTCAACTTATTTCTTCCAATATCAATGACTTTCAGTTGTCTGCAATTCTTTAAGGATGAAGGAATTTCACCAATCAAAGAATTGTTGTGCAAGTCTAGTGATAGAAGTTTACTTAGATTGCCGAGAGATTTTGGAATTTGACTAGAAAGGTTATTATTCCCGAGATTAAGTATTCCCAAATATGTCATATTTGTCAAACAATTGGGAAGCTTTCCTGAAAACATGTTGTCGGAAAGGTCAAGAGATCCCAACCTATCATTGGTACACAGAAAATAAATCGAGCCCACAAACTTATTTTTGGAGAGATGCAATACTGTCAGCTTAGGGGGTATGGATAATATTGGACGTGAAAAGTTATTTGAACTTAAATCCATTTCAGAAAATCCATGAAAGTTCTTTGAAAAGGAAGGATTTATGCCACCACTAATCTCATTGTAAGATAGATCTAAGTAACTTAATTTAGGAGAGAGATCCCAAAACCAATTAGGCAATGCATCTGAAATACCAGCAAAAGAAAGATCAAGTTCTGAGAAATTACTCTGAGTTCTAAGCCATTCCGGAAAATGAGGGCCCATAGTGCAATTTGCAAGTCTTATCACTTCAAGCTGGAAGACAGGAACCCACTTAGAGCTCACATTAAAAGTGAGTGAATTATACGATAAGTATAATTCTTTTAAGTTAAAGAGTCTAGAGAAGTGAGTTTCAGTGATATTGCCTTCCAGAAAATTAGCAGCGAGATCCAAAACTTCAAACCTAGAAAGTTGTCCAATACCTTCAGGGATCATTCCTCTTAATCTATTGTTGCTCAGGTGCAATTCTTTGAGGGATGAAAATTCTTTGAGATTTGAAGGTAACTCAGTAAATTGATTACCTCTTAAGGACAATTTTCTTAAGAATGAAAATCTTTTTAAATGAGTCAATGACCCGTAGAATTTGTTTCCGTCTAAGTTCAAATTTTCCAATGTCTTCTCTGCGCTCCTAGATAATTTTTGTAAAAATTCAGGAAAGGGCTCGCTTAGATTTAGGTTATAAGATAAATCTAGTGAACGCAAATGAGTTAGATTTGAAAAAGATTTTGGAATCTTTCCTTGAAAACGATTGTAACCCAAATGAATATCTTTTAGAGAAGTCATTTCCCCGAAAGCATTAGGAATTTGACCTTCCAAATGATTATCTTCAAGGTCTACGCTAACAAGGTTCTTACTTACGTTAAACAACCAATAATATGTAGATGAACTAGTAAGGTTATTGGAAGATAAACCTAAAATGGACAAAGATTTGGAAGAAGATGAGTTGTGTGGAAGAACAAGTACAGTATGACCGAGATCACAACTATGTAAGTTCAATTCCTCTAGGTTTGGAAGACTGAATATAACTTGCATCCAGTTAGTTATAGTTTTCATGGACATACCTGACAGGTCAAGTTTTCGTAAAAACTGAAGTTGAGAGAGCCATTCAAGATTATTTCCTGCAGGAGTACTATAAGCAAGGCTAAGAGTCTGTAGGCTGGTAAGGTTACCAAGCTGATGAGAGACTATGCCACTGACGCGAGCATAATCAAGATTCAGATACGTCAATTTGTAGAGGGAACCGATGATTTCTCCCGTTTTATTGTCCCCAAAATTATTGTAGCTGAGATCTAAATAACAAAGATGGTCTAATTCAGCTAAAGAATGACTAAGTTCGCCTCTCAATCGTCGATAATCCGAATCTGAATGAAGATCAAGACCAATGACATGACCGGTTTTGTTGCTGCATTTGACACCCCACCATTCACAGCATTCTTTGTCATTCTCAGAATTCCCCCATGAAGAGAGAATATCATAATTATCTACGAGACCTTGCTTAAGTTTTAGAAGAGCTTCTCGTTCCCTCTCGATGCACCTAAATGTAGCATCACTAAATTTTGAATGTAATGAAAGGACAAGAAGAAATAATAGACATGATAGTACAGGAAATCTATTATTATCCATGATGAGAGATTGAAAAAGAAAGAGTGTTTTAGTTTTGGGACTTGCTTTTTGTTTTGCTATTTTATCAAAGTGATCAGCAAATTTTAAGGCTACTAATGCCCCACATCAATTGATTACTACATGACAATGATTTGAAAAATCATCCAAGCATGAATAATTTGACTTTTCTTCTTTTTTATAGAAGAAGACTAGTGTGATTATGGGAGTAGTTTATTTTTGTAAAAGATTACAGCCTACTAGCAAATTTTCATCAAATAATATTATGGAAAAAATTCTTCCATAAATATTTATTATTTCAAATTTTAACAAATAAATACCTAAATTTATAAAAATAAACACAAAGACACTCTTCTACCTTTAGTACGTATGAAGTTTGCTGTTAAATATCACGTGTCAATGATGTAACTATCTTTTCCTTCTAAAATGAAATACTTAAATTTATAAAAATGGACAAACAATTATTCAACGTTCTTTATTTGCAAATAAAATCCCGGTCATTTAACGTTAAACTTCACGACAAGTACTAACGTGAGAATAAAAACAAAACATTAGGTATTTATTTGTACATTTTTATAAATTTTTCCAAATCATAAAACAGTGAATATCTTCTAGAGAATTTTTTCTAATATTATGATTCAAACTTTTTATAATTCATATTTTTAAGATTGGACCTATATTAGATATTAATTCTTTTATTAAGAGGAAACTTCAAAAAACAGCTCAATTCCATCTCCACCCCCATTTTAAAGCCTAAATTAATAATTGTTCTATATAAAGCCTAACCAAATCAAGAAAGTTAACTAATTCATTTCTCTCTCTTACTTTCCCTGACACACATGCGCAGAGAGACAAATCCGTGTAAATGGGGCTGTACAGAAGCCATATTTTTTATTCGTGTATTGTTTGTCTATGTTATAACTCGATTTTTTCCAAGTCAAAACCCGTGTCCATGGGGCTGTACCTAAGCCATTTTTTTGTCAATGTCCATTTTCAAAGTGTTCAATATTATACCGAACGGGCTGTACCCAAGCTCGAGGTTTATCCATGTCATTTTTTGTTCCAATTTTTATTTTTTGTATATGGTCAAGACTTCGGTTTTGTCCAAGTTCTTGTACCAAATTCGTGTACACAATGGGTTGTACACACGTCCTTTATTGTCCATATTCATGCCGATGTCCAATAATTTACCGTAAAGGATGTACCTATTATCTATTTAATCAAGTTTTTAATTTTTGTATAGTAGTGTCTAATTACTACAGTTTAATTTTCACCTGCACAAATTAACAAAATAAATTAGTTTTAATCCAAAAAATTATACAGGCCTATACTGTCCAGACCTAATATCCAAGACTGTACCCATAAGGCTATACCCAAACCCATTTTATCCTAATACATACAAGACTAATAAAAAGGGCTGGACCCCTTACCCCTCACACTAAATACACCTAATGGGCTGAACAATGTTTTAAAAAAAAACCTAATGGGCTGGACAAAGTTTTTTTTTTAAAAATAAAACCAATGGACCAACAACAAGGGGCTGGACCCCTTACCCCTCACACTAAATACACCTAATGGGCTGGACAAAGTTTAAAAAAATAAATAAAACAAATGGACCAACAACAAGGGGCTGGGCTATTGAGTCAAGGGGCTGGGCTGGGCTATTGAGACAAGGGTCTGGGCTGGAGGAGCGAGAATGGCTCGCTCGATGGAGGCCAGGCTTCATCGAAGCTCGATGGTGGTGGGATGGGGAAGAGTGAAGAGAGGGCGGTCACAGCGGCGCAGATCTTCGTGGTGGTGGTGTTGCAGGTTCGCAGAAGAGATCTGAAGGTGGTGGTCAGACTGTTGCAGCGAAGGGAGGTGAAGTCAGAATGTTGACGCGTGGTGGTGGTGGCCTTGTTGCAGCGACGGCGGAGCAGGCTTTTATTTCCAGATCAGAGTTCAAAGCAGCAGATCGGGGTTCGCGCAGCAGGGCGAAATCTTGGTGGTGGCGTTTCATTGGGTGCAGCAGCGCAGCACAGCAGAAGGCGAGGGAGGGTGATGCGAACGGCGTCGGCTTTCGTTAAAGGTCAGAATGCTTGGTGGTAGGTGGCTCTCGTTGGGGGTGGCTCTCGGTAGAAGGTGGGGGTGGCTCTCGGTGGAAGGTGGAGATGGAAGGGGGTGGGGGGCTGCGTTAGTTCTTGAACCCTAATGGGTTCTTTAGGTGAGCAAGATGAGAGAGAGAGGGTCACGAGCCCTAATGAGTTCTTTGTTTTGCTTTTTGGTTTCTATCCGTATAGTAAGGGTATTTAGTTGGGTTTTGGTTGGGATATAACTAATGGGTAATGGAGGCTTTATTTTGAAAGTTTAGAAGCTGTGGGGCTTTATATAAATATTCCCCCTTTTACTAATTATTCATATAATTAAAATTAGTCTTTAGTACTTGTAAAAAAATAAAACGTAATAGTGAATATTGAGAGAAGAAAATTGATGCTATGACATGTAACAAATTGATGCATCAAAACATATATGTGGTTTGTAGTACAACACAATCGAACAATATCCTGTAAACATCAATTTTATGGCATTAATTTGCGGGTCTACCTTGCAATGTTGTCTCAACATGTGTGTGGAAAAATTGAACTGATGCAGAATAAATAAATTATTGTTTATAGGATTGTACAGTGAGTAGACTTGACTTAAACTTAGAATCAAACAAACAATATTCAAGAGATATATAGAATACAAAATAAGTAAATAAAACTATATTTTATATAAATAAATATTACATATAATTATTAATTAAATCTATAATTCAACAAATCATGTTTTAAAAAATTCAATCAAATTTTATATAAATAAGATGTAAAATATTATTTTAAACTTATAATATAACTAATATAACCTTATAAAGTAAAATAGTAAAATTTAAGATAAAAAATATAAAATACAAAACATTAAAAAACAAAGAAGCATAAAACCTAAAGTCATCTCTTCACACTTGTATTTTAACAAACAACAAAAATAAAGTCTCTTTCCACCAAGCCGCTCTCCTGCATAAGAAACTGCCGTCACTCGTGGACCATTCTCCACCATCTTCAACCCGGTTTGGCTACGCCATCAACAATCGAAAAACCCAAATTAAGGTAAACAAATAATCTTTACTATTGAGACTCTAAAAAATTGAATTATTTTTAACCTAATCTCATCACTTGTAAAATTTTTCAAAATTATCTAATTTAAGTATAATTATATTCGTGATGTTTATTATATTTTAATACAAATCCTACAATGGCTATTTTATGACCATTGGAAGTCTTTAACCGTAAAAGAAGTGATGTGGGTGATCAATCTAGTCTTATATTGTATTTGGTCATTCGAAGTATCAGGGTCGGTCCTAACATTTTCGGCGCCTAAGGCAAATTTAACAATTGGCCCCCTCAATTTTTTTTTTTTTTTTTATAATTTACATAAAAGTAATCTAGATGTGTACTAATTTTTTCAATCATAAATCTAATTATTTAAAAAATATAATAAATAATTCAATAGATATAAAATTTAATAAAATGATATCATCATTAATTACAAAAAAAAATCATACCTTGTGAAAATTGTGATATTTCGAACAGGTCTAAAAAAATGGTTTAACATTGTTTTGTGTTGGGTTGGTCAAACCTGGGTTATTTTAAATAAAATAATTATGTTTATATATAAAAAAGATTAAGGACCCCAAAAATTGTAAGGATTTACTACTACACGCATGATCTCTCGCAACTAAAGTTTCCGACTACACCATGTAGTCCCTGAAGATACCATCTTTAACGACTACGTAAGATCTTTCCCGATTACAAAGTAGTCGTAAAAAATATTTGTTTTTATCGACTACAAGATGTAGTCGTTAATAATATTGAGTTAGTCGCTACTTGTTTTTATTTTTTAATTATTTTTTACACCGACATTTGTAGTCGTTATTGGTCACCAATAGCGACTACTTTTACATCTTTAGCGACTACTTGTAGTAGTCGCTAATGGGTATAGCGTATTTAATACAGTGGATTTTGAACTGGGATCATCAAATACCCATTGTATCATAACTTTTTCACTATTCTCTCAAAACTCTTCCAATTTTTTCCTACAAATCATCATCACATATTATTTCAACACGTGGAAAAGCTTTTCAGGGCTAATCAGCAACGTGGGACCTCCTCAATTATCAATTTTCCCATCTAAAGTTGCCCAAAAGTAGGTATTTTTGTTCTATAAAACTCTTTCAAATTTCTTTTATTTGATTACAATTGTGTAGTCAATGCTAAATAGTACTAATTACTAGGTATTTCAACACGTGGAAAAGCTTTGTCAGGCCAATCAACAACGTGGGACCTCCTCAATTATCAATTTCTCCATCTAAATTTGCCCAAAAATAGGTATTTTTCTTCTATAAATCTTTTTTCAATTTTCTTTTATTTTCTTCTATACATTATATTTTAATTTAATATAAAATTTATTTATTAATAATAAACAAATAACATACCACCATCCTTCTGACTATTATAACCACCACCAACGGTCCTTAAATTTCGAGCAACGACCACGACTGCAGCCACCACCACCACCTCTGCTCAATTTTCATTCAAAAAAAAATCGCCCACCACCTCCAACCAATTTTATATTTAAACTTTTTTTGAATTCTTTTTTCTGCGGTCGCCACCACCTCTACCTCCAGCCATTTAATTTTGAAATTTGAATAAAATTTCGACCACGGCCGTCGCCACCTCCATCACCACCCGTTAGTTTTTTTAAAAAGAAATTCTGCCACCACCACATCTGGCCACTGTTGCTGCAACCATGTACAATGAAATAATTTCCCGACAGACTGTTTTTTCGCAGACATGAAATTCATTGTTCCGAACAATGAATGCATTCTTAGAAATATCAAAACTTTTTCGTATACATGAATTACATTGTCCGAAACAAGTAATTCATTGTTTAAAACAAAGAATGCATTCTTAGAAATATCAAAACTATTTCGTATACATAAATTTCATTGTTCGGAATAATAAATTCATTTTACGGAACACGAATTTTATTGTTAAAAATAAAAAACCGAACAATGAATTTTTTGTTTTGAAAAATGAATATTTTGTTTTGAAAAATGAATTTTATTTTTTGATGGGGAAAAATTATATAAATTGTTGACCGCGGTAGTAGTTTTTTGATTGAATAAATTTTTTAATGAGTTGGGTTAAATTAACGATTCTTAAAGTTTTATGATAAAAATATGAAGGGTAAAAAATTTGATACCAAAGAGGGTAATATTATGTGGTGAAACTTTGTCAGTAGACTAACTTTAGCGTTTCCATACTAGAAAGGGGCAATTATTATAAAAGGCCCCAACAATAGCTTCAATCCATTCTAAAAGCCCTATAGTAACTATCTAGTTACAATATGCCAAAAAATTCAAAATACCCCTAATTAGTTTTTATATACACTGAACAACCAAAACTGAAATCAACCATCCTATTAGGTTACGATTTCCCATTTTGGATCCCTTAACTTCTCACCATCACCCTCTCTCTTCTTCTCTCTGACCAAGAACCGAACAAGAACTGGCTGCACACAAAAAACGCCCTAGCCACCACCGTCTGCTGCAGCCACCTTCCCACTCGCGCCCATTCTCCACCATACTAACACCATTCCTGTTGTTGTGAACCAAAACAACCGCCGATATGGCCTTTGCCGCTGGTGTGGACCATTCTCAGCCATCTCTTCACCGGAGGAAACCACCGGCTTCCTCAGATCTGTTCCGCCACCACCATTCCCGCAGCTGTGACTCAAGAAAACCGCCGCCATCAAACCGGAGATGGCCTGCTGCATAATATGTTTGGAATGTACCATATACTAATGTGTTTTCAACGTGAAAAAAATTGCCATAACATAGATTTGTGTATTGTTTTTCCAGAAAAGCATTGTTTGGCGCGTACCAAAGGGTGGATTTCAACACGATAGCTTTGATCGGGGTTTTAAATAAGTCCGGACAATCCTTGGACATAAATAAAAACCATTTAAGTTTAGAAAAATGATCGTGTAATAAAACGTAAAATGAACATAATAGCAATTGGTGCTTAACAAACTGGAAAATTGATGTTTGGAATGTACCAAATTGATCTGTTTGGTATGTTCCAACCAAACAAACGTTGGTCTATATCAAAAAATCTGGTTAAAAGTATAAGGGTAAAAATCTTAATAAAGTTTTCTAACTAGAGAACTTTATAAGTTTCTTTTTCCAGTTAAACTTTTATTACTAATTTTTGTAAATTTCAGGCTTCAAAGAGTAATTTCCTCTACTGAGAAAATTAATCCCAAAATATCAGTATAGTCTTCTAAGAGAACTAGACTCTCTCACGATTTGACACATTAAATAAGACTCGTGTTATTAATTTAAGCATGACTTTTCAATTGATGTGGGGTAAGGATAGTATTATAAATTTATGATCACTTTGGTTAAGAAAGCAAAACAAATAGAAAGTCTCCAAATTAAATCACTTTTTTTTATATCTCTCATCATGGATAATAATAGATTTCCATTACTGTTATTTCTATTCTTTCTTCTCTGTGTATCCTTAAATTCACAAATTAACGATGCTACGGTTAGGTGCATCGAGAGGGAACGAGAAGCTCTTTTAAAAGTAAAGCAAGGTTTAAAAGATAAACATGATATTCTCTCTTCATGGGGAAGCACCGAGGAAGCAAAAGAATGCTGCAACTGGTGGGGTGTTAAATGTAACAACATAACCGGTCATGTTATCGTTCTTGATCTTCACATGGAGGCAGATGCAGATGGATATCTTCCACAATTGAGAGGTGAGATTAGTCATTCTTTAGCTGATTTGAGACATCTCCGTTATTTGGACCTCAGCTACAATTATTTCGAGAGCAGTCAAACAATAGAAATCATCGGTTCCCTCTACAAATTGAAGTACCTGAATCTTGATTATACTGGCGTCATTGGCATATTCGCTCATCAGCTTGGTAACCTTACCAACCTGCAGACTCTTAGCCTTGTGTCCGAACCTTTTTCTACTCTTAGCCCTGTAGTAAATAATCTTGAATGGCTCTCTCAACTACAGTTGTTACGGAAACTTGACCTAACGGGTATGTCCATGATCAATGTAACTAACGTGCTGCAAGTTATATTTAATCTTCCAAACCTAGAGCAATTGTACTTAAGGTACTGCGATATTGGTCTTACTTTACCTTCTTCCACACTTTTTCTTCCACTCAATTTGTCTTCTCCCAAGTCTTTGTCCATCCTCGATCTATCTTTCAATAGCCTAATTAATTCCTCATCATATTACTGGTTGTTTAATGTCAGTAAGAACCTTGTTGGTTTAGATCTATCAGTTAATGCTTTGGAAGGTCAAATTCCTAATTATTTTGGGGAAATGACCTTTTTAGAAGATATTCATTTGGATTCCAATTATTTTCATGGAAAGATTCCAAAATCTTTTTCAAATATAAGTCGTTTGCGCTCACTAGATTTATCTTATAATGGTAATGTTCGAGAGCCCTTTTCTGAATTGTTACAAAAATTATCTAAGAGCGCAGAAACACTGGAAAATTTAATCTTAAATGGAAATTCATTTGATGGAACATTGACTCACTCAACACGATTTTCATCCTTGAGAAAATTGTTATTGAGTGATAATCAGTTCACCGAGTTACCTTCCGATCTAAAAGTATTTCCATCTCTCACAAAACTGTACCTGAGAAACAACAGTTTACGAGGATCAATCGATAAAAGTATGGGACAACTTTTCAGGCTTGAAGTTTTGGATCTCGCTGCAAATTTTCTGGGAGGCACAATCACTGAAGTTATTTTCTCTGGACTCTCCAGCTTAAAAAGATTAGACTTGTCGTCTGTTGTAAAATCACTTTGTAAAACGTATGAAAACTTTGGCGAGAATAGATCAAAATGATCTATGGTTGAAAACACAAATCAAACCCAGAAAAAGATAAATGCAGAAAGTAAAGAACACAAGGATATATCGTGGTTCAGCAATAATGCCTACATCCACGTTGAAGCCACCCTCAGATGATGCTTCGCACACTATATGAACACGGTTACACTTCAGATTAGTTACAGGATTACAAGAATAGCACCACAAGGGTTTCAGCGTGAAACCCTAAGAATCAATCGAGAAATCTACTCAATCTTCAAGCAATAGGCTTGATCTACACTATTCTAATTAACAATCTTTATAGATTAGATTGTTAATGTTTACAAGAAACCCTAAGTATTATCTGAAGAACACGAGAGAGAAGAGAGCGAAGAGTCAAAAGACAAGAGAGTAAGTATGACCAAGGCTGAAGACTCGAGCCTTTTATATGGCTCCATAAGGGTTTTAATCTGAGCTGTTCATAGTGATACTTGATCAACGCGTGAGATTAAGTCTCGTAAGTAAAGCGGTGCAAGTAATAACCCGAGAAGTTAGCCCATCTTATATGCTGAAGTGTTCTGCCACATAAGCTTCCAACTCATTACTTTTGACCAACCCTTTGACTTTACTTATATCAACATTCTCCACCTTAAAGTCAAACTTCTTGCTCCTCTATCATCATAAGCTGTAGCCAGGTGTTCAAGTGTGCTCAGCACCATCTGGTTGCTCCAAAATAATTACCTGAAAATAATTACTAAAAACCACAAGTTTAGTAAATAATTTAAACCACAATAATCAAATTTAATTACTGAATGTTAAGCAAAGCTAAGCAATGCTTAAATTTTGTAACAGTTAACACATTAGTCCCCATATCAGATGGATTTTCCTCAGTTGGAATTTTGCACAGTTTAATATCCTCAGAACCAAGCTAGTTTCTAATAAAATGAAACTTAACATCCACATGCTTAGTCCTTTCATGATAAACAGGATTTTTACTTAAGAATATAGCACTTTGACTGTCACTATAGATTGTTACAAAAGACTTAGTAAAATTCAATTCTTTAGTCAATCCATGTAACCAAATACTTTCCTTAAAACAATCACATATAGCAACATATTCAGATTCTGTAGTAGATAATGCAACTAAGGGCTGCAATTGAGATTTTCAAGTAATACAGTTTCTACCAAGTGAGAAACAGTAGGAAGTTGTTAATTTCCTACTATCTCTATCACCAGCAAAGTCTGCATCAACATAACCTACTAATTCAAAAGGTACATTCCAATTTCCATAACATAATCCAACTTCTAAAGTACTGTTAACATAAGATACAACCCATTTCAAAGCATGTCAATGTTCAAGTCCAGGATTAGACATATATCTACTTAGCAAAGATATTGAATAAGCTAAGTCAGGCCTGGTACTAATCATTGCAAACATAAGTGAGCCTATAACATTTGAATAAGGGACATAACTCATTTTCACCTTTTCAGTAACAGTTTTGGGACATTGATTTTTACTAAGGATAAAATGACCAGCTAAAGGCATCTCAACATGCTTACCAACTAATTTACCATATTTTTCAACCAATTTCTGCAAATATGGTTTTTGATGAAGTTTCAGAGAACATACCTTTCTATCTCTTTCAATACAAATACCTGGTATCTTTTTAGCATGGCCTAGATCCTTCATATCAAACTCAGAACCAAGGTCAGTTTTGAGTTTATTTATTCTCTGCACTGAGTTACTTATTAACAACATATCATCAACATATAGTAAAAGGAAAAACATCACATTAGGCTCAAATTTTAGATACAAACAGTTGTCATATTCACTCCTTTTAAAACCAAGACTTAAAACAAATGTATCAAATCTTTTATACCATTGTCTAGGGGACTGTTTTAAGCCATATAAGGATTTTTTCAATAAGCATACATAATCAGAGTGTTTTGTATCAACAAATCCTTCAGGTTGATGCATATATATGTTTTCCTCAAGTTCACCACGTAAGAATGCAGTTTTTACATCTAACTGTTCTAATTCCAAGTCATAACATGCAACATATGCAAGCATCATTCTAATGGTTTTAAATTTAACTACAGGAGCAAATATTTCATGAAAGTCAATTCCTTCTCTTTGTGTATATCCCTTAGCTACTAATCTAGCTTTAAACCTAGGTGGATCAGTTTCAGTGATTCCTTCTTTAAGTTTAAAAAGCCACCTACACTTAATGATTTTACAGTCTACTGGTGGTTTAACTAAGATCCAAGTTTTATTAACATACAAAGAATTCATTTCATCTTTCATAGCTTTAATCCAACTACCTTTTAACTCAGATTTCATAGCTTCATTATATGATTCAGGTTCAGCCTTACTTACCTCAGAGGCTGCAATTAAAGCTGTATAGACTAGCTCTGCATAGGAGTACCTTGTTGAAGGTTTAGGGTCCCTCTTCTCTCTATCTCTGGTCAGTTGGTAATTGGTTAAGCTCTCCTGAAGAGACTCCTGATTAGTCTCAGTCTCAGTGGTATGCTCAGATCCAGCTGGCTGCTCTGGGTTCTGGACTCCATCAGGGCCATCTTCTTGTGCTGGATCAGGTTGACTTTGGTCAACTTTATCACTTCCAGCAGTTGATAGGGGCTCCACCTCAATTGTGACATTCTCAGGTGTAGTATCTGCCTTATTGGTGTCTGTACCTGAAATCACAGATTCATTCTTGCAAGGGAAATTAGTTTCATCAAAAATTACATCCCTACTGATGATAATTTTTAACCCTCTAGAACTTTTATCCCATAATCTATAGCCTTTGGTGCCATGCATGGTTTGATAACCTAAGAAAACACATTTAAGTGATCTAGGGTCTAATTTTCCTTCTCTATTATGAGCATATGCAGCACAACCAAATATACGCAAATCAGATAAATCAGGTTTCTTATTGTTCCAAAGTTCCATGGGACATTTCATATTAATTGATCTATTTGGACTCCTATTTATCAAATAAGTTGCAGTATATAAGGCTTCACCCCAGAAAGATTTAGGCATACCAGATGTAAATAATAGGCATCTAACTTTTTCTAATAAAGTTCTATTCATTCTTTCAGCTACACCATTTTGTTGTGGTGTTTTTCTAACAGTTCTATGTCTTAATATGCCTCGCAATTTACAAAAATTATCAAATTCTTCATTGCAAAATTCAAGTCCATTATCAGTTCTAAGTGTTTTAACATGCTTTCTAGTTTGTTTTTCATATAAGATAAGCCAATCTTTTATTGTTTCAAAAGTATCACTTTTATTTTTCAACAAAAAGTCCAAACACGCCTAGAATAATCATCTACAAGGGACAGGAAATATTTTCTACCCTCATGTGTTTCATACTTATCAGGACCCCACAAATCAGCATGTATATATTCAAGAATAGACTTAGACATATGAATACCCACATTGAATTTCATTCTATGTTGTTTTGCTAACACACAAGGCTCGCAAAAAGAGAGATTAGAGATAGTATCCTTACCAAACATTCCATCCTTACTTAGCACATTCAAGCCTAATTGGCTCATATGGCCAAGTCTTAAGTGCCACTTTATAGTAGCTGCATTCTCAAGATTAGTACTAACAGAATTCAAATCATTTTTGATACAAGTACCATCAAGAATATATAAACCAGATATTTTCTTTCCACATAATACAAGTTTATCATGTTTAAACACATTAATCACACCATTTGAGACTTTATACACACAACCCAAATCATCTAAAACACCTAAAGAAATAAGGTTTCTTTTTAGGTCAGGAATCCACCTAACATCAGTAAGGGTCACATTTTTTCCATTGTTAAGTCTCAAATTGATATTACCAATACCAGCTACCTGACATGTATTATTATTACCCATATAAACAGTTTCAACATTTTGATTCAACTAAGTCCACAAACCAGTCCTTATTGGGGCTCATGTGAAAAGTACATCCAGAATCTAAAATCCAATTAGACTTACAGGCAATGTCTGAAACATTCAATACCTCACAAGTATCATCAATCTTATGGGGCATACATGCAATATTGGTTTCATTGTTACTATTGTTATTTTTGTTCTTAAGCGCATAGCAATTCTTTTTAATATGGCCAGGTTTTCCACAGTGATAACATTTTCGAGTTTCTTTATTCTTGTTTCCCTTAAACTTTTTCTTATTCTTATTGTTTTTAGCATGCTCATGGTTTTCAATTTTATGGTTCACAAACAGATTGTTTCCTACTCGCTTATTGTTTTTTAATTCAAGTTCCCTAGTTTTCAGAGAGGCAACAATTTGATCAAAGGTAGGAATCACAGTAGAATATTGAAAAGCATCTTTCACAACTTGATAAGAATCAGGAATAACATTTAAAAGGATCATGCATTTAGAAGTCTCATCTAAGGCCATATCAGAACCTTTTAAAACAAGATTAAGTTTAAGAAACTCATCAACATTTTCATCAATAGTTTTTGAAGAATCCATTTTATACGAAAATAAATTTCCTTTCAAGAAAGCCAAGTTGGGAGCAGATTGAGAAGAGTAAAGAGATTCTAACTTACCCCACAAATCAAGTGCAGTTTCTGCTCCATCTACCTTTCGTATTACGTTATCGGACAGATTTAAGAACAATAGATTGAAGGCCTCTTCCTTTACTTCATTGACCCTCTTTCTTGCTTCTTCAGGCCAATGATCCATATTTGGTTCAAGAGCACTTAAGACTTTGTTATGCGACAGCAAAACCTTCATTTTCTTTTTCCACACACTGAAATCACCCTTTCCATCGAACACCGATACTTCTAGCCTGGTTGTTGCCATTTCTTAATATATATATGTATACAAGAAACACAAGGCACAACACATGCAACAGCTATTAGGGTTAGTATAAATCGAAAAAACCCTAGAAAATTTATTCAAGGATTTTTAAGTTTCGAAAAACCCTAAAGAATATTAGATTTGTGAGTTACAATACAAGATAATGAAATTGTATTGTTGGAAAAGTTTTTCAGAAAAATTTAAGACGCCAAAACACAGATCTGTATAGTTTAGAAACAAATCTTTTCACAAAACGTTTTTAGAGTTCAATCGAACAAGGCTCTGATACCACTGTTGTAAAATCACTTTGTAAAACGTATGAAAACTTTGGCGAGAATAGATCAAAATGATCTATGGTTGAAAACACAAATCAAACCCAGAAAAAGATAAATGCAGAAAGTAAAGAACACAAGGATATATCGTGGTTCAGCAATAATGCCTACATCCACGTTGAAGCCACCCTCAGATGATGCTTCGCACACTATATGAACACGGTTACACTTCAGATTAGTTACAGGATAACAAGAATAGCACCACAAGGGTTTCAGCGTGAAACCCTAAGAATCAATCTAGAAATCTACTCAATCTTCAAGCAATAGGCTTGATCTACACTATTCTAATTAACAATCTTTATAGATTAGATTGTTAATGTTTACAAGAAACCCTAAGTATTATCTGAAGAACACGAGAGAGAAGAGAGCGAAGAGTCAAAAGACAAGAGAGTAAGTATGACCAAGGCTGAAGACTCGAGCCTTTTATATGGCTCCATAAGGGTTTTAATCTGAGCCGTTCATAGTGATACTTGATCAACGCGTGAGATTAAGTCTCGTAAGTAAAGCGGTGCAAGTAATAACCCGAGAAGTTAGCCCATCTTATATGCTGAAGTGTTCTGCCACATAAGCTTCCAACTCATTACTTTTGACCAACCCTTTGACTTTACTTATATCAACATCGTCTAATTCACTCACTTTGAATGTGAGCCATGAATGGGTTCCTGTCTTTCAGCTTGAAGTTATAAGACTTTCAAATTGCAGAATGGGTCCTCATTTTCCGGAATGGCTTAGAACTCAAAGTAATTTCTCTCAACTTGATCTTTCTTTTGCTAGTATTTCAGATACATTGCCTAGCTGGTTTTGGGATCTCTCTCCTAAATTAATTTTCTTAAATTTTTCTTACAACGAGATCAGTGGGGACATATTGCCAGCGTATTCAAAGTTTTTGTATGGCTTTCCTATAATAGATTTAAGTTCAAATAACTTTTCAGGTCCCATATTATCCATAACCTCTAATTTGTCAGTATTGCATCTCTCCAAAAATAAATTTGTGGGGTCGATTTCTTTTCTTTGTGTAATCAACAATTACATGTTGAGATCTGTAGACCTCTCAGACAACATGTTTTCAGGGAATCTTCCCAATTGTTGGACGGGTTTGTCATCCATGGTCATTCTCAATCTCGGAAATAATAACTTTTCTGGTCAAATTCCAAGATCTCTCGGCAATCTAATTGATCTTCAATCACTACACTTGAATAGCAATTCTTTGGTTGGTGAAATTCCTTCATTGTTAAAAAATTGCATGCAATTAAAAGTTATTGATATTGGAGGAAATAAGCTGAGAGGTGATATTTCAACTTGGATAGGGTCAAATCTGGCAGATCTGATCATTCTTAGCATTAAATCAAACAAGTTTTATGGAAACATACCTCAAGGCATTTGTGATCTTTCCCAAATTCAAATCTTGGACCTTTCTCGCAATGATATCACTGGAGAAATACCGCACTGCTTGAACTATTTTACTTCCATGGTTCACCAAGATAGTTCGTCTGGAAGTATCGTATTTGAATTTCAACACCATCTTGAGGACAATTCATATATTAGTAATGACTACAGGGATAATGTGAAGGTCCAATGGAAGGGTCAAGAGTATGAGTTCAAAAAGAACCTTGGGTATCAAAGGACCATCGACCTTTCAAGTAATAAACTAGTTGGAAACATACCTCAAGAGATTGCAAGTCTAAAGGGATTAAGGTCATTGAACCTTTCCGCCAACCAATTGACAGGAAACATTATTGAGCATTTGGACGAGATACAGGTGTTAGAGGTTCTAGATTTATCTAGAAATCATTTTTCGGGCGAGATTCCAATAGGTCTTGCTCGTATATCTTCTCTCAGCACCCTTGATTTGTCACATAATAACTTGTCGGGTAGAATTCCACTTAGCACTCAATTGCAGAGCTTTAACGCCTCATCATATACCGGAAATAATGGCCTATGTGGCCCTCCTCTCGCAAATTGCCATCTGGATGCTGTTGACACTAGTGAAAATGAAGATGAGGTGGCAACTAAGGAGGTTCATATATCCATTCTAATTGGTTTTATTTGTGGTCTATGGGGAGTTTTTGTGATTTGCTCAAAGGTTCATGGAGGAATGCGTACTTTAGGTTTCTCCAAAACACATTTGATTGGATTTACGTCATATCTCATGTGTACATGGCAAGATTAAAGAGGAGGCTAAGTGGTTAACGTGATGCTAGTCATTATGTTTGGTTTGTTTCACAAGTATGTATTTGTAATATTAGCATATAAGTTTGTAATAAAAGAGAATCATTTCATGTTTCAATCTTATATTATTACAAAAAAAATATTAAGAATTCTATTTCTTGTCTATTGCACCTTGAGAAATGATTTGTCTAGGTGAAGCATGAACCTCTGTTCATTTCTCGAATCCTTTACGAATTTTGGAATTCTTTAGAAGCTCCTGGAGATCAGATAATTTTAGTTCTTCGTATTTTTGGTAATGATATTCTATATAAGACAACTCCTTTACACAGGCGAAACTAATTGCATTTTGCAGATATTTAAACACATATTTGATATCTAGAAAGGAATATGCCCTTAATATTATTTTGGAGTCTATCATGAGTGAAACACGATCAAAGGCGGTTAGCTTTTATTCTTATAAGTTGACTCTGCTTGTAAAACCATATCTGCCTTTGCTAAATTTTTGAAGGACTCCTAAGAAGACTAAATTATTATACAATGTCAGTAGGGTCTTGACGTGTTAAGCTTCACCTTCGGAAAAACTTTGTTGCAAAGAAAAATATGTAGTGAAGTCTCGGACACCTCACTACATAGTCCTGTCCTGTTTGATACATCATAGTCCTGTGGATTCTCTGTGGTTGGTAATTTTATTAATTCTGGCGGCTGTTTTTTTAATTTCAAAATCAATTTCCAATTTTAAACTATCACAGTCAAAGGCGGCTGAATTTTTTATTAGCCGACTTGACAACGAAAACCCAGGACGCCATGAACCATGTTCACTCTCCTCTCCTAACTCTTTCCACCTTCAATATATTCTTCTTCCCTTACATTAAGTTTTTACTCATCCTTAATCCGTTACTTGAGATTCATAATGTATAAAACTATCACGAAAGTATTTCAATTTCATCACCTGAACCCAAAGGACCAGGGCGACAGCCTTGGGATGTAGTGAGTATTTGCACGGATAAGTAAATACCTCATCATGAATACATATTTTAAGTTTATCAAGGGTTCATTTGTAGTCTCTATTTTCCAAGTGTTCTGGACACTTTGAAACAATTTCACTTAGATTGTCAGTCCAAGTTACATCCTTACTATTTATTTTTGGGATCTTGTTTTTTCTTCTTCGGATTCTAGTGACAAGCACTTTTGCATCCTTATGATAGCAAAGAAACAGAAGGTCTAATGATATCATAAAGCAGAGCATTGACTTTTGCACCTTTTCCATGTGCGAGATTAAACCATTCTCTGTTACAAGGTGTCGGGGTTTTAAAAGAGTGAATACTAAGAGAACAAGAGAAGCCATTTCTCATCGAGTGATCGTGATGGGTTTTTATCCTCATTCTATGAGTACAATACATAGATGAAATTCATGTATGTAAACAGAAGAGCCACTCACTTTATCAGCGCTTAAGAAATGTCTAGATTTGTTCTGGTGATGAAATCCAGCGTCAAGCGGACATGGTAGTGGTGAGCTTCTTCTCCTACTTTGCTGCTAAAGGATGATTTTACTTTCATGGTTCACCAAAATAGTTCTTCAAGTGTTTAATATATACAATTTATTATGAATTATGTGAAGGTTCAGTGAAAGGGACAAGAGTACGAGTTCAAAAAGAGTCTTGGGTATCAGAAGACCTCTGATTTTTCGAGTAATAAACTGGTTGAGAAAAGCCCTCAAGAGATTGCAAGTGTGACGGGATTAAGGTCATCGAAGCTTTCCGCCAACCAATTGTCAAGTAATGTTATTGCGCATTTGGACGAGATACATATGTTCCCTACTACCGCGTGGGTCATTAGTGACCAAACTTCTAGCGAACGTCGATAATGGTCGGAAAAAAAAACTAATACCAACCACTCTTGAACGCTATTTGTATTTTCTCGGAAAAATAAAATAAAAATTATAGTAATGTCTTCACTGACGACACGCGTGTTGGTGTTTAGCCCCTTAAAAATAAGGTTTTTAGCGACTGTAATGATGGTCGGTAAAGATATTAAATAATAAAAATATATAATAATTTCTTTACTCAATCAATTGGTGGCAGTGTTCTAAAAGGCGCCTTTGAGCGTCTAGGCGGAGCCTAGGCGTTTTCTTGCTGGCGGTTTTTATTTTTATATAATAATTTTTTTGGGATTTATATAATTTAAAAATAGATTTATATAATTTTTTCTGATTTTTGTTTTTGTTTTTTGTATTAAAAATGTTTTTATTTTTTTTAGTTTCCGGTCTGCCTAGGTGCCGCCTACCCCCGCCTAGAACCTTCTGGGACCGTTTGGAGGCCGCCTAAGCCATTTCTGAAAGTTACACTACCTTTTAGCGCGCCTAGGCCGATTTTTAGAACACTTATTGGTGGTCTATTTAGACCGTCTAATTAAGTGGATATTTCTACCGACCACCTCATAAACCTTTTACCGACCATCTAGTAGTCTAGTCGGTAAAAGTTTCAGTTCAAAAAACCCCAACTCTTCCCTTTTGGTCCGCTCTGTCCATCCAGCTGCTAGTTTCTCAGACCCTTCCCCTGCTCCACTGTCTGTTGTAAGCCCCCTTCCCCACCTTTATTTTCCATTCAAAGGTGAAATTATATAATAATTATATAAGTATGTATGTATATATTATATATTGCAATTTCAGCTATTATAGGATTATATATGTGCAATTTTTAACTTCCCCTATATTTTTGGTGAAATTATGCACTTTGATGTAATTGTGATTAATTTAGGTGGTTGTTGGTTAATTTACCGTCCTGTTGTGCTATATTTGATAAATTGTGTATATATATAGATCAGAAATTATTTGAGCAATTTTTGAAAACATATAAGTGCAGTGTATAGACCAGGATTAGTAATGTAATTTTTAGGACCCGTATTCAATATTTCTAAACATAACTGGCCCTATAGTGCAATTGACTAATAAATATTGGGTTTTTGCAAAATTTAGGACCAGTAGTACAGAATTGCATAATAGGACCTTTTATTGCAATTAACTTAAAATATAGCTTTTATATAAGAGGAAGGCCAGAGAAACAGGTGAATTTTTCATTTTCTTCATACTGGTTATATTTATACGGGTTCTTTTGATACAAGATTGAGAAATTAACTTTTGTGACTGATGACTTTTTTGCTTCAAAATGTAAACTCAGTTGAAGGATTCAATGAATTTAAGTATTCAGAATCTCATCCTGTAAATGAATAAATTGAGAAGACTGAAAATGAGATTTCAGAAGGAAAAAAGGAAATTAGAGGTTTTTCTTCACTCTCTTAATTATGTGTGTGCATAAAACTGTGACCTTGTACCTATCTGATAGGCCATGAATGTATGGTGAGCTATGTTCTACGTGATGCTTTACTGATCTACTCTTAGATTTCACAGTGTTCCTGAAACAAATTGAGTATGTTATGTTATGGGAAGGTGTTATTTCAAACTATTTGTTTACTCAAAATGCCTGAAACTGATTTATTTTCTTTGACCAAAAAACTGCAATGACTTATAGGGTCTGATCATGCAATTTTTGTTAATATAGAGTACTACACTGCATTTTTTGATAATATTAGGATAAATAGTGCAATTTTTTTTGTTAATATAGGGCCCTATAGAGCATTATTTATTAGAGATCTGGTTTTTGACTTCTGAGTGTCTAAGGTTTTAAAAGTGACAAATCTGTATTCAAGGTTTCATTTTTGTGACTCCGTTAGTACCTACCGTCAGTTTCTCCGTTAAATACCACGGGGCATATGCGTGGCGCCCACGTGGCACGTGGAAAATCTACCACACACGCGCCAGATATGTGTCACGTAGGCACCACGTGACACTTAATAGAGAAACTAACGGCAGGTATTAACGGAATCACAAAAATGAAACCTTGGGTACTGATTTGTCACTTTTAAAACCTTAGACATTCAAAAGTCAAAATTTGAAACGTTAGGTACCCACATGTGTATTTTCTCTATTTATTATACTGCATGTTCATATGTTTTGATTTATTGTGTTTATAGATATTTTGTTGTCTCTATAATAAAATAGATGTTAATTTTGTATAATTATTTAGGGACTCAAAGTGCAATTTTTGCATAATATAGCTTTAGGTTTTTAGAACTTTCACTCCCTTCATCATGTTTTTAAAGTTATCTTTTGATGTTTTCATTTATTGTGTTTATGGATATTTTGTTATATCTATTGATCAAATAGAGATTAATTTTGTATAGAGATTTTTTCTACAAATATAATGTATTATTTTTAAATTTATAGACCTTTAAATTTTTGTATGTATATTCTTTACACTATATTTTACCTTTAGCACAAACATGATTATTGGTAAAAGCATTCACTAATACCTGCCACCATGATGTAGTACTCAATTAATTAATGTGGAGTAATGGTTCTATAAGTTGATGATCACTCTTGACTTTTTGGGCGCTATTGGGAAGAAATAGACTAAGAAGAAATTGCTTTCCTTTTGTTGACTTATTACTTTATACGTGACAACTTCCCATTAGTCATTAGGGTGAATTAGTAAGAATTTACTCTATATTCATACTAGGGACCCAAGTGAATTGAAAGAAGAAAAAGGTTTTCGTATCTTGAGAAAATTATGTGGAAAGGAAGATTAAAGGGATGGGTCTAGATGATGAGAATAGGGGGAAAAAGCAAGAGGCAAGAAAGAAACAACTAAATAAAGTAAGTCATTCAACCTCAATGCATCCAATTTCCACCAACATCAAGTATTGGAGTTTGTAAAAAATGCTCAAAATTCCTGAGTGAGAGAAAAGAAAAGAGTATTTGTTCTGTTTGCTTTGTATATTTGTAGTTGTTGAAGTGCGTAAACTCAATACAAATATAGTAACGGAAAGGGGTGTATTTAGAGATTTTTGTCTGTATACTAAAAATTAGAATAGTTATTGGGATTGGGTTAAGTTAAAAGTGTAAATAAGTAGATCGGGGAAGATTAATATTTAGGTCCGAGAGGGCTAATGTTTAGGGCGAGAGCTTATTGTATTTTCCTTTAAAAAAATTAGAAAAATTCGCACTATATAGTTAGCGGTGTAAACAAGTCGGGTCGAAACTAAATGTGCAAATTTGTTATGACTTCACGAGTCAATTCGAGCTAAACAAGTTGAATATTAGTCGTACAAGTTTGTTTGTGGAAGTTCATGAACAATTTGTTTATATTATTACTTGGAATGAAATTCTCATGAACTGACTGATATTGAATGAATATGCAGTATAAAATATGAAATAAAATATTAATCAAAAAATAAAAGTTTAAAAAATAAATAATATTCTAGTCAATATTTTTGAATTTTAGTACACCTAAAGATAAATCATATTTTAATCCATAATTTATATATATAAACAACAGATATACAAATGATATTGTCAAAAAAAAAAAAATATACAAATGATATCGTGTTATAATTGAATTTAAATAGAGTTTCAGGTTGATCTTATTTATAAATGAATGTGAGTACAAATGAACGTGAGTACGTTTTATCAAGCTTAAACGGCTCGTGAATGACCAGAAGGTGTACTTTAAGTAACGTTTTAATTTTTTCCTTGAGTAAAATGGATCAACATGACCATAAGTCGGAGTGGAAGACGTCTTGGGTTGTCTACAATACGGACTTGTTAAGTGATGTTTTTAGCTAGTTTCTTTTAGTTTTAACCAATGACCTTAGGGTCTCTTTTGTAAAATAAAAAAAAAGCATAACCACAAGGCGGGAGAAGAATATAAATTCCAATATTTTGTAATTAAGATAATAACTTCTTAAACAATAATCATCAAAATCAAATACTACCAGAAATAAAAAGGATATATTAATTTTAATTCTTCTAATACCGGAATAGTGTCGACCAGCACGCGTGTGTGAGAAACTCAATTTCAATGCTGATAGTGGAAAATGTGGAAAATGTGAAAGTGTAAAACTCAGTTACAATGCTCAATTAGTTGGCAATAACCATTGGATAGTTTTTGAGTCATGATCAATCTTTCAAATGTAGTACTCAATTGATGTGGGGTATTAGTAGTATTATAAATTTGATGATCACTCCGGCTCAGAAAGCAAAACAATAAGCAAGTCTCAAAACTAAAACACTCTTTCTTTTTTCTATCTCTAATCATGGATAACAATAGCTTTCCTATACTGTTCTCTTTATTGTTTCTTCTTGGTGGTTTATTACATTTACAAGTTAGTGATGCTACAGTTAGATGCATAGAAACGGAACGCCAAGCTCTTTTAAGAGTTAAGCAAGATTTCTATGATAAATATGATATTCTCTCTTCATGGGGGAGTGGTGAGGATGCCATAGAATGCTGCAACTGGTGGGGTGTTAAATGTAGCAACGTAACAGGTCATGTCATCGCTCTTGATCTTCATGCGGATCATAATGAATATGATCGAATATTGAAAGGTAAGCTTAGTCGTTCTTTAGCTAAATTGAACCATCTTAGTTATTTAGATCTCAGCTACAATGATTTCGGGAACTATCGAACTGGAAGAGTCATCGGTTCCCTCTACAAATTGACATACCTGAATCTTGATTGGACTTACATCAAAGGCATACTCGCCGATCAGCTTGGTAACCTTACCAGCCTGCAGACTCTTTTCCTTCACGGATGTGTTCCTGAAACAAAAAATTTTGAATGGCTCTCTAAACTCCAGTTTTTACAAAATCTTGACCTATCAGGTATGTCCATGAATACTGTAACTAACTCGCTGCAAGTTATTTTCAATCTTCCTAACCTAGAGGAATTATACTTAAATGGGTGTGATATTGGTCTTTCTGTAACTGCTTCCCCACTTGTTCTTCTGCACAATTCGTCTTTCTCCATCCTCAGTCTATCTTCCAATGGTCTAACTGCTTATTCAACATATTATTGGTTGTTTAACGTCAGTAAGAACCTTGTTCGCTTAGATCTATCAGATAATCATTTGGGAGGTCCGATTCCTAATTGCTTTGGGGAAATGACTTCTCTTGAAGATATTAATCTTAGTTTCAATTTTCTTCATGGAAAGATTCCTTTTTCAAATTTAAGTCAGTTGTGCTCACTAGATTTATCTTATAATCGTAATCTCAGCGAACCATTTCCTAAATTGTTACAAAAATTATCTAGGAGCGCGAAGTCACTGGAAATTTTGGACTTAAGTTTGAATCGTTTTTACGGGCCTTTGGTTCATTCAACACAATTTTCATCCTTAACATCTTTGTTGTTGAGTAGTAATCAACTGACCAAGTTACCTTCTGATCTAAAAGCATTTCCATCTCTCACACAACTGAACCTGAGAAACAACAGACTACGAGGATCAATCCATAAAAGTATGGGACAACTTTTCAGGCTTGAAATTTTGGATCTCGAGGCAAATTTTCTGGAAGGCACAATATCTGAAGTTCACTTCTCCGGCCTCTCCTGCTTAAAAGAATTACACTTATCGTATAATTCACTCACTTTGAATGTGAGCCGTGAGTGGGTTCCAGTCTTCCAGCTTGAAGTTATAAGACTTTCAAATTGCAGTATGGGTCCTCATTTTCCCGAATGGCTTAGAACTCAAAGTAATTTCTCAGAACTTGATCTTTCTTTTGCTGGTATTTTAGATACATTGCCTAATTGGTTTTGGGATCTCTCTCCTAGTTTAAGTTTTTTAAATTTGTCTAACAACGGGATCAGTGGTGATAATTTGCCGGCATTTTCAAAGTTTTTTCATGGCTTTCCTCAAATAGATTTAAGTTCAAATAACTTTTCAGGTCAAATATTATCCTCACATAAAAATAAGTACTTACATAAAAATAAGTACTCACATAAAAATAAGTACTAACATAAAAATGAGCGCAGATAGAATTTATCCCTTATAAGTGGGAAAAGCTGTTTAGATTAGGTCGAGTAGTAAGTCATTTTATCAATCTACTAGGTAAAACCCGTGTCTGAAGACACTCAAGATTTTTTTTCCATTGACAGGAATCGAACGCAGGTTTGATGGGTGAAAGTCAAGGTTAAGATTAAGGTTATGGTTAAGATCAAGGTTAAGGGTTAAGGTTAAGGTTTAGGTCAAGGTTAAGGTTAACTTTAAGGTTAAGGTTATGGTTAGAGTTAAGGTTTAAGATGTAAATTTTAAGGTTCAAGGTTAAGGTTTAATAAGATATAAGGTTTAAGGTCGAATATTAACGCTATAAATATTTATTCGGTTAAGGTTAAGATAAAGGTTAAGGTTAAAGGGAAAATTTAAGGTAGTGTTTAAGGTTAAGGTTATGGTTAAAGTTAAGGTTAAGGTTTAGGTTTAAGGTTTAAGGTTCAAGGTAAAATTTAAGTTTTAACATTTAGATTAAGGTTAAGTTTTAACTCTAAGGTTAAGATAATGGTTATAAAAGTTAAGATGACGGTTAAGGTGAAGATTATAGTTATTGTTTAAGGTTAAGGTTAAGGTTAAAGTTAAGGTTTAAAATTTAAGGTTAAGGTTTAAGTTTTAAGATTTAAGGTTTAAGGTTTAAGGTTTAAAGGTATAAGGTTTAACATTAAATATTAGAATTAAGGTTTAAGGTTTAAGGTTTAAGGTTTAAGGTTTAAGGTTTAAGATTCATGGTTTAATTTAAGATTAATTTTATAATTAAGGTTAAAGTTAAGTTTTAACGTCAAGGTTAAGATAAAGGTTAAAAAAGTGAAGATGAAGGTGAAGGTGAAAGTTAAATCTAAGGTTTAAGGTTTAAGGTTAAGGTAAAGGTTAAGGTTAAGGTTAAGGTTTGAGGTTCAAGGTTTAAGGTTTAAGGTTAAGGTTAATTTTAAGGTAAATTTTTAAGGTATAAGTTTAAAGTTAAGGTTGAGGTTAAGGTGAAGGTGAAGATTAATGTTTATGGTTTAGAGTTTAAGGTGTAGGTTTAAGGTGTTATATCTAAGGTTATGTTTAAGTTTAAGGTTAAAGTTGAGGTTAATATTATTGTTAAGGTTAAGGGTAAGGGTGAGGGTAAGGTTAACCTTAACAATAAGGTTAAGTTTAAGTTTATGTTTAAGTTTAAGTGTAAGTTGATGTTTAAGTTTAAGTTTAAGGTTAAGTTTAACATTAATGTTATTTATTATCCTATATATTCTATCTTGACTTTTTAAATTTTTTTTAATTTTTATTGGATGAATCGATATATTTCTTGTATTGAAAAGTTTATTTTTATAAAATTGAAATGATTTCTTTCAAAATTATACATGTTTTGACAATCAAAATAAAATAAATAAAAATTATTTATATATTGTAATGTAAAGTGATTTTTTTTATTTTATACTGTATCTAGTTCGTATAATAAATTTTGAATTTTTTTTAAAATTTTTTAGTACTTTGTAAATTTTAATAAAAAAGAATAAACTTTATTTATATAAAACATAATATAAATTCTTATAGTTTTATTTATATGAAGGTTAAGTGAATTATATATTATTAATTATTTTTATGCGTATATAATAATGTGTATATATTAAGTCATGTGTATGTGTATATAATAAATGAGAGAATGAGAAGAATGGGGGGAATTATGAGATGAATGGGGAAATTATGAGACGAATGGAAAAATTTGAACGTTAATAGGAGAGTTAGGTATATCTTGTTTTATTATATAAATTTGGAAGAAATCAATAAATTTAAGTTTTCTCAATAGAATCCACGATATTATTTTGATGTAATATTTTCATCTAATTATTTCATATTATGCATCTTGAGTCTTGTGTTTTTGTTTCTACTCTAAGTCAAGACTACCCACCAAAAGATGAGCTAAAAGAAAAGGCTACTCACTACTAAACAAGATGTCAAACGTTTACTCATTCCGGGTCGTTCAAATAGTCCACACAAACTTTCAGAAAACATTGCAAGCGTGGACCCTATGAGTTAATGCCTTACAATTACAATTGACGTTTCCAGGAAATTGTACTACAACCCCCATAATATGGTTTGATTCGAAAAATGTACCTTTTTCCTTATTTACTTCATGTCCTAGCATTGATTCTCTTCACAATGTTACTGTTTTATATATTAAAGGACTAAAGACTAATCTTAATCATTTCAATAATTAATAAAATACATTGAAGTGTAATAATGTATTAGATTTTTTATAATGAACATATAAATGGTAAAAAGTTTGATACCGAAGATGATCAAAATATTCGATGAAACTTGTCCCTAGACTAGACTTTAAGGTTTCCATACAAGAAAATTACTCCCACAAAATCAGTATAGTCTTCTAAGAGAACTAGACTCTATCATGAATTTGACACATTAAGAAAGAGTTGGTCTATACCAAAACAAAAGAACGTTGGTCTGTACCAAAAACAAACTGGTTAAAGGTATAAAAGTAAAAATCTTAATAAGGTTTTCTAATTAGAGAACTTTATAAGTTTCTTTTTCCAGTTAATTTTTCCAGTTAGGCTTTTATTACTAATTTTTGTGAATTTCAGGCTTCACAGAGTAATTTCCTCTACTGAGAAAATTAATCCCAAAATATCAGTATAGTCTTCTAAGAGAACTAGACTCTCTCACGATTTGACACATTAAATAAGACTCGTGTTATTAATTTAAGCATGACTTTTCAATTGATGTGGGGTAAGGATAGTATTATAAATTTATGATCACTTTGGTTAAGAAAGCAAAACAAATAGAAAGTCTCCAAATTAAAACACTTCTTTTTTTATATCTCTCATCATGGATAATAATAGATTTCCTTTACTGTTATTTCTATTCTTTCTTCTCTGTGTATCCTTAAATTCACAAATTAATGATACTACGGTTAGGTGCATCGAGAGAGAACGAGAAGCTCTTCTAAAAGTAAAACAAGGTTTCAAAGATAAACATGATATTCTCTCTTCATGGGGAAGCACCGAGGAAGCAAAAGAATGCTGCAACTGGTGGGGTGTTAAATGTAACAACATAACCGGTCATGTTATCGTTCTTGATCTTCACATGGAGGCAGATGCAGATGGATATCTTCCACAATTGAGAGGTGAGATTAGTCATTCTTTAGCTGATTTGAGACATCTTCGTTATTTGGACCTCAGCCACAATTATTTCAAGAGCAGTCAAACAATAGAAATCATCGGTTCCCTCTACAAATTGAAGTACCTGAATCTTGATTATACTGGCGTCATTGGCATATTCGCTCATCAGCTTGGTAACCTTACCAACCTGCAGACTCTTAGCCTTGTGTTCGGACCCTTGTCTACTCTTCACCCTGTAGTAAATAATCTTGAATGGCTCTCTCAACTACAGTTGTTACGGAAACTTGACCTAACAGGTATGTCCATGATCAATGTAACTAACGTGCTGCAAGTTATATTTAATCTTCCAAACCTAGAGCAATTGTACTTAAGGTACTGCGATATTGGTCTTACTTTACCTTCTTCCACACTTTTTCTTCCACTCAATTTGTCTTCTTCCAAGTCTTTGTCCATCCTCGATCTATCTTTCAATAGCCTAATTAATTCCTCATCATATTACTGGTTGTTTAATGTCAGTAAGAACCTTGTTGGTTTAGATCTATCAGTTAATGCTTTGGAAGGTCAAATTCCTAATTATTTTGGGGAAATGACCTTTTTAGAAGATATTCATTTGGGTTCCAATTATTTTCATGGAAAGATTCCAAAATCTTTTTCAAATATAAGTCGTTTGCGCTCACTAGATTTATCTTATAATGGTAATGTTCGAGAGCCCTTTTCTGAATTGTTACAAAAATTATCTAAGAGCGCAGAAACACTGGAAAATTTAATCTTAAATGGAAATTCATTTGATGGGACATTGACTCACTCAACACGATTTTCATCCTTAAGAAAATTGTTATTGAGTGATAATCAATTCACCGAGTTACCTTCCGATCTAAAAGTATTTCCATCTCTCACAAAACTGTACCTGAGAAACAACAGTTTACGAGGATCAATCGATAAAAGTATGGGACAGCTTTTCAGGCTTGAAGTTTTGGATCTAGCTGCGAATTTTCTGGAAGGCACAATCACTGAAGTTATTTTCTCTGGACTCTCCAGCTTAAAAAGATTAGACTTGTCGTATAATTCACTCACTTTGAACGTGAGCCGTGAATGGGTTCCTGTCTTTCAGCTTGAAGTTATAAGACTTTCAAATTGCAGAATGGGTCCTCATTTTCCGGAATGGCTTAGAACTCAAAGTAATTTCTCTCAACTTGATCTTTCTTTTGCTGGTATTTCAGATACATTGCCTAGCTGGTTTTGGGATCTCTCTCCTAAATTAATTTTCTTAAATTTTTCTTACAACGAGATCAGTGGGGACATATTGCCAGCGTATTCAAAGTTTTTGTATGGCTTTCCTATAATAGATTTAAGTTCAAATAACTTTTCAGGTCCCATATTATCCATAACCTCTAATTTGTCAGTATTGAATCTCTCCAAAAATAAATTTGTGGGGTCGATTTCTTTTCTTTGTGTAATCAGCAATTACATGTTGAGATCTGTAGACCTCTCAGATAACATGTTTTCAGGGAATCTTCCCAATTGTTGGACGGGTTTGTCATCCATGGTCATTCTCAATCTCGGAAATAATAACTTTTCTGGTCAAATTCCAAGATCTCTCGGCAATCTAATTGATCTTCAATCACTACACTTGAATAGCAATTCTTTGGTTGGTGAAATTCCTTCGTTGTTAAAAAATTGCATGCAATTAAAAGTGATTGATATTGGAGGAAATAAGCTGAGAGGTGATATTTCAACTTGGATAGGGTCAAATCTGGCAGATCTGATCATTCTTAGCATTAAATCAAACAAGTTTTATGGAAACATACCTCAAGGCATTTGTGATCTTTCCCAAATTCAAATCTTGGACCTTTCTCGCAATGATATCACTGGAGAAATACCGCACTGCTTGAACAATTTTACTTCCATGGTTCACCAAGATAGTTCGTCTGGAAGTATCGTATTTGAATTTCAACACCATCTTGAGGACAATTCATATATTAGTAATGACTACAGGGATAATGTGAAGGTCCAATGGAAGGGTCAAGAGTATGAGTTCAAAAAGAACCTTGGGTATCAAAGGACCATCGACCTTTCAAGTAACAAACTAGTTGGAAACATTCCTCAAGAAATTGCAAGTCTAAAGGGATTAAGGTCATTGAACCTTTCCGCCAACCAATTGACAGGAAACATTATTGAGCATTTGGACGAGATACAGGTGTTAGAGGTTCTAGATTTATCTAGAAATCATTTTTCGGGCGAGATTCCAACAGGTCTTGCTCGTTTATCTTCTCTCAGCACCCTTGATTTGTCAAATAATAACTTGTCTGGTAGAATTCCACTTAGCACTCAATTGCAGAGCTTTAACGCCTCATCATATACCGGAAATAATGGCCTATGTGGCCCTCCTCTCGCAAATTGCCATCTGGATGCTGTTGACACTAGTGAAAATGAAGATGAGGTGGCAACTAAGGAGGTTCATATATCCATTCTAATTGGTTTTATTTGTGGTCTATGGGGAGTTTTTGTGATTATGCTCAAAGGTTCATGGAGGAATGCGTACTTTAGGTTTCTCCAAAACACATTTGATTGGATTTACGTCATATCTCATGTGTACATGGCAAGATTAAAGAGGAGGCTAAGTGGTTAACGTGATGCTAGTCATTATGTTTGGTTTGTTTCACTAATATGTATTTTAATATTAGCATATAAGTTTGTAATAAAAGAGAATCATTTCATGTTTCAATCTTATATTATTAACAAAAAAAATATTAAGAATTCTATTTCTTGTCTATCGCACCTTGAGAAATGATTTGTCTAGGTGAAGCATGAACCTCTGTTCATTTCTCGAATCCTTTAGGGATTTCAGAAATCTTTAGAAGCTCCTGGAGATGGTATCAGATAATTTTCGTTCTTCGCATTTTTGGTAATGATATTTTATAGAAGACAACTCCTTTGCACATGCGAAACCAATTGCATTTTGCAGATGATTAAACACATGTTTGATACCTAGAAAAAAACATGCCCTTAATATTATTTCGGAGTCTATCATGAGCAAAAAGCGGATCACGGAGTCAAAGAAACACGGTCAAAGGCGGCTGGCTTTTTTCTTATAAGTCAACTCTGCTTATAAAACCATCTCTGCCTTTTCTAAATTTTGAAAGACTCCGAAGAAGATTAAATTAACAAACAAATTGAGTAGTGTCTTGATGTGTTCAGTTTCTCTTACACTAAAAGGCCCTGGAACCTTCACAATCCCTTGTGTCATAGGAGATCTTCGTATAGAGCGTGCATTATTGGACTTAAATTTAATAGAGAACCTGAGATCCGATGCAAACAATAAGTCAACGGAGCAGAGCTTAGAGCAATTGCTATCGATAATGAACATTCATTTCTTTTATTTTCTTTGCAGTATTGATGAGCAAGTAACAAATGATATACAGTTAATAGATGCTATAGCTAAACGACAAACTCAAATCTTTTCCGAAGACTGCAAATTATTTCCTACAGATTTGCAAATTCAATCGGTTTATCCATTGTTAGTCAAAGCTCTTTATAAATTTAATCCTTGTTTTTTCTTTGTGTTTCCGTTCTCTTCATAATACGATACGGAATTTCACTTGCAGCCTGGACATATCCGATTTAGAAAACAGCTTGCAGATCTGTCAAATAGGCTTCTAAATTTTCAAGGAATGGTTGATGATTTAGCGTCGAAGGTTAATCTAAGTGTATCAATTGTCATTTTTGTGATGGAAAACATACCAAATTACCCCCTATGGTATGCCAAAAAGTCAAAAACCCCCACCTACGGTTTAAAAGGGACAAATACCCCGCTTGGAATTTTCCATCTCGTTACAACTCACAATTTTTGGTTACATATATCACTAAGCTTGATGTCATGAGTTCAGGGACGGAGCAAGGATTTTTTCCGGCTTATTAGCACTATAGGTCCTTATATTATGCAAAATTGCAATATAGGTCCCTATATTATGCTAAAATTGCAATATAGGTCCCTATATTATGCTAAAATTGCAATATAGGTCCCTATATTATGCTAAAATTGCACTATAGGTCTTGTTATTACTTTTTTTCGAATTAATATGTCCCTATATTATACAAAATAACCTATATTTATTAAGATTAATTTTAAAAGGTGGGGTTAAGTGAGGCTTTGTAAATCTGATGAGGGTCCAATAACCTATAATGAGTTTTTTGCATAATATAAGGACATGTAATGCAACTTTTGCATAATATAGAGACCTATAATTCAATAAATTAGTTAAAAGACATCTGGGACTGTTGCCTTAAACCCTCCTTGGCCGAGTTGTTACAAATAAGGGCGAGTTGTCACGTGTTTTAAAACCATAGGGAGTATTTGTCCATTTTAAATTATAGGGGTATTTTATACCTTTTGTCAAACTGAATTTTGATTTTCTCTTCTATCGATCTGTCCAGCTTGCATATAATCTGGACGAGGATTACACAGAAGTGGAAGCAAAATTGCGAATCTTTTCTTGAAACAGCAAGATTGTTAAATACAATTTACACTAAGGTTATTTTTTGTTTCACTTTCTAGTCATTGCAATTTATTTATATTGCAAATCTCCTATGATTCATATGCCCAGAATCGAGAATGTAACATCAAATAACGCAGATGATTCGGAGCTAAACCTCACTAAAATGGCAAAAAAGCGTGTTGTTTCTAGTTGATTGTGAGGACTTATCAAAGATTGATGATGTGAAGGTCCAATTGAATCTTGGGTATCAAAGGACCATTGAATTTTCGAGTAATAAACTTGATGGGACAATTCCTCAAGAGATTGCAAGTCAGACGAGATTAAGGTCATTAAACCTTTCTGCTAAACAATTGTCAGGTGATGTTATTGCACATTTGGACGAGATACAGATGTTCGTGGGTCATTAGTAACCAAATTTCTAGCGACCGTCGATAGTGGTCGGGAAAAAAAATAATACCAACCACTCTTTTGATCGCTATCTGTATTTTCTCTGAAAAATAAAACAAAAATTATAGTAACGTCGCCCACCAAAAAAAACAAGAATAAGGTCCTTAACGACTACAATGATGGTCGGTAAAGATATTAAATAATAAAAATATATAATAAATTCTTTACCCAATTAATTGGTGGTCTACTTTACCCATCTAATTTAAGTGGATACTTCTACCAGCCACCTTATAAATCTTTTACCGACCATCTAGTTGTCGGTAAAAGTTCCAGTTCACAAACTCCCACCCTTCACAAACTACCAGCCGCTAGTTCCTCCACCCCTTCCCCTGCTCCATTGTCTGTTGTAAGGGCCCTTCCCCACCTTTATTATCCAGAAATTTTAACCCCTTTATTATATATATTTATAAATATTTGTATAATAATTTTATAAGTATGTATGTATATATTATATACATTGCAATTTTAGCTATTATAGGATTTTGTATGTAAATTTTTTAACTTCTCCTATACTTTTAGTTACATTATGCATTTTGGTGTAATTGTGGTTAATTTACAGTCCTGTAGTGCAGTTTTTGCCTAAATTATGACATGTAAAGCTATATTTGATAAACTGTGTGTATTGTGTATATATAGATCAGGGATTATTTGAGCATTTTTTGAAAACATGTAAGTGCGGTGTATAGACCAGGGATTAGTAATGTAAATTTTAGGACCTGTTTTATATATTTTGAACCTTGACTGGCCTTAATTATAGTGCAATTAACTAATAAATATTGGGTTTTTTTTTTCAAAATTTAGGACCAGTAGTACAGAATTGCATAATAGGACCTTTTAGTGCAATTAACTTGAAATATAGCTTTTATATAAGAGGAAAGCCTGAGAAACAGGTGATTTTTCATTTTCTTCGTACTGGTTATATTTATTTGAGTTCTTTTGATACAAGATTGAGAAATTATCTTTTGTGACTGATGACTTTTTTGCTTCGAAATGTAAACTTAGTTGAAGGATTCAATGTATTTAAGTATACAGAATCTCATCCTGTAAATGAATAAAATGAGAAGACTGAAAATGAGATTTCAGAAGGAAAAATGAAAATTAGAGGTTTTTCGTCTCACTCTCTTCATTCTGTGTCTGCATAAAACTGTGACCTTGTACCTATATATCTGATAGGCCATGAATGTATGGTGAGCTATGTTCTAGATGATGCTTTACTGATCTACTCTTAGATTTCACAGTGGTCCTGAAACAAATTGAGTATGTTATGTCATGGAAAGGTGTTATTTTAAACTATTTGTTTACTCAAAATGCCTGAAACTAAATTGACTTATAGGGTCTGATCATGCAATTTTTGTTAATATAGAGTACTAGACTGCATTTTTTGATAATATTAGGATAAATAGTGCAATTTTTTTTGTTAATATAAGGCCCTATAGAGCATTATTTATTATACTGCATGTTCATATGTTTTGATTTATTGTGTTTATGGATATTTTGTTGTCTCTATAATAAAATAGAGGTTAATTCGTATAATTATTTAGGGACTTAGAGTGCAATTTTTGCATAATATAGCTTTAGGTTTTTTAATACTTTCACTCCCTTCATCATGTTTTTAAAGTTATCTTTTGATGTTTTCACTTATTGTGTTTATGGATATTTTGATATATCTATTACTCAAATAGAGATTAATTTTGTATAGGAATTTTTTCTACAAATATAATGTTTTATTTTTAGATTTATAGACTTTTTAATTTTTATATATATATATATATATATATATATATATATATATATATATATATATGTTTTACAATATATTTTACCTTTAGCACAAACATGATTATTGGTAAAAGCATTCACTAGTACCTGCCACCATGACGCAGTACTCAATTAGTTAATGTGGAGTAATGGTCACTCTTGACTTTTTGGGCGCTATTGGGAGCTTTTGTTGACTTTTGAGTTTACACGTGACAACTTCCCATTAGTCATTAGGGTGAATTAGTAAGAATAGGGACCCAAGTGAATTGAAAGAAGAAAAAGGTTTTCGTATCTTGAGAAAATTATGTGGAAAGAAAGATTAAAGGGATGGGTCCAGATGATGAGAATAGGGGGAAAAAGCAAGAAGCAAGAAAGAAACAACGAAATAAAGTAAGTCATTCAACCTCAATTCATCCAATTTCCACCAACATCAAGTATTGGAGTTTGCCTAAAATTCTCAAAATTCCTGAGTGAGAGAAAAGAAAAGAGTATTTCTTCTGTTTGCTTTGTATATTTGTAGTTGTTGAAGTGCATAAACTCAATACAAATATAGTAACGGAAAGGGGTGTATTTAGAGATTTTTGTCTGTATACTAAAAATTGGAATAGTTATTGGGATTGGGTTAAGTTAAAAGTGTAAATAAGTAGATCGGGGAAGATTAATATTTAGGTCCGAGAGGGCTAATGTTCAGGGCGAGAGCTTATTGTATTTTTCTTTAAAAAAATTAGAAAAGTTCGTACTATATAGTTAGCGGTGTAAACAAGTCGGGTTGAAACTAAATGTGCAAATTTGTTACGACTTCACGAGTCAATTCGAGCTAAACAAGTTGAATATTAGTCATACAAGTTTGTTTGTGGAAGTTCACGAACAATTTGTTTATATTATTACTTGGAATGAAATTCTCATGAACTGACTGATATTGAATGAATATGTAGTATAAAATATGAAATATGATATTAATAAAAAAATAAAAGTTTAAAAAATAAATAATGTTCTAGTCAATATTTTTGAAATTTAATACACCTAAAGATAAATAATATTTTAATCCATAATTTATATATATAAACAACAGATATACGAATGATATCGTGTTATAATTGAATTTAAATAGAGTTTCAGGTTGATCTTATTTATAAATGAATGTGAGTACGTTTTTTCCGAATCGAGCTTAAACGGCTCGTGAATGACCAGAAGGTGTACTTTAAGTAACGTTTTAATTTTTTCCTTAATTAAAATGGATCAACATAACCATAAGTCGGAGTGGAAGATGTCTTGGGTTGTCTACAATACGGAGTTGTTAAGCGATGTTTTTTGCTAGTTTCTTTTAGTTTTAACCAATGACCTTAGGGTCTCTTTTGTAAAATAAACAAAAAAGCATAACCACAAGGCGGGAGAAGAATATGAATTCCAATATTTTGTAATTAAAATAATAACTTTTTAAACAATAATCACCAAAATCAAATACTACCAGAAATAAAAAGGATATATTAATTTTAATTCTTCTAATATCGGAATAGTGTCGACCAGCACGCGTGTGTGAGAAACTCAATTTCAATGCTGATAGTGGAAAATGTGGAAAATGTGAAAGTGGGAATCTCAATTACAATGCTCAATTAGTTGGCAATAACCATTGGATAGTTTTTGAGTCATGATCAATCTTTCAAATGTAGTACTGAATTGATATGGGGTATTAGTAGTATTATAAATATGATAATCAATCCGGCTCAGAAAGCAAAACAATAAGCAAGTCTCAAAACTAAAACACTCTTTCTTTATTCAAATCTCTCATTATGGATAAAAATAGATTTCATTTACTGTTATCTTTATTGTTTCTTCTTGGTGGTTCATTACATTTACAAGTTACTGATGCTACAGTTAAATGCATAGAAAGGGAACGCCAAGCTCTTCTTAGAGTTAAGCAAGGTTTTGTAGATGAGTATGATATTCTATCTTCATGGGGAAGCGCCGAGGAAGCAAAAGAATGCTGCAACTGGTGGGGTGTTGAATGTAGCAACATAACAGGTCATGTCATCGCTCTTGATCTTCATGCAGATTCGTATTATCAAAAATTGGAAGGGGAAATTAGTCATTCTTTAGCTGAATTGGGTCATCTTCGTTATTTAGACCTCAGCTACAATTATTTCTTTGGAAGTCAAACAGGAGAAGTCATCGGTTCTCTCTACAAATTGACGTATCTAAATCTTGATAATTCTCTAATTGGTAGCATACTCACTCATCAGCTTGGTAACCTTACTAGCCTGCATACTCTTAACCTTGCCTTTAGTACTCCTGTAGTAAATAATCTTGAATGGCTCTCTCAACTTCAGTTGTTACGGAAACTTGACCTGTCAGGTTTGTCCATGAAATATATAACTAACTGGCTGCAAGTTATATTCAATCTTCCAAACCTAGAGGAATTGCAGTTAAGTCGCTGCGATATTGGTCCTACTTTACCTTCTTCCACACTTTTTCTTCCACACAATTCGTCTTCTTTCAAGTCCTTGTCCATCCTGGATCTATCTTTCAATGAACTTACTGGATCCTCAACATATTACTGGTTGTTTAATGTCAGTAAGAACCTTGTTGGCTTAGATCTATCAGTTAATGCTTTGGAAGGTCGAATTCCTAATTATTTTGGGGAAATGACCTTTCTAGAAGATATTGATCTGGGTTATAATTATTTTGAAGGCAAGATTCCAAAATCTTTTTCAAATCTAAGTCATTTGCGCTCACTAGATTTATCTCATAATCGTAATCTGAGCGAACCATTTCCTGAGTTGTTACAAAAATTATCTAGGAGCGCGAAGTCACTGGAAATTTTAGACTTAAGTCGAAATCAGTTTTACGGGCCTTTGATTCATTCAACACGATTTTCATGTTTAAAACATTTGTTATTGAGTGATAATCATTTGACCGAGTTACCTTCCGATCTAAAAGTTTTTCCATCTCTCACACAACTGTACCTGAACAACAACCGTTTACGAGGAATAATCCCTAAAAGTATGGGACAACTTTTCAGGCTTGAAGTTTTGGATCTCGAAACAAATTTTCTAGAAGGCACAATCTCTGAAGTTCACTTCTCCGGACTGTCCAGCTTAAATGAATTATACTTGTCATATAATTCACTCACTTTAAATGTGAGTCGTGAGTGGGTTCCTGTCTTTCAACTTGAAGTTATAAGACTTGCAAATTGCATAATGGGTCCTCATTTTCCGGAATGGCTTAGAACTCAAAGTAATTTTTCACAACTTGATCTTTCTTTTGGTGGTATTTTAAATACATTACCTAATTGGTTTTGGGATCTCTCTCCTAGGTTAAGTTTTTTAAATTTGTCTAACAACGGGATCATTGGTGATAATTTGCCATCATTTTCAAATATTTTTCATGGCTTTCCTCGAATAGATTTAAGTTCAAATAACTTTTCAGGTCCAATATTATCCATACCCCCTAATTTGACAGTATTGCATCTCTCCAAAAATAAGTTTGTGGGGTCGATTTCTTTTCTGTGTACCAATGATAGGCTGGGATCTCTTGACCTCTCCGACAACATGTTTTCAGGAAAGCTTCCCAAGTGTTTGACATATATGAGAGATTTGGGCATACTTAATCTCGGGAATAATAACTTTTCTAGTCAAATTCCAAAAACTCTCGGAAATCTAGGAAATCTTGTATCACTACACTTGCGAAACAATTCTTTGATCGGTAGAATTCCTTCATCGTTAGTCTATTGCAGACAACTGAAAGTCCTTGATATTGGAGGAAATAAGCTGAGAGGTGATATTTCAACTTGGATAGGGTCATATCTGATGGGCTTAGTCGTTCTTAGTATTAAATCAAACAACTTTCATGGAAACATACCTCTTAACATTTGTCATCTCTACCAACTTCAAATCTTGGACCTGTCTCACAATGATATCACTGGGAAAATACCACACTGCTTGAACAATATTACTTCTATGGTTCACCAAAATAGTTCATCAAGTATTGCATCTAGTTATGATGCGTTCACTGATGGAGGCCCTATTAATGATCAGGTCTATATAAATTATGTGAATGTCCAATGGAAGGGACAAGAGTATGAGTTCAAAATGAACCTTGGGTTTCAAAGGACCATCGACCTTTCAAGTAACAAACTAGTTGGGAAAATTCCTCAAGAGATTGCAAGTCTGAAGGGATTAAGGTCATTGAACCTTTCGGACAACCAATCGACAGGTAACATTATTGACCATATGGACGAGATACAGATGTTAGAGGTTCTAGATTTATCTAGAAATCATCTTTCGGGTGAGATTCCAACAGGTCTTGCTCGTTTATCTTCTCTCAGCGTCCTAAATTTGTCATATAATAACCTGTCGGGAAGAATTCCAGTGAGCACTCAACTGCAGAGCTTCAACCCTTCATCATACACAGGAAATAATGGGCTATGTGACCCTCCTCTCGAAAAGTGCCATGGGGATGGTGTTGATACTCAACAAAGTGAAAATGAAGATGAAGGCGAAGATGAAGATTCAACTAAGGAGTTCCAATCATCCATAGTAATTGGTATTATTACTGGTCTATGGGGAGTTTTTATCATTTTGCTCAAAGGTTCATGGAGGAATGCCTACTTTAGGTTGCTCCAAAACACATTCGATTGGGTTTACGTCATATCGCGTGTGTATATGGCAAGATTAAGGAGGAAGCTAAGTGATTGATGTGATGCTAGTCATTATGTTGGGTTTGTTTCACAAATATGTATTTGTAATATTAGAGAAATTATTTGTTAATGCTAAGCTTGACGTTCTTTTTATATTCTCCAAGTTCTTTAAGGATTTCAGAAGCCTTTAACAAGTCCTGAGATACAATCAGATAATTTTAGTTCTTCGCATATTTGGTAATGTTATTCAATATAGACAAGACAACTACTTTACACACTGAAATAAAGTGTACTTTACAGGATACTAAAGACGTTTTTAATATTTAGAAAGGAATATGCCCTTAATTTTCTTTCGGAGACTATCCTGGAAAACAGTTTGTTGCAATGAATCTCCAAAATCTTGGCGAGTTGCATCATGAGCGAATCGTGTGTCAAGGGGATAAAAAAAATGTAGTGAAGTCTGGGACACCTCATTACATTGTCTTGTCCTGTGTAATATTTGCCCTAATCCTGGTAATTTATTAATTCTGGTTCACCAAAGAAGCACCCTCACGCTTTGAGAAAATTTTAATTTCCAATTAAACTATCACAGTCAAAGGCGGCTGATTTTTTTATAAGCCGACTTGACTGTGAAACCCCCTCGGACGCCTTTAACTGCCATCTGAACCATGTTCACCCTCTTCGTGAATCACCCTACCCCGCAATACCTTCTTCCCTTTCATTATGTCTTTACATATCCTTAATCCATGACTCGAGATTCATAATGTATAAAACTATCACAGAAGTATTTCTGTTTCATCACATGATCCCAAAGCACCAGATGATCCCGGAGAATCTCTTGCACACTCTCTAAAACATTCATTTGGAGATAATGAGAGATGTTTTCACGCTATAATACGCCTCACAACAAAATGAATGTAGTGCCTCAACAATAATATCCGTTTGTGCTTGCGACGCCTCAACAAAAATTGCCACATTTAATATTTTGGCAGTATTTTTATAAGCCAAAACGATAGGGCAGAGTTAACATGTGTGTGGTAATGGTCGTTAATCTAGTGCCAGTATTTTTGATGGTGTTTAAAAATAGCACCACCATCAACCATGAGACACATTTGGTGTTGAAGATTCTAAAGGGTTCTGGAAATGGCTTTGTGGAATTACATGGGATACATTGCTTGGTGGTCAATTGAACCAAATGAATTCTTAGTGCCAACGTATGGCTCCTATTTCTTTTTAATTTTTCAAATTGGACCCTAAAAGATAAAATAATTGCAATGAAGCTCCTCCCATTTCTAGATGTGCTTTACTGATGAATCAATGTATTGCAGCTCCTTTGACTTAAGGGAATGTTTCTTTCTAGATATTAAATATGTATCATTACCAAAAGTGCAAAGAAGTAAAATGATCTGATTCTCTCTCAGGAACTGCTAAATACTTTAGAAATTCTTAAAAGGCCCCGAGAAATGAATAGGGTTTCATGATTCGCATAATCATACAACTTTTACACATACTCAAACAGTAATAATACAACTGCAATAGGAAATGAATTAGCCTCTGTTACCATTGGCGCGGTTACGAGATAAATACCGTAAAATTCTAAAGTGTTACAAGGCTCTAAATTGTAGACGATAGAAATATAAGATGAACATGAACTTATTCACTTTTATGCTAAATATTACAAATACATATTTATGAAATAAACCCAGCATCACATCAACCACTTAGCTTCCTCCTAAATCTTGCCATGTACACATGCGATATGACGTAAATCCAATCAATTGTGTTTTGGAGCAACCTAAAGTAGGCATTCCTCCATGAACCTTTGAGCAAAATGACAAAAACTCCCCATAAACCGAAAACAAAACCAATTCCTATGGATATATGAAACTCCTTAGTTAGACCATCATCTTCATTTTCTTTATGTTGAGTGTCTACATCATTCCAATGACACTTTTCTAGAGGACGGCCACATAGGCCATTATTTCCGGTATATGTTGAGGCGTCAAAGGTCGTTAGTTGAGTGCTGACTGGAATTCTACCCGAAAGGTTATTGTATGACAAATCGAGGTGACTGAGATAAGATAAAAGAGCAAGACCTGTTGGAATCTCACCCGAAAGATAATTTCTAGATAAATCTAGAACCTCTAACTTGTGTATCCCGTCCAAATGCTCAATAATGTTACCTGTCAATTGGTTATTGGAAAGGTTCATTGACGTTAATCCCTTCAGACTTGCAATCTCTTGAGGAATGTTTCCAACTAGTTTATTACTTGAGAAGTCGATGGTCCTATGAAACCCAAGATTCTTTTTGAACTCATACTCTTGTCCCTTCCATTGGAAATTCAGATTATCCATATAGTCACCCTGAATAAAAGCACGGACAGCAACGAATGCTAGATAATTAAATACAACACTTGGTGATTTACCTTCAGAGTCAACCATGGAAGTTAAACTGTTCAAGCAATGTGGTATTTCGCCAGTGATATCATTTTGAGACAGGTCCAAGATTTGAAGTTGGGGAAGATGGCAAATGTATTGAGGTATGTCTCCGTGAAACTTGTTTGATTTAATGCTTAGAAGGACTAATTCCATCATTTGCGACCCTAACCAAGTTGAAATATCACCTCTCAGTTTATTTATTCCAATCTCAACGACTTTTAATTGCACACAATTCTTTAACGATGAAGGAATTTCACCAACTAAAGAATTGTTACGCAAGTGTAGTGATTGAAGTCTATACAGATTGCCGAGAGATTCTGGAATTTGACCAGAAAAATTATTATTTCCGAGTTTGAGTATGGCCAAGAATGACATATTCGTCCAACAACTGGGAATATTTCCTGAAAACATGTTGTCTGAGAGATCAAGAGAACCCAACAGGTCATTGTTGTTTACACATAAAAAAGAAATCGACCCCACAAACTTATTTTTGGATAGATGCAATACTATTAAATTAGGGGGTATGGATAATATTGGACCTGAAAAGTTATTTGAACTTAAATCGATTTGAGGATAGCCATGAAATTTTTTCGAAAATGCCGGCATTTTATCACCACTGATCCCGTTGTATGACAAATTTAAAAAACTTAATCTAGGAGAGAGATCCCAAAACCCATTAGGCAAAGTATCTGAAATACCACCAAAAGAAAGATCAAGTTCTGAGAAATTACTTTGTGTTCTAAGCCATTCCGGAAAATGAGGGCCCATAATGCAATCTGCAAGTCTTATCACTTTAAGCTGGAAGACAGGAACCCACTCAGAGCTCACATTCAAAGTGAGTGAATTATACGACAAGTATAATTCTTTTAAGTTAAAGAGTCTGGAGAAGTGAGTTTCAGAGATATTGCCTTCCAGAAAATTAGCTGCGAGATCCAAAACTTCAAACCTAGAAAGTTGTCCAATACCTTCAGGGATCATTCCTCTTAATCTATTGTTGCTCAGGTGCAATTCTTTGAGGTATGAAAATTCTTTGAGATTGGAAGGTAACTCAGTAAATTGATTACCTCTTAAGGACAATTTTCTTAAGGATGAAAATCTTGTTAAATGAGTCAGTGACCCGTAAAATTGATTTCCATCTAAGTTCAAATTTTCCAATGACTTCTCTGTGTTCCTAGATAATTTTTGTAAAAATTCAGGAAAGGACTCGCTTAGATTACGGTTATAAGATAAATCTAGTGAACGCAAATGATTTAGATTTGAAAAGGATTTTGGAATCTTTCCTTGAAAACGATTGTAACCCAAATGAATATCTTTTAGAGAAGTCATTTCCCCGAAAGCATTAGGAATTTGACCTTCCAAATTATTATTTTCAAGGTCTACGCTAACAAGGTGTTTACTTATGTTAAACAACCAATAATATGTTGAGGAATTAGTAAGGCTATTGGAAGATAAATCAAGGATGGACAAAGATTTGAAAGAAGACGCGTTGTGTGGAAGACCAAATGATGAAACAGGTATAGTATGACCTATATCACAGCTATGTAAGTGCAATTCCTCTAGGTTTGGGAGATCAAATATAACTTGCATCCAGTTAGTTACACTATTCATGGACATACCTGACAGGTCAAGTTTTCGTAAAAACTGAAGTTGAGAGAGCCATTCAAGATTATTTCCTGCAGGAGTACTATAGGCAAGGCTAAGAGTCTGTAGGCTGGTAAGGTTACCAAGCTGATGAGCGACTATGCCATTGACGCGAGCATAATCAAGATTCAGATACGTCAATTTGTAGAGGGAACCGATGATTTCTCCCGTTTTATTGTTCCCAAAATTATTGTAGCTGAGATCTAAATAACAAAGATGGTCTAATTCAGCTAAAGAATGACTAAGTTCACCTCTCAATCGTCGATAATCAGAATCTGAATGAAGATCAAGACCAATGACATGACCGGTTTTGTTGCTGCATTTGACACCCCACCATTCACAGCATTCTTTGTCATCCTCAGAATTCCCCCATGAAGAGAGAATATCATAATTATCTACGAGACCTTGCTTAACTTTTAGAAGAGCTTCTCGTTCCCTATCGATGCACCTAAATGTAGCATCACTAAGTTTTGAATGTAATGAAAGGACAAGAAGAAATAATAGACATAATAGTACAAGAAATCTATTGTTATCCATGATGAGAGATTGAAAAAGAAAGAGTGTTTTAGTTTTGGGACCTTCTTTTTGTTTTGCTATTTTAGCCAAAGTGATCATCAAATTTATAATGCTACTAATGACCCACATTAATTGAGTACTTCGTGATCATGATTTTTAAAATCATCCAAGCATGAATGAATTGACTTTTCTTCATCTTTATGGAAGAAGACTAGTCTGATTGTGGGGATAGCTTAGTGATGTAAATAGCCACTAACTGAAAACAATTTATTGAAAAATTTATTAAACATTTTTTAATAAGATTTTTTATTAATAATAATTTTGATAAAAATATTTATATATATATATATATATATATATCTTTTTTAAGGTAATTAGAGAGAAATGCCTCATTAATTAGGCTTCTAATTTTTTTAAGCCTCTAAGTTTTTTATTTAGAGATAAATGCCTTCTTAATTAACTAATTAGAAAAAAAACTCCCCTTAATTATTTATTTTCCCTTTTTACCCAATATAAATACTACTTATTATAAACTAGGTAATTAGTTCCCCAATTATTAGCTCACACACTCACACACATTCTCTCTCTCTATATTTCTCTCTCTCTCTCCAGTTCTCTCTCCTGTAACGGTTTTCTCCATCTCCATTGATGAGCTACGAAGCTCACTAACACTCACCAAGCTCACTCACGAAGATTCCTCGGTTTTTTCTTCTTCTGTAAAGGTAAACTAACATCTATTCTATCTCTCACGCTCTCTATCTCTCTCGTCTCTGTTTTTTTTTATTTTCTTTTTAAAATTTTTGATTTCATTTTGTTGTTTTACTGATTTGCAGGTTTGATTTTCTGGATATACGTATACATGTGTATGTATTTTCTATTTTGAAAGCATTTTGATTCACTTTTTCATCCTACTTTGCAACTTGAAGCAATTCTACTGTTTTGAAGGTTTTTCTCTTCTAATTGCTTGTTTTGTTATGATTTTGTGTTTATATTCTTACTTTTGTTCATATTTTGCTTTGATGTTTGCAAATTTTTGTGTTTAAGATCTTTTTGTTATGATAATGTGTTTACATTCTTCATTTCTTCATATTTTGCCTCTTTTTCTGTAAATTCTGTGTTATATTCTTCATTTTTTTCATATTTTGCTTCTACATTGCTAAATTCTGTGTTTAAACTATTTTAATCGCAGTAAATTGTGTGTTTGAGTTGTAATTCTGTGAAGAGGTTTGTGCAGGCGCATAATTCCATGTTTTAAACATGGAATTCCATGTTTTATACAGTATGAAGCTGTATGAAACATGGAATTCCATGTTTAAAACATGGAATTTTGCTGATTCACATTTTCATCCTACTTTGCAACTTGAAGCATTTCTACTGTTTTGAAGGTTTTTCTCTTCTAATTGCTTGTTTTGTTATGATTTTGTGTTTATATTCTTAGTTTTGTTCATATTTTGCTTTGATATTTGCAAAATTTTGTGTTTAAACTCTTTTTGTTATGATAATGTGTTTACATTCTTCATTGCTTCATATTTTGCCTTATTTTCTGTAAATTATGTGTTATATTCTTCATTTTGTTCATATTTTGCTTCTACATTGCTAAATTCTGTGTTTAAACTGTTTTAATCGGAGTAGAGTGTGTGTTTGAGCTTTAATTCTGTGAAGAGGTTTGTGCAGTCGCAGAATTCAATGTTTTAAACATGGAATTCCATGTTTAAAACAGTATTAAACTGTATGAAACATGGAATTCCATGTTTAAAACATGGAATTCTGCGACTGCACATAATTTTTTCTCTTTTCTACTTCTTCCTTTGTTTGTGTTATTGTATTCTAGTACTTATGTCATGACTTGTTTTCTGCAGATGGTTATGGTTGTAGTAAAGTTCGGTTCTCAACGTTATATGCGTTCGTTTGATCTTTTCCGACTCTCGATTCTGTTTTCGATTACGTGTTTCCACGATCCCAAGTAGCATACATTTGGTAGTCACAAAGTTTTGGTTCTGAAAAGCAACCGTTTGAGTCAACTAATCAGTCACGTCGGTCAATGCCAAAAATTGTCAAGTTGCTTTATGATTATTTTTTATGATCATTATATTCTTGTAATAGTTGTTTAATATTCACTGGTTTAACGATTTTTACAGTTTCTATTGTTATGTTTTGGATCCTTTTTGTTTTTATATTGTGTTGTGCTTCATTCCTTTATAATTATTATCTTTCTGTATAGGTTTCGATTCGAGTAGCTTAACTTGTTAGTGTGCAGGTTAGTAAATTTTCATGTTCCAAACATGGAATTTCATGTTCCAAACATGGATTTCCATGTTTCAAACATGGAATTTCATGTTTTCAAACATGGAATTTACATGTCATTTTAATGTGTTGCGGATTTCGCCTGTTTTTTTGAATTTTTTGTTGGTATCAGAACTGTTCTAATCAAATCCTTCACAATATGAAATACTAATCAATTTCCATTTCTAATCAAATCCTTCATAATACTTAATAAATTAACAAGTCATTTTAAACATTATATTCTAAAACATTCCAAAATAAGTACAATTAAATACGAAATACTCTTTTCAATATAATAATAAAAACGTCAACACATTCATCAATATTCTTTTAGATAACTGATTCTTTGATCTTTGTTTTTGCTGAACTGCATATACACCCTTCAATGAACATAATCCACTGAGGGGCTGCTCATCACTTAGAAAAGCTAGTAGTTATTCCTTTTCACTGCTTGTATCTTATCATCTTCTTGTTCATCAGTAAATCTTCTTCTTGGAGGCATTTTTACTTGTATTTACACAAACTCCAACCACAAGAAACAAATTAGTAGTCTTGACTTGATAACTTTTCTTCTTGGTGCCATTTTCACCTGTTTTTACACAAACTCCAAGCACAAGAAAACATATTAGTAGCCTGAATTGAGTTAATTCCATGTTTAATACAGTTATCAAAACATGGAATTTCATGTTTAATACAATTATCAAAACATGTAATTTCATGTTTTGATAAATGTATTAAACATGGAATTCCATGTTTAATACAGTTACTAACAACATTCTGCAGAATTCTGTATTATGCAGTAATTACACTATAAGGTCCCTAAACTACACATTCTATCTATAATACAGTTATCAACACATGGAATTTAATGATTTGATAACTGTATTAAACATGAAATTATATGTTTAATACAGTTACTAAAACATTCTGCTGAATTCCATATTATGCAGTAATTACACTACAAGGTCACTAAACTACACATGATGTCTATAATACAGTTTTCAAAACATGTAATTTCATGATTTGATAACTGTATTAAACATGGAATTCCATGTTTAATACAGTTACGAAAAACATTGTGCATAATTCTGCATTATGCAGTAATTGCATTTTAGGTTCCTGTTTAACACATTATTCACATTTTATGACTCTAATCCATTTTCGTTCATGTTGATCACAGTAAATTGAACACATTCATCAAATAATCCTATTTTAAACCCTAGAAACCCAAGAAATGTGTAAGAAATCAAACAAAATCAACATGAATCACACAAAAACAGTTTCTAATCCAAAAAACACTTTCGAAAACCTCAAAATTAACATAAAAATAGGATTATATTTTACTTACTTATGGGTTTGTTTTGGATTCTGGAGTCTAATCTTTAGTTTGATCGATAGATGTTGCTTCCTAGTTTGCTCGCCGGAGTATAGTATCTCTTTCTTGTTCACCGTCGCCGCCGTTCGCCGCCGATTCTTCTCCTGCTCTCAAAGACCTTTCGTGTGTGTGGTGTGTCTGTTTGTGTGCCGTGTATGTATAATTGTTTTGTTTTGTTTTGTTTTGTTTTATACTTTAATAACTGTTAAAATATCTAACTTCTTTTTCTTTTTTTTTTAATTATCATTTGTAAGGGTATTTTGGGGTGAGGCTGTTTTCTATAAAATGTCTTATTGGGGGCACCTTTTTTTAAATATTTTTTCTAATAGGCATTTCTTTCTAATTGTCTCATCTTTTTTTAGCCATTTATACATAAATACTTATTAAAAAAATTGTTTGATAAAAACATCCTCTAATAATATTATTTATTAAAACATCATTTGACAAAAATATCTTTATACAATCTTTTTTAACTCTATTACTTATCTAAATTTAACCACCCTATTACAACTTTCCACCACCACTACACCACCACCACCACCACCTACCACCGCCACAACCACCACCACCACCTTATTACTACCACCACCACCACTACTTTATTACTACCACCACCACAACAACCCCCACCACCACCACCACAACCACCACCGCCACCACCACAACCACCTTAACCACCATCACTACCATCACCACTTACTACTAATATATCACACGCGCGCGTCTGTGAATGTTATTTAAAAATCGTCATAATTAATTCTAACAAAATTAAGAAAATAAAAAAATTGCATATTTGGATAAATCAAATTAATATTTATGTCTATTATTCTTTGATTTTTTTGAATTTTAGAATAATATCAACTATACACTCAAGTGAACAATATGATCTAGTAGCTGAGTTCAAATAAAATACGAGATTTTGCATGAGAATTTTGTTCATCTGAGTCCTTTATAAAACGTTGAACCATAAAAGTTACATAAAAGCGATTGATTATTCCGATCCAATGTTATTGCATATGCAGATAAAAATATCATGCTCGAACATTTTTACCCCTTCTTTTAGATTGAATCTCTCTTAGCTGCTTCGAGGAGGATTTAAGAACAACTTTATCCCTTTTTGCTGACGACTCATGAACATCTTCAAGCTATTTTCATCACTCTCGTGCAATATCTAATTTCTTGAGGCACCTTCTTTGCAAATAACGTTTCTTTTACCGTTCAAAGACATCATAAAAGTAGGGATTAATGTAACATTCTGTTAGATAACTGATTCTCCCAAAAGCTTAAGCTATCAGGAGAGGAGGGGTTATCTTATACATTATATTTTGAGTATTACATGCTCAATACGCCCCTCACGTGGAAGCTGGTTATCTTATACATTATATTTTGAGTATTACATGCTCAATACGCCCCTCACGTGGAAGCTAGATTCATGTCATTTTTTTGCATGTCTAGTATTTCCTACGTGAATTTTTATATTGGCTGACGACGGCAAGACTCGAACCACCAACCTCTTATGGATTTGGGCTCTGATACCATGTTAGACAACCAATTCTTTCAAAAGTTTAACCTGTCAAGAGGGGTTATCTTATACATTATATTTTGAGTATTACATGCTCAATACATTCCACTGCTAAAACTAATGAATCTACACAAACTTCATGAGTTTCGGGAGTGATTTGAGTTATTGAGTGTAGATCATGTACTAAATTGCAAATCCTGATAGCTCTAATCTCACATTCTTAAAGGTTTATTAGTTGAACATAATCAAAATATTAAACTGAAAATTTTCTGGAACCTTCTGTTTTGACTGAATTTGAACCTTTTCCTTTTATAGTTAAGGTTAGATAACAAACTTATTCCTTTTAACAAATGTCCTCTTAAAAAATCACGAGACACATGTAGTCTAATATTCTTGCCACTAATTTATAACCCTCCAGAATTTCTTTGACACCGTACATAATTAATCTTCAAATTGCTGATTAAACACATTACAAAATGAATTTCATGACATGTTTTCAAGAAATCTTCCCAATTGTTTGACGGATATGACATTCTTGGCCAACCTCAATCTTCGGCATAATAATGTTCTAGTCAAATTCCAAAATCTCTCGGCGATCTAAAGAGTCTTAAGCAGGGGTCCAAGGCGAACTTTTAAAAATGGGTCTTCAAAAAATCTTATGTGTTTATAGATGATTTTTTTTTACTTAAGTTAATTAAACAATTTTTATTAAAAACAAAAAAGATAGACTAATATTTTTTATTTGAATTGGAATAAAATTTGGTTTTTTTATATAAAAAAAAAAGGTATACTATATATAAAATAAAAAATCGGGGCCCTAAAAGTTATAAGAATTCACTACAAAAAATAGTATCTTTAGCGGCAAAAAGTTTAACACTAAAAATCTTAATTTTGCCGCTAATAGTCGTTATTTGTCGTCTCTATAAGTTCGTCGCTAAAGATACCTTTAGTAGCAAATTATTTGTTTTTGCCTCTATTAACTTTATCTTTAGCGGCAAATATTGCCGCTAAAAATATAATTAGAGGCCATTTTGATTTTTAAAAATATTATTAGAGGTCATTTTAGTTGTTTCCGCAATAATTTCGTCGCTAATGCTACTATTTCTTGTAGTGATTGAGGGGGGCCAAGACCATGGCTTGGCCTCCCCTCAGGATTGGCCCTCTCCAGTCACTACACTTGCATAGCAATTCTTTGGTTGATAAAATTTCTTTATCCTTACAAAATTGCACGCAATTAAAAGTGATTGATATTGGAGGAAATAAGTGAGAGGTGATATTTCGAGTCAGATAGGGCCACATCTAATGGGTCTGGTCGTTCTTAGCATTAAATAAAACAAGGTTTCATGGAAACATACCTCAACATATTTGTCATCTTTCCCAAATTCAAATCTTGGACCTGTCTCGCAATGATATCACTGACAAAATACCACAACTTCACTTCCATGGTTCACTAAAATAGTTCTTGAAGTGTTGCATTTAGTTATCAAGTGTTAAATATATACAATTTATATATATGAATTATGTGAAGGTCCAATGGAAGGGACAAGAGTGCGAGTTGAAAAAAACCTTGTGTATAAAGAAATCATTGATTTTTCGAGTAATAAACTGGTTGAGAAAAGTCCTCAAGAGATTGCAAGTCTGACAGGATTAAGGTCATTGAACCTTTCCGCCAACCAATTGTCAGGTAATGTTATTGCGCATTTGGACGAGATACAGATATTCACTACTACCGCATGGGTCATTAGCGACCATCAGTACGTGAAAAAAAAACTAATACAGACCAATCTTGATGGCTATTCGTATTTTTGCTGAAAAACAAAATAAAAAAATTATAGTAATGTCTTACTACTGCAATGTTCGTCGGTAAAAATATTATATAATAAAAATATATAATAATTTCTTTACCCAATTTATTTGTGGTCTGTTCATTGTCCCCTTCTCCACCTTTTAGTGCAATTAACTTTAAATATAGCTTTTATATAAGAGGAAGGCCAGAGAAATGGGTGATTTTTTTCATTTTTTTTCATATTGGTTATATATATTTGGGTTCTTTCAATACAAAATTTAGAAATTAACTTTTGTGACTGATGACTATTTTGCTTCAAAATGTAAACTCAGTTGAAGGATTCAATGTGTTCAAGTATTCAGAATCTCATCCCGTTAATGGATAAAATGAGAAGACCGAAAATGAGATTTTAGAAGGAAAAAAGGAAATTAGAGGGTTTTCTTCCCACTCTCTTCATTCTGTGTGTGCATAAAACTCTGACCTTGTACATATATTTTTTTTTTTTGATACTTGGGTTCTAGGCTAGTTATTGCATACTCGACTAGTTTCAGAACTAGGTGTTCTAAAAGGGATTTGAACCCTGTACCTCTTGAATGAGAGACATGGTCTGGCCAGCTATCCCAACTGGTTACCTTGTACATATCTGATAGGCCATGAATGTATCCTGAGCTATGTTTTAGATGATATTTTACTGATCTATCTTAGATTTCACAGTGTTCCTGAAACAAATTGAGTATGTTATGTTATGTTTTGGGTTGTTGTTATTTCAAACTATTTGTTTACTCAAAATGCCTGAAACTAAATTATTTTCTTTGACCAAGAAACTGTTATGACTTATAGGGTCTGATAGTGCAATTTTTGTTAATATAGAGTACTATACTGCATTTTTTGATAATATTAGGATGAATAGTGCAATTTTCTTTTGTTATAGGGTCCAATAGAGCATTATCTATCATACTACGTTTTTTATGTTTCGATTTATTGTGTTTGTGGATAGTTTGTTGTCTCTATAATACAATAGAGGTTAATTTTGTATAACTATATAGAGACTTAAAATGCAATTTTCGCATAATTTAGCTTTAGATTTTTAGAGCTTTCATCCCCTTTCGCATGTTCTAAAAGTTATTTTATGGGTCAATTACCCAAGGAAACTTGAGAAAAATCAATGTGCCACTTAGGAGCTAGTCAATTCCTCTCTCCTTCTTAGAGGCCAATAAAATGTCCAATGTCATAACTACCCTTCTAGTGCATATAAGACAAAAAAATAGATTATTTCTCTCTCCTCCACTACCATTACTCTCTCTCTTCCATTACCATTAATCTCTCTCCTCCTTTATCATTTTTTCTCTCTCCTCTTTCATTAATTATCGAATATTTTCCAGCTCCGACCACAACCACCGATCACCGCCGGCCGCCTCCGGCCACCGCCGGAAAAAGTTCTGAGCGTAGAATAAAGTTCTGAGCGTAGAGTAAAGTTCTGAGCGTGGAATAAAGTTCTGAGCGTAGAGTAAAGTTCTGAGCATAGAATAAAGTTCTGAGCGTAGAATAAAGTTTTGAGCGTGAAAAAAAGTTCTGAGCGTAGAATAAAGTTCTGAGCGTGAAAATAAGTTCTGAGTCCGGGGTACTAGGCATGGAAAAAGTACTGAGCATGGGCTACTGAGCATGAAAAAAATTGATGATTATCGAAAAAAAGTTCTGAGTGTCGAAAAAAGTTGCTGAGTATTCGAATTTTTTTGTTGACTGACTTTACTGAGCATGCTCGTTTTCTCAATATCTTTACTGAGCATGCTCAGTAATTTGCTGAGTGTTTTTCGTAAAATCAGTAAAAGTGTTGAGCATTTCTCGTACAATCAGTAAAAGTGCTGAGCATTTCTTGTATAAGTGCTGAGCATTTAGACAAAAATATAGAGTTTAATACAAATATCTATTTTACATTACAAAAATAAAATTATTACATCATAATTCCAAGGAAAAAAAGAAAAAAAAAACTTGACCTGGTTTCACCCATGTGCCTAACCTTTTTTTGTGTCGTGCGTGTATTACAGTAGAGTATAAGGACTTGTAGTGCAAATTTTCCATATTTTTTGTTTTGTATAACATGTAGTGTTGTTTGATCTTGTAGGCTGAAATAACAGAATAGGTAGAACTAATGGGTAGACAATTCTTAAAAGCAAAAAACAGTTTAGATTATATGCAATAATTATTAATTATTATGAAACTACAAGTCCATGTGCACAAACCGTGTTAACTGAAAAGGAATTCCAAATCCAAGTCAACCCAGATCTGTGTAAACAATAAAAAAAAATTAATGTTCGATTCCATTAAAAAAAAAAAAAAAAGAAGGCACTGTCAATCATTTTTCACTGCAACACCATGGGTAAAATGCTGTTGTGTTTCTTCTTCGCTGCAACACCGGAATCGTCCTTCTCCGCTGCAATGGAGTCCAAGTCCGGCGAACTTTCCTGCCCAGAACCAACGATGAACTCCATGGTGCAGTGAGCAGCGGCGAGCTCCGACGCGGGACCCAGAAAGCTAAAACTTCTCGGAGTGATCTTCACAGGCATGGTTCGCTGGGCTCTTCAACGGATGAACAAAATACAGTCCTTTAAACATCATAAACCAAGTCGAGCCATCTCCGTTCTTCATGGCATGTTCTCTTCTCGCGGAGCTGGTGCCGCCCTGCTCAGAAGATCTTTGGACTATACGCTATAGATCTCGAACAGATGGTGCCATCGGCTGAGCCAAGATTCTAACAGATCTCATCATCCATGGCTTCAAACAAAACCAGCACGAGGTGGCAGCTAAATCGGCGTGGCAGATCGAGGTGGAAACTGGATCGGCAATGGTGAGATTATTAGTGAAAGGAGAGGTTAGAAAACTCAGTAATAGAAAAGCTACGGGCGTGAGAAAAGAGAGAGAGAAAGAGATAGGTTAGGTTTGAGTTATTTTTTTAGAGTTAGAATTAATTGTAAAAAAGTTATTATATATAAGATATAAAAAAGGATAGAAAAGTAATTAGGATTTTGTCTTATAGTGTTAAATTTAGTTTGTGGCCTTTAGTAAGAAGAGCCAAAAGAGGCGGTCTTGTTAGGTCACGGTGTAGTGATTTCAAGACTCTTTGGGTAATAATCTCTTATTTTAAATGTTTTGAATTGTTGCGTTTATGGATATTTTGTTATATCTATGATAAATTAGAGATTAATTTTGTATAATATAAAGGCTTTTACTATAATTTCAATATGTTATTGAAACATTGAGAAGCTTTTAAATTTTTGTAAAATATATATTCTTTAAAATACATTTTAATGTGGAGCAATGGTTCTATAAGTTTGACGATCACTCTTGACTTTTTGGGCGCTATTGGGAAGAAATAGACTTAGAAGAAATTGCTTTCCTTTTGTTGACTGACTTGACACGTGACAACTTCTCATTAGCCATTAGGGTGAGTTGGTAAGAATTTACTTTTATATTCTTACTAGGGATCCACGTGAACTGAAAGAAGAAAAAGGTTTTCGTCTCTTGCTAAAAGTTATGTGGAAAGAAAGATTAGAGGAATGGGTCCAGATAATGATAATAGAGGGAAAAACCAAGAAGCAAGAAAGAAACAACGAAATAAAGCAAGTCATTGAACCTCTATTTTCAATGTAGTACTTTTTGTTAAAAAATGACTTTTGGTCTTCTTTCTCTACGAACATGAATTACATTAAAAAAACTTTTTTTTAATACATCGAAGAGTTATTTTGGATTCAAAATTATCGATTTGGTTTGAACCTGTACCTCCTAGTAGTAGAACCAAAGCTCTTATCAGTTGTGCTTACCCCAACTGGTTATCAAACTTTTCTTTCAATCCCTAATAATATTTATGTTTGAAGTTCGAAAAAGCCCATTATAAAGTCGATTGTTACACATGGGTTAAAATGTTTTCACGGATCATTTACTAAATTCCATCAACAGTGTATCCTCGGTTTGGAGTTTGCCTAAAATACTCTAAAACTGGAAAGAGAAAAGAAGATTTTTTTGCTCGGTTTGCTTTGTATTTTCTGAGTTTGTATGAGTAAACTGAAGATGAATAATCAAGTATTATTGTAGTAGTGGGGATGGACAACCAATCTAATGACAATCAACACATATGAGCGCTTTAAAGATAATGGCCAATAACGTTTGCATGGGAGTAAAATGGATTAACATAACCGTTTGTAGGAGAAGAATATGGGTTAAAATATTATGTGATTAATAATATAAACGTTTTGAGTAATTATATATACCACCCAAAATCATACCACCCAAATGGGTTAAAATATTATGTGATTAATAATATAAACGTTTTGAGTAATTATATATACCACCCAAAATCATACCACCCAAATGTCACCCAATGACATGGCGTGAATTGGTTGGTTAGTAATGGTTAATCTATTTATTTGTGGTCTGTTCGTTGTCCCCTTCTCCACCTTTAAGTGCAATTAACTTTAGATATAGATTTTATATAAGAGGAAGGCCACAGAAATAGGTGAATTTTTTCATTTTTTTCATATTGGTTATATATATTTGGGTTCTTTCGATACAAAATTTAGAAATTAACTTTTGTGATTGATGACTATTTTGTTTCAAAATGTAAACTCAGTTGAAGGATTCAATGTGTTCAAGTATTCAGAATCTCATCCTGTTAATGGATAAAATGAGAAGACTGAAAATGAGATTTTAGAATAAAAAAGGAAATTAGAGGGTTTTCTTTCCACTCTCTTCATTATGTGTGTGCATAAAACTCTGACCTTGTACATATATATATTTTTTTTATACTTGGGTTCTAGGGTAGCTTTTGCACACTCAACTAGTCTCAGAACTAGGTGTTCTAAGAGGGATTCGAACCATGTACCTCTTGATTGAGAGACAGGGTCCTGTTGAGCTAACCCACTGGTTACCTTGTACATATCTGATAGGCCATGAATGTATACTGAGCTATGTTTTAGATGATATTTTACTGATCTATCTTAGGTTTCACAGTGTTCTTGAAACAAATTGAGTATGTTATGTTAGTTTATGGGGAGGTGTTATTTCAAACTATTTGTTTACTCAAAATGCCTGAAACTAAATTATTTTCTTTGACCAAGAAACTGTTATGACTTATAGGGTCTGATTGTGCAATTTTTGTTAATATAGAGTACTACACTGCATTTTTTGATAATATTAGGATGAATAGTGCAATTTTGTTTTGTTAATATAGGGTCCAATGGTGCATTATCTATCATACTGCGTTTTTTACGTTCCGATTTATTGTGTTTGTGTATTTGTGGATATTTTGTTGTCTCTATAATACAATAGAGGTTAATTTTGTATAATTATATAGGGACTTAAAATGCAATTTTTGCATAATTTAGCTTTAGATTTTTAGAGTTTTCATTCCCTTCCGCATGTTCTAAAAGTTATTTTTGATGTTTTGATTTATTGTGTTTATGGATATTTTGTTATATCTATGATAAATAAGAGATTAATTTTGTATAAAGAAAGATTTTTACTACAAATTCAATGTATAATTTAAAAATTGAGAAGCTTTTAAATTTTTGTATATATATATTTTTTTTAAAGCATTTTAACTTTAGATAGTCATTGGTAAAGCTTTACTAATACCTGCCACCATGATGCAGTACTCAATTAGTTAATGTGGAGTAATGGTTCTATAAGTTTGACGATCACTCTTGGCTTTTTGGGCGCTATTGGGAAGAAATAGACATAGAAGAAATTGCTTTCTTTTTGTTGACTTCTTGACAAGTAACAACTCCTCATTAGTCATTAGGGTGAGTTAGTAAGAATTTACTTTTATATTCTTACTAGGGACCAACGTAATTGAAAGAAGAAAAAGGTTTTCGTCTCTTGCTAAAAGTTATGTGGAAAGAAAAGATTAAAGGGATGGGTCCAGATAATGTGAATAGGGGGAAAACCAAGAAGCAAGAATGAAACAGCTAAATAAAGTAAGTCATTGAACCTCTATTTTCAATGTAGTACTTTTTGTTAAAAAATGACTTTAGGTCTTCTTTCTCCACGAATATAAATTACATTAAAAAAAAACCTTTTTTGTTTTTTTAATACATCAAAGAGTTACTTTGGATTCGAAATTATCGATTCGGTTTAAACCTGTACCGTCTAGTAGAACCAAAGCTCTTATCAGTTGCGCTTACCCATCAAATTTTTCTTTTAATCCCTAACAATATTTATGTTTGAATTTCGAAAAAGCCCAATCAGCGAAAAACCAAAATAATTATTGTGGTGTGGAATCCACTGTTATAAAGTCGATTGTTACAGAATGGGTTAAAATGTTTTCACGGATCATTTACTAATGTATTACCATAAAATTCCATCAACAGTGTATCCTCATATTGGAGTTTGCCTAAAATACTCTAAAACTGGAGAGAGAAAAGAAGATTTTTTTTGCTCGGTTTGTTTTGTATTTTTATGAGTTTGTGTGTGTATACTGAAGATGAATAATCAAGTATTATTGTAGTAGTGGGGATGGACAACCAATCTAATGACAATCAGCACATATGAATGCTTTAAAGATAATGGCCAATAACGTTTGCATGGGAGTAAAATGGATCAACATAACCGTTTGTAGGAGAAGAATATGGGTTAAAATATTATGATTAATAATAAAAACGTTTTATCATGAACACCAAAACTAAACAATACCATAAATTAAAGAGTAAATTTCCTTTTTGTTCTTCAAGTATAGTCCAGTTTCGTAAATATTATTCGAAATTTTGAAGTTGTCCAATTAATCTTCCAACTTTGTTTTTGGCCTAATGTTAGTCCTTGAGTAGTATTCAATCGGTTAAGTATGATATGATATGGTAATATTCTCTAAAATTAAAATAAGCATGCGTGAGAAACTCAATTACAAATACAATGTTAAAAATGGGAACCAAAAAAAAAGTATAAGAACCATCTGATGTGGGACAGTGAGTGACTGACAAGTCCACATAGACGGCAAGAAAGAGTCCGCTATTTGCCACTTTTTGAGTCATGATCCATTTTCCAAATGAAATTACTACGATGTAGTACTCAACTGATGTGGAGAATTATAAGTATAAATTAGATGAGTACATGCTAAAGAAAAACCAAGTCTTCAAACTAAAACACTCCTTCTTCTATCTCTCAATCATGGATAATAATAGAGTTTATATACTTTTATGGCTATTGTTTCTTTTTTATCTTTCATTATATTCACAATTTAGCAATGCTACATTTAGGTGCATTGAGAAGGAACGAGAAGCTCTTCTTAAAATTAAGGAAGGTTTCATAGATAACTATGATATTCTCTCTTCATGGGGGAGTACTGAGAATGACAAAGAATGCTGCAACTGGTGGGGTGTTAAATGTAGCAACAAAACCGGTCATGTCATCGCTCTTGATCTTCATGCGGATTCGTATTATCAAAAATTGAGAGGTGAGATTAGTCATTCTTTAGCTGAATTGGATTATCTTTGTTATTTAGACCTCAGCCACAATGACTTCGTAAGAAGTGTCACGGGAGAAGTAATCGGTTCCCTGTACAAATTGACGTACCTGAATCTTGATAATTCTCGCGTTCATGGCATAGACGCTCATCAGCTTGGTAACCTCACCAGCCTGCAGACTCTTAGCCTTGCTTGGATTGCTCCTGAAACAAATAATCTTGAATGGCTTTCTCAACTTAAGCTTTTACGGAAACTTGACCTGTCAGGTATGTCCATGGTTAGTGTAACTAACTGGCAACAAGTTATTTTTGATCTTCCAAACCTAGAGGAATTGCACTTACATCACTGCGATATCGGTCTCTTTATACCTTCCCCACTTGTTTTTCTAAACAACTCATCTTCTTCCAAATTTTTGTCCATTCTGGATCTATCTTACAATAGCCTAACTACTTCATCAGCATATAATTGGTTGTTTAACATTAGTCAGAATCTTGTTAGTATAGACCTATCAGATAATCATTTGGAAGGTCCAATTCCTAATTATTTTGGGGAAATGTCTTCTCTTGAAGATATTTTTCTCAATAAAAATAATTTGCATGGCAATATTCCTAGATCTTTTTCAAATTTAAGTCATTTGCGCTCACTAGATTTATCCTATAATCCTAACCTAAGAGAGCCCTTTTCTGAATTCTTACAAAAATTGTCTAAGACCACTGAGAAGTCACTGGAAATTTTATACTTAGATGGAAATCAATTTAACGGGTCATTGACTCATTTAACAAGATTTGCATCCTTAAGAAAATTGTCTTTGAGAGAAAATCAATTTACTGACTTACCTTCCAATCTATATGTGTTCTCATCCCTTAAAGAACTATACCTGAGCAATAATAGATTAAAAGGAACGATCCCTGAAAGTATTGGACAACTTTCTAGGCTTGAAGTTTTGGATCTCGCTGCAAATTTTCTGGAAGGCACAATATCTGAAGTTATTTTTTCCGGACTCTCAAGCTTAAAAAGATTATACTTGTCGTATAATTCACTCACTTTGAATGTGAGCCGTGAGTGGGTTCCAGTCTTCCAGCTTGAAGTGATAAGACTTGCAAATTGCAGAATGGGTCCTCATTTTCCGAAATGGCTACAAACTCAAAGTAATTTTTCAGAACTTGATCTTTCTTTTGGTGGTATTTCAGACACATTGCCTAATTGGTTTTGGGATCTCTCTCCTAGATTAAGTTTCTTAGATCTGTCTTACAACGAGATCAGCGGTGACAAATTGCCGGAAATTTTACACGTTTTTCGTGGCTTTCTTCAAATAGATTTAAGTTCAAATAACTTTTCTGGTCCAATATTATCCATACCCCCTAATTTGTTATCATTGGATCTCTCCAAAAATAATTTTGTGGGGCCGATATCTTTTCTGTGTGCCAATGCTGAGTTGAGATATCTTGACCTCTCAGACAACATGTTTTCAGAAAATCTTCCCAACTGTTTGTCGAATATGACATCGTTGTGCGTACTCAATCTCGCGAACAATGTCTTTTCGGGTCGAATTCCAAAATATTTGGGCAATCTGAGGAATCTTCAATCACTACACTTGCGTAACAATTCTTTGATTGATGCAGTTCCTTCGTTTAAGTATTGCGCGGAATTAATGGTAATTGACATTGGAGGTAATAAGCTGAGAGGTGATATTTCAACTTTGATTGGGTTGCCAATGATTTCTAGTTTAGTCGTTTTAAGCATTAAATCAAACAAGTTTCAGGGAAACATACCTCATGACATTTGTTATCTTACCCAACTTCTAATTTTGGACCTGTCTCAAAATGATATCACTGGCACAATACCAAATTGCTTGAACTACATTCAGTCTATGGTTGACCAAAGTAGATCATTTGGAAGCGTTGAATATTTTTATCGAGTTGTTTCATTTGATCATGCTTACACTCCACGTGAATATATGGATTATGCGAAGGTCCAATGGAAGGGGCAAGAGTATGAGTTCAAAAAGATTCTTGGGTTTCAAAGGACCATCGACCTTTCAAGTAATAAACTAGTTGGAAACATTCCTCAAGAGATTGCAAGTCTGAAGGGATTAAGGTCAATGAACCTTTCCAATAACCAATTGACAGGTAACATTGTGGAGCATTTGGATGAGATACAAGTGTTAGAGGTTCTAGATTTATCTAGAAATCATCTTTCGGGTGAGATTCCAACAGGTCTTGCTCTTTTATCTTCTCTCAGTGTCCTCGATTTGTCATACAATAACCTGTCGGGTAGAATTCCAGTCAGCACTCAACTGCAGAGCTTTGACACCTCAATATATACCGGAAATAATGGGCTATGTGGCCCTCCTCTAGAAAAGTGTCATTGGAATGCTGATGACACTAGTGAAAATGAAGATGAGGTGGCAACTAAGGAGTTTCATATATCCATCGTGATTGGTTTTATTTGCGGTCTATGGGGAGTTTTTGTGATTTTGCTCAAAGGTTCATGGAGAAATGCATACTTCAGGTTGCTCCAAAACACATATGATTGGATTTACGTCATATCTCACGTGTACATGGCTAGATTAAGGAGGAGGCTAAGTGGTTGAGTTTGTTTTATAAATATGTATTTTGTAATATTTAGCATATAAATCTATTCATGGGCATATTTCCTCTTGAAGTTGTATTGTTACTGTTTGAGTACAGATCAAACTAATTGTATGTTTATGAAAAACATGAAACTGTTCACTTCTCGAGAATAATATGGAAATAATTTTATCTTAGTCAAGGTAATTTTCCAGAACCTTCTCCGACTAGGCTGTACCTAAGACACGGGTCTTAATCTTTAATTTCCCTTAAAATATCTAACACTTTTTTCGTTTTTTTGTTTAAATACATGCCCTCATTGTAAATTACTCCACTTACCCATCTCTTCCACCTCCACCTCCACAGCCATAACTGCCAATAACTATTAATGGAGATAGTTCCAAACACAGAGAGAAAAGTGTGAAAAGTCCCTCTTTTTCCGTGAAAAACATGCTGCTAGTGAATTTGATCCCAGGGTGGTTTCTTTTGGCCCGTAGCACCATGGGATTAACAGTCTCCAAGAAATGAAGGATGTGGCATTTTTTCAAACTAAAGTTCTACAGATATTCCCAAAGTTTCGAGAAGCTTATGTTGAAAATTCTACAATGCAATACAGGGTTGATTATCTAAGTTTGATGATAGTCTATGATGGGTGTCTGCTACTAAACTTCGTGTCATGGAGATTCAAATCTAGAATGGAGTTTCTTTGCAAGTAATATTTTTCTTACAAATTTATAACTTTAGTGAATTATTTGTATCAATAAGTGATTTATTTTGTTTTTGTATATATATAATTATTATATAATTGTTGTCATGTATCTACTTTATACATTTTTAATTTGTTGCATTGCCATACAAAGTATATCGTATTGGTGTGACCGTACTTAAGCAACATCACTAACAGCTCTACTCGTTTGGAATTCGTTTGAAGTAGTGATATGTTAAAAGCCTAGACAAATGAAGGTGAAGATTAAGATTCAACTAAGGAGTTCAATTTATCCATATTAATTTGTTTTATTTGTGGTTTATGGGGAGTTTTTGTCATTTTGCTCGAAGGTTCATGGAGGAATGCCTACTTTAGGTTGCTCCAATACACATTTGATTGGATTTACGTCATATTGCGTGTGTATATGGCAAGATTAAGGAGGAAGATGAGTGGTTGATATGATGCTAGTCATAATGTTTGGTTTGTTTCACAAATATGTATTTGTATATTAGCATATAAGTTTGTAATAAAAGAGAATAATTTTATGTTTCAATCTTATATTATTGCACAAAAAATATTAAGAATTCTGTTTCTTGTCTATCGCACCTTGAGAAATAATTTGTCTAGGTGAAGCATGAACCTCTGTTCATTTCTCGAATCCTTTAGGAATTTCCGAAATCTTTAGAAGCTCCTGGAGATGGAATCATTTAATTCTAATTAGTTCTTCGCATTTTTGGTAATGAAATTTTATATATGACAACTCTTTTACACAGGCGAAACCAATTGCATTTTGCAGATGATTAAACACATGTTTGATATCTAGAAAAAAACATGCCCTTAATATTATTTCGGAGTCCATCATGAGCGGAACGCGGATCAGGGAGTCAAAGAAACACGGTCAAAGGTGGCTGTCTTTTTTTTCTTATAAGTCGAATCTGCTTATAAAACCATCTCTGCCTTTGCTAAATTTTTGAAAGACTCTTAAGAAGATTAAAAAAAAAAAAAGACACACGTTTTTTTACAACCTTAGGTTACTCGCATTTCCTTCTTTACAGCAAGAAAACAAACTTATGACCCAACAAAGAGGCACGCATTATACTCACGTAAAAATAAGGTCAGGTAAAGTTTATCCCTTATACGAGGAAAAGTAGAAATAGATTAGATTAGGTTGAGTAGTCAAGTCGATTCAGCAAATTTTCTAAAGGATTATTCACGTTTTTGCAATATAATTTCTGATATTTATTTGTCGGTATATTTTCATTTAATTATTTTGTATTCTATGTGCATCTTGAATGCTGTTTTGTTTCGACTCTAAGTCTAAGTCAAGTCTACTCACTATACAAAGCCTATAAACATTGACTCATTCTGTGTCAGTTCAGATTGTCCACACACATGCTGAGAAAACATTGCCAGCATGGACCCCACAAATTGATGTCTAACAATTGATGTTTCGTGCTCATTAACTGAGTCTAAGGCTGTTCGAAATTCACCACATTATGCCTTCAATCCACTTTTTCCATGGTTCTGAATTTTCTGTGTTATAGCTCCGAGTCGCTCGTCCACGTTAAAACCTAGATAAAGTAATACGAATATTCTTCAGAAATTCAAGTGTTTCTTCATTACTGGCACCATAGCCCGATATAATTCCTTTCTTTTGTAAGGAAATTAAATCATATACAGATTGAAGACGATACATCAAAATTCTTATGTATTGAGAGTAAGAAAAAGCACCAATTCCAATCTCATAACCTAAAATATTCGGAATCAAAGAGTCGCTATAGTAGGAAATATTCAGCACAGGAATCTCGAGGGTTGGACATACATAACGCGAATAAATCTGAACCAGAATTTGTTAGGTTTAAATGGATTCCCCTTTTTTTCCATCTCTGTAATCGAAATGGGGAAATGAGACACCTATCTCTGTTGAAATTTAATTCTTTCCCCCAGAAGTTTACCTTGAACTGCATAGAGAATATGCGGAGGTTCCTCCTCTCGAGGCTCGTACTCTTGATCATGTAAGAATGCCACCTCCTTTATATACTTATGAATCAGATCCCCATAGGATGACCATATCTAAGATCATGTAAAAATTCAAGAATCCACACAGGTAACTGATTTTCTAATGGAAAAATGTCTTGGATAATTACAGTAAAACTTGTAAAGAAACTCTATTTCAGATTTGACTCTCCCTGACATGAAGTTAGTAGCAGACACCAATCATATACTATCATTAAACTCAGATAATCATCCCTGTATTGCGCTGTAGAATATTTGACATCAGCTTCTCGAATCTTTGGGAATATCGGTAGAACTTTAGTTTGGAAAAATGCTACATCCTTCATTTCTTGGAGACTGTTAATCCCATGGTGGTACGGCCTGAAATAAACCACTCTTGGATCAAATTCAAAAGAAGAATGTTTTTCACGGAAGAAGTGGGACTTTTCGCATTTTTCTCCCTGTGTTTGGAACTATCTTCATTAATAGTTATTGGCGGTTATAGCTGTGGAGGTGGAGGTGGCGGTAAAGGTGGAAGGGATGGGTAAGTAAAGTACTGTTATGATGAGGACATGTATAAATAGAAATTACCTAAGACTAAGTCCCGTGTCTTAGGTACACCCTAGTCCAAGAAGGTTCTGGAAAATTACCTTGACAAAACTAAAATTATTTACATATCATTCTGGAGAAGTGAACAGTTTCATGCTTTTCATAAACATACAATTTATTTGCTCTGCACTCAAACAGTAACAATACAACTACAAGAGGAAATAAATCAGCTGACTAAGAGAAAAATCCCGTAAATAGATTTATATGCTAAATATTACAAAATACATATTTATAATACAAACTCAACCACTTAACCTCCTCCTTAATCTTGCCATGTACACATGAGATATGACATAAATCCAATCATATGTGTTTTGGAGCAACCTAAAGTATGCATTTCTCCATGAACCTTTGAGCAAAATCACAAAAACTCCCCATAGACCGCAAATAAAACCAATCACAATGGATATATGAAACTCCTTAGTTGCCATCTCATTTTCATTTTCAGCATTCCAATGACACTTTTCTAGAGGAGGGCCACATAGCCCGTTAATAGGAGTTGGATGGTCACCCGGAAGGGGTGTCTAATTTTTGAAACACCATATAAATGTCTAGTATGCGATAGTGATTTTGACAGGCTTGCCTAACTAGATAGTCATTATGGTTTGAGATTAACCACCGTTCATTGCGCAGCGTCCCCTTACCTAAGTACCCTTGGTAATTTTTAGGTCGCCACCTAAGTTCACCCGAAAGGGGGTTAGGAAGAATATAGAATCCTGACTACTTACTTTAAAAGTTTTAATCACCCTTATAACTAGTAGAATAAATAGAAGGATAAGTGCATACACGCAAACCTGAGCTTTATCTCTCATATTATTGTTACATCTTTATTTATTTGCATTAGTCTTTAGTTTAATCATATTCTCTTCAATTATTCATATTTACTTTTATTAACTTTTAATTTCTTGAAACTAATTCTTACTACAATTTCTTCTAATATATTCGTATAACATACTAAGTCCCTGAGAACGCATCTTACTTATCATTAAAACTTGCATATGATTTGTGATAATTGCATTGAGTAACGTGATTGGTTAGGGTGATAGTTCTTATCTTTACTATTATTATTTTATCACACCGTACCAGCCACCACATGCATTAGGCGTCTCCTTATTCATACCTCTACTCTCATTCCTATCCATTGTCCTAAACCCCATTCGAGGGACAGTTCTCCTTCATGTGTCCGAACCTTCCACATCCAAAGCATATTAGGTGTAGGAACCAATTCTTACTTCAGACTCTAGTGGTTTCTTATGATCAATTTCAATGGCTAAGCGCGCATAGTTTCCCCTCAATCCCCCTTTCGTCATTGGATCAATTTTTACCTCTCTGCCTAGTTTATCTCTTATATTTCTTAGGATTCGAGCTGTATAATTATGCATCCCCAAGTTCAATTCTCTAACCCAGATCGTTATTGAGTTTGTTTCAGCGTTAAAATTTGGCGTACATTCCCTAACTATCAGGTAATGATCTAACACTATCCACGGACCTTCTGAGATAGCAAAGCTAAAATCCTCCGTATTTGCGAATTTAACCATGTAATATCCATTTCCCTACATTTACTAGCTCCAAGTGTCCCACTGGATTCCATATATGTCTTAATTTTGTTGATAGATATGTGAAACGAACTTCCTTCCCAAGAGGTGAATTACAGCGGTATTCCACCAAAGACGAACCCCAACCTGTATTTCATCTCTAGTTTGAAATACTGTAGGAATTGTATCACTTGGAATTACTACATCATCTTCATACGCCAAGTGGCGAGTTATACGATATCTGCGTAAACCCAACCCCATTAGAACCAGTCAAATTTGTAAGCTAAGCCTTGATTCATCCTCATAGGGGATAGGCTAGTTATTTGGTTGTAATTTTGGGTCATTAATATAATATAAGCGTTCAGGCCAAAAAAAAAAAGAAAAAAAAAAGTAAATACACCAAGGAAAGAAAAAAAGAAAAGAAAAGAAAAAAGGGTTCCATAACGTATCGGGCCAATAGAAAGAGTCGGGTGGGATAAGTCATAAGCAGAGCGGAGCGGCTATATAATAACATTATTTAACTAGGGTTTTGGAAAGAAAAAGAGAAAGAGAAAGAGAAAGAGAAAGAGATGGATCTGAATCTGAGCGATGATTTGCTTAAGAAGGCTGGTTACAATGATGTTCAATTGAAGAACAAATCATTGAGGTTGAAACTAAGAAGCCTAGTGAAGGCTCGTTTTCGGCAACCAGAAAATGATCCTACTAATTGGGATTATTATACACCACAGATCGTCAAATATTTAGTTGAAAAAAAGAAAGAATTAGTAGATAGATTTGTAGATGAGTACGACTACACAGATTGGATTCCAGTTGAAAATACAGAAAGGCCTTCTGGTGTGTGGATTGATCTGGATTTAAAAGAAAAAGAGGACATTGCCCTTGCAACTGAGTTAATTCATCACGCTATTAAAATAGAAACCATGGCAGTAATGTTTTTATTATTATTAACAATTATGTATTTCATTTTTGTAATTGATTAATAATAATTTGTTTGTTTTTGTTGTTGTAGACTTATGCAGGAGTTAAGGCGTATGAGCTTGTGAAGATTTTGGAAGGTGTTTCTGTATCTATGAAACAAAATGTGTTGTCATATCGCATTCGTTTTATAGCTGAAGAAAAAACGGAAAACAAATTCTTTGAAATTAAGATTTCAGTGGATATAGTCCCACAAAACCAACTCGATTGTTTTGAGTTCAAAATTGAAAAGGAAATTGAAAAGGTATTACAAATGACTGATTTATATATCTTGGTAGATTATTTACAATTGTTTTTTTTTTTTTTTTTTACTTGGCACAGCCCCCGGAGAAGGGTATAGAGGAAGGGGTAGAAGCATTGTCCTTGGAAGAAGATGAATTGAGAACTAAAATTAAACATATTAGGAATTATTATTATTATTATTAAGCAATGTTTTTTTATGTATTTGATGATGAATATTAGTATGTCTCAATCAACAACTCTTATGGTTTTATTTGAATAATCTATTATCTATTAACTTTTAATTCTGGATTTACACTTTTAATAAGAATTCAACATTGCATCCACATGATAAGTGAATTTTATTGCTAGTGAAAATGGTTTGTTGTATTTTTGTGTTCAACCAAATAGTTTTAAACTTTTAGTGTTAAAGACTGTTAGTGTGTTATGTTTCTTTCATATAAAATATTTTGCTCAAGGATTTCATTTTTTATCTCCTAGTTTATATTTACACTTTTTGAACGGTCCTGCATATTTGTGTATCTAGTTAATGATTCAAAGATTGATAATATCCCAAAATGAAGATCTTACCTCATTAATATAATTAACAAAGCTTAGATTTATTCCAAGAGAAATTGTTATTTTGTTGTCCATTACCTTAAAACAAAATTAAGGGTTTTGCATTTGAAGCTTCTTAAGCCATGTCCCTCCTGTTAAACAAGAAAGAATTACATAAAGATATTATTTATTGTAATAACTGTCATTTCATCTGCTTATAGATTATCAAAACAATTTATATTAAAAAATATAAATTTCATTTATTTATTAAAACAAATTCAAAATTTCTTCATCTTTAAAGTCCGTTGGATTCGGGAACACCGTGAATGGGTAAGGAAAGAACAGGACCATAATTAACACTTAATGATGACCAAAGCCATGTACTCAGGTATGGAATGGCCTATAATTTCTGTTACTGTTATGTGGATACTTTGGTTAGAAATGAAGTACTATTGAATCAAAGTCCAATAAATGCACAAACTTGAAATTTAAAGCCAAGAATAATTAAATTAGCAAATGAATTAGTGAAAAAAACCAAGAACGAGGGATTATCGTCTTGGTAAAAAAAAAAAATTGTCAAGTAGGTTAAACCGAAAATTCGAGTGATACAATCAAACCAAGAACGAGGTCACGATTGGAGGCTAATAAGTGATAGCGGTAGTATGTTCTCGGAATGGGCTAAGATGTGCGGGTAGACTCCTGGTGTTCTCAACCTATGGTTTTTTTACAAACCAAACATGGTATATTTTTGGCATACCTAGATTTAAGGTTGACCTTAGGTAATTAGTGTGTATTTGAACTAGTGTTTTTAAAAAAATAAAAAAAAAAACCCTACTTAGGCGCCTTTTCTAAACATGAAAATAGTAACAAACATTATATGACCAAGCACATTTAGAACAAAAAAGTATTAGTGTTCTTAAATTCATATCGAATGCTCTAAGCACTCGAAGGTATTGACCTGCCCATGCCTAGTGCTTCTTCGAAAGCTTAATAAAATATGTTGAGGCGTCAAAGCTCTGCAGTTGAGTGCTGACTGGAATTCTACCCGACAGGTTATTGTATGACAAATCGAGGACACTGAGAGAAGATAAAAGAGCAAGACCTGTTGGAATCTCACCTGAAAGATGATTTCTAGATAAATCTAGAACCTCTAACGCTTGTATTTCGTCCAAATGCTCCATAATGTTACCTGTCAATTGGTTATTGGAAAGGTTTAATGACCTTAAACCCTTCAGACTTGTAATCTCTTGAGGAACGTTTCCAAGAAGTCGATTGTCCTTTGATACCCAAGAATCTTTTTGAACTCATACTCTTGTCCCTTCCATTGGACCTTCGCATAATCCATATATTTACCACTCCAGTAAGCATGGTCAAATGAGAGAACTCGATAATAATATACAACGCTTCCAGATGAACTACTTTGGTCAACCATGGACTCTAAATTGGTCAAGCAAGTTGGTATTTTGCCAGTGAAATCATTTTGAGACAGGTCCAATATTAGAAGTTGGGTAAGCTGACAAATGTCATCAGGTATGTTTCCATGAAACTTGTTTGATTTAATGCTTAAAACGACTAATGAGTAACTCCTTGGAGACCCAATCAAAGTTGAAATATCACCTCTCAGTTTATTTCCTCCAATATCGATTACCACTAGTTCCGCGCAATACTCTAACAATGAAGGAAAAGCACCAATCAAAGAATTGTTACGCAAGTGTAGTGATTGAAGATTACTCAGATTTCCGAAAGATTTTGGAATTCGACCTGAAAAGATATTGTTCGCTAGATTGAGTACGCACAAGGATGTCATCATCGACAAACAGTTGGGAAGATTTTCTGAAAACATGTTGTCTGAGAGGTCAATATATCTCAACTCAGTATTGGCACACAGAAAAGAAATCGACCCCACAAAATTATTCATGGAGAGATGCAACGATAACAAATAAGGGGGTATGGATAATATTTGACCTGAAAAGTTATTTGAACTTAAATCTATTTGAAGAAAGCTATGAAAAACGTTTAAAAATGCCGGCAATTTGTCACCACTGATCCCGTTGTAAGACAGATTTAAGTAACTTAAACTAGGAGAGAGATCCCAAAACCAATTAGGCAATGTATCTGAAATACCAGCAAAAGAAAGATCAAGTTCTGAAAAATTACTTTGAGTTTGTAGCCATTCCGGAAAATGAGGACCCATACTGCAATTTGTAAGTCTTATAACTTCAAGCTGGAAGACTGGAACCCATTCACGGCTCACATTCAAAGTGAGTGAATTATACGACAAGTATAATCTTTTTAAGCTTGAGAGTCCGGAGAAAATAACTTCAGAGATTGTGCCTTCCAGAAAATTTGCAGCGAGATCCAAAACTTCAAGCCTAGAAAGTTGTCCAATACTTTCAGGGATCGTTCCTTTTAATCTATTGTTGCTCAAGTATAGTTCTCTGAGGGATGAGAACACATATAGATTGGAAGGTAAGTCAGTAAATTGATTTTCTCTCAAGGACAATTTTCTTAAGGATGCAAATCTTGTTAAATGAGTCAATGACCCGTTGAATTGATTTCCATCTAAGTATAACATTTCCAGTGACTTCTCAGTGCTCTTAGATAATTTTTGTAAGAATTCAGGAAAGGGCTCTCTTAGATTAGGATTATAGGAAAAATCTAATGAGCGCAAATGACTTAAATTTGAAAAAGATTCAGGAATCCTGCCATGCAAATGATTGTTATTTAGATAAATATCTTCAAGAGAAGACATTTCCCCAAAATAATTAGGAATTGGACCTTCCAAATAGTTATCTGATAGGTCTATACTAACAAGATTCTGACTAATGTTAAACAACCAATTATATGCTGATGAAGTTGTTAGCCTATTGGAAGATAGATCCAGAATGGACAAAGATTTGGAAGAAGATGAGTTGTGTAGAAGAACAAGTGGGGAAGTAGGTATAAAGAGACCGATATGGCAGTAACCTAAGTGCAATTCCTCTAGGTTTGGAAGATCAAAAATAACTTGTTGCCAGTTAGTTACAGTAACCATGGACATACCTGACAGGTCAAGTTTCCGTAAAAGCTGAAGTTGAGATAGCCATTCAAGATTATCCGTTCTAGGATAACTCCAAGCAAGGTTAAGAGTCTGTAGACTAGTAAGGTTACCAAGCTGATGAGCGACTATGTGAGTAACCCAAGCATTATCAAGATTCAGATACGTCAATTTGTAGAGAGAACCGATGGCTTCTCCGGTTTGACTTCCAAAGAAATAATTGTTGCTGAGGTCTAAATAACGAAGATAACCCAATTCAGCTAAAGAATGACTAATTTCCCCTTCCAATTTTTGATAATACGAATCTGCATGAAGATCAAGAGCGATGACATGACCTGTTGTGTTGCTACATTTAACACCCCACCATTTGCAGCATTCTTTGTCATTCTCAGCACTCCCCCATGAAGAGAGAATATCATAGTTATCTATGAAACCTTCCTTAATTTTAAGAAGAGCTTCTCGTTCCTTCTCAATGCACCTAAATGTAGCATCGCTAAATTGTGAATATAATGAAAGATAAAAAAGAAACAATAGACATAAAAGTATATAAAATCTGTTATTATCCATGACGAGAGATAGAATAAGAAGGAGTGTTTTAGTTTGAAGACTTGGTTTTTCTTTAGCATGTAATCATCTAATTTATACTTATAATTCTCCAGATCAGTTGAGTACTACATCAAAGTAATTTCATTTGGAAAATTGATCATGACTCAAAAAGTGGTAAATAGCGGACTCTTTCTTGCCGTCTATGTGGACTTGTCAGTCACTCACTGCCCCACATCAGATGGGTCTTATACTTTTTTTATTTCCTCTCATTTTTGTTTCCCATTTTTAACATTGTATTTGTAATTGAGTTTCTCACGCATGCTTATTTTAATTTAGAGAATATTACCATATCATATCATACTTAACCGATTGAATATTAGTCAAGGACTAACCTTAGGCCAAAAACAAAGTTGGAAGATTAATTGAACAACTTCAATAATTCGAATAAAATTACCAATTTGGTCTATACTTGAAGGATAAAAATGATTTTTTCTCTTTAATTTATGATATTGTTTTATTTTGGTGTTCATGATTAAATCGTTTTTATTATTAATTACATAATATTTTAACCCATATTCTTCTCCTACAAACGGTTATGTTGATCCATTTTACTCCTATGCAAACGTTATTGGCCATTATCTTCAAAGCATTCATATGTGCTAATCGTCATTAGATTGGTTGTATATCCCCACTACTACAATAATCTTCAGTTTACACACAAACTCAGAAATTTGACAAATAAGTGCTCACAAATTAAAAATATTTAAAAATCTTGGTATTTATTTGTCAAATTTTGAAAACTTAAATACTAACAGAAGACATAACGCGATCGCCACGTGATACTTAACATCAAAAGTAACAGTAGGTATTAACAAAGATATAAAATAAAAATTTAGATAATTATTTGTTACTTTAGAAATTTTGGTCACTCGATTGTCAATTTTTAAACACTATGTATTTAGTGAGGTATTTTTCTTTATTTATTAAGCAAACGAGTTCAAAAAACTTAAAAGATAGAGTTTGTTAAAAAAAAAAAAATAGATGTTGATGAACTGAGACTCAACGATAATTATTTTCTTGATTCAGCTTTTATTTTTTATCTAATTTTCATAATTTGTATCCCATGGCCCCATCCCTATTATCTTTCTTCTTTCCACATAACTTTTGGCAAGTGAGACCAAAACCTTTTCTTTCAGTGGCTCGTCACGTGGGGGCCCCTAGTAAGAATAATACACGAAATTCCTACTAACTCTCCTAATGAGAAGTTGCCGTAAGGTTGAGAGTCCACAAAAGGCTTTTGAATAAAAATTTAAAGCAATTCTTCTAGTGTATATTTTCCAAAGGGGGCCCAAACAGTCTTTGAGATTTTCTTTCTGTTTTGCTTTTTGAGACAAAAGTGAGCATAAAACAAGCACTCCACATCAATTGCGTACTACATCACAGGCAATTACATTTGGGAGACTAATTAGTCATCTTCCAAACATGAATAATTAAAGGAAAAGTGTCATTTCATTATTTTATGTTAAAAAACTAGCAAGACAATTGGGTTGGGCAATTACCCCAAACTCGAGATGTTTGGTAACATTTTGTTTTTCTCGTATGAGCTTGTTGTGACAAAAGGTGGAAATTATTAGAGGAAGGGTGTATTAAGGCACTAACCAATGTCAAAAAAAGCCATGTTATATTTTGTAAGAAAATATTAAATAGCATTATTTGGTGTGTAATGTTAATGCACAAGGAAGAAAAGATAGTAGCTATGCTCTCTAGCCCAAATCCCTAGGTCAACTTCACCACTACAAAAATCTCCTTACCACCACTATCTCCACCATCACTACAAAATACTAACATCCTTTATATATCTTTTCATCTTTATTTTACAAATTTCAGCCTTCTATACAACTCTGTCACCATTCTAATAGCTTTTAGAGTAGAAAAATCAAAAGATATGAAGTTTTATAAAAACAAGGATGATGGAGATCATGATGAGGCTTTCTCTCTGTCTCCAGATTCTAATTCCGTGTATGCAATGTTTGATGAAGCAATTTCTTTTTTTTTGCAAATGATTGCCTCCAGTTCCGTTAGGTCCCTGAGATTTGGAAAAAGTTGTATTTTGGCCCCCGTACTTTAAAGAACTATTGCAAAATTGTAATTAGGTCCCTGAACTTTGAAAGGAGTTGTAATTAGGACCCTTTACTTTTAAGAAGTATTCCAAAATTACAATTAGATCCATGAGTTTTGAAAAAAGTTGTATTTAGGCACATGTATTTTTAAGAACTATTGCAAAATTGCAATTAGGTCCCTGAAGTTTGAAGAAGGTTGTATTTACTATTCCAAAATTATAATTAGGTCCCGGAAATTTAAAATAATTGTATTTAGGCCCCTGTACTTTTAAAAAACCATTCCATAATTACAACTAAGTCCCTGGTTTATGAAAAACCATATTGTAGTAAAACAAAATATTAAACCATTGTTAATAATTTCAAATCAAAGACAAAATTCATCACATTACATGAGTACTAAACCAACATACATCCCATTACATGAGTACTAAACCAAATTACACCCCATTGCTTGATTACTAAACCAAAATATATCAAATTGAACTAATTATCCATACAAAACATCTAATAAGCCTAATTATCTATAAAATATCATTAAATAGTCCAAATTATCCACAAAATAATCCAATTCAGTAAATAAATCATTTGTAGCTAGTTCCTTTCCTGATACAGTTTTTGAAGGTCTAAACTTTCTTGTACAGGGAATGATTGGAGGTCCTTTCATTGTAGTAGTTTCATCAACTTTCTTCTACAAAACAAAAACAAATAGAAGTCATATTAGTAGTATTGCATTACATTAATATATCAAGAGTAAGTTGTATATATTACACCTTAGAACGATTAATCGTGCATTTACGCACATCATATCCTACTTTGTGACATATGCTACATAGGGCTTTACCATTTTGTTTGACATTTGGTATGATGGCTTCCATGTTTGACACATCGGCTTCCTTGTTAGTAGATGCCTCATTTTCATTTTTAGAAACTTGTAATTGAGAAGAATTAGGGAGAGACTTTCGAACTTGGTCATATGAGTATCAAGAAGTGCTTCGAAGACTTGATCATTCGAACCACCTAATAAATCACTCATACCTTTGAAGTAGGATTCTTGTATTGGAACATATTAACATGTGCTTTCACTACTAACCTCAGATCTTATACCTTGTGTGAGAGCAAAATTCCCTATGTTTTCATTCCCATCCTAATTTAACTCAACGTTACCTCTTTCACCGTTACACAAAGTCTTGTCATAAAACTCCTCCTTACAAGTCCTTTTATTATGATCTAGTTTTTTGCATATTGAACACCTAACTATAGTTATTGTATTTTGTACACTTGAGAGTACCTGGAGGTAGTTGAGTTGGTGCTCCAATGGATCCTTCGCTGGGCTCTCGTCTTCTTTGTGTGTTTGGTCCCTGTCAAGTGGGTCAGTGTTCAAATGGAATCGTGTTTGGAAATTTAAATGGCTGCAAAAGGTACATGTGTTATGTGGCGTGCTCTACAAATTCAATTACCTACCATGGAGAATTTATTAATAGGGGGAGCTCGATAGACCGTTATGCTACATGTGTGGCTATCCTGTTGAATTTGGTTTCGCGGCCTAAGCGGTCGACTCGGGCCTAGCGCCTAGGCGAGAATACGCGGGACCTAGGTGTATTATGTGGTTTTGAATCCCTCTATTTAATTTTATATGTTTAGTACTATATATGTAGTAATTATAATAATTTTAACTGTTTGGGTCATAAAAAATATCTAAAAACATTATAATAAATATAAACATACTAAAATTAGAGTTATAATATCAATTAAATAATAAGGGCACATATGTATTTATAGTTAGCAAATATATCCATATGCTATTTAAAAATGTTGCACCGTTGGTCCCTGCTGAACCACAGAGTTGCAATGTTGTTAGATTCTCTTACTAATGTATTATTAGGCTCTCAATTTTTTAAGCTTTCAACTTAAAGAGAAACTGCCAAAAATCTGCATGAGAGAAAATGCTTATTTTTTCTCAGTACAGGGCCATTTACCTTCGCTAGATCTGGAGGCAGTGGAGGAAAGGTAATCTCGGGAGCAGGGATATATACAAATTGCAAAGACTAGAAAGTGAAACAAAAGATAACCTTCGTGTAAATTGTATTAAATGATCTTGCTGTTTCACGAAAAGATTCGCAATTATCTTTCCACTTCTGTGTAATCCTCGTCGGGATTATATGCATGCTGAACAGAACAAAAGAAGAAAAAGTCAAAACCCTGTTTATCAAAAGGAGCCGGTCCTGTAGATTTTGAGGCCCTGTGCGAAATTTTAAATAGACCCCGAAATGTTTAATCTGGAAAAAAAAATTACGGTGCAATTTGTTCAGTAAAATTGACGTTTTTAATTTCTTTACTACATAAATTTCTTAATGGAAATTAGATAAAAGCGAAATAAGTAACGTTGATTTTTTTTAGTTATTTGTTGCATATTTAAAATTAAAATATATAATTTGTAATAAATTTGATTTCAATAAGATTCAATCCTATGAACTCTTGGTCTCTGCGAAGTAGTTTAACTACTAGACCAACTATCGATCTTTACATATTTGAACTTATATCAATGAATATCTATCTTTACATATTTGAACTTATATCAATGAATAGTGAAAATATAAATTTGATTTTAATATATTTAAATATAAATACAAATTTGTACGGATGCTACATATTTAGACATTATTTAAGTAGATTTTATTATAATGTAACTTATACCAAAATAAATTTTAAAGTAAAAAAGAATAAATTTAATATTTTTTAGTAATAATTTATAATTTATTAATTTTTTGGTTCATAAATACATTTTAATTGAAAATTTTATTTTCTTAATAACTATATGAAATATAAAAAAAAAAAATATGTGAAGCAAAATCTTATATTCAATCTTTATAAAAAAATAACTATTAATTTTTTCTTTATCATTTATTAAATTAATCATAATCTTTTAGTTAATTAAATATCTTAATAGGTATCCAAGTTAATTTAATTTCGAAATGATATAAAATTAACTAGAATTATGATCCTATATCTCATATTAAAAGTTAAACAAAAAAATAGTGGCCAAGCTGCCAAGGTGAGTAAAGAAAAAACAGGCAAGGGGACACGAACTCGCGTCCATTGATCAAGAGATGAACAACTCTACCAATCAAACCAGGTACTTAATTTGCTAAAGCTAAACAACTGTATCTAGTTATCGTAAATATTTGTATATAAATATACATAAAAAATTCGGGCCCCGATCAGCTCGGGGCCCTGTGCGGTCGCCCTTCTTGCCCCTGCCCAGGTCCGGCCCTGAAAAGGTCAAAAATACCCGTGTAGTTTTACAAGGTACAAATACCCTTATGGTTTTCAAACTTGTGACAACTCGCCTTTATTTGTAACAACTCGACCAAGGGGGGGTGTAAGGCAACAGTCCCAAATTTCTTTTAACTAATTTATTGAACTATAGGTCCCTATATTATGCAAAAGTTGCATCTTATATTATGCAAAAAAGCACTACATGTTCTTATATTATGCAAAAAATGTACTTCAATTACGTTCTTATTTTATGCAAAAAACTCACTAAAGGTTATTGGACCCTCATCAGAATTACAGAGCCTCACTTGACCCCCAACTTATAAAATTTATCTTAATAAAATATAGGTTACTTTGTATAAATATAGGGACATATAGGGTAATTAATTTAAAAAAATTAATAATAAGACGTATAGTGCAATTTTTGCTTAAGATAGGGACCTACATTGCAGATTTGCATAATATAGGGACCTATATTGCCATTTTTGCATAATATATAGTGCAAATTAACCCCAAAAAAACTCCTGGCTCCATCCCTAAACTCCTGACATCAAGCTTAGTGATAAACTGTAGGTGGGGTTTTTGACCTTTCGGCATACCATAGGGGTAATTTGTTATTTTTCCCATCACAAAAAGGACAATTGATACACTTAGATTAACCTTTGATTCCTTGAATATTTTAGAAGCCTATTTCATAGATTCGCAAGCTGTTTTTTTAAATTGGATATGTCCAGCCTGCAAGTGAAATTCCTCATTATGAAGAGAACAGAAAAGCATAGAGAAAACAAGGATTAAATTTATAAAGAGCTTTGACTAACAAAGGATAAAACGTATTAAATTTGCACATCTGCAGGAAATAATTTGCATTCTTCAGAAAATATTTGAGTTTGTCGCTTAGCTATAGCATCTATTAACTGTATATCCTTTGTTAATTGCTCATCAATACAGCAAACAAAATAAAAGAAATAAATGTTCAGTATGATTTTAAGGTTCATGCTTCACCTAGGCAAATCATTTCTCAAGGTGTGGTTGACAAGAAATAGAATTCTTAATATTTTCTGTGTATAAGATTAAAACATGAAATTACTCTCTTCTATTACAAACTTATATGCTAATATTACAAATACATATATGCGAAACAAACCAAACATTATGACTAGCATCACATCAACCACTTAGCCTCCTCCTTAATCTTGCCATGTTCACAGGAGATATGACGTAAATCCAATCAATTTTGTTTTGGAGCAACCTAAAGTAGGCATTCCTCCATGAACGTTTGAGAAAAATCACAAAAAATCCCCATAGACCACAAATAAAACCAATTACAATGAATAAATGGAACTCCTTAGTTGAACCTTATCTTCACCCTCATCTTCATTTTCACTTTGTTGAGTATCGACAACATCCCAACGGCACTTTTCCAGAGGGGGGCCACATAGTCTATTATTGCCGGTATATGATGAGGCGTCAAAGCTCTGCAGCTGAGTGCTGACTGGTATTTTACCCGACAAGTTATTATATGACAAATCCAGGACGCTGAGAGAAGGTAAACGAGAAAGACCTGTTGGAATCTCACTCGAGAGATAATTTCTAGATAATAACACCTGTATCTCGTCAAGATGCTCAATAATGTTACCTGTCAATTGGTTGTTCGAAAAGTTCAATGACCTTAATCTCGTCAGACTTGCAATATCTTGAGGAATGTTTCCAACTAGTTTATTACTCGAAAAGTCGATAGTCCTTTGAAACACAGAATTCTTTTTGAACTCATATTCCTGCCCCTTCCATTGGAGCTTAACAATTTCCGCGTAATCATCCGGAGTATAAATTTGGCCATTAAGGACTATGTGAGGACTAGGAGGTAACATTTTTCAATGAACTACTTTGGTGAACCATGGAAGTTATATTGTTCAAGCAATGTGGTATTTCGCCAGTGATATCATTGTGAGACATGTCCAAGATATGAAGGTTGTGAAAATCACAAACGTCTTGAGGTATGTTTCCATGAAACTTGTTTGATTTAATGCTAAGAACAACTAAGTTCATCAGATTTGACCTTATCCACGTTGAAATATCACCTCTCAGCTTATTTTCTCCAATATCAATGACTTTTAATAGTTTGCAATTCTGAAAAGATGAAGGAATTTCACCAACCAAAGAATTGTTGCGCAAGTGTAGTGAATGAAGAAAAATTATATTGCCGAGAACTTTTGGAATCCGCCCAGAAAAGTTATTATTTCCGAGATGCAATAAAAACAAACTAGTGGGTATGGATAAAATTGGACCTGAAAAATTATTTGAACTTAAATATATTTAAACAAATCCGTGCGAAATATTTGAAAATGCAGACAATATGTCACCACCGATCTCATTGTGGGACAAATTTAAGAACCTTAATTTAGGAGAAAGATCCCAAAACCAATCAGGCAATGTATCTGATATTCCAGCAATAGAAAGATCGATTTATGAGATATTGCTTTGAGTTCTAAGCCATTCTGGAAAATGAGGACCCATTTTTGCAATTTGCAAGTCGTATAACTTCAAGGTGGAAGAAAGGAACCCACTCACGGGTCATGTTCAAAGTGAGTGAATTATACGACAAGTATTTTCCATTCAAGCTGGAGAGTCCGGAGAAGTGAACTTCAGAGATTGTGCCTTCCAGAAAATTTGCAGAGAGATCCAAAACTTCAAGCTTTGAAAATTGCCCAATATTATCAGGGAGTATTCCTCGTAATCTGTTGTGCTCAGGCACAGTTGTGCAAGAGATGGAAATAGTTGTAGATCGGTAGGTAACTCGGTCAATTGATTATCTCTCAAGGATGAAAATATTGTTGAATGAGTTAGCATACCGTAAAATGAATTTCCATCTAAGATTAGATTTTCCAGCGTTGTCTCTGCGCTCCTATATAATTTTCGTAGCAACTCAGGAACGGGCTCGCGCAACTGACTAAGATTTGAAAAAGATTTTGGAATCTTTCCATGAAAAAGATTGAAATTCAGATTAATATCTTCAAGGAAAGTCATTTCCCCAAAAGCGTCAGAAATTTGACCTTCTAAAGCATTACCTGATAGGTCTATGCTACCAAGGTTCTTACTGACGTTTAACAACCAATAATATGTTGAGGAAGCGGTAAGGCTATTGGAAGATAGATCGAGGATGGACAAAGACTTGGAAGAAGACAAACTGTGTAGAAGAACAACTTGACCTATATTGCAGTTACATAAGTGCAATTCCTCTAGATTTGTGAGATTAAATATAACGTGCATCGAGTTAGTTATAGTCTTCATGGACATACCTGACAAGTCAAGTTTCCGTAAAAACTGAAGTTGAGAGAGCCATTCAAGATTATTTGTTTCAGGAGCACTCACTCCAGTGAAGGCTAAGAGTCTTTAAAATTACTCTTTAAGGACAACATATCAGCGACTAAGTTTTAACGCCTACAAGTAGTCGCAGATGCCAAAATTTGGCTTTCCCGATTACTTTCCTTCTTTCACGACTACAAATGTAGTCGCGGAAAGAAGGACGTGGTGTGGTGTTGGTACAAGTAATATTGAAATGTGGTTAATTGAAGTGAATCAAATTAAAGGTTGTACTGATTTAGCTTGCAAAGGCTTGGAGATTTAGTTCTATTCATGCTTTGGGAAATTTGGAAAGTCATAAATACTTGTCTTTATGAAGGGATTACCCCTTACCCTTATTATATTCTTTCCCTGTCCTTAAAAGCCTATGATGAGTACTACTACAGTAAAATAATAACTTTTTAGGCTAATGAGATAAGTTACATAATAGTCCCTAAAAATAGAACTCATGAGTTAAATAATAACATTGAGTCTAAACAAACACACAATGGAACTCAATACAAAGGAATATGACTTGAGAGGTAATAGACAAAGAGATACACTGCTGAATCAACAGGTAATATGGGCTAAAAAACATGAGTACTAATAAAGTAATTGTTAATACAGATGCATCTTTTAAGACAGATCTGAAAGCTTCATTTGCTTGTGTTTAAGAGATCAAAATAACAAACTAATATGTGGTTATGATTGGTCCTTTCTTGTAGCAGTGCCAAAAAATCTGAGCAAATTAGAGTGCGCAATGGTTTACTTTCTGCTATTAACTTCCACTTTAAGGAGATTAGAGTTCTAAGCGACAACAAAGTGGTGGTTGATGTCTTATAGTCGACCAAAGCTCCTTCACTGTCTTGCTTTAAGTTATTTTATCTAGATATTAAAGCTTTATGTTGTAGTAGATGTTTTAGTTTCTTTAATATAAATAGGAAAGAAAATAGGATAGTTGATTGGGTCACTAAGCACAAACTATTTGGTATTTTATCTTATGATTGGGTTACAAAACCACCTCCCAGCTCAGTTGTTAGTCTATTTTCCAATTTCTAGAGGAATTGGTTTATTAGTTTCTATAATGAACTTATTGCATATTTTATTTAAAGCTTTTGAAAAAAGAAAAAGATAAGGAAGATCATATTAAAAGTATTCTTTCTATTTTTTTTAAGAGAATATATTATTAATTCTTCATAAATTACAATAATATGGAAAGTGTAACGAATATTCTAGCAAATGATGATACATGGTCAACTAAAAAGATTATATACACACCAAATTGATACGAACTCAAGCATATAATTTAATGGCTATGTGTCTCATTTTCTTCTCTATATTATTCATATCGATATTTTCTCTCTTGGAAGCTGAATATAATGGTTTTAGCGTTGATCTAATTCACCGAGACTCGCCTGAATCTCCGGTATACGACCCGTCCTTAACATCTTCTCAGCGCTTAACTAATGCGTTGCACCATTCTTTACACCGTGCACATCATTTCTCGAATCACTCTCATATGATATCGGCCAAAGGAGAATATCTAATGAAAATCTTCGTTGGCACACCACCGGTTCCAATTTTTGTTACTGTGGACACGGGTAGCGATATAATTTGGACACAATGTAAACCTTGTTCGCCATGTTTTAAACAAACCTCTTCTCCTTTTAATCCAAAAGAATCAACAAGTTATAAAAAATCGCCTGTAAAGACCCAAAGTGCAAAGAAATTCAATCACCTTGCCGTAAAATGATGATTGACTCGTGTCGTTATAAAGTGGGATACTCTGATCAATCGTTTACTAGAGGTGATTTAGCGACCGATACTATAAAGTTAGGCAACGTGTCGATTCCAAATATTGTTTTTGGGTGAGGACATGAAAATGGCGGAAACTTTAGTACTAGTACAACTGGGGTTCTTGGCCTTGGAAGTGGAAAAGTTTCGCTTATCTCACAATTGGGATCTACAATCCAGGGAAATTTTCGTATTGTTTGGCTCCTCTAGCGACCAAAAATAAATCTAGCACGATTAATTTTGGTCGTAATGCTATTTTATCTAGTGATAAGGGTGCACCTGTGGTCACGACTCCCATAATTACAATATTTCCATACCCTTATTATTTCTTAACCCTAGAAGGAATCAGTGTCGGAACTGTAAGACTCGACCGTGTTAACCTCAATCCATTAGGAGATCCTTTGCATGTTGATGAGGGCAACATAATAATCGACTCGGGATCAGCATTCACGTCTCTTAAAAAAGATCTCTATGGAAAACTGGTATATGAAGTGACAAAACAAATCAAGAAGGAAAGAGTTAGTCCAATTAGAAGGTTGAAATATTGCTACAAGTCCTTGAGCGATGGAGAAATCCCGGGGATTACAATGCATTTCAAGAACGCCGATGTGAAGTTGAAATCATACAATACATTCGTACTAATGAAGAAAACGATTAAATGCTTGGCTTTTAAAGAGACCGATAGTATTGAGATTTATGGTAATGTTGCACAGAGTAACTTCTTGATTGGATATGACCTGGAGAAGAAGACTGTATCATTCAAACCAACTGATTGCATTAAATGTAGGAAATGTGATCGTTCAAAATTATTTTGTTTGGATTTCAGATGTATTAATTGAAGGATTGTAACAAACTTCTATTTGTCTTTTATACAAGACATGGATACCTAATTATCACAATTAATTAGTTTTCTTTATTCCTATATATGGTTAAAATTGCTAAATATATAGGCAAATGTTATTACATTATAAGAAAAATCCCAATATAATGACGATTTTTTAATGACGATTGTTTGACTCGTCAATATCTAAACCAATTTCTTGACTATTTTAAAAAATCGTAACCAAAAGCTAATTTTTCGACGGTTCTTAATAATTTATCATCAAAATATATCAAATATAACAAATATATAATCATCACCAATACTAATATATAAATATATATATATATACATTTTCTTGATATTTTTATTTTTCTAACTTATTTATCCTTTTTAAAAAAAATACAATATAAACAATTATATCAGCATAAACTTGAGCACTCGTCCTTTGAACCGTCTTGTTTTGCCTGACTCGTTCAACGGGTGACGATACCATGCAATATTTTTTCCATGTTGTGGGTCGTCTATATCATTACGTTAAGTGAGGTCAGCATGTCCCGCCCATTGTACCATCGCCATCACATAACATAAAATATATTCTTATGCTCATATTATATCACCAAACTCAAGGTCTGATGACTGATAGTTTTCTGAATCACCGTTATTTTTTGATTTATTAAATTCAATAACTATATAATATATATTCAATTATAAATATAATATATTTAATATCATAAATACAATTATTTATTGATATTTTATTTTAAAATAATGACTTTTATAAAAATATTAAAAAATTATAATTTTTTATAATTAAAATTTTACAAATAAAATAATAAAGTTTTAAGATAAAAAAAAGAATACAACTGAAAAAGTTGAAAAATTATATAACTACACCAGGATTGCGGATTAGTGGTTAAGATTTGTACATTTTAGAGCTCCACGTTGTGGCCGTAGAGACCTGGGCTCGAATCCTAGGAGCCATATCTTTATAATTTTAACCAGTTGAGATTCACAAGGTAGGACCTTGGTCATCCAATCGAGTGGTGCAGGTTTGAACTGAGTCAATGACACGGGGTCTAAAGTGGTTCTCCTATGTAACAAAAAAAATTATAACAAAAATGAAAAGAAAAATTAAAGTTTGAAAGACAATGAAACATAAAACCTACAACTCTCCGACAAAAAAGATAAAAATATATAAAACCTAAACTCATCTCTCACACTCACGTTTTTTTTTTTGTTCGAATATACTCGTGTTTGAACAAAAAAGAAAAAATAAATCTCTTCACAGCCACGACCCACCTTCCCACAAAGCTGCTTTTCTGAACAAAAAACGCAGCCACTCAGTGACTATTCTCCACCAACACCGACTCAGTTTGACAAAGAACTCAAATTAAGGAACAAAATTAAACATTTTAAAATACCTGAAGAGAGGTTATAGAGGTTTCTCCTAGATCTTCCTGATCTAGCGCCTAACTCACAGATTTTTTTCACGGATCTTCACTGCAATGACAGACCTGACTCACTCGTCTCAAGATCGAAGGCTTTCCTCATCTGATTCTTCCCCATGCTTCCTCCACCAATGAACCACCAGACCCCACGAACATCACGTCGTGGGCAAACCTGGATCCCCTGTCCTCCTCGGGCATGGCTAGCCTCACGCTAGAGCATAACCCACCGGGAAATGATCTCATTGGAGCTTTTTTTGGAGTAATTGGGGAAAATGAGAAGAAATCATTAGTGGCCCTCCAAGTGTTTGACAAAACCGCTCAAGCACATGCTTTAGTGATTATAGAACCAAATGAAACAGATATTGAGGGCACTTCCGTGTTAAAGAACGTGGTCAATTTAGGGCATGAAAGGACCACCAAGAAATCCGTTACTGCCGGAATACTTGACGCCAACACTAAGTGCTCAGGTGAATCCCACTCAATGTGTGTAAAGGAGAAGAGAGTAGACTATAAAGATATTCTTTTGAATAATAGAAATCCATCGGTTGGAAAGGAACTCAAGTATTATGGACCAATGGAAGATGAAATATTGCAACTTTTGGAGACCGATGTGTTAACAATAGAGCAAGGTTTTGGTTTTTCTCTTATAGGTAACGTAGCCAGAAAAACAAAATTCCCAGACATGGAAGATATTAGAAAAATTATAAAGACATGGAATGTCGAGTGTAAAGTTCGGAAACACCCAACCAGATGGTTAATCTTTAAATTTGAAAAGAATAGAGATAAAACAAATTCTCTCAAAATGGTCTTACCTTTCTTATGGTAGACTCCTCCTTCTCACGGAAATTATGGATTTCTTTAATTTTGGAAATCTTGAGATAAACAAGATCCCTACTTGGATTATTTTGAGAAAACTCCCGGAATAAAGTAGAACGGGTGAAAGATTAGCGAAAATTGCCTCATAAGTGGGCAAACCAATTCGAACGGATGGGATAACATTTGAGAAAAATGTTTGGAAATAGAGATCAGAGTACTATCGGCAGGCCGTCAGGTCATCAACATAGAAGTATCTAAACAAGGTTGTGAATCGTGGGTTTTCTCGGTGGTGTATGCGCGCACTCAAGCCGCGGAAAGAGAAGAGTTGTGGGTAGCACTTGAGGATGCGTTTCAGGGGATTGTCGATCCCTGGTTGATCGCTGGGGACTTCAACCAAGTTGGGAAAGAATAAGATAAAAGAGGTGGTGTAATGGGGGTGACTGGACGAATGGAAAGATTCGAAGAATGGAGACACGGGTGTGGTTTAATAAATATGGGTTTTGTTGGTATTAGGTTCACATAGAGTGACTCATGGAACACAGGACAAAGAATCATGCTTCGCATTAACCGAGCCTATGGAAATTCTAACTTTCTCTCTTTGTTTCCGCAGGCCAAAATCATTCATTTAGATCGTGCTCATTCGGATCACATGCCCATCCTAATCAAACTTAATGGAGACGAACAATTCTAGCATCGAAGTGGTCGTTTCAGATTCGAATCCGCATGGTGTTTACATAAGAGTTTTCAGAATTTTGTTCAAGATAAACGGAACGTGGGAAATGGTGATTTGGGAGAAAATATATCCAACATGAAGAATCAATTTAGAGTATGGAAGATGGAGGTGTTCGGAGATATTAATCGGAAAAAAAGATCCCTTATCGCGAGGCTTAGAGGTATCCAAATATCACTAGATCATAAATTCAACCCCTCCCTTTTTCAGCTTGGGAAACGATTACGCCGGGATTATCTTAATATACTAGAGAAGGAAGAGATGTTATGGTGGCAGAGATCGAAAGAGAAGTGGATCAAGTCCGGAGAATGGAATACTAAATTTAATCACCTCTCTACTATTCGGAAAAAGAGAACCAAAAGGGTATCGAGACTTAAGGCGCCGAATGATCTTTGGGTTTCTCTTTTTGTAAATCATATAAAGTTAAAACTAAACAAATTACAATGGTCTGATAATAGAAATCATGGAAATTTCCAACTTTAGTCATTGCGAACACACGGATAGTGATATATATTTGACACGAGTAATGACATATACCATCTACCACCTAATGACGTGGCGTGAATTGGTTAGTTATAAATCGTTAATTTATTTATTTTCTTGATTTGATTAAAGATTTATTACCAACCAATTCACGCCACGTCATTGGATGATATTTAGGTGGTATATATCATTACTCTTTGGACACTATGACATGTTTTAAACATACCTCTTCTGTTTTTAGTGCCGGTTTGGAAGTGCTTTTTCGTAAAAGCACTTAAATATACTTCTAGCATTTAAAGAGTTTTTTAAATTCTGAAAAACACTTTTGTAAGAAGCACCAAATTGGTGCTTCTTGAAAAAAACACTTTTCTAGATTTCAAAATTATTTTTAATAATTTTTTTAAATTTTAAATAATATTTCAGAAGTGCTTTTCTATTCTAAAATAAGTATTTCCAAACGAGCCCTTAGTCAATAAAATCTTTTAAGTTATGAAAAATCTTCAAGCAATATATATTAATTTTATTTTCAATACATTAGAAAACTATTTTGAATGTAATTAAGGCAGTAAACATGTACCACTTAACAAAAGAACTAACCCTAAGTAAGCCTTTTGACCAGTTGAGCTTAGCTCAAACTCTTTTTGTTCAAAAGTCTACTTTCTATTTAAGAAATATAATATATCATTAAATCTCCATAAATGACAATAATCTGATAAAAAGTACCTCCTATTATGACTTTTATTACGTATATCTAGGGAATGATGATACATGGTCAACTAAAAAGATTATATATACACACACCAAATTGATACAAACTCAAAGATACAATTCAATGGCTATGTGTCTCATTTTCTTTTTTGTAATATTCATATCGGCATCTTCTCTCTTAGACGCTAAAATCAATGGTTTTAGCGTTGATCTAATTCACCGAGACTCACCCGAATCTCCGGTATATGATTCATCTTTGACATCTTCGCAACGCTTAACAAATGCGTTGCACCGTTCATTTCATCGTGCCCATCATTTTTCAACCCACTCTATGAAATTACCTTCGGCCAATTTAAGTTCCGATCACGGAGAATATCTAATGAATATCTCCATTGGTACACCACCAGTTCCAATCATAGTCATTACTGATACAGGTAGTGATTTGATTTGGACTCAATGTCAACCATGTTTATCATGTTTCAAGCAAAATTATCCTCTTTTTAGTCCAAAAAATTCTTCGAGCTACAAAAAATTGGCGTGTCTTGATTCAAAGTGCTGGAGATCTTTTATTTGCCAATATTTGAATAAGAAATCATGTACTTATTCAATGTCTTACGATGGTAATCAATCGTTTAGTAGTGGTGATCTTGCAACTGATACATTAAGATTAAGCAATGTTTCGATTGAAAATATTGTTTTAGGGTGTGGTCACCACAGTGGAGGCATTTTCAGTGCTGGTTCGTCAGGGATTATAGGCCTTGGAGGAGGAGAAGTTTCTTTTATCTCGCAATTGAGATCTTCAATTCATGGGAAATTTTCTTATTGTTTAGTGCCTATTAAGGAAGAAAAAAGATCTAGTAAAATTTATTTTGGTCATAATGGCCTGGTATCGGGGGCACATAGAGTTACAACTCCATTAGTTCCGAAATCTCGCAAAACATATTATTTCCTGACCCTAGAAGGAATCAGTGTCGGAACCCAAAAACTCGACTGTTATGACGAACCCAAGGCTGTTAAAGAGGGTAACATAGTCATCGACTCAGGGACAACACTAACGTTTCTTCCAAGTGATTTCTACACAAAACTCGAATATTTAGTGAGAAGACAAATTATGAAGAAAACTGTTAATGATCCACAAAATGTTTTGAGTCTATGTTATACTTCTTTGAGTGAAGAAGAAATTCCTGACATCACAATGCATTTCAAGAATGCTGATTTGAAGTTGAAAGCGGATAACATATTTGTACAAACGAGTGATTCGACAATATGCTTAGCTTTTGCAGAGGCACAACATTTTGCGATTTATGGTAATATTGCACAGAGTAACTTCTTGATTGAATATAATTTGGAGAAGAAGACTGTATCTTTTGAACCAACTGATTGCACTAAATTGAAGCAAATGTGATTGTGTAAGATTATTTTCTATCGTTTCAGACCTCACTTGTGACTGATACTTTACTCAAATATTAATTTTTTTTATCCAAAAATGTAATTTTTTTATTTTTTTTAGAATTAGTTATGACGATTTTAAAAAAAATTCATAGACGTGCGCGTGTATGATGGAATCAGTAGTAGGTGGTTGTGGTGGTGGTGGTGGTTGTGACTGTGGTTGTGGTTGTTGTTGGTGTGACGATAGTTAAGGTTGTAGTGGTGGTTGTGGTGGTGGTGGTGGTATTAATAGGGTGATGGTGGTGGGGTGGTGGTGGTGGTGGTTGTGGGGGTGGTGGGTGGTGGTGGGGGAGAGGTGGTGGGTAGTTGTAATAGGGTGGTTAAATTTTAATGATAAATAATAGAGTAATTAAAATGATTATATAAATGTACTTTTGTCAATGGATGTTTATAATAAAGAATCTTATTGAAAGATGTTTTTAACAAATAAGTTTTTCAATAAACATTTATAGATTAATGGTTCATTATTCTCAAATCAAAAAAACTATTAAAAAAATAAAAATACAACATTTATAAACATCACCACCTATCTTTGGCAAACACCTCACAATTTGTCTTGATCAGTCCATCTTATTCATACACATTCATAACCATCAAAACTACCATCATAAATGGCTATACCATAAACTAGAAAAAAAAAATCAAATTTACTCACAATATCCCTTACCAATCTTGAAATTATATATATCCACATGAGAATAAACTTATAAAAATGTAATTTTAATCGAATTGCAAATTAACTTTGATAAATTATCAAAATTAAATTGCCAGGGGTGTTGGGGGAGGGGGTTGGGGGGGGGGGGGGGGGGGGGGTTTAGGAGATTGAGCACAGTGCCCTACTAGGATCCACCCCTGACCTCTTGAATTGCCACGATAAGATGAGAATGAATGGTAAACCATCTTACTGAATATCGAAAAAGTAAAAAGGATTCGGAGACTATAAAAAATTGGGGATAAGGTGCGGAAGAAGTGGCTCTAGGTGAAGACTTTTAGTTAAGTACATTTTTTATCTAGGGATTTCATTGCCATACATCCTTTGATAGCCAAAGGTCGTGGATAGGGATGTCAATGAAACGTGAGTTCACGAGTATCTGTCCTGTCTCATTCTAAACATGGAGAGTTTCAGGGCATTAGATGTGGATTGAGGTGGGTTGTGGGTTTGACTTTCAAAATCGCACACGACGGAACGGATTGTGGAGATAAGCATTCCCTATTCCACAAAAACTCTCCGTAATATTATATCTTAGACATAATATGTTATATTTGATCATTATAATATCTAAAATGTTAAATAATTATAAAGTTTCACTAAAAGTTAAAAATTATAACTTTAAGATATAATATAAATATGAATCTTAAAAAATTTATAATAATTTCTTATTGTTCGATGTAAAAAAAATGTAAGCTATTTTTTCTTTAATTTTTAAATAATTATTCATCAAATAATGAATACTTTATATCAAATCTTTTACATGATATTCAATAAGGGTGAATTACCCAAGGGGTCTTGGGGACCATCTTAGAGCCATATAGGAACCAAGTGGATTCTCTGTTCTACTTAGAGGCCTCAAAATTGACAAATACCTTTACTACCCTTATAGTGTATATAAGACAAAAAAATAGATTCTTCTCTCTCCTCCATTACCATTACTCTCTCTCCTCCATTACCATTAATCTCTCTCCTCCTTTATTAATTTTTCTCTCTCCTCTGTCATTAACTATTAATAATTCCAGCTCCGACCTCCGGCCACCGACCACCGCCGACCACCGCCGGAAAAAGTACTGAGCATAAAGTACTGAGCATGGAAAAAGTACTGAGCATGGAAAAAGTATTGAGCATAAAGTACTGAGCGTGAAAAAAGTACTGAGTATTAGAAAAATTTGCTGATTATTCGAATTTTTTTATTGAGTAAATATACTGAGCATGCTCGTCTAATCAAATAAAAGTGTTGAGCATGCTCGTTTAATCAATAAAAGTGCTGAACATTTCTCGTATAATCAGTAAAAGCTTTGAGCATTTAGACAAAAATTATCAAGTTTAATACAAAAATCTACTTTACATACAAAAATTAAATTATTACATTATAATTTAAAAAAAATACACAACTAAATTCAACAAAAAAGCTATTTTGGTGTATGCTCAATTAAAAAAAGAATTACACAACTAAATTCAACAAAAGTTGTACAATAATCAAAGTTCACAATAGTCAACAACTCTTTTTATACAACTAACCCACGAAACAGCAACTCTTCACCAATACTCAAGCAAAAAGATAATATTCAATATACATACGACATGGAAAAAGAAAACAAAAAAATTATGTTCATGAACAAAACAAAACTAATACTGGGAATGAATTACGAACGGAAACTACTGAGCACTGGCCATGAGCTCGAACATAGAATAAGAGAAGTTATCTTCATCAGATCTATGAAGCAGAAGAAGATTGTCGATGCTCCAAATATCCATTCACACCGGATCTCGGAGTAGATCTGCGGAATCTCCTTCGCGGTGGCGGCAGTTTTCTTGTGAAGGAGAGCGGCTACGAGTGGCTAACAACTTAGCAAGGAGAGATCCATCGCCGGAGCAGCAGTTCGCATCACCACCATAACAACAACAACGTTTGTCTTCTTCGCACCGTACCCTGCATTAGGCATCGCCATGGAAGTTGCAGATCTTAGTGGATCCACGCTGGTCGGCGCACAAAACCCTTCGCACAAGAAAAACGCCGCCACTAAGCAACCTTTCCGGCGACTATAGATCGAGAAGACGAGAGCATCTTAGCAACTCCGATCTGTTCGAGAGCATTCTTAACGCCAGGAGCTCCGATCTCTGCCACTAGTAGCTTCACGAACGAACGACGACAGTTTATTTGCTGATGAGAGAGGAGTTTATTTGCTGATGAGAGAGGAGTTTGCTGATGAGAGAGGAGTGACGATAGATTTCTGGGTTTTAATTTTAATTTGATAAAGAATATTATATATAGGAACAAAAAGGACAAGATAGTAATTGGGTAAATAGACATGTAGTGTTAATTTTTATTTGTGGCCTTTAGTTAGAAGAGTTAATTTAGCTGGTCTTGTTAAGTCCCGGGGTGGTGTGTTCAAGACTCCTTGGGTAATTTTCTCATTCAATAATAACAAGTTATTATACCATTGATTATGGTAAGAAATTTATAACATTCTTTACATACTTACTCCTAAATACGCGGTAAACAAACCAAGGCGCTCGCGACCAGTTCGAACTCGACTCGAAGAAAAGCACGTTCGATCTCGTTCTCGTTAACTCGTTAAAAATTTATGATCTAAGAATTACTATTTTAGTTATCAACAAATATATTGTTAAACCTATAAAATAACAAATTATTCTTCAATAACCCGAGACCGGCTCGAAAAAGCTCGTTCAATATGTTACCAAGATTTAAAATTTGACCTCGGCTCCACCCGTTAAAATTTGAGTTCGACTCGGCTCGAATCTTATCAAACAATCTTGCACATCTAGTATTCGGCTTGAATCGGTTTTGTTTATAGCCCTACTCCCAAATAAACAAATAAACTCTAACAGTTAAGTATAACGTTGGATCGTCTTCATAAAAAAATATTGAGATTATCTTTCTCTTTCTATATACATATATGGCCCTTCCTACTATATAATTAACGATCAAGACCGTGTATTGTATGGATAATTTTCTAAGTTAATATATTAGAATGTACATGTTTCTAAATAGTTATATTACATATGCATGCTTAGGGATGTCAATGGGGCGCGGGTTTGCGGGTACCCGCCCCACCTCACTTTAAACGGGGCGGGTTTTAAGGTACTAAATGGGGCTTGGGGCGGGTTGTGGGGATGGATTTTCAAAACCCGCACGAGACGGGGCGGGTTGTGGGGATAAGTATTCCCCACCCCGCAAACCCTTCCCGCATGCATATAATATATAATTAATATATTTCATTTATAATGTATATTTTAATTTCAATAACTATTCAAATCAAAGTGCAACTCCAAGGGCAAAATTTGTTTAAAAATCAAAATACAAATGTAAATTCTGAAGAATGGAGTATTTTAGAGTTTAAAAATAATAAAATTTGTAGTAATAAAAAAAATTTGAACGATCAATTTGAAACCCGCAGGTAGAACCCACACCCCGCGGGGAATAAATGAGCGGGGCGGGGCGGGGTGTGGGGAAGAACAACGCGGGGGCGGGGCGGGGCGTGGGGCTTCTATTTTTTTGTGGGGCGGGGTGCGGGGATAGGTAAACCCGCCCCATTGACATCCATGCTTAGTAACTTTTTCTTAGTGTAATTTTGTTTTAATTTGGCGCTTAATTTGTGGGTATTTGACGAACAAATTGGGACGAGGCATTGGAAAGAACAACGTGGGGCGAAATGGGTTATGAGATTTTTTTATTTTTACGGAATGCAAGGATTAGGTGAATTCGTTCCAAATTCTTTCCATTTATTTCCCTAGTTGTCCGATATTTATAACATGTAGTAAATTTTTCTTTTTTTGGTCAAGATAACATGTAGTAACACCTTCTTTTTTCATAGTGGTCCGGGCCAGTTTGAGCGCACCACGACTAGTTCTATAGAAAATATACACGCCTCCTTATGCATATTTTCAGATAAACAAGAGCTAGGTTATCCATGTTATGTTTAGGAAGAAGAGTCAAATTTTATACATCTTGCTTTACTTCTTTTAAAAGGTGAATAAATAATAAGGCTCTGTTCAGTTATAACATGTAATAACACTTGCATATATTATTAGCACCTCTAACTATATATATATGTATAGAAAAGTATGAATTATGCTGACCAGAAGTTAAACTAACTAATTGATCTAGTAAAAAAAAATAGACAAAAGTTTGTTAAATGTTTTTTCTAGAGGTGATTTTGGGACTGATACTTTAAGAATAGGCAATGTTTCGATTAAAAATATTGTTTTAGGGTGCGGTCACCACAATGGAGGCGCTTTTGGTGCTGGTTCATCAGGGATTATCGGCCTTGGAGGTGGAGAAGCTTCGTTTATCTCACAATTAAGATCTTCGATCCACGGGAAATTTTCTTATTGTTTAGTGCATTTTAAGGAACAAAAACAATCCAGTAAATTAAATTTCGGTCATAGCCTGGTACCTCGTCATAAGGGTGCACATGTAGTCACAACTCCAATAATTCCGAAATCTCCAAAAACATATTATTTCCTTACCCTAGAAGGAATCAGTGTAGGAACCCAAAAACTCGACTCTTATGTCGAACCCAAGGATGTTAAAGAGGGTAACATAATCATCGACTCAGGGACAACACTAACGTTTCTTCCAAGTGATTTCTACACAAAACTGGAATCTGAAGTGAGAAGACAAATCAAGAAAAAAACAGTTAATGATCCAGAAAAGATTTTTAGTCTATGTTATACTTCTTTGAGTGATGAAGAAATTCCTAAAATCACAATGCATTTTAAGAACGCGGATTTGAAGTTGAAATCAGACAATACATTTGTACAAACGAGTGATTCGGCCATATGCTTAGCTTTTGCGCCAACACAACAAGTTCCAATTTATGGTAATATTGCACAGAGTAACTTCTTGATTGGATATGACCTAGAGAAGAACACTGTATCTTTCAAATCAACTGATTGCACTAAATTGTAGCATATGTAGTCGTGAAAGATTATTTTCTATTTATAGACCTCAGTTGTATTTTTGAAAATAGTAAAATCCTTTACTCTATTTCTTTTTGTTACATAGAAGAGCACTTTACACCACTAGATTGGTTGAACAAGGCCTTGTCCATTAGCTAATCCCAACCGGTTTTACTCTATCTTTTTCACCGAACATGGGTAATTAATTATCACAATTAATTAGTTTACGCGATCAGTATAATTCCTACCTAGTCAAGTAAGTATAGGGTAAGAATTAAGGATGAAAATTGGATTTAAATTTTTTTATTTCAATCTGTTTCTATTTAAAAATTTCAAATTTCAAATTACTTTTTTATATTTTGATTTCTGTTTTTCTGGATTTTTTGAAAAGAAATTAAAATTACATATAGAAAGTATGATTTTTTTGATTTTCAATCTAATTTTTTTTGAATTTTTCCAATAATGGAAGGTTTTATTTTTCTATACCTAAGCATATATATCTAGATATGTACATAATACTAGTTAATATGATATAAAGAGTAATGTTATATATCACTCTTTTTATATCATTTTTATATTATAAAAATAATTTGACCACTCATTGCATAACCTAAGTAAATTTTGGATCGAATCTGAACATTTAGATGTGAAGGGTGAGAGTTTGACAATTATTCTACTTTTTTTATGTAACATTTTGTTTTTTACAAAAGGAGCTCTTAGGTACCATAGAATTACTAATTTATCACCTCATTTACAAGGCTTGGGTTGAAAATCTATCTTGGTGATTTCTATCCAACCTTGTCATGCATTAGCTGGCTCCAAACTCCATCAAGGGAATCAATGAAAATATATTATGTGCCAAATCTTACGAAAGTCCTAGGTGAGTCATAAAATCTGCACATGTATTATCTTCTCTGTAAATGTTTTAAATCGAAAGTCTTTATTCACATCCAAGATCGCCCTTATTTGCTGAATTCGCTTCACCGCAGGGCCTTGCCCCCTTGTTTCTCAACGAATCGCCTCAATAGCTTCTTTTGAATCTACTTCTTCAATCAAATATTTCACTCCTAACTCTTCCGCTATCTTCAAACCTTCAAATAATACTACTAACTCGACATAAGCTGATGATGGGCCATGTATCTTCTTCGCGAACCCCCGAATCAACATACCTCCCGAGTCTCTTAATACACCACCCACCCCACCTACATTCCACCAGTTATTAAAACCCCGTCCGTATTTAATTTGAACCCCCGATTAGGTTCACTCCACCCTATAAGTTCCACAAATTTATTTCGTTTAGCTTTTCCAAGACCATTCCCAGACTAACAATATTTGACGCTTGAAATTGTGTTTTCTTTAATATTGCCTTCTTATTAAAGAGAGGACTCGCCTTGAAGACAGTCTCGTTCCTTTCGTGCTACAAGATCTAGATCAAGGACCCGAAAAAATATCCTTTAAGGGATTCCAGCGAAAGAAGACTACAAGCTAGTTTTTTATTCCACCAAATGACCGCATTTACATCCCAAATGCCATAATGTTGCTGCTCGAAGTGTTGTCTACATCATCTAATGAAATTTCAACAGTGGCGCTGCTGTGACAATGACTTGAAGAAGAGCTTCATTCCAGCTCGCATCCCCTGTAGCGGCCCTGTCCTTCAGTGAAACTGGAAGCAAGTCACGCATTTACTGGTCTCTGTTTAGAGCCGAGTTGCTGCAGCTGCTGTAAATTCTTCCAGAATTAATTGTGATGCTGGTCTCTACATTATGAGCTACATCAGATCCCCAATTAGATTTTAGCTCACCTCCGCAATTTCTCCCCACTGACCCCTGCTAGGCCTAGCCATAGATCCTCTATACATTCCTTCCTTCTCCACCCAAACCTTGACCAAATGCCACACTTCTTTAACCTTTTCACAGTCTCTAAATATATGCAAAGCGTTTTCTTCCCACAGTCCGCACCAGCTACACAAATTATAGACCTCCATTCCACGCCTTATTAGGTTCCCATGCGTCGCCAATTTCTCTTGTGGCGCACGCCATACTTTCCTATATACATTAACCCCTCAGTCCATAACATAAATGGATGTTGGAATGATCCCGAACGCATAGATATGGAAATAAGTTGACTCTTTTTTGGCATAAATTTGGAGAACTTGGATTTGTACCAACTTCAAACTCACATACAAGTATTAGTGTACCATTATTATTAGAGGGGTAATGATATATACCACCAAAATTCATACCACCTAACATATCAAACATGATCTGGCGTGTTTTGGTTGGAAGTAAATCGTTAAACAAATCAAGTAAATAAATAAATTTACGATTTACTTCCAACCAAGTCACATCACGTCATGGGTGGTTGTTGGGCGGTATAACTTTGGGTGGTCTATATCATTACTCTGTTAGAGAGCATATAAATCTTTTTATGGCATTCTTTCAGCATATAAGTTTTTGTGACATTTTCTGAAAAATCAGTATTGTTTCTTTTTAAATTAATTTATTTGTTCCTTTTTCTAAATAATTTGTACATTATTATCTTTTACTATATTAAGGTATTTTTTTTAATATTATTCTTATTTATATACTATTATTAATTTATATTTATATAAAAATATAAAATAAATAAGAATAATTATATTTGTAAATAAAATTATGGTATTCTTTTAGCATATAAGTTTTTGTGATAATTTCTTAAAGTGAAAATTCTCTATCCTTTCTTTCTAAATTTATTTGTTCCTTTTTCTGAATAAGTCGCACAATATTGTTTATCGTTGACTATATTAAAGGTATTTGTTATCATATTATCCCTATTTATATACTACTATTAATCTATATTTCTATAAAAATATAAAATAAATAAGAATAATTTTATAAATAAAATAGTTGAATCATTATAATAATTTTATACTTTCTTTATTTCACAAATAATGTTACTTATTAAAAATAGAGTAATGATATTTGTCACCCTTTTTCATGTCACCCTTTTATCACCTCCTACGTATATGCCTACATGGACCAATGAATTGATTTCTCTATCATATTTAATTTTTATCTATCTTCTATTCAAGGAAATCAATACACATATATAGAAGGGTGATAAAAGGGTGACATGAAAAGGGGTGACATATATCATTACTCTTAAAAATATACTCCCTCCTTCCACTTTTATTTGTCCTTCTTTCTAAAAGAAGGTGTCCAACAATATTTGTCCATTTTATATTACCAAGACACTTTTTCTCCCATTTTTCCAATATCACCCCTAGTCAATTAGTTAAAAGCAATGGAGCATTAAATGATACTCTACTCATTGAATAAGGGTAATATAGTAAAGAGAGAGTGTATTTAATGTCTTTTTTAATCTTTGTGCCACAAAAAGTAGGACAAATAAAAATAGACGGAGGGAATAATTTCCCAAAATTATTATCTACTTAAAAAAGACATTTTTTTCACTTTCCACTACAATAATAATGATTAATTGAAACAATAAAAATTGTTCCTATATATTTAAAACTTGTTCCTATATATAAATAGGAACGCCAAATTGTTCCTATTTTTTTGTTCCAGCTGCCCCGTTACTAAAGATACCTATAGGAACACGTTTTAAAATATTGTTTCTATAAGTATTTTTTATAATTAAATTATTTTTATATTTATAGGAACAATATAATTTGTTCCTATATCTAATTATTTATCAAATGGTTTTATTTTATTTTACTCTTATAGAAACAGTTTATATTGTTCCTATAAGTAATTATTTAATACTTATTATTTTTATAATAAATTTATAGAAACAACTAAAATTGTTCCTATAAATATTTATTAATTATATTCTTTTATTTGATTCTATACCTGTAGATACAATTTTTATCGTCTCCAGAGACATCAAATTATTAAATATTTATTAAATTTAACTCTTGTGCAATAAAAAATACAATATACCTAATAAAAAACTCATTACGCCATTCAATTGATTGCAAACAAAAAATTCATTACATCATTCAAACTAAAAAAAAAACTAAAAACATCATTCAAACTTAAAAAAAAACTAAAAACATCATTCAAACTTAAAAAAAATCTAAAAACTTCATTCCAACATTAAAATGACAATAAATCTAATCTAAATTGATAGTATCATCAAGGTCATCTTCATGTCGTCGTTCAGTAGATGACACTTCAGGTTGTGGAAGAACATTTAACTGTGGTATTGATGGAACTGGAATTCCAAGTTTGTCACTTAAAACTTTAACGGTGTCAGCCAAAGAACCTATAACTTTCTCGTAATTTCCCATTATGCTTAATACTTCATTTCGACTTATTTTATCCTTGTCTGGGTACTTCGAGTTTTCTGCAATTAACCTTTTACGTGAAGGGTTTCTTTTCTCCATACCTGGTAATATAGGACCTACACCTAACCTATAACCATATCGTTTTCCGAGTATATGTTCCATCACTTCTACCTCGTCTACTCGAGCATCCGGGGAATTTAAGTTAGGAGATGAGTGATTAGAATAACTTTGTTCTTCCAATAATTCATATCTTCGCTCAATCATTTTTTCCTGCAAAAAATTGAAATACAATATCAATATAGTCACTACAATTCTAATGTTGGAACTAGAATAAAGATACACTTTTATGATTATATACTTTGTAAATGGAATTGTACAACACCATCAAAATATAAAATATAATACTGATTAACTCATTATAGAATAAAATAACTTTTTTATAAATAAAATGGAATAAACCAAAAAAAACTAAGAAACTGAAGCAGGTAAGGATAAAAGATCATAAAGTAAAAAAAACATTATTATCATGTTATCACGTAGAAATTTCCAGCACATACACATACTAATAGTACATAAAAACCTTCACCGAAAGATTAACTAATACTAATCCTAAAGATTATCTCAAGTGTAGCAATCCCAACCAAAATTCCACCTAAAACGTCTAAGTATTCACCAATTCATTTAAAAGAACGAAGAATATGTTTGATAAAACCACATCGTGATATATATAGTTAACCTGAGCTTCATAAATTGAAATTAGTTAGTCAAATTCTAACCTCCACATAACTTTATCTTTTATCCATAAAACACTAGAAAAACCGGGTTCAAAACCAGGTACAATCAACAGTTCATTCTACTGTGTCCTAAGAAAGTGCATGTCAATTAACACTAAATACAACTATTAAAGCTCATGAGAAGCTGAGAATTCCATATAACAAACAAAAACAGAAAAAATGTTTATTTTTACTTACAAAAGCAACAAAAGATGAAGTAAGTAAAACAATAAAGATGACTCTTTTTTTTAAAATTACCTTAGCAAACTAATCCACATAAATCGCAAATTGTGGGTCATAAACAAGCCAAGTTATTCTTATATTAATTTTTTTTAAATGTAACATAAAAACATAATTACTCACGTAGTTTAATTCTGATGTACCCCTCCATCCCTTTTTCTCATTCCAATGCAATTTTTTATACGTCTCAATAGCACTCGGAAGTTCACCCGTCTCTGTATCAGCCTATATAATGATGAAAAATCATAAATACTGAAAAAATATACATTAATAAGAATAAAGTATAGATATTTTGATTCAATACATTTTCGTGCATGAATTCGGCTATTGAACGTGATCCGTGCAAACTAGTAGTAGGTTTATGTCTTCTATTATTTGCATTTTTCTCTGCACGAGCCTTTGGAAAAGAAAAAAATAGTCAATTAAAAATTAATAATAAAATTCATGTTTTATATGCCTATTTACCTGAACTTTTGAATCTTCCCACATGTCAATACAATTTTCCCAGTCCAGGGGATCCACGTAATCGGGTCTTTCTTTATTTGAAATATAATCAGATTTCACATCAAATTTGCGTCGCCTTAATCGAGCGGCTGCTATACGCATAGTAGATCTCACAACATTCTCCCACACATTAGGGTCTCTTTTATACTCATCGAAATCAAAATACGTCTATATATAAACCATGTTCATTAAAATAATAATCAGCAATCTAACAAAAAACTAACATAAAAACTACTAAATATATATATTGTAAGAGAATTTCACCTATTGAGGGACTAAAATGCAATTAGTTTTTAAAGATTAAAAATTAAGAAACGTGATACATAAAAACACAAGATATATCACATATATTTATAATTTTATACCTCTAATTCATGAAAAATTAGATCCTTGTCCTCCTCGCCTACCCCATTCCATCCTTTAGTAGCAAGCGGTATTTTGGACCCCATCAAAGTTCCGATCTTTCTAGTATAAAATTTGGCATGCTTGCCGACTGGGGCATATGTCTCTAATACCTGATCAAACTTTATACTCAATGGTTTTTTTCCATTTTTTATGTACTCTTTCTCGAGTTGCAAGTTCATGTTACGTCCACGCCTCTTTTGAGAACGAATTCCTATTTCAGAAACCGGTATATAATTAGTATAAAAAATTATTTTAGAATATATATGCATATATGAATAAATGTACTATTACCTGATCCATTGCATTGTCTAGATATCTGATAAGATCCGGGGGGTGGATTATTGTTTCCATCACCAGCATGACCGTGAGCCACATCAGCCATGAGCCATATTAACAATATAAATAACGACATAGTCTTTACCATATAGTAGAAGACGAAATAAATAAAATTAGAATCACTATTGATGTAAAAATATAACAATAAACAAATAATAACCTAATTAATCAAAAAGAGTTTACTACAATTGTAAAACTACAGAACATGCAAAAAATTGTAATGCCAGGACAGAATCTATGCCAATGCACCTAATTTCTAATCAAAGTAATGTATTAGTTACTTCACATAACAGGACTAGTTGTGCAATTAACCCAAGTAATATATTAATAACAGGACAAATTGTGCAATTTACCAGTAATATATATATATATATATAAAAACTGTATAGCATGACCAATTGTGCAACTAATGCAGTAATATATTGATAAAAACTGTACATCAAAATGTAGCAAAGTACAAAAAGCTATTTCACATATGTAATTAACTGTATAACATGACCAATTATGCAATTAACTCAGTGTATTGGCTATTTCACATAGCATGATCAATTCTGCAATTAAACTAATAAAAACTGTATTTCAAAATGTAGCAAATGCAAGAAGCTATTGTCTAACATAATACGTTGGCTATTTCACATCTCAGGACCAATTATGCAATTAACCCAGTGTATTGGCTATTTCACATAACAGATCAATTCTGCAATTAACTTAGCAAAAACTGTATGCAAAGTGTAAGAAACTATAATTTAAGAATGGATTTCAATCAAACAAGAGTGAAGTTTCAGTACACCTATATAAAATCAAGTAGGTATTTTTTGCAGTTTTTAATAATCAATTGATTTTATGATAGAAAGAAGTGACAGATATTACACCTTCCCAAAATTAAGATTCTTTGTTAAATTGAATATTCAATTTCAATTTCTTATACAATTAATCAAATCAAATGCAAAAGAAATTACCTGGAAAAAATTGATGCAGAGAAGAACAAAGGGTACAGTAGAGGGCAGTGGGGGCTGATGAAAGAGAGAAAGATGATAAAGTGCTGTGAAAGCTTATGGCTGATGGCGGTGATGCTGATGGCAGAGACGGCAGGAAGGCGGAGATGGCTAAAAATGCAAGACCGGCGGTGGCGGTGAGGGTGTATTCTTTTTTGTTTTGTTTTACTATGTAAGACGTGCATAAACTAAAAAGGGACTTAAGTAAGGAAAAAGGTAATATATAAATAAAATAATTAATATGTATAAGTTTTTGGTGGGAAAATTTCCCGCTTTAGACTAAAAAGTATATAAATTAGTAAAATATTATACCAAAGACCGATTCACTCGTACTAATTTATTAGTGATAGGAACAACTTAGTATTATTGTTTCTATTAGTATTAAATAAGTAAATCTATATAATTATAAAATAAAAAATAAACATTAACTAGTAAAAAATATATAATAGGAACAAAATGGTTCATACATTCCCATTGCATTATTGGTCAATAGGAACAAACTTAGTAAAATTGTTCCTGCTAATAATTATAAATCAATTTTATATTTTTTAAATATTAAGAAAACTAATATTATCATATAAGAACAATACAGTTGTTCCTAATGATATTAGGAACGATTTTCTCCAATCAATAGGAACAAGACGAGTTTTGTTCCTATTCTTTTTGTTTCTATTGGTCATGATTGTTGTAGTGTTCTTTTACTATTATTTATATTAAAATATTCAAATTTAAATTTTTAATATATTTTTAAAATATCAAAACATTTTATAAAATTTATTTCAAGTAATAATTGTCATTATTTTTAGTATCAAAACATTTTATGTGTAATAATTATATTTTTTTAGTAGGTGTCAAAAGTTATGGGTTTTATTTGTAAAATGAAGAAAGTAATATATATATATATACTATTGCACGTGTTTCTAAAAAATTGTCATTATTACTAAAAATTAATTATCTGCAAAAAATTATTGTTTTAAAAAATTAATATTTTTTATTTTTACATTATTTTTATCCCTAATTAAATATTATACTCATAAATAATTATAGAATAGTCATATAAATAATCAAGATATTTCTTTATTTCTTATATCACTTTATATTAATAAATATTCAATACTTTATTGAAAGATATCTTAATAATTACATAAATAATAAATTATTTTTTTTTTTGTTACATTAGAGAGCTACTTTGGACTTGCAGTTATTGATTCGAACCTACATTACTAAATTAGATGACCAAGATTTTGATCATTGAACTAAAATTATAAATTATACTTTTTTAGTTCGAATGAAAAACATGTGTAATAACTTTTTTGGAAAAATAGGGAGTATACACTTAAAAAAAGGTGTACACATCAACTTCTCGAGAGAGAAACCAAGAATTATTGTTAGCTTTGGAGCCAAAACCAATAGGAGTAAAGGTCCAGCAAATCAACCATTAATATTGTGCTATATATTTCCATTAATTACAATAATCTGAAATAGTAACTTCCATTATGACTTTTATTACGAATATTTAAGCGAATGACGAAACGATGAAATACAAGGTCGACTAAAAAGATTATATATACACACACCAAATTGATACAAACTCAAAATTATAATTCAATGGCTATGTGTCTCATTATTTTCTCTACATTATTCCTATCAACATTTTCTCTCTTAGAAGCTAAATATAATGGTTTCAGCGTTGATCTAATTCACCGAGACTCCCCTGAATCTCCATTATACAATCCGTCATTAACATCTTCGCAACGCTTAACTAATGCGTTGCACCGTTCTTTTCATCGTGCTCATCATTTCTTAAATCACTCTCGAAATTTACCTTCAACCTATATGAGTTCGCAAAACGGAGAATATCTAATGAATATCTCTTTTGGCACACCCCCACGTCCAACCTTAGTCATTGTGGATACGGGTAGTGATTTAATTTGGACTCAATGTCAACCTTGTGTGGTATGTTTCGAGCAAAATTCTCCTATTTTTAATCCAAAAAATTCTTCGAGTTACAAAGAAATCGCGTGTATGGATCCAAAATGCCAATTAGCAATGGGCACATCGTCTTGCCATGCATTAGGGACACAATGGTGTTCTTATTCAATGGACTACGGTGATGGCTCGTTTACTGGAGGTACTTTGGCGACCGATACTTTAAAGTTAGGTAAAGTGTCGATTCCGAATACTATTTTTGGGTGCGGTCACCACAATGGCGGCACTTTTAGTAATGGTTCGACGGGGATTATCGGCCTTGGAGGTGGAGAACTTTCGTTTATCTCACAACTGAAATCTTCAATCCAAGGGAAATTTTCTTATTGTTTGAATCCTCCCACAGCCCTCAAAAAATCCAGCAAAATTAATTTTGGTGATAAGGGGCTGGTATCTAGTGTTAAGGGTGCACCTGTGGTCACTACTCCAATATTTCCAAGATATGGAAACTCGTTTTATTTCTTAACCCTAAAAGGAATTAGTGTCGGAAGCGAAAAACTAGACTTGTTTGACCTCGGAGATCCCACGTCTGATTATGAGGGTAACATCGTAATCGACTCTGGGACAACATTAACGTTTCTATATCCTGATTTCTATAGAAAACTGGAATCAGAAGTGAAAAGACAAATCAACAAGGAACCATTAATCTATGATCCAACTATAATGTTGCATCCATGTTACAATTCTTTGAGTGATGAAGAAATCCCAGAGATAACAATGCATTTCAAGAACGCGGATTTGAAGTTGAAATCGTACAATACTTTCATACAGATGAAGGAATCGATTAAATGCTTAGCTTTTGTAGCTACCCAAAATGATGCGGTTTACGGTAATCTTGCACAGAGTAACTTCTTGATTGGATATGATGTGGTGAAGAATACTGTATCTTTCAAACCAACTGATTGCACTAAATTGTAGCAAATGTGATCGTGTAAGATTTCTTTGTTTTTATCGGTTTGGATCTCAGTTGTATTGGAAAATATTAGTAACAAGCTTTTATCTGTTTTTACACAATATTATCCCAATTAATTAGTTCCGTGATCAGTATTATTCCTATATAGGTTAGAATTCCTAAAAATATATGCAAATGTTACTACATGTATCAAAAGAAGGATGCCTAATGAAGTCTCCGTTAGTTTGGAAATATAATTTCCGAAAGATTCTTCAGTCCACTTCTTAATTATATTGAACTCTAATAGCCTCCGAATCCTAAATATGCAGGTAGTAGGGAATCTCTACATCGTAAAAATTGTCCACATAAAATACACATGCAAAAATATATGTTGTCGATAAAGATTTAAACAATTGGTGGACAGATACATCCAAATATATACCTTGATTTTGGCTTAGAATTCCTCCATGTATTTCATTCCTCTTCTAAGAATAGTAACTACCAATTACGTTGGTGCTCACTGGTTAGACATCATATTTGACTTTGAATTAGGGATGTAAATGAACCGAGCCACTCGCGAGCAGCTCGAGCTCGGTTCGGAGAAAGCTCATTCGAGATCGGCTCGAATATAAACAAGCTTAAGCTCAAGCTTCATTTTAAGCTCGATAAGTAAACGAGTCTGCTTGAGCTCGTCTCGTGAGCTCGTTTAAAATTATAAATCATATATTAATATATTATCTACTTATAAATATATTATTAAACCTCCAATATCACATTGGATATTTTTAATTTCTTTAGACATTTATTTTTTCATTAATGTTATGTTTCATATTTTCATACCACACACTCCATCAAATACCAACGGTTCATGAAAGTCCTATTTCAACCATAAAAAACAACTAAACAAGATTGTTCTATAAGTTAAACAAACGAATTCTAACATTTCTGATTTAGATTACTAAAGGCTCGGACTCGGCTCGGCTCGGACTCGTTTAAATTTGAGCTCGGCTCGGCCCGGCTCGTTTAAATTTGAGCTCGACTCGGCTCGAGAAATTAAACAAACAAGCTTGTACATCTAGTATTCGGCTCGGCTCGTTTGTAGCCCTACTTTGAATGGTTTGAGGGTCTGCTTCCTAATCCGAGTGCTTTAACTCCAGGTAAATGCTACTTGCAAACATTGGTCAGTCACCAAGGGATATCTCACAACCAAGGGAAGGGGGTCTGTTGGGTGTTGGACAACATTTAGTAGAGAAAGAATAGAATAAGAGCGATAAGAAAATAGCTTTGTTTACTATTAACTTGTTCTTATAAATTGACTTATTACAAATGAGATAAACAATTCCACTATTTATACTAGTGGATGAACATTCTAGACTTTAACTCTTGAAATTAAATAAATGAATCGGATATTAATGTGGATACATGAACTACCTATCAAGAGTCTAGACTTTTCCTTATCCCGAGATGCTTTTTACTATTTCAAGAATTAATTAAAGACATGTTCATTCACTTGTCTTGGTTAATTAAACATTACTTAACATTCTCCCCCTTAATGCGAAATTCTTGAATTCCGAGAAGCCCTCTTAAATGCTGAAATTTATCTCTTGGAAAAGCCTTTGTAAAAATGTCAGCTTGTTATTCTTCGGATTTACAGAACTTGAGTTGTATCTCCCCAACTTCAATAGTTTCTCGAATGAAGTGATGCTTGATTGCAATGCGTCGAGTTCGACTATTAAAGACGGGATTTAGCAATCATGGATTTGTTGTCGCAATATAACTCAAATCTTTCGTCCTGTTCACCACCCATATCTTCAAGAATCCTTCTTAACCAAATGGCTTGAGATGTTGCTTGATTTGTTGAAATATATTCAGATTCAGCTGAGGATTGCGCTACATTTTGTTGTTCTTAGATGGCCAAGAAAATATTCCACGCCCAAAAGAAAACGAATATTCGGAGGTACTTCTCATATCATCAACACAACCTCTTCAATCACTATCGCAATAACCAACAACGTCGACATGCTTTGTTGTTGCATATCTTAGAGTCCCTCGTACATAACGAAGAATTATTTTCCCGGTTCCGCAATGATTTTGACTTGGATTATTCATGTATTTAAATAGCAAGCTTGTAGCAAACATGATATCTGGCCTTGTTGTTGTAAGATAAAGCAAATTGTCCACCATACTTCGATAAAGAGTTCCTTCAACTTTTTCAATGCCTTCTTCTTTTTTGAACTTCTTGTTCACAACGCTAGGTGTGTCAACAGACTTGCATTTAAATATTATGAATTTTTTCAGCACATTTTCGACATATTTCTTTTGTAAAATGAAAACTCCATTTTCATCTTGATTGATTTCAATGCCAAGAAAATATCTAAGCAATCCCATGTTACTCATTTCATATTTTAACATTATGTCTTTCTTAAACTCTTCCACTATTTTATTATTGTTGCCGGTAAACACTATGTCATCAACATATAAAGCAACAATGAGAATGCTAGCGTTACCTTGTTTTTTTACATACAACGTTGGCTCACTTTTTCTTTTTTCAAACCCATTTGTATTGAAATATATCAATTTGACTATACCAAGCTCTTGGTGCTTGCTTCAACCCGTGCAACTTCTTTTTTAGCTTGTACACTTTTTCTTCATTTCCTTGAACAACATAGCATGGAGGTTGTTCAACATAAACTTCTTCTTTTAGTTCCCCAATGAGAAATGTGATTTAACATCCAATTGGTAAATAGTTCAACCTTTGTGTGCCGCAAAATCAATAAAGACTCTAATCATGTCAAGCCTTGCAACTGGTGCAAAAATTTTGTTGTAATCGACTCCAGGTTGTTAAGAATAACCTTTGGCGACAAGCCTTGCCTTGTTCTTCTGCACAGTGCCATCAGAATTATACTTTACCTTGTACGTCCACTTTACACCAATTATTTCTTTTTCATTTGGTTTCTCAACAAGATACCAAGTTTTATTTTTCTCAATCATTTTGATTTCTTCGTCCATTGCTTTTTTCCATGACTCTTCTTTCACCGCCTCCTCAAATGAATTTGGTTGCAACCATACAAAAGTTGCAGCTTGCGTAAATGTCACTTAAACATCACATTTTTCTCGGAGTTGAGTTTGGAGTAGAATTTGGTCTTGAGTTTGTAGAAGATGAACCTGACCTTGTATTGTTGCTTGATCGACTAGTTGAGGATGATGGAGAATCTGGCCTTGGTGTAGTTGGGGGTGATTCATTGTCATCACTTGAGTTTTGATTGTCCACCAATGAAATCATTTATTTTCTTTCAATCTATTTTTACTTCCAATCCCACGAAGCATTCTTGTTGAATATCACATCACGACTAATTATAGTTTTTTGAGTATTCAAATTATAGAGTCTAAAGCTATATACTCACATTTAAAAGAGATAGAGACTGGAAATGACAAGATTAGGGATACTATGTCTCCCTCTAGCTCCTATGTCACCCCAAAACTTCTTTGGAAGGAGATTTGGAGAAAAAATGTCCCTCCTAAGATAAGAAAATTTGTATGGAAAATTTGTAAAGGAATTTTACCTACAAAGGAAAATAAATTCAAAAGAAAAAGTGTAGAAAACAATGTGCGCAAGGTCTATAATTGTGAAACTGGAACAACTGAACACTTATTCTTTGCTTGCCCCTAGGTAAGGGCATTTTGGTTAATATCTCTAATGCAACTACATTCTAAACACCCTGGTACAAGTAATACTGAGATGTGGTTAATTGAACCGAATCAAATAAGGTTGTACTGATTTTTCTTGTAGAAGGCTTGGAGATTTAGTTCCATTCATACTTTGAGAAATTCGGAAAGTTAGAAATACTTGTGTTTATGAATGGTTTGATCTTGACCCTCGTTATACTCTGTCCCAGTCCCTAAAAGCCTATGATGAATACTACTACTGTAAAATAATAACTTTTGAGGCTAATCAGATAAATAACATAATAGTCCCTGAAAATAGAACTCATGAGTTGAATAATAACATTGAGTCTAAACAAAATACAATGGAACTCAATACAAAGGAATATGACTTGAGAGGTAATAGACAAAGAGATACAGTGCTGAATCAACGTGTAATATGGGTTAAAACATGAGTACTAATACATTAATTGTTAATACATATGCATCTTTTAAGACAGATGTTAAAGCTTCAGCTGCTTGTGTGTTAAGAGATCAAAATAACAAACTAACACATAGTTATGCTTGGTCTTTTTCTTCTAACAGTGTCGAAGAAGCTGAACAAAGTGGAGTGCGCAATGGTATACTTCTGGTTATTTAACTTTCAATTTGAGGAGATTAGAGTTATAAGCAACAACAAAGTGGTGGTGGATGTAGGGATGGAAATGAATCGGATTATTGCAAAAATATCCAAAACCATGTCCATAACCATTTAACTTATCAAAAACCAAATCCTAACGGATTTAACCATCGGATTTACTTTTCAAAACCATAACTGAATAATTCGGATTCGGAATTTTAAGCGGTTTTTTAGATTTTAACCATAACCTTACTATAACTCTATAAATATATAAAATTTCATAAAATAAGATCACAAATACATAAAAGTCTTCAAAATATAAGAAATGTCATGTTGATTCTTAATTAAATAATATTTTTGTTAAATTTAATATTTATATTTTCTTTTTGAGATATTAAAATACTTTTTATTTACATTATTATAAAATATACAAAAATAGATGATAATAAAGGAACTTTCTGTTATACGGTTTTTTTATCTAAAACCATAACCTAATGGATTTAACCATCGGTTAAACATTTCAAAACCATAACCTAACGGTTTTATCAATGTAGCATAATCAGTATTTAATCGGTTCGGGTTTTCATCGGTTTCGATTTTAAACCATAATCATTGCCATCTCTAGGTAGATGTCTTGAAGTCGACCAAAGGTCACTATCTCGATTTAAGTTATTTTTTCTATATATTAAAGCTTTATCTTAAACGTGTTAGTTTATTTCATATAAATACGAAAGAAAATGGGATAGCTGATTCGATAACTAATCACAAACTATCGGGTATGTTGTCTTGTGATTGGGTTACAAAACTCCCTCTCCCCCTAGCTAAGTTGTTAGTATCTTCCCAGTTCCTAGAGGAATTGATTGAGATGTTTTTGTAATAAACTTAGTGTATATTTTATTTAAACCTTTTGACCAAAAAAAAAATAAGGAAGATAATTATTGCTTTTATATTAAAATTCTTCTTTCTATTTTAAAAAAAGAATATATCATTAATTCTCCATAAACTAAAATAATCTGGAAAGGGTAACGAATATTCTATTGCACGATGATACATCGTCAACTAAAAAGATTATATATACACACACCAAATTGATACAAACTCAAGAATATAATTCAATGGCTATGTGTCTCATTTTCTTCTCTATATCACTCATATCGACATTTTCTCTCTTAGAAGCTGAATATAATGGTTTTAGCGTTGATCTAATTCACCGAGACTCGCCTGAATCTCCATTATACGACCCGTCCTTAACATCTTCTCAACGGTTAACTAATGTGTTGCACCGTTCTTTACACCGTGCACATCATTTCTCAAATCACTCACATAGATTACCTAGATTACTTAGGGCCGATATGATATCAGTCAAAGGAGATTATCTAATGAAAATCTCTGTTGGCACACCACCGGTTCCAGTTTTTGTCTTTGTAGACACGGGTAGTGATAAAATTTGGACACAATGTCAACCTTGTTCGTCCTGTTTTAAACAAACATCTTCTCTTTTTAACCCAAAAAAATCAACAAGTTATAAAAAAATCGCGTATAAGGACCCAAAGTGCGCAGAATTAGGAGCATTTCGCGGTGTAATGATGAATAACTCGTGTTCTTATGAGTTTATATACTCTGATAAATCGTTTAGTAGAGGTGAATTAGCGACCGATACTATAAAGTTAGGCAAAGTGTCGATTCCTGATATTGTTTTTGGGTGCGGACATGAAAATGGCGGAACCTATAGTACTCGTTTAATGGGGATTGTTGGCCTTGGAAGTGGAAAACTTTCGCTTATCTCACAATTGAGATTTATAATCCAGGGAAAATTTTCATATTGTTTGGATCCTCCCACAGCCAAAATAAAACCTAACAAGATTAATTTTGGTCGTAATGCTCTTGTATCTAGTAATAAGGGTGCACCTGTGGTCACTACTCCCATAATTACAATATTTCCATACCCTTATTATTTCTTAACCTTAGAAGGAATCAGTGTCGGAACTGTAAGACTCGACCATTTTAACCTCAATGCATTCGGAGATCCTTTACCTGTTGATGACAACATAATAATCGACTCGGGAGCAGCATTAACGTCTCTTAAAATTAATCTCTACGAAAAACTGGTATATGAAGTGACAAAACAAATCAAGAAGAAAACAGTTAAGAGTCCAAATAAAATATTGAAATATTGCTACAAGTCTTTGAGCGATGGAGAAATCCCGGAGATTACAATGCATTTCAAGAACGCCGATGTGAAGTTGAAATCGTACAATACGTTCATAGAAACGACGAAAACGATTAAATGCTTAGGTTTTAAAGTAACCGATAGTATTGCGATTTATGGTAATGTTGCACAGAGTAACTTCTTGATTGGATATGACCTGGAGAAGAAGACTGTATCTTTCAAACCAACTAATTGCACTAAATGTAGGAAATGTGATCCTTTGAGATTATCTTGTATGGGTTTGGATTTCAGTTGTAGTGAAAGATAGTAACAAACTCTTATTTGTCTGTCTTTTATACAGGACATGGGTACTTAATTATCACAATTAATTAGTTTTCGTGATCATTATTATTCCTATATACGGTTAAAATTGCTAAAAATATATGCAAATGTTACTACTTGTTATGAATATCAGCTCCACGGACTCTTTACATATTCCCTAGGTAAAAATGCTCTTTTCTCTCTCTTCTCCATCTTTCTTTTTTTTTTTTTTTGCAATTTTTTTCATAAAATTGCAGACCCTCACAACTATATAGTTTGTAATACTCCTACTAAAATATGAAATTACAACTATTTTCTTTGTTCACTTTTAAAAAATTTCTATTTTTTTCCTTCCCCTTTTCACAAACTTTTTCAGTGATGAACTTTTATTCTTATAAACACCCTCTCGATTGAGAAGGAAAACTGGTTATTAGACCAGAAGGAAACTCCAAATATAAACTATTAAATGAACACAAGTTGATTGCTAAGTTGATGTACAATGAAATGGGTTCATATACGTCAAAAATCACATAAACAAATACTAGACGCTCGAAGAACGAGTTGAAACTAAGAAAATACACTACAAGAAATAGTAGCATTAGCGGGGAAGCTATTGCGGCAACAACTAAAATGGCCTCTAATGATATTTTTAAAAACCAAAATGGCCTCTAAAGATAAAGTTAATAGAGGCAAAAACAAATAATTTGCTACTAAAGGTATCTTTAGCGAGAAACTTTGCGACAAATAACGACTATTAGCGGCAAAATTAAGATTTTTAGTATTAAATTTTTTACCGCTATAGATACTATTTCTTGTAGTGATAGGCAACAATGAGGTTTTTATCAAATTCAAAACTGGAGAAGATAAACTCAAAATGTGGAATAAAAAACCATAGACTATCATAGGCAAGCATTTTGCAATCAATTAATACAAAAATAGAGTTAGAAATTCAGTCAACCATATTGCTTTCTGGGTACAACTATCGGGTATACCGGTTTCTCTTCTTACTCATAAGTGTATTAAAAAATTAATGTCTTATTTTGGTACTGTTCATACCACTGAACTTCCTGAATCCACTGTAATTGACGATACCTCTATTACACATGTGGTTATTTTAAAGGAAAACGAAGTCTTAGGCAAGGTGACCCCCTCTTTCCATACTTATTTGCAATTTGTATGGAATTTTTTTTGGCTTATTTCATCATTTGGCAAAAAAAATCAGATTCTATCCGAAATATAGAGATATTGGGATAAACCACATGATCTTTCCTGATGATATTCTTATATTCATGTAGGGAGATACTAATTCAGCTTGTGTTATCAATAAGGCTCTAAACCTTTTCACTAGGATCTTAGTACTTCATATTAATTTACAGAAGAGTGAATTGTATTTTGAAAGTGTTGAAGATTATGTAACGCTTATGATCTCAAATATCCTTCAGATAAAAATTTGTAAATTACCAGTTAGATATTTAGGTATTCCTATTCAAAGAATTAAGTATAAAAGAAGGTAACCTATTAGTAGAGAGAATCTGCACCTTCATTAACACATGGAGCTCTAAACTTTTGTCCTATGCTGGGAGAATTAAATTAATTAGAGTTTTCCTCGTTAGCAAAATTATATTTTGGTGCCAAGTTTTCATGTTTCCCAAACAAGTGATTTATAAGTCAAATCAAAAAATGTCCAGCTTTTTAGAGAAAGGAAACCTTAAAGGTGCTTCAGGTGCCAGAATTTCCTGGGAAAATATTTGCTGCGACAATGAAAATGGTGAACTGAATAACCCTAACATTGAAAACATTAACAAATTTTGTCTTCTCTTCACATTTCGGAAATTTTATTCACAAGGTAACAATCTTTGGATTAGGTGGGTTAAAGTAAACATTCTCAGAAATAAATGTATCACTCTTGGATTTGGAAGCAATTACTCAAAATCAGAGGAGTGACTTCAAAATACTTTCATCATGAGGTTAAAGATGGTCAAAACACATTTATTCTATGAGATAAATGGATCAAAAAGAGAATGTTCAGGATATTCTGTACAATACTATTGATGAGTATAATTCATGTTGTCACAAAAAAGTAGCTGATTTCTATGGGAAAGAGAGATGAAGACTTCCACCATGTATTGGAAAGATTTTGCCTATTGTGCAGTCTATTTCTCTTTCTTCTGGGAATGATAAAATTATTTGGAAGGAAAGTAAAAAATCTCAATTCTCTTGCAAGAATACACTCAAGTGTATTACTGAATCTAAATAGACAGTCTATTGGAGCAAGGTAGTCTGGGCTAAAGATTGTATACCATGATGTTCCTTCATCTCATATGGTTAGTTGTACAGAATCGACTACCAACAAGGAATAGAATAATTGATTGGGGATTATTTATTTTCCCAATTTGTGTTTTGTGTAAATGTGATAGTGAAAGTATGGAGCATTTGTTCGTCTCCTGTTCCTTCTCATTGAATTTTGGGAATTTCTGATATAAATAATTCTCCTATTGCGGTTAAGAATTTTCTCGAGATTATTTTGATGTCTTGTCCTAATTTGGAGACTCTCAGCATTGTCAGTACGTGTATTACCACTTACTTCTATTTTATTTGAAGCGAAAGAAATTTAAGAGATCATCAAGAAGGTGAGATGAATGAAGATAGAGTTTTCAGCAGGATTCTTTCGTTCTCTGTGAGCAAACTAAGAAGGAAATATATTAAGACGAAGAGTTATTTTGAACTGTTTGAGAAGATTTGTCATATTTAGCTTACTTATTTTATAGTAGGCCCAAATGTTAGTTTCATTTTAATGTATTCGACCCAGGAATCTTTGTAACTGTATTCTGTACCTATGGTGTAAGGATAATGGTGTATTTGAGCTTCATATATAAAAATTTTGATTTGTGGATAAAAAAATTTAAATAAAATTATTCTTTTAATAAATAATTAATGTTTTTTTTAGATAAAAAAAAGAATTAATGTTTTATGCTATAATTAATGAGCCAAAACCAGTAGCAGTTACACTCCAGACAGAAATCAACAATTAATATTGTGCTATACCAAAAAAAAAACAATTAATATTGTGATATATTTCTTGCTATATACGCATTAATTAATGAGTAAAAGAAAAAGAAGATAATTTATTGTAGTAGTAAGTAATATATATTGGCTGACCAAAAAAAGTAATATATATTATTAAAAGTCTTCTTTCTATTTGACAAAAGAATATAATTAAAAGCATTGCTATATATCACCTCTATCTGATTCATCCTTATTTCACCTTCTATGTGTCATCTTATGTGGCATTAAACAAAAGAAAGAGAAAATAATTAATTAGAAGAGAGAAAAGATTTGATTGATTTTTAAAACCTTCACATAAGAAGTGATATAAAGTTGAAGCATTAAGGATGATATATATCTTTACTCTATAATTGAATCCTCATAAATGACAATAATCTGATAAAGAGTAACTCCTATTATGACTTTTATTATAAAGATTCTAGTTAATGATAATACATGGTCAACTAAAAAGATTATATATACACACCAAATTGATACAAACTCAAGAATATAATTCAATGGCTATGTGTCTCGTTTTCTTCTCTATATTATTCATATCAACATTTTCTCTCTTAGAAGCTAAACATAATGGTTTTAGCGTTGATCTTATTCACCGAGACTCACCTGAATCTCCAGTATACGACCCGTCCTTAACATCTTCTCAACGCTTAACTAATGCGTTGCACCGTTCTTTACACCGTGCCCATCATATCTCGAATCACTCTCATAGATTACCTAAGGCCGATATAATATCGGACAACGGAGAATATTTAATGAATATCTCCTTTGGCACACCACCAGTTCCAACTTTAGTCATTGCGGACACGGGTAGTGATGTAATTTGGACACAATGTAAACCTTGTTCGCCGTGTTTTAAACAAACCTCTTCTCTTTTTAGTCCAGAAAAGTCAATAAGTTATAAAAAAATTGCGTGTAATGACCCAAAGTGTATAGAAATGGGAGTACCTTGTAGTGGTATGATAAATAAAACATGTTCATATTCAGTGAGATACGGTGATAATTCGTTTAGTAAAGGTGATTTAGCGTCCGATACTATAAAGTTAGGGAAAATGTCGATTCCTAATATTGTTTTTGGGTGCGGATTTGAAAATGGTGGAATTTTTAGTACTGGTTGTTCGGGGATTGTAGGCCTTGGAAGTGGAAATCTTTCGCTTATCACACAAATGAGATCTACAATCCAGGGAAAATTTTCGTATTGTTTGGATCCTCTTACATCCAAAATAAAATCCAGCAAGATTAATTTTGGTCATAATGCTCTTGTATCTAGTGATAAGGGTGCACCTGTGGTCACTACTCCCATAAGTACAATATTTCCAAACACTTTCTATTTCTTAACCCTGGAAGGACTCAGTGTCGGAACTGAAAGATTCGACAATTATAACCTCGATGCATTTGGAGATCCTTTGCCTGTTGATGAGGGTAACATAGTAATCGACTCGGGTGCAACATTAACTTTACTTAATAGTAATCTCTACAACAAATTGGTAGATGGAGTGACAAAACAAATCAAGAAGAAAACAGTTGATAGTCCAAGTACAATGTTGAGTGTATGCTACAAGTCTTTGAGTGATGAAGAAATTCCGGAGATTACAATGCATTTCAAGAACGCCGATGTGAAGTTGAAATCGTACAATACGTTTGTAGAGATAAAGAAATCGATTAAATGCTTAGCTTTTAAAGAGATAGATAATGTTGCGGTTTATGGTAATATTGCACAGAGTAACTTCTTGATTGGATATGATCTAGAGAAGAAGACTGTGTCTTTCAAACCAACTGATTGCACTAAATTGTAGCAAATGTGATCTTTTATATAAAATAAAATTTTATCAGTTTGTATCTCAGTTGTATTAAAAAATAATAAAAAACTTTTATCTGTCTTTTATACAAAATATGGATACTTAATTATTACAGTTAATTAGTTTTTGTGATCGGTAGTATTCCTATATATGGTTAGAATTTCTAAAATATATACAAATTTTTCGATTTGCATCTCGTCTTTTGAAGGGTCAGTCGTGTAGAGCCCGTCTAAAAGGGAGTTATCGCTTCAAGTTCAGAGCGATAAATTCACGTTAAGCTCACTAGAGGTTAGGATAGGAGAGTGAGCCGATTCGACGATACGAGCAATCTAAGAAATTTTTATTAGTCAAATAAATTGTATATATATTAATTAGGATCGCATATAAAAGAAAAAATAAGAAATAAAAAATAAAAGAAATACGGATATTTTTTGAAAATTTAAAATAGAAAAAATCATAGAAAGAGGAGAAAATTTTACTATAAAATATTGATTATAAAGAAGAGTTTAATAATTATTGCAAAATTGAATGGGTTAACTAATAACTTATACAATACACTCTTAAGTAAATAGAGATATTAGAGTTGATAACTAAATAGGCCAGGTCCTACGAAAAAGCATTGTGTCACAACTCTAACAATATCCACCTTAATTAACATAAATTCACTAATCGAGGCCTAAAATACATCAATATCTCCATCTCGAATAAATATATACACCTTGACGAAAATTCCGCTAAGGATTCAAGAAAAAATAACCAATCCTCAAATATCAATCATCTTCCAAAAAGTCTCAAAAGGTTGTATTGAAACGGAAAACGCCAACAAGGTTCAAGAAACACTTGAACTAGAATTCATAACAAAAAAACACAAAGCGCTCATCTCAAACTGTGAATGACAACAAAGTTCAAGAAATTCTTGAACTAGGTATCAAACTCAACGGTCAACATATAAGCAATATAACGACGAACACTAACTACAAAATCAATACGAGAGATAACATCCCGTACAAAATATTTTTTAAATCAATTTGATTTGTTATATCATCAAAAACTTTCAAAAAATTGAAAAATGCTCAACATACATTTTTCACATTCTGTCCAATGGAGATGCTAACGAAAAATATCAACAAATGCACGAGTATAACCCCGCACCTTAACTTGCAAAAATAAAAGTCGTGTGTTGCAATTATCCAAAGTTGTCATGATTAAGAGCAATATATCAACACAATACCAAGAACATCAAGCTACCCGCAAATTTAGAGAAACTAATTTCAATATGGACTCGATGGACATCAATTAATGTAATTAATTCAATGTGGACATTTGAGTCCATATTAAAGTTAGTTTCTCCAAATTTTTGTGTAGCTTTTTGTTCTTGGTACTGTGTTGATATTTTTCTCTTAATCATAACAACTTTGTATAATTGCAGTACACGGCTTTTGTTTTTGCTAGTTAAAGTGTGAGGTTATACTCGTGAATTTGTTAACCCTTAAACCTTAAACCACAAACCTTAAACATTAACCTTCATCTTAAACTTAACCATAACTGTAATCTTAAAGTTAAAACTTAACTTTAACCTTAACCTTAAACCTTAACATTAATCTTATCCTTAACCTAACCTAACCTTAACTTTAACCTTAACCTTAACCTTAACCTTAACCTTAACCTTAACCTTAACTTTGACCTTAACATTAACCATAACCTTAACCCAGAGCCTTAAACCTTAAACATTGAGCCTTAAACCTTAAACCCTAATCTTCATCTTCACCTTAACCTTAACTTTAAACGTAACCCTTAAACATTTAACCTTTAACCTTGAACCTTACACCTTAACATTAAACCTTGAACCTTAAACCTTAAACCCTAATCTTCATCTTTACCTTAACCTTAACTTTAAACTTAACTCATAAACCTTTAACCTTAAACATTAAACCTTAATCCTTAACCTTCACCTTCACCTTTACCTTCACAATCATATTAACTTTATCCTTAAAGTTAACGATAACCTTAACCTTAAAGTTATAACTTAAACTTAACCTTGAACCTTGAACCTTGAACCGTAAACCTTGATCCTTTAACCTAAACCTTAAACCTTAACCTTAACCTTAACCTTAACCTTAACCTTAACCTTAACCTTAACCTTAACCTTAACCTTAACCTTAACCTTAACCTTAACCTTAACCTTAACCTTAACCTTAACCTTAACCTTAACCTTAACCTTAACCTTAACCTTAACCTTAACCTTAACCTTAACCTTAACCTTAACCTTAACCTTAACCTTAACCTTAACATTAACCTTAACCTTAACCTTAACCTTAACCTTAACCTTAACCTTAACCTTAACCTTAACCTTAACCTTAACCTTAACCTTAACCTTAACCTTAACCTTAACCTTAACCTTAACCTTAACCTTAACCTTAACCTTAACCTTAACCTTAACCTTAACCTTAACCTTAACCTTAACCTTAACCTTAACCTTAACCTTAACCTTAACCTTAACCTTAACCTTAACCTTAACCTTAACCTTAACCTTAACCTTAACCTTAACCTTAACCTTAACCTTAACCTTAACATTAACCTTAACCTTAACCTTAACCTTAACCTTAACCTTAACCTTAACCTTAACCTTAACCTTAACCTTAACCTTAACCTTAACCTTAACCTTAACCTTAACTTTAACCATAACCTAGCCTTAACATTTAGCCTTAAACTTTACCCTAAGCCTTGAACTTAAAAACTTAAACTTAACCTTAACCTTAACTAGATGAAGATTCAGCTCGTTGATATTCGACCTTAAACCTTGAATCTTATTAAACCTTAAACCTTAAATGGTAAATCTCAAACCTTTAACCTTAACCTTAACTTTAATATTAACATTAGCCTTAATATTAACCATAACATAAACATTAACCTTAACCTTAACCTTGACCTAATCCATAACCCTTAACCTTAAACTTAACATTAACTGTAACTTTGACCTTAACATTCACCTTGACGAGCAAAAAGAAAAACAAAAAACCTTAACCTTGACTTTTACCCTTAGAACCAGGGTACGATTACCGTCAATGAAACAATTTTTTTTGTAAGTGTCTTCAGACATGTGATTTACCTAATATATATATATATATATATATATATATATATATATATATATATATATATATATATATATATATATATATATATATATATATATAAGTGTCTAAGGGGACATAATGAGCGTCCCAGAATTAATTTTTACTAAATATATGTCACAATCAATTATCCAGATTTATCCACAAAAAAATTAAAATTTTATAATATACCCATACTATATATAGGTTACTAAAAAAGAAATATTAAAAATAAAAAAAATTCACTAAATTACACTCTCTCTCACACTTCATATTCACCTACCTTCCTCACTAAATTCACACAAACAACAAACCGTCCTCACTAAATTCACACAAATAACAAACCGTCCTCCCCACCTAACTTCACCACCTCTCGTTGGCGACACCACCTCCTCGCTGCACCGGCAAAACCCTACTGATATCTCCTTTTGTGTGATGAATTAATCCCATCATGAGACATATTTTTAGGAGTTATTTGGGCCTAAGTGATGGATTTATACTCCATATTTGACATATTTTACTTTTTTTGCTAGTTTTGGATACTTAGCTATTTATAGAGTTTTTGTGAAATAGAGAAGTTATGCTAGATACCCCTGTCGTGGCTCCTACCCGAAATTTCCTTAAGGTGTGTTTGGATTGAAGGTATTAAGAAGAAAAGACGGGAAAATAAATGATTTTTTATATATTATGTTGTTTGAATTGGAAAGTTTTTTAAAGGAAAGTAATTTAAATGATTATGAAAATCACCTATAAGCTCCATTATATAATCATTCCAAATCAGGGTCAAATGGAGGGAAAGAATTTTAATAAACAAATAGAGAAAAAAATAACCTTTACATTTTACAAACACTAATATAAATAGAAATATGTTAATATTTTTTTTCTTTCCTAGTTTTTTATTCAATTTAAACAAAAAAACACTTAAAATTTGTTATGAATGTTTCTTTGTTAAAATTATCTATTTCAAACAATATTTTTCTCTCCCTTTCTTTTCTTTTATAATTTTTCTTTTCCTTTCTTTATTATTTTTTTCCCTCCTAAATACAAACACACCCTTAGTAAAAACGGATTACGATATCTTTGACTCAGGTAAGTGAATCCATCAGCCCCAAACATTTTTACTAAGTATATAAGCTCATTATCAGCTCATAATTCATTATCATTTGAAATATTACACCCAGAGAAGAGAGCTAAAGCGCCAGGAGCACAGAAGAAAAGGGAGGAAGAGTTTCTACACCCAATTCCACCATTGCTCCTCATCTTTTATTCGTGTTTATCCAAACATTAGGTTAATTATTATTTTTTTGTTCTAGATATAATTTCTATATTATTAGCTACTGGTTTTGATCATCTGAGTATGAATAAAACACTTTATTGCTTGAGAAATGCTTTTGTATGAAACTTAGACGATTAATTTGATGTTATTTAGATTTTGGGATTGTTTAATTTATATAAATTGAATTTATTTATGTTGACTATATATCTTGTGCTTTGATGACACTTGTATCTTGATCACATACTAAGGAGTTAGAGTCATCGAATTAGCGCCTGGAAGGGGGGTTTGGTTATAGACATACTATATAGGCGTCTGGTGCATGTTAGTGAGCCGACGGGTCTTGACTAGCCAGGTAGGCAATAAGGTTAGGTTTGTTCCTTTAGGATTTGAGTATAAGAGCTCTCTAAGTCGACCCTTACAGGAGTTAGAGAGATATTATCTCTATTAATAAGAAATAGTCTATTTTCCCTTACATATAGAACATTGAATTAGTTGACTTTTGGAATTACTTGCATAACTCAAGCATACCTCCATCATATACAACCTCTTACTTAGTTGATTTACTCTCTTTTAATCAAATGATTCTTTGTTGCATTTTAATTTCCGCACATTACTTAATATTGAAAACCAAACAAAAACCGTCTATTTTATATTGTCATTCTTTTTAGCAGTGCATTAATGTGAAACACAAATTTTTATAACCTTGGTAGTTCATGAGGGAACGAACATCCGGAACTTACTTTATTACTTATCAACGACCAATTACGGGAAGTTATTCACCCTTTCCTTTGGGTCAATTTATTTATCATGCCTTGGAAAGCGACACTCACCTCACTGCCTAACCTAACGTATTGACTATTTCCCAACTATTATCACTGTTGAGATCACAAGTACTCCAAGTTGTACTTCCTCCATCGCTCATGTTGTTCTCCTCTCTTTACTCCCGATCTTCATATTGCCTCCATCGTTTTCACTGGTGAAGTAATAGAAGCACAAGTCATATTTCCTCTCTTCTTCTTTGTTCTTTTCGAAGAAACCAAAACACGGAATTGTATGCTTCTTTCAAAGTGTTCGATCAAATGGCCACTCGAGCAAATAATATTTGTGATATAATTGTAATTGATTAATTAATTTTAAAAGAACTTTAAAGTTAAACCCTAAGCTACTTGAGCTATGCATTTGAATTAATTAATTATATTGTAGGTCATATTCTTTATAGGAGATATTTAGGTCTCAAAATTTAAAAATGTTTTAGTGCCTTTGGAAGTACTTTTTTGAAAAAGTACTTAATTAAGTGCCCGTTTGGAAGTGCTTTTTTAGAGAAGCACTTAAAAGTGCTTTTAGCATTTTAAGAGTTTTTTTGACTTTGAAAAACACTTTTATGAGAAACACCAAATAGGTGCTTCTTAAAAAAAGCACTTAAAATAATTTTAGGTTTTAAAATTATTTTTAATAATTTTTTTAAATTTTGAATTTTACCCTAAAGCGCTTTTTTAATCTAAAATAAGTACTTTTTATTATGAAAAACACTTTTACGAGAAGCACCAAATACGTGCTTTTTAGAAAAAATCCTTAAAATTATTTTAGATTCAAAATTATTTTTAATATTTTCTTAAAATTTTAAATTTTATTTTAAAAATACTTTTTTACTCTAAAATAATTACAACGGGACCTTTTTTTACAACTTTTTTCCAATCTTGGGCGCGTTAATATGTGGAACTCTATGCATTAGCAAGAAGTGCATGTCAAAGTCAAAGTCAACCAGGTGAGAACTGGACATAGAATTATGTGAATTGTTTGTGCATTAGCTCTTGGTATGTACCTATTTAGAATCTCTTGCACAAAGTTTTTCATTAATCTGGTCATAATACTGAAAGTCTTTGTTCTCATTTAAGTCTGAGAAAATGGGATAATCATTCTGAACTTTTGGTCCTTATTCGAATTTTCAATCTTGAATCATCCTTTTAGTATAATAGTAGAATTTGGAACAAAATGTAGAATTCAAAGAGGTATTTGATGTTGACTAAAAGGTATACTGCGATACTTTTTCCGTTCACTATCTATCTTACTCTAATTTTTATAGTACAATTTTCCAAGGCTTTGAGAAATAGATCATCCCCAACCTTTAGGTTTTAAGAGGCTTTTTCTTATTGGCATTTGGCTTATTAAGATTTTAAAAGAATAAGTATTAGATCAAATCCTTTATTTTTATAATTTTTGAATTTGCACACATAATTCATTCGAGGCCTTAGGAAAAATAAATTTAAGCACAAACCTTTAGGTTTTATGAATTTTGATTTTACTACCTTCAATCATCTGAGGTCTTGGGAAAAATGTAGCTCAAACCTTTAGGTTTTTATAAGTTTGGGATTTTCTATCTTCGGTCATTAATATCTTAGGAAAATAATTGTGCTTTAAGAAAACTTTGCTTGAGATAAAAACAATGTCAGTTGAACTTAGATCCCTGATGAACCAAGGGCCTCACTTTTATGTTCCTCTACTTGATCTTCAACCTCCTTGTTGTTTTAAGTGTTGATAGTCACGGATTCCAAGAGTTGGTATTTTTGTCTTCGTATTGACCCTCCTGCTCTAGAGGGTAAGTCAGACTTTTGACCTAACAATGTAAGTTTTAAGAGGATATTGTTAACAACCCTAAGCGCATGAAGTGTAAGGATGGGTTTTTAGCAAACATCCTACTTCCCAAGGTAGGTTGACCCTTCAACGCGTAACATAAGTGAATTTTATATCGATCCCAAGCACATAGCTGTGGAAGGTGAAACTTTGTCGGCTATCCTACTTTTGGAGGTAGGTAGACCGCTCGACGTATAGTTTAGGAGGACTTCGGTTTGTATTAGCCCCGAGGGCGTTGTTATGGAGGGTATGATTTTAGCAACCAACCTACTTTTCGAAGTAGGTTGACCCCTCAATGCATAACATTGGTGGACTTTGGACCGATCACACGCTTATAGTTTTGAAATGTGGGATTTCAAAAAACATCCCACTTTAATTTTCCCAGTGTTATGATTCTTACAAATCGACATAAGCATTTTGTCGAGACTTCTCGGTGAGTTTTAACTGGACTTGTTGGCTCCTTTAATACTTGACTTGTGGTTCTTCTGTATTTTTTGACTTCTTGGCTCTATCTTGGTCTCTAATATCATCCATGTATATATGATTTTCACACTTAACACACAAATTACCTACAAAATACTCCAAACATATATAAATCCAATATTGGACCACTAAATCAGAATATATCAAATATAAGAAATAAATCCTATAAACACTAAACCCCTATCAAATGATATATAAATACTATATTAATTCATCACAAAATACTAGACATCAACCACTCAGTGCATAACATAAGTTAATTGGACGGACTCCAAGCGCATCGCCATGGAAGGTGGAGTTTAGTTACCATCTTACTATTTGATATACATTGACCCTTAGCGTATATCATAAGTGGATTCTGAACCGATTCCACAACACATAAACATAGGTGTAGGTTAACCCCCCCCCCCCCCCCCCGATATATGACTTAGGAGATTTTGGGTTTATACCGACTTCCAACTCATAGTGTATGTTTATTACTAGAGAACATGTGAATTTTTTGGGGTATTTTTTAGCATTTATGTCTTTGTGGCATTTTTTCAAGCATGTGAGTTTCTCGTAATTCTTTAAAAAGTGAAAATTCATATCTTGTACTCCTTCAATCTAAATCTATCTGTCATTTTTAAAAAAAAAAAGAGTGTTTGGTTTGTTTGGTACTTTTTTTTTTGAATACAAATGAGGCATAAAGCCGGAGTTGAATAGAAAAAACTAAACAACTACACTCTCATTGAGAGTCTAAAACTAGTTTAGGAATCGTACAACCACTCCTATCTCTAGTCAAATCATATCTTGTACTCCTTCAATCTGAATCTATCTGTCATCTTTTAAAAAGAGTGTTTGGTTTATTTGGTATTTTACATTATTAAGATAATTTTTCCAAACAATATTTTATTTATTTATATTTTTTTAGTGCACCTTCAAAAAAGGTATTTAATACTTTTCCTTTTACACAATTACATTTAATACATTTACATGAGGTTATATACTACAATACTTTTCTACTATCTTATTAAGAATAATAATGAAAAAAAAAAAGTCTTGATATTAAAAAAAGAATAAATATAATTATACACTATTTTCTAGAAAATTGAAAAAATAAAATTGAATAAAGAAAGTATAGATTATCTATTTTGTTTCGCCGTTATATCATCTTATATATCTCATTCAATATGGCATTAAATAAAATAGAAAATAAAAAATTAATTAGAATAAAAAATTGATATAATTGATATTTTAGACCTTCACATAAATATATTTTCTTTGTCCATTAAAAATTGTTACATTTTTATTTTCATATAAATTAAGAAAATTAATTATTAGACCCTATATTTATTAATATACCCCTTATAAATGATGTATATCTTTTACTTCTTTTTTCTATGTTTTTGGTATTTTCTTTATTTATAATACTATTCATTTAAATTTCCAATAAATCATACTCATATACTAAAAAAATGGAATCATTAAATTATTCTTTTAGCCAATAATTAATGATTTATTTGAATATTAAAGAGTCAAAACCAGTAGCAGTTAGGCTCCAGCAATTCAACAATTAATATTGTGCTATATTTCCTGCTATGCGCATTAATTAACAAGTAAAGCAGAAAGAAGATAATTTATTATTTTCAAGTAATATCAAAGTTAAAAGTCTTCTTCCTATTTAAAAAAACACATAAATAGTATCATAAAATCGCCATAAATTACAATAATCTGAAATTAGTAACTCCTATATTATGACCTTTATTACAAATAGTCAAGTGAATGATGTAATTGTGAAATACATGGTCAATTAAAAAGATTATATATACACACACCAAATTGATACAAACTCAAGAATATAATTCCATGGCTAAGTATCTCATTTTCTTCTCTATATTAATCCTATCAACATTTTCTTTCTTAGAAGCTCAATATAATGGCTTTAGCGTTGATCTAATTCACCGAGACTCGCCTAGATCTCCGGTATACAACCCATCTTTAACATATGCGCAACGCTTAACTAATGCGTTGCACCGTTCTTTTCATCGTGCCCATCATTTTTCAAATCACTCCCAAAGATTACCTAGGGCCGATATAGTATCGGACAACGGAGAATATCTAATGAGAGTCTCCATTGGCACACCACCGGTCTCAACTTTAGTAATTGCGGACACGGGTAGTGATTTGATTTGGACACAATGTCAACCTTGTATGCCATGTTTCGACCAAGATTCTTCTCTTTTTAGTCCAAAAAAATCTTCTAGTTACAAAAGAGTCGCGTGTCATGACCCAAAATGCCTAGCATTGGAATCATCAAACACTTGCCATGTAAAGATGGGGAAATCGTGTTCTTATACAATGAAATACGGTGATACATCGGTTAGTAAAGGTGATTTAGCGACGGATACTATAAAATTAGGCAAAGTGTCGTTTCCAAACATCATTCTTGGGTGTGGTCACGAAAATAGCGGAAGTTATAGCTCCGGTTCGTCGGGGATTATGGGTCTTGGAGGTGGAGAACTTTCTCTTATCTCACAATTACGATCTTCAATCAATGGAAAATTTTCATATTGTTTGGTTCCTCTCAAAGCTAATAAAACAACAAGCAAAATTAATTTTGGTCGGAATGGGCTAGTGTTATCTAGTGGTGAGGGTTCAGTTTTGGTCACTCCAATAGTTCCAAAATATCCCGACACGTATTATTACTTAACCCTAGAAGGAATCAGTGTCAAAACTGAAAAACTCGAGTTTTTTAACCTCGGATTATCCGGAGAACCAGAGGGTGTTGATGAAGGTAACATAATCATCGACTCAGGAACCACATTAACATTTCTTCCTATTGATTTCTACACAAAACTAGAATCAGGAGTAAAAAGTCAAATCAATAAGAAAACAGTTGATGATCCAGCTAAAATATTGACTCTATGTTACGATTCTTTAAGTGATGAAGAAATCCCAGAGATTACATTGCATTTCAAGAACGCGGATTTGAAGTTGAAACCATATAATATCTTTGTAAAAACGACGGATTCGATTAAATGCTTAGCTTTTAGTGCTACCGAAGGTCTTCCAATATATGGTAATATTGCACAGAGTAACTTCTTGATTGGATATGATTTGGAGAAGAAGACTGTATCTTTTAAACCAACTGATTGTACAAAATTGAAGTGAATGTGTAATTTTGATTTTTATCGGCCTCCGTCGTATCGGAAAATAGTACCAAACTTTTTTTAGGGTCTTCTTTAATTACCGGATATGGATAATTAATTTGACAAATTGATATTGATAATTAATTATCACAATTACATATTCCTTGTGGCCCCTATTGTTTTTTTTTTTTTAAAATGTGCATTTCTTATAAAAATATGCTATTACTCTTTTTTTAGGGGTTATTGTTGAAAACATCCTCCTTAAACTCTCTAATTGTTTTTTTATGCCTTCAATAATCTTATTTATAAAAAAATGCCTAATGAAATAATTATTTATAAAAAACATCCCCTTTATATTTTCTATACCTTTATTAATTCCATCACATGCGCGCGTCCGTGAAATTTTTTTTAAATCGTCATAACTAATTCAAAAAAAATCAGAAAATTAAAAAGAAAATATTTTTGAATAAATCTAATATATATTTACGTCTATGAATTTTTTTGATTTTTTTTGATTTTTTTTAATTTTTTCGAATTTTTTTAATTTTTTTTTCGCAGACACGGAATTCCATGTTTTAAACATGGAATTCCATGTTTTAAACCGTGAAATAAACATGGAATTCCATGTTTTAAACATGAAATTCCATGTTTTAAACATGGAATTTCGTGTCTGCGAAAAAAAAAAATTAAAAAAATCAAAAAAAATCAAAAAATTCAGAAAATTCCGAAAAAAATCATAGACGTAAATATTAATTTGATTTATCCAAATATAATTTTTTTTGATTTTTTTGATTTTTTTTGAATTAGTTATGACGATTTTAAAAAAATTTCACGGACACGCGCGCGTGTTTATTAGTTTTTTTCTTATTTTTTAATTGTTAATTATAAGGGGGCTGTTTTCAATAAATATTTTTTTCTAGGCACCTTTTTCTAAATAAGTTTTTTAATAGGCATCAATCAACAATTGGCTCCTTTTTTTATTTGAAGTGTTATTTTTTACTTGGCAATTTGCATACATATAAATAAAATTATAAGTTTCACGCAACTAATTTAAAATCGATTTATTTAGCTCTATTAATTACAAAGTAAAAAAATTATACAAACTTATATGAATAAAAAAATATAAGGATAGGATCGAAAAAATTATAATTAATATTATATTAATGTATAGTAACATATATTATTAAAAAACTAACATACGTGACAATTAAATAGGAAGGAAGGAGTATTTTATATCCTTTTCTCAAATTTTCGATATTTTACCTAATTGAGATTGGTTTAATTTGCTAGAGTTTTGATTTTTTTTTTTAAAAGGTATAAGTTTGAATCGAGTCAATTACTCCAAATCTAAAGTGGTTCTCCAATGTATTAAATAAATCTGACATTATTATTTAAACTTTTAGCTTTTTGAAATTTATCATATGTTTGAAAGTGTTTTTTTGGAAAAACACTTAAAAGTGCTTTTAGCATTTTAAGAGTTTTTTTATTTTGAAAATTACTTTTTTGAGAAGCACCAAATAGGTGCTTCTTTAAAAAAGCACTTAAAATAATTTTAGATTTCAAAATTATTTTTAATAATTTTTTTAAATTTTGAATTTTATTCTAAAAACGCTTTTTTACTCTAAAATAAGCACTTCCAAACGGACCCCTATTTTAATGGAATGTCTAAAATAAGTCCACATTTGAACGAAGTTGCCACTAGTCCTATTTTGAATTAATCATATACTACTAAACTTTCTGACTAAACATTTCATGCATAAATCAACACAAGAGTCGTACGACGATATAAGCTTCTAAAATTTATGTATAACTTCTTCGCAATACATCATCAACAATATTGACTTGTTGATAAATTAATACTCTTAGATTTAATGTTTCATATTCGGATTGAAGTAACTTGGATGCCACAGAATTCCTTGTTTATTGCTACACAAAGAGTTTCGATGTGTTTACCTTGGGAATGCATGGGTTATTGGGTGTTTGGATGGGTTATGCCTAGGTTGTTCGGTATTTATGATTGAGTTATGAAAGTATTCACTATTTATTATTGTGTTTAGGTTGGGTTGCTACCAGATGTTGATCTGTAATTTGAGTTAATATGATGACAATAACATTGATCAAGTGTTAATCACTGATATGATTGAGTAACCAGTGAGATTTAGGCAAAGTAAAATACTACGAATATTGATTCCTAACGAGGAGGTAAAGAGATTATATTAGAGAATTAAAGTAAACTTTATTGGTAATATGGCTTGAATATACCCTGTATATGTAAAACAAAGTTCTTACACCACATTCGTCTCCCATGATTAGGGGTGTTTGTTTGCATTTAATGAGATCTTAATTAGTTAATCTGGTTCATTAAGACACTGGATCAATAAGACTGTTTGTTTTTACTATTTAATTCAGATCTGAATGGCTCTTAACGGGTGTTTCATTATGATTTCAAACTAAGTCTGAATCATTCAGACACTGCCTCTTAACAGAATAAGTCATATTCAGCTATTCATTCAGCATTCAACACTTATTACTTAAAAAACAAACGTCACCAAGTTTCGTTACTCCCATGTTCTTGGAACAACCTTTCTATTCTTGCAGACCTTTGACGAGCTCAAATATTATAGTAGCAGCTAAAAAGACGAATGATGGTGATACTTTGTAGTAGTTTTGAAAAGATTGAGGAAAAGCAAAGTGGAGAGATACATTTGAAAGCAAAAAAACAACATGTATAGAAAGAAAATAGTAAAAGATAGACCGAGGGGACACCTCGGATTTAGGGGAAAGATTTTGTATATAAAGTTATAGGTTATGAGAGAACAACTGTGTGTTTACTCATTTGTTTACATAGATTTCTTTCTTTATACTTGTAACCCATATGATGGAGAAAACGTATTGATTATTCACCTAGGGATCATGATGTTCTCTTCTTGAGGATTGGTATTATAATATTGACATTGAACTTCAATTTTTTTGTTTAGAAAAATTCAATTCAAAGTATTCATCAACATTTTTTAATAAGTGTACGATTATCGATCCCATTAAATATTGTGTCTCTCCTAATTATGTGCATTTTAGATTGTATGCTTACAATCTAAATTAGGTTGAGAGAAATACTTTAAAGAAGAAAATGCTATGAAAATGGATGGATGCTCGAATGATGATGATGATGAAGATTGAAAGCAGAATACCGGACCTTTGAATTGATAAAGGACGGAATGCCTAATGTAGGCAGTTGAAGAGACGACAAAGAATGAGAAGACCGGACCTCCGAAGCAAAGACTATGAAGAATGACTAAATTCATTGGAGATTAGAACTGAGAAGAATCCAAGACCGGACCTCTAAATCAAGACTATGGTAAATGCCTAACCCTATTGGAGATTGGAGTTGAGAAGAAGTTGAGTCTAGACCTCCAAAACTAGAACTAGGCCTGACGCCTAAACCTATTGAAGAAGAAGAAGAAGAAGAAGAAGAAGAAGAAGAAGAAGAAGAAGAAGAAGAAGAAGAAGAAGAAGAAGAAGAAGAAGAGCTAAATAGATCGGATGCCTGACTTACTTTACTTAGAGACTTGACCTAGAGTGCCTATCTAAAATTTTGAAGTTGGGATATTTGATTGTTAAATCTAACGGCTAAAAAGGACGAAATAGAGTCGGTTGTGTACTATTTGTCAAGTAGGAATTTGAGACACGTCACCAAGTATCTGACCCATAACACATGGACGTCTGTAGGTTCAAAAAATATCCAACTAGATTGTGACACGTGGACAAAGACGTTGGAGGAATTCTGCTTATAAACAAAGGCATTGCGTGACTCCAAAAAGTGGATCTTTCTCTCTACAAATTCAAAGTTTATCCAAACTATCTTCAAGAGAATCCCAAAATAATATTTCTTATATATTTCTTTGTTTATTTCTAGCCTAAAAACAGTTTTGTGATTAGCTCATTAAGAAGTTTAATGGCTAGGCTAGGTAGAATAGGGTTAATAATAAAATCTAGGGTTTGTTCTTGGTCTAGTGAAAAGGGTGTTCTTCTATAGACTAGGCGAGGGTGAGATAGATATAGTGTAGTATATATACGTAGCTTGAAAACTTCACAGAGTGTGAAGTTGTTGATTTAAGGAAAGATAGTCTACTAATCCTTGGGTGGTGATATACAAAAGAAGGCTTCAACGACTTGTAAAATATTGCATCCAGGGTGGAGATTGTTTGTTTGGTTTTTCAAGTGCTTGCGATAACACTAGTGTGGTCCCTTGAAAGAGATTTTGAAGAAGGGGAAAAGTTTTTTCGTCTCACCTTTAAGAGACACGAGAAGTTCTACTAGAGCAGTCTAAAATCCTAAAAGTGTTGATACCTTAAGTAGTTGAGTAAGCAAACCACTCTAAATCGTTGTTTCTTTTCTCTCCCTTAACTAATTAATTTTATGCATGCTCTTAGTTTAATTCATTGCCTACATATTGCTCATATCCTTAGACTTTGCATTCTTATTAAATTATTTCATTTCATTCTTGACTTATCTTCTTCATAGAACATATTTACACATAGAGTTTGATTAAGGGTTTATAATCTTATATCCTATTTCTAAGTGTCCAAATATATTATATCTTTAATTTCACATTATCCTATTCACTCCATCCCAACTAGTACAGTTTATAGGGTTTCATCTTAACATTGGATTATGAGTGCTATGAGTGGTTGCTAAAACTGTGACCAGATTCATTGGGTTCAATGCAAAATAATACGAAATAAAAACAAGAAAAAAAAAATGCATCTTGATCAAAAGAAAAAAGCAAGACTCAAGAATATACTCATAAATAAACAATTAATCAAAAAATTGTTCCAAAAATTAAAAACACTTCCAATACATACTCATTTTTCCCATACCAATATATATAATCAAAATTCATTTCAACACTTTTCCCTTTCCTAATCTCTCAAATATATCTTTAAACATATAATATATAATAAATAATAACATGAGATTAATTTAACCTCACCTCAAAAATCAAAAATAGTTATTAAAAACTAACTAAGCATATAATAACTCATCTTCTCTAATTAAATATGGAGAAGGTAACAAATTTTTAGCATTAATAAATGAATTTAAATTTCCCAAAGGTGCTTCACCAACTTTTGAATCCAATACTGAATCAGGAATTGCCACCAAAGTTTCATCGAAAAAAGATTTAATCGTCTGCAAAAAAAATTAAAATTACATTATAAGTCCTTATATTATGTAAAAATTGCATTATAAGTCCCTAAAAAAGTTAATAGAAGTTACAGTGCATTGTTGAAAAGCAGCATCAGCTTTACGTTTCCATAAACCATTTCCAGGTTCTGCGTGAAAAAGTCCGAGCAAAGGCTGTGCATATAATAAAATTAAATTACTTATTTGGTCCCTTAACTTTGCATATATATATTTCAGTTTAGTCCCTAATCTTAATGTAAGTGCTTTAACTTGTAAAAATGTAATATTTTAATCCCTGTATTTTTCGATTTTGTGACAAGATTAGTCATTTTTTCTGTGTTTTAATTATCTTATAGAATTATAGGGTAAATAACTTATTTGGTCCTTTATCTTTGCATATATTGTTAGTTTAGACCCTTATCTTGCAATAATGTTAATCCTTTTGTGACAATGTTGATCCCTTATCTTATAACTTGTAAAAAGAGCCACTTATTTTCTAATTTTTTTTACTACTAAAAAAAATTATATCATAAGCTTAATTATGCCCCCCAATTTTTCAGAATCTTCTCTTGGCCCCCACAACTTCTAAAATTTATCTTACTAAGCTTATATTTATTTTATTTGTATAAAATGTTTTGTTTTTTCTAAAATATAGGGACTTATAGTGTAATTAAATAAACAATAATAATATCAAGACCTATAGTGCAATTTTCTAATGATATAGGGACCTATAGTGCTATTTTCCCATAATATAGGGACATATAGTGCTGAGTTTCCTATAACATGGGGACATATAGTGCTATTTTCCTATAATATAGGGACCTATAGTGCAATTTTTACATAATATAGGAACCTATAGTGCAATAGGCAAAACTCGTGGTAATAGCAAAACGATACTTTTAAGGGTATTTTAGTCTTTTATCAAATAAATAATATGGTAACCCATAAAAATAACACCTATTTGTAAGTAATATATAGAAAAAAGACTAACATTGTAAAAAAATCAAAAGATAAGGGACTGAAACGCTATATTTATAAAACAAAGGACTAAACTGTAAAAAAAGTCAAAGATAAAGGACCAAACACATTATATTTAACCGAAAATTAAACAAAAAGAAAGGAGAACCAAGCCATTAGCTATTTAAAATTTAAACATAAGTTAATATTACCCAAAAATAACACGTTAAAAATACAAGGACTAAATTGCAAAAGACGAAAACTTAAAAGAAACATATAAATTACAGTTTAGTACCTTAATAACATCACGAACAGTTGGTTTAACTCCACCATACTTTCTTAAAACTGAATCTCCATAAACTTGGTACTGTTCAAGAACCTAAATTTGAAAAACACAGAGCAAGTAAATTAACCATGGTTAATATATTCAAAAAAGAACTATCTTATAGTTTAACCATGGTTAATATTTAACCTGACGACGGGTTAGATCACTTCGAGGTTCACCATACACTTCACTATCAACATGTCCTAAAACTTGCCAAGGACTGGTAAAAAAAATTATGTATTAGTAAATAAAAAACAATTATTTATCTATTATGCTTATATTTATTTTTATTTTATTTAAATTAAAATATAGAACTTATTAGTGTGGTTTTAATAATAAAATCAATATTAGAACCTATACTGCAAATTTTTATATTATAAGGCTCTGTAGTTTGATTTGTGCATAGTATAAGGACCTGTAGTGCAATTTTTGCATAATATATTGACCTATATTATGATTAATTCTAAGGAAATCAATATCGGAACCTATAGTGCTATTTTCATATAATATATGGACCTATAGTGCAATTTTCTTATAGTTTAGGGACATGTAGTGAAATGTTTGAATAATATAGGGACCTATGGTGTGAATAATGCAAAACAAATTAATATCATAGCCTATAGTGCAATTTTTGCATAATTTAGGGACCGATATTGTAATTAATATAAAACAAATCAATATCAGAACCTGTAGTGCAATTTTTGCATAATATAGGGACCTGTAGTGCACTTTTCAAATAATATATGGACCTGTAGTGCAAGTTTCAGATAATATAGGGACCTATAGTGTAATTAATTCAAAACAAATGAATATCAGAACCTATAGTCCATATTCAAATAATATAGGGACCTTTAGTGCCTTTTTTGAATAATATAGGAAGCTATAGTGTAAATAATTCAAAACAAATCAATATCATAGACTATAGTGCAATTTTTTGCATAATATAGGGACCTATATCGTAATTAATTCAAAACAAATCAATATCAGAACCTGTAGTGCAATTTTTGCGTAATATAGGGACCTATAGTGTAATTTTTGCATAATATAGGAACCTATATAGTGCAGTTTTTGAATCATATAGAGACTATGTTGCAATTAAATTGACTTTTATTATGCTGTACAGTCACACTATTAACATGTCCTAAATCATACCAAGGACTAGAAAAAACAATTGCAAATAAAAAAAGAAAAACCCGACCAAAAAAAAAAGAAAAATAAAAAAAGAAAATGCAAATTAAAAAAAAAAACGAACATACTTATTATAAGCAGCACGGCCTATCATAACATTATGAGCTCCTTCAGTTCTTGCAGCATTTACCTATATTACAAAAAAGGACCATCAAAGAAAATATTATAACAATTTAAGGGGTGTTTTATGTTATTTTGGATAGTTTAGGGGGTGTAGTGTAATTTCAATTAACACTTAAAAACCAAGCATTAGTGGAGATACTCACAAAAAATATATATATTGCGTTATGGTGCCCCCCAAATTATCAGAATATTTCACTTGACCCCCTAAATTTGAAGAATTTATCTTATTTGATTTTAATTTATTTGTTTCTATACGAATATTTTGTGTTTTTACAATAAAATATAGGTTGTTTTGTATAATTTAGGGATTTATAGTGTAACTAAATACTAAGGCCTATGGTGCAATTTTTGCATAATAGGGACCTATAGTGCAATTTTACAAAATATAGGGACCTATAGTGCAATTTTGGATACTATAGGGACCTATAGTGCAATTTTACATAATACAGGGACCTATAGTGCAATTTTACATAATGTAGGGACCTACGGTGCAATTTTACATAATATAGGGACCTATAGTACAATTTTACATAATATAAAAGCTTACCTCAGCAACTGTATTTATTCCTCCATTGATAGTAAATTGTAGATCAGGAAAATCACGCAAAAGCGCATAATAAAATTCATACCTATACATAACAATTCATATCATAAATACATACATATACATACATATATACATACATACTTTAATGGAGGAATTTTCCGATTTTCCGAAGGACTAATTCCATTAAGTAAAGCCTTTCGTGAGTGTATGATAAAATGTCTAGTAGGTGATTGAGACGAAACCTTATAGATAAAATCACCTACAATTGTATAAAAAATTACTAAATTACCCCTCTAGTTTACTTCAACTAAAATACAGGGACTTATAATGCAAATACTTACAAAGTTCATTATATGAATCACGATCATCAACACCTATACGACATTTAACACTTACAGGTACATCTGTATTTGCAGCTATTACACACATTGCATCTGCTACAAACTTTATTTACATTAAATTAAACAAAATTAATAAATATTTTATCACCCAAATAAAAAATAAATAAATAAAATATTCATACCTTTGGATCAAGCATTAATCGTACACCAAAACATCCATGACTAGCTACTTTAGGACTTGGACATCCACAACTATTTTAAAAATATTAAATTAATTTTGATTTAATTTTGAAAAATAAATAAAATAAAATAAAACTAACTTGAAATTAATTTCATCATATCCATAAGGATGTGCAAGTTTTGTAGCTTTTCCTAAATTTTCTAAATTACTCCCTCCAATTTGAAGTACTATAGGGTGTTGTTCAGGTCCATAATCCAAGAATCTATCCTGAAAAATAAATCAAAATTATAAAAAATATAGTCAATTAAAGTCAAAGGGTAAAATGGACATATGGAAAGAAAGAAAATAGTTATTCACGTTTTAAATATAAAATATTATTTTTAAGGAAACCTAGTTCGTCGCGAATTTTATTTTTTTTACTTAATTTTATTATAAGTCCCTCCCTATAGTATGACAAAATTGCACTATAAGTCCCTATAGTATGCTAAAATTGCAATATAGGTACTTAGGTACTTATAGTATGCAAAAATTGCACTAAAAGTCCCTATATTATACAAAACTAGCAATATAGATCCCTGTATCATTGCACTTTAGGTCCCTATATTATGCGAGAAATTGCTATAGGTCCCTATATTATACAAAACTAGCAATATAGGTCCCTGTATCATTGCACTTTAGGTCCGTATATTATGCGAGAAATTGCTATAGGTCCCTAAATTATGCGAGGAATTGCCATATAGGTTCCTATCATACGCGAGAATTGCAGTGTAGGTCCCCATATTATGCAAACATTGCACTTCAGATCCCTACATTGTTACAAAATTGCACTATAGTTCCCTATATTATGCAAGAACTGCACTATAGATCCTGATAAAAAAAAATTTAAAATAAATTACTCTATAAGTCCCTATATTTTATTACAGAAACAACAAAAAAATCACACAAACAAAATAAATATAGGCCAAAAAACCCCAGATGCCCCCGGCTTTTTTTTAACTTAATTGCATTATAGATCTCTATATATTATGCAAAATTGCGCTGTAGGTCCCTATATTATGCGATTGTTGCACTATAGGTCCCTATATTATGCAAAAGTTGCACTATAGGTCCCTATATTATGCAAAAGTTGCACTATAGGTCCCGATATTAATTCTTTTGTAATAAATTAAAACTTTATAAGCCAAAAAACCCCAGTTGACCCTAAATTAAGCAAAAATTGCACTATAGGTCCCTATATTATGCAAGAACTGCACTATAGGTCCAGATATTAATTTCATTTCAAGTTAATTACTCTATAAGTCCCTATAGTACACAAAATAACCTATACGAATAAAAGTTGGGGGGCTAAGTTAAGATTCTGAAAATTATGGGGCACCTCAAATTCCATAAACAACAAAATAATTGTGTATATTTACCAAATTGTCCTTCTGATAAACAATTGTTTCAGCAGCAAGCATTTCTGTATATAGCCATGAATGCTTCGAAATGATTCGAGCTAATGTTCTATAATGATTATCAGTCCACTCCATCATAGGGGCAACACTGTAAAATCACGTAACAATTAAAAAAAATGAGCAAAAAATAAATAAAATTGAAAATATAATAGTTAATACTCACCTGAACCAAGGAGGATAATAACGTTGAACAACCATTGTAGAATCTGTGTGAAGATACGTTGACTTTATAGTTGACTTTCTATAGTTTGGTAAAAATCTGCCATGGTTTTTTAGGATAATAGAGTGAATAGGAGGGGTTAAAGAAGCAAAGAAACAATGTCCAGCAAGCTTCGTCATGCCTTTAATGGTGAATCTTTCATGTACCTAACCATTGATACAACCCACCATCATGCTAGAACATGATTACTTATTTACTTTTGAGCATTTGACCAATTTAATTTAAAAAATAATTTGATAATTTTTCAGCTAAATCTTTCCAACACTTGAAACCCAAACCCAAACCCAACTAACCTAAATTACTTAATATTTAGATATACAAAGTACGAATGAGCTAAGAAATTATAGGGAGTGAGAAAAATAAGTAAACAAAAACTAAAAAAATGAGGTAAAATATGGAGTAACTTACATGAAATTAGAAGAGTAGGGTTCGTGTTCTTCAATTGAGTGGTGTGGTTTTGGTGTTGAACGGAGCTTTGAGATTAGCTACTAGAGGCGTAGCTTTAGTGTTTGTTTATTTTGCTGAATGAGAGAACGAAATCAATCGTTATTGGGAGATTTTCTTTCTTCAAGATGAAATGACTAATATACCCTTACTAATGATCTTTATTGACTTTGGGAAAGCTTTTGGAATACATTTGTAACTTAATCAATTACTTAATTGTATATTAAAAGTTGGAAAAATATTACTTTAATATCATGCAACTCAAAATTGACAAACCACAAATTCATACATTATCAAAAATCCCAACCTAAAAATAAAATATAAGATGAAATTGTAAGATATAAATGATTAATAAAATATTATTTCAACTTCGACGGTATAATACAATCTTGATTCATGGTCAAACTGTCTTGCTAGAGTAAAGAGTTTCAGCCAGAATCAAAATAAAGGAATGAACCGTAAAATATTGACGGTAAAAATACAAAATTAGTGAAGGATTATACCTTAAATTCTATAATTATTATAATTAAATAGAAAATTAAATTTAATAATTCACATAAAATCCTCCAAATTTATATAAAAATACCTAAATAAAACAAAACCTTACTGAAACTTCTAACTTTCGTAAAGGAATGGAGTGGGACTTAAGAACTAATGTATAACATTTTCCTTATATATCATCGATATCTAAGCAAGAGAATGGATTATAATTATCCCTTAATACATTTTCACCCCATCCAATCCTTCAATCCAATCAAACTTTAAATTCTTAAACCAAATGTTATTTTTTCTCTTGTATTATATTTTAACTTAGTAGTTATGTTAAGCAGAATTTTGAGACATACTTTATATTTTAAAACGATTGAAATATACCATTGTATTATATAAAAGGTTGGAACATGCTTTTAAGAATGAAATACATCTAAATTCTTTTCAAAATCTATAATTGTCATGTTTTTCTTTTTCTCGTCATTTCGTTTACCCCTACCACTTCGTGCCTATTCTCAACCCCACTCTTTTCTTACATCTTACTGCAAATTGCATGATATCCTTATGAATTAGTGACATAGATGGTAATTACATAATTTTTTTTTAAATGAACTTTTGTATTATTTATTTATTTATTTTAGAAAAGTTTGATCTTAATAAATATCAAATGCAATATCTATAAAAATCCTTGACCCATATATTAGACCTTTCGAAGTATTAAAATCTCAAATAATTAAAATACTACGTTAATTAGGATCTTCCAAAGGTTGAACCATGCCATAATAGTACAAACGAATAATCAAATTCTGAACAGATCAATTTATCCTTCTTCCCATAGTTTCAACAATTTGTATGGTTTGTAAGGTTTTGTGTAGCTTAGGTTCGTGTACTCTATTTTTGCATTAAGATGTACATTGCATCAAAATGTATGTGTTACAAAAACTACTAAAGAATATTATGAGCATTAAAGATCGATCATGTGCGTCATTTGTAAGTGAATCCATGTATTAGGATGATATATCGTGAGACTAATACATGTGTAATTGATTGGTTAAAAGAAAAACAAAAATGTTAGTTAATATGGTAAAATATATTCGATAGTTAATAATTTAATCGTGTAAAAATAAAATATAGAAATCCTAATCTCTAAAATAGTATTTATTAGGAATAAGAATAAGGTGGTGTTTGGTTTTTTAAGTAATAAGTGCTGAATGCTGAATGAACAGTTGAATAAGACTTATTTTGTTAAGTGTCTGAAAGATTAAGACTTCATTTGAAATCTTAATGAAACAGACCAGATATGAATTGGACAGTAAAAACAAACCGTTTTATTAATCTAGTGTCTTAATAAACCAGATTAAGATCTCATTAAGTGCAAACAAACACCTCCTAAATAGACTATGAAAATTTATTTTATCTTAATCTTAGTCATTATCGAGAGATAAAAATTCCCATTATCTTAATCTTAGTCATTATCGAGGATAATTATGTCTAGTATGAAAGAAAATGAAGTGAGGGTTCTTTGGAATGGGGAACCGTTAGCTCCGTTTACTCCTCATCGTGGAATCCGCCAAGGGGATCCGCTTTCTCCATACATTTTTGTTATGTGTATGGAAAGGTTATCGTTACTAATATATGAGTTGTGTAATGAGGGGAAGTGGAAAGAAATTCAAATTTCTCGCCAAGGCCCTAAGTTATCTCATTTGTTTTTTGCGGATGATTTAATCTTGTTTGGTGAAGCATCTTTATTGCAGGTACAGGTGATACAAGAGGCAATGGATGGTTTCTGTAAAGAGGCTGGACAAACAATTAGCGCCGAAAAGTCATTGATCTATTTTTCGTCTAATGTTCCGGAACAAACGCAAGTGGAATTAGCCTTAGCTAGTGGGTTTTGTCATAGTAACTCTTTCGGTACATATCTAGGAGTCCCAATTTTATCGGGAAGACTACCTAAAGGGTTCTATAAAAGCATTGTGGAGAAAATGAGGGGCAAGCTAGCTACATGGAAGACGAAGACACTATCTCTTGCTGGGCGTGCTACTTTAGCTCAATCGGTGTTGCATGCGATGCCAGTGTACCAGATGCAAGTGTTGAAACTACCTAAGTATGTATGTAAGGATATAGATAGAGTGGTTAGGGACTTTATTTGGGGATCCTTGGGTTCGGAAAGGAAGCTCCATTGGGTTGCGTGGGACCAAGTTTGTAAGTCAAAGATGAAGGGGGGGTCTTGGAATAAGAAGCGCCGAAAAATATAATTTATCATTACTAGCGAAGCTTGGATGGAAAATTAGCCAGGAAGACCTTTCCGTAGCATGGGTAGAGATATTCAGAAATAAATATTTTAGAGATGGAGTGCTAAGTCGCGTTAAGAAGGGAAGTGATTCAAATGTTTGTCAAGCTATTCTAGCAGGTGTAGAGGCTTTTCGGGACGGTTTTGACGATCAAAGTGATGAGTTTGGGACGAAAATAAAATGGAAATTTACAAACTCGGGATCATTTACAGTTAATTCGGCTTTTGTAAGTATGGAAGAGAGTGTTGAAGACGATTCGTTCCGGTGGGACCTCATATGGAAATTAAAATGTTCCCAAAAAATACGAATTTTCTTGTGGAGATTGGTTCTTAATAGAATTGCTACTGCGGAAAACTTGTACAAACGGAGGGTCATAGAGTCTCGCTCATGTGGAGTGTGTGGTGCCGAAAGGGAAGATCTAACCCATACCTTTTTAAAATGCAAAATTGCTACTGTAGTGTGGAATTTACTTGGTATATTTTCAGGTACAAGAATGAGAAGCTCCTGTCCCTGGCGTGAATCAGCTTCTGGAATGCTGGTGAGGATGGATGACCTCGCTGCAGCTGGAGTGGTGGCGGATGAACAGCTGGAACCTGCTGGACAGTTGGCGGAGAGCGACAGGGCATCGCTGGAGATGCTGAACGATGATTGGCTGCTGAACAGGGAAGCTCTGCCGCGCCTGAATGGTGCAATCCGAGGAAGACCAGCTCGAAGTGATGCTGCAACTCCGGGAGCGCTGCTGCAAAGTCCTTCAGACCCCGTTCTTCCTGCTGCAACAGCTAATTCGAATGGTGTTAAGGCCTGGATTGAAGGCCACCTTCGATCCAAGGCACGAATTGGCGGATTGGAATGGCCTTATGCGTTTGTAGCGTCATTATGGACAATATGGACTAAAAGGAACGCAATTATCTTCAATGAGAGGTCCGTTATACCTCATGTATTAGAACTTAAGAGAGAGATATTTGCCTTGGCTAGGAATTTTGTTTTAGCTTGGGGAAAGTCTTTTGATGGTGGAATAGTCAAGTTGGCTAGTAATATGATGGTAAAGTGGGTAAAACCTACTAACGGGTTTAAACTTAATATTGATGGTAGCTTCTTCAACGCGAAAAGACTAGCTGGTATTGGTGGTATATTACGTGATAAAGATGGTGCTTGCACAATTTGTTTTATGGGTGCATGCACGGTAGTATCACCATTTGTTTCTGAGTTGTATGCTTTACATTTTGGTCTTAAGTGGGCTAGCAGTAATGGGTATACAGAATTGATTGTTGAAACGGATTCGGAGGAGCTCCACGCGCTAGTGAAGGGCGGTGGGAGCTCTACTCACTATGAGATGGACTCGGGGAAGCTCCACGCGCTAGTGAAGGGCGGTGGGAGCTTAGGTCAGTATGTTTCAATGATAAGAGAATGTGGTGCTTTGCTTAGTAGATTTCCGTATTTTGAGCTTAACCATGTTTTTCGTGAAGCTAATCTTTGTGCTGATAAACTAGCTAAAGAAGGTGCGATGATGTCTTCTCAACCCGTGATACTTAAAGAGCCACCTGAATATCTTTGGAAATTAATTACACGTGATAGAAGCGGTTATGCAACTGTTAGAATTGCTCTAGATAGTTAAAAGAACATTTGTTCTTCATGTAAACTGTTTTTCTTAACTGCTTTATAGCCTCTCATGTATGAAAAAAAAAAAAAAAATTCCCATTTTAATTACTACGTATCTAATTAGGGACCAATTTGTACTGCTCACATAGTTAAGGTACTTGCGAAACTTGGGAGAAAATTAACCATAACTTAATTATTACGCAATAAAAAGTTACGCAACAATTATCCAATATACCTATACATATATATCTCACTCCAAACCCCCAAATCGAAAAGCTCCGATCATCAAATCAAATCAAATGGAAATTAAACCAGAAATCGATTCAACCGGTGACAGTAACGACGTCAACACTCCGTCATGGAGCTCCGACACAAATTGGACTATCGCTAACGGATCTCTCCAATCTTCCGTAACCTTAGAAACATCCGATGATGCTATCATCAATGAAGAAGAAATCATCGAAAAACTCGACTCCACTGGTACATCACACCATCTTATCCTGAAGCCTTCCTCACCTGATTCCGGTCCTTGTGAAATCAAAAGTAATTCTTCTATTTATTATTTGGCTTTTTTCAATTTTTTTAGGGTTTTATTGTGTTTAAGGAGCTAATTTGTAGCTATATGCAGTAAATTTTGGACGTAAATATGAGATTCGACAAGTTTATATACGAAGCAGTGCTCGTGTATATGAGATACATTATTCACCTTCCTTAAATGCCCCTGATGAATATCTCTGTACAATTCGATGCACTCCTGCTATAAGAGATGGAGAAACGCTTCAACTGAGTCATATAACCAGTGAGTCAACCAGTTGCACCAGTGAAGATGATTGGGTAGATGTTAAAGCCCCTGAAAAAACTAATATTATCAATGAAGTTCAGGTACGTTTTGTATATTTTGCAATTTTGCGTAACACAGGGACTATATGTGCAATTCTTTTGTAGGATTTATATGAGGCTACAGCAGAGATTAATGATGCAGATCCATGTACATCAATTACAATTCGATTACTCTCACTTCAGAATAAAAGCTGTGTTTACATAGATGAAGTTTATATTTACGCTGATGTAATCGATTCTTCTGATGATGTGGCAAATCCAACGGCTCAGATAGAAAGCTCAACTCAAACTCAAAGTAGTGCTTTAATGGCAATGCTAGTCCCTACAATTCTTCAAATAGCTAAATCTAGTCCCCAAGCAAAAAAGCCTGAAGAAACTCAACCTGAACCTGCCCCTGTGAAGATTGATCCTAAACCCGAGGTTAAAACTAATCGTATTGAAGAACTTTTGGAACAGTTAATTTCTCGTGTGGGTAAAGTAGAGGATTGTATCTCGAAATTTGAATTAAGCATGGTTAAGCCGTTAAGTAATATCGAAACGAGGCTTCAAAAGATTGAAGAGGATATAAAAACACTCTCGAATAATTCGAATAATTCACCTTGTGTAAAAATTACTGCTCCAGAATTTTCTTGTGGTGAAGAATCTGATTCGAGTGTTAGAATTTTACTTCCTGGTCTTATAATTACTGCTCCGGAATTTTCTTGTGGTGAAGAAGATGAAGAAGAAGAAGAAGATGAAGAAGAAGAAGAAGAAGATGATGATGAGGAATCAATAACGGAAGTTTCTTCTCCGGAAAGACCAAAACGCCCTTTTTCGATTGATGATGCTTTAGCTTCAGCACTTTCTGGGTTTTTATCCATGTCAAATACTCATGAAAGTACGGTTAATGAAAATCACCATGAAAATGAAGAAGAAGAAGAAGCTTCAAGATTTAAGCAAATTTTGACAGTTACAGCTCCAGAATTTGAGGGGTATAATGGTCATTTAGCCTCCAAAGAATCTGTAGAAAATACCCATGGAAATGAAGAAGAAGAAGAAGCTTCGAGATTTACTCAAATTTTGACAGTTACAGCTCCAGAATTTGAGGGGTATAATGGTCATTTATCACCCGAAAAATCTGTAGAAAATCACCATGGAAATGAAGGAGGTAATGAGGAGCTTGTACAGGAAGATAGTCTCGGGTCTGAGGGGCATAATGGTCTTTTTACCAAAGATACTTTAGACGAAGATAAAGAAGAGAAAACTTCAAGGGTTAATCTCGGGTTAGAGGGGTATATAGGTCTTTTTTCAGAAGCTAAAGAATCTGATGATGAAAAAGAACAGAATGCAAAGGAAACTAATCTCGGATTTGAGGGGGATAAAGGTCTTTTTTCCGAAGCTAAAGAATCTGATGGTGAAGAAGAAACTAATGTCGGATTTGAGGGGTATAAAGGTCATTCTTCTGTTCTATTAAATCTTACGGAATCTTTATCTGGATCATCTATAGTGGATCTTAATTTTCCTATCTTAGATGTGAAGTTCGCGTCTAATGAAAGTTCGGTAAGTGGGTCCCACCTTGAATACCTACTAGGTGATGTGGCGGATATAAATAGGCATGACCATGATGCTGATGAGAAAGAGGAAAATGATGTGAATGGTCCATTATTAGATTTTGAATATTTTAATGAGCATGTACATTTACATGATCCTAAAACATTGGGTGATAATAATGATGAAATATCAGAAAGTCTTATTTGAGATTAGGGTTAGGTTTTAAGGGGTTTATGTTTTGTGTATATATTAATGAAGATTAGTTAATTAGTGTTTTTGGTACTGGTTTTTTGTTCATTTTGTATTGACTTGATTATGATATGATAAAAAAACAAGTGTTTTTGCCTCGTTTATGTATATATGATCTATGGTGTTTCAAGAATTGTCTGTTTTTTTTTCTTTTTCTTTTGATTTTGTATTATCATTTTTAACCAAAGATAGCTCAATTTGATAACAGACATTTTATCTAAATGTGTTAATGAGGATAATGTATTTTTTTTACTAAAATTTAAAAAAAAAAAAAATCAAATTTACCCTACCCTGTATCTTAAAGTTCATCGTGGTTACAACCATATTGCCTCCAAAATCTGCCCCTTTGAATAAATAACATACGAAATTTAAATATATATATATATTAATGAAAATGAATTGAGATCGATAGTTGGCCTAGTGATTAGGTTATTCCGCAGAGACCAAGAGGTCTTGAGATCCAATCTCATTGGAGTTAAAATGACTCCAAGTCCAAAGTGGCTCTCTCATGTATTAAAAAAAAAAAAATGAATTAGAGATACTTCAAACCCCAATATTTAAATTAATTAATCTAACTTAACCTTTCTATTCAACCCCAATTGATCAACCCTTTGAACAAAAAGAAAAAAAATTGGATCAACCGATGTTTTTTTTTTAGATGGATCAACCGATGTTACCATGCTACACTTTAGCTTAAGAACAGAAATAAAGAATATCACATGTTATTCATACTAAGAAAGAAAGAGGGGTATTATTATTATATTACATTAATATTCTAAAAGTACAATAAAAACAAGAGAAAGAAATAATAATTTACAAGGTAAATATGAAACTATAAGGCTCTTAATCTACCTTAAGAGTGTTGAAGAATGAAAGTCCATGCACAATAAGCACAAACAATTTTCTGAGAAATATAAACATAAACAGCAAAAGATAAACTCATTAATGTCAAGTCTTTCCAATCACCTTTCTCTTTTGGACTTAAAACTTCCTTCAATTCTTTACCAAATTTCTCCACACTTGAAATTATCATTAATTCTTTCTTCTCCTTCTTCTTTTCATCTGGATCTTTTCGATTTTGGCAAGCAAATAAGATCAGGGGAGGAAGGATTTTCTCTTGGGTGGGCCCGGAGAAGATCATATTATGGGGTTTTTTATCATGTTGATGAGTATTGATCATGAAACTGTTTCTGGTTTGAAAAGAATTGCTTATTGAAAGAGCATTCATTGTGCTTGCAAAAGATTGGTCAACGTTTATTCTGGAATATGATACAGTAAGTGTTATATAATATAATATAATGGTGTGTCATGGAAATAAATATCTTTTTGGGGAGACCAAAATGAGCCTTAAATAATTGGATAAGGTATACTTGACACTGCCAGTGACTTGGCTAGATGTACAAAAATTTCTTAAAAAATAACTTTTTATATATATATATATATATAGTAATTAGAGATAAATGCTTCTTTAATGATGCCTTTAATTTTTTTAAGTCTCTAATTTTCTTATTTAGAGATAAATACCTCATAGAACAATTATTTATAGAAAACAACCACTTTATATTTTTTTATACCTATACTATCCTTATTATTATATATATATTATTTTATTTTTTAATACAATATTTATTTTTAAATTTTAAACAAATAATAGGGTATTTCCACTACCACCACCACCACCACCACCACCACCACCTCCACCATCACAACCACCACCACCACTACAGCCACCACAACCATCACCACCTCCACCACCACCACCACCACCTACTACTAATTTCATCACACGCGCGCGTCCGTGAATTTTTTTTTAAAATCGCCATAACTAATTAAAAAAAAATCAGAAAAATCGAAAAAAATCATATTTGGATAAATCAAATTAATATTTACGTCTATAACTTTTTTCGGAATGTTCTGATTTTTTTGGTTTTTTTAATTTTTTTAATTCGCAGAAAATTCAGAAAATTCAGAAAATTCCGAAAAAAATCAAAAAATTCAGAAAATTCCGAAAAAAATCATAGACGTAAATATTAATTTGATTTATCCAAATATTTTTTTTTATTTTTTTTATTTTTTTTGAATTAGTTATGACGATTTTAAAAAAATTTCACGGACGCGCGCGTGTGATTATTAGTTTTTTTCTTATTTTTTAATTGTTAATTATAAGGGTAATTTTGGGATGGGACTGTTTTCAATAAATATTTTTTTCCTAGGCACCTTTTTCTAAATAAGTTTTAATAGGCATCAATCAACAATTGGCTCTTTTTTTAATTCGCAGAACATGGAATTCCATGTTTTGATATAAGGAATTTGTTTTCCGTATACACGAAATTCACTGTTTTAAACATGGAATTCCATGTTCTGCGAATTAAAAAATTTTAAAAAATCAAAAAAACAAAAAAAATTCAGAAAATTCCGAAAAAAATCATAGACGTAAATATTAATTTGATTTATCAAAATATGATTTTTTTCGATTTTTCTGATTTTTTTTGAATTAGTTATGGCGATTTTAAAAAAATTTCACGGACGCGCGCGTGTGATGAAATTAGTAGTAGGTGGTGGTGGTGGAGGTGGTGATGGTTGTGGTGGCTGTAGCGGTGGTGGTGGTGGTTGTGATGGTGGAGGTGGTGGTGGTGGTGGTGGTGGTGGAAATACCCTATTATTTGTTTAATATTTAAAAATAAATATTGTATTAAAAATAAAATAATATATTTAATAATAAGGATAGTATAGGTATAAAAAATATAAAGAAGATGTTATCTATAAATAATGGTTCTAGTAGGCATTTATCTCTAAATAAGAAAATCAGAGGCTTAAAAAAATTAAAGGCATCATTAAGGAGGCATTTATCTCTAATTACCCCTTTAATAATAAGGATAGTATAGGTATAAAAAATATAAAGGGGATGTTTTCTATAAATAATTGTTCTATTAGGCATTTATCTCTAAATAAGAAAAGAGTCAATTAGAAATTAATGTCTATTAAAAAACTTATTTAAAAAAGGTGCCTATAATATGATTTTTTATAGAAAACAGCTCCATCCCAAACTACCCTTATAATTAACAATTTAAAAAAAATTAGAAAAAAACAAAACAAAAACTAATAAACATACGCGCGCGTCCGTGAATTTTTTTTTAAAATCGTCATAACTAATTCTAAAAAAATCAAAAAAATAAAAAATTTATATATTTGGATAAAGCAAATTAAAATTTACGTCTATGATTTTTTTCAGATTTTTTAGATTTTTTTGAATTTTTTTAAATTTTTTAATTCGCAGAACATGAAATTCCATGTTTTAAACATGGAATTCCATGTTTTGATATAAGAAATTTGTTTTCCGCAGACACGAAATTCACTGTTTAAAACATGGAATTCCATGTTCTGCGAATTAAAAAATTAAAAAAATCAAAAAAACCAAAAAAATCCGAAAATTCCGAAAAAAATCATAGACGTAAATATTAATTTGATTTTTCCAAATATGGTTTTTTTCGATTTTTCTGATTTTTTTTAATTAGTTATGGCGATTTTAAAAAAAATTCACAAACGCGCGCGTGTGATGAAATTAGTAGTAGTAGGTGGTGGTGGTGGTGGTGGTGGTGGTGGTTGTAATGGTGGAGGTGGTGATGGTTGTGGTGGTGGTGGTGGTGGTGTGGTGGTGGTGGAAATACCCTATTATTTGTTTAAGATTTAAAAATAAATATTGTATTAAAAATAAAATAATATATTTGATAATAAGGATTGTATAGGTATAAAAAATATAAAGGGGATGTTAAATAATTGTTCTATTAGGATTTATCTCTAAATAAAAAAATTAAAGGCTTAAAAAAATTAAAGACATCATTAAGGAGGCATTTATCTCTAATTACCCCTATATATATATATATATATATATATATATATATATATATATATATATATATATGAGGAAACAGCATTTTCTAGTTTATATATTTGTTATAAACTGCGATAATGAAAACAAGAATAAAACGAAGCTTATTTCTTTTATTCATCTTTTATACAATACAATGATAAGAAGGTTATATATTTATAGGTAATATATGACTCTTCATTTGATACAATAATTGTGTAATAAGGAAGAAAATATAAAAAGTTTGTAACCTATTAATAGTTAAGACATCCATTAATCTATTAATAATATTCTATTATATATAATACTTTCCTTTGGATGTCCGTTCAGTTTAAATATGTCTCGTTAAAATCTTGCCAAGAAAAATCTTATGGGATAAAAACTTGGTCGAAAGAAAAAGAGTACATCCCCATAGAATCATCCTGTAACACTGTCTTGTTAAAACCTTTCCAAGAAAATCCAATAGGATAGAACTTGGACGAAGGAAAAGAGTACATTATCTTGTTCACGCGTCCCCTGATTCTGGCAAGAGATATATGAGTTGTCGCATTCCAATATTATGAATTAACTTCTTGAATGTTGTGGTTGACAATACTTTGGTGACCAAATCAGTAAGATTGTTACATAATTGTATTTGATGAATATCAATATCTCCATTATTCTGTAACTCGTGTGTGTAGAAAATGTAGGTGACATATATTTCATTTTGTCGTCTATTATGTAGCCGTTTTGAATATGTGTAATGTAACAATATCCTCATACAATACCATCGGTATATTTCTTATTGAAGATAAACCACACTTCTCTCGGATATATTGAAATATCCACTTAAATAAATATATTATACCACTCTTCCTTGGATATTCTCTAAAGGATATGTCTTATTAAAACCTTATCAAGAAAAACCCATTGGGACAAAATTTGATGAAGGGAAAAAGAGTACATCATTTCTTGGAGGTATGACACATATTCAATCTGTCTCGTTACAACGTGTCGATATATTCTCCCCTTCATTGCGACTTCAAGTATTTCTGATAATTTTTTCTTTACTTGTGTGCTTGCGGCTCGAATAGTATTGTTGGTATTCGGTAAAGACTCGGTGAAGAAATCTGCTGGATTCTCATTCGATCATATTCGTTCAATGACAATACACAATAGATTGATATAAGGAAGAGTATATTGTATTTTTTTTCATGATACTAGATATTTGGAATGCCTTCTTAAACCCTACTTGGAAAAAACTCTATGGGGAAAAACCTTAGTGAAGGAAAAGAGTACAACGCACAAATATTGTCTTCCCTTATTGTAACACGCATTATTACAATATTTATATTAGAATCACATAATATACTTTCGAGCCTACCATTTAACATAAGTACACAATATAGTTTTAGATGATGAATCTGTTGGATTCTAGCATGAAAAAAGTTATTGATAGATCCTCGAATTTACTGTAGAAATCCTTTGGTGAGATATATTTCAATATCTCATGAAATGATCTTCAAATATCGGTTGATCTTATGAATGATTATAATATATGCGTGACTTGTGAGGAGGTCATTAATCATTCTCTATTTTTTGAATCTCCAGGATAAGAGAATATTATCATAAGATAATATCATACTTGTGAGGAAGTAATCCATGCAAACTGCTTTCTGTTGAATAACTAAAAAACTTTTCTCTTGTGCTTCATGTATTTTATTCTTCAGGAACCTTTTATGCTCCAGACATTTCTCGTTTTCCGAGAATCTAATATTTTCGTACGCTCAAAGTGTTTCGAGCACTTATCATACTTCAGGCACATGTGGTCATCAAGAATATTTATATCAATCCAAGAATCATGTCATTTATCTTGGATATTTCCTTATCATAGTAAACTCTTTAATAGTTTCCAAAAGGTAAAACCCTAACGTCATTGTATCTACTACGTGAGGACGTCTCCCCATTATTAATAATAGGTTTTTTGCATGAACCTTTGTGATACAAGTCGGGTCATAGAATTAATAATCTCGTATGGCCATTTATTTATTTATCGACAACTTTCACCACTTTGTGATTTAGGATCCTCTTTATTCATTTTCAGCAATAATGAAAGAGAATATATCAATCCCATAAACCTTCTCACGTTGTCACATATTTTCACTAGATAAATGGCTTTTCTATATTCAGGTACAATATTTTGGTCTCTTCGGGGACTATTACTTCCTTTTAATGCATGTGCCAACATTAGTTGGCTCATCGTATTACCGGATGTGCACATTCCACGGTTTTTACCATTTCATCATAAACTCATAAAATTGTATTTCTTCGGGGAATGGTATATTTTAAATCGATCGGTTGATCATGCTTCATGCATTGATTATAAGCATTACAGTTCTACCCCGCTCCATGCGTTGGTTAAATGCATTACAAGTTTATCGCGCTTCATGTGTTGGTTAAACGAATTACGAATCCACCACGCTTCATGTGTTGGCTATATTTGTTACATGTTTACCATGTTTCATACGTTAGTTAGACGGATTATAGATTCACCATACTTCGCTGGTTAATATTATTCTAAGCTCACCACCTTTCAGGTATAGGTTAAATGCATTCGCTGACATTTTTTTATATGTCCTTCTAGGACAATCATCTATACTGGAGCGTTAACATTTTATTTATGGGATTTTACAATATTTTATGTGTTTTGTGAATGCATTTGGTATATTATTTGCAACACTTCGCAAATGACTCCTCTCTTGAACTTCAAGTTCTGAATCTTTAGTTCGTGGATTGAGATGAGACAATAAATTGTATTCCACGATATGCCACGCAATACTTTAGGTTGCGGTGTTTCTCCATCTATTATTGGATAAATTATATCATCAAAATAACACTCTACAAAACGTGTTTTAGAGACATCACCTCTCAGGTGTTCAAGATATCGAATAATAAAAGAGAATCAAAATCAACATAAATCTCAACTGCCCGTTGAGATAATCTCATAGTAAATTTTACCATAGAACATTAAACATATGGGTAGTTGCTTGGTAAAAGAAACTTTTGGTTGTTATAGGGATAGTTCAAGTGGATTCTCTATTCTTCGATATATCGTTAGCATCCATATGTGACCAAGTCGATCATGTCTTAATACAAATTTATTTGGATTGTAATATCTTTACTTTTGCACAATGTGCATTCAAACGAGTCGAATTTGTATATAATACAACCACGAAGAAATAGCATGGAATTTTTCTAATACACACTCCTGGTATGACTTTCTTGAAAAAAAATGCAACGATATATATTGTTATTGATACTTATGGTTTATACAAACACGTACAACAAAACTCTAAATAATGAATATTACACTTAATTTAGCCATTCACCTTTCTAAAATTTGATAAATTATATCATCAAAATAATACTCTACAAAACGTGTTTTGGAGATGTCACCTCTCACGTGTTCAAGATATCGAATAATAAAAGAGAATTTGAAATTTTTTAGAGACTTAAGGTCTCATTCACCTTTCTAAAATTTGAAAATTCTAAACAAAATTTTGAGTTAAGTTCTTTTTTTTTTTGGTCGGCAGTTGAGTTCTTTAATCTAATAGTAATAATATTATTATATCACAAAAATTGTAAAAATAAGTTATTGAGATATAATTTAAAATATTATTAAAAAAATAAATTACTAGCTGACATATGAAGTTTGAGTCAAAATGTTTTAATGGTCGAATATCTATTATTTTATGTAAATTTTGAATTCATATTATTTATAGAATAATTGGTGAGATTTAACATTATATTTTATTATGCCATCTCATTTTTATCAAAAATAAAAACTTAACAGTTTTACATATTTATAATTTACTAAAAACTTAATTTGATTATTGTTATGAAAAACTAAATCATTTCTATAAAATGTTTGTTTTAGGTATTATACTACTTTTGGTTTTTTCCTTATTTTTGGATTTGATCAATATTGAAAATCTTAAAAATAATCTCTCATAATGTTCAAGACAAGACATTATGTATTCATTTTTAATAAATTTTACAATTACAATTTTTCACTAAAGTAAGAGATTTCTACACACTTACACTACAGTAACTAAAGAAAAATATATGTACACAAATTATTATACCTAATTATTTTGGACAAATAATCTGAGTATTTAATTAGGGAAACATTTCTGCAAAATATTCATCAAAATTTTCCTCATCATCTTTTCCATGTCCATTACTTGAACTCGAAACTTTCCTTCCTATAAAAAAAAAATAATAAGCAATTATATGTTAACCCTTCCATAGGGGTATTTTAGTCACATCTCAAATCTTGAAATACTCTAATTATCTCTAGGGGTATTTAAGTCAATTCATTAAATTCAAAAGACAAACCTTTTCTCTTATCTTTCCTTCTGGAAGATTTTTCATCTGTATCATCATCATCATCACTTTCAGATCTTACTCTGCAAATAAAAAATTAATTAATTATATTTGGTAAAAGGGATATAATTCAGGGACTATTTGGTAATTTTTTTTATTCTAGTGCGTACCTTTTTCTATCACGTGCTTCTTTTTCTTTCTCTTTTGCTTCTTTTATTTCTTTTTCCTTTTGTTTTTTATACACAAGCTTCTCTGTACATCTGTATAAAGAAAGGTATTATTTACACAGCTAGTCCCTATATTATGTGAAAAAATGCACTATATGTCCCTTTATTATGCAAAAAGTACACTATATGTCCCTTTGTTTGCAAAAAAATGCAATGTAGATCCTTATAATATGCAAAAAATGCATTACAGGTCCACATATTATGCAAATATTGCACTATAGGTCCCTATATTATGCAAAAATTACACTATGTCTATATCATGCAAAAAATATATTGTAGGTCCATATATTATGCAAAAAATGCACTGTGGGTACTTATAATATGCAAAACATGCACTATAGGTCCTTATATTACGCAAATATTGCACTATAGGTCCCTATTAATATGCAAAAAATGCTGTAGGTCCTTATAATATGCAAAACATGCACTATACGACCCTTTGTTTGCAAAAATTGCACCACAGGTCCCTAAATTATGCAAATATTGCACTATAAGGTCCCTATATTATGCAAAAATCGCACTATATATCCCTAGATTATGCAAAAAACGCATTATACACATCATACAAAGATTATGCAATTTTAGCATACTACATGGACCCTTAATCCAATTTTTGCATAACATAGACAAATATTGCACTATAAGGTCCCTATATTATGCAATAATTGCACTATATATCCCTAGATTATGCAAAAAACATATTATACACACATCATACAATTTTAGCATACTACATAAACCCATAATGCAATTTTTTTGGATAATATAGGGACCTATAGTGCAATTAACTCAATAATATAACAGTTATAACACAACAAAAATATAAATTCTCACCTCTCACATGTAACTAATTTCACAAGAGCTTGTTTATTTTCTCCAGCTTCGAAATAATTAAAATTCACCTAAAATATAAACACATAATTTACACCTTTAATCCTTTTATAAGGGCAAAATTGACCTTATAACATTTACTTAGTTACCTCATAGCTTGATAAACCTTCTCTTTCTTCACAATGTTTATTACCACATATAAATTGCCCTGAAAGTCAAGGGTATAAACGTAAAAAATCAGTTAATAGTACAATTAGTGAGCTATAGTGCAATTTTTTCATAATGTAAGGACCTATAGTGCAAACAAACAAACTTACCTTTACCAGATATCACTTCTTTTTCTGTTCTCCATCTCAAACCAATCTAATAAAAAAAAATTATTTATTTATTATTCTTGTTAAGTACTTATAGTATAGGGACCTATAGTGCAATATTTGCATATCACATGACAATATTTGCACTACAGGTCCTTATATTATGAAAATATTGCACTATAAGTCCCTATATATATACCTTGCCTGTTTTGTACTGTGACATATCAGCTATGCAATATCTTTGTTTCAGTTAAAGAAAATGAAGAAAAAATCAATGGGGGTATTTTTGACCTTTATCAAACTACAGGGGTATTTTGGGTATTTTAATAAATGAAAAAAAAGGATACTCTTTGAAAAGCTTGTCATAGTAACGTTTCACTAGCCTTTGTTCCCATGAATAATCCAAATCATCTTCTTCAGTTCTTATAAACCTTTTAACACAAAATTATTATAAAAGTTCAGGGAATATTTGGGAAATTACACCAAAAATGTATATATATACCTGTATCCTTCTTTAAGAGTATCATGATCAGTTTTTATAGGTAATTTTTCTTTAGAAGAATTACCTTTTCCATAATAATTCACTGCAAAAGTATTATATAATTAAAAAAAATATATAATAAATAAAAAATTTATATTCAATAATGTAGGAGTGATTATAGCCTTAAATCCTATTTGAAGAAGGATATAAGGGGACTTTTTCAACATCCATTTATTTTAGGACATTTTAGGATTAAATAACAAATAAATAAATTGTTATTTGTATGATCCATTGTCCATAAATTAAGTTTAATCAATAAAAATTATGAATGTATAAGCAATTGTAGACTCCGTTCCTTCTTAAAGAAGGAGACTGTTCATCGCTTATTTAATTTAGGAAACTAATATTCAACAAATAATTTGCTCATTATTTGCTGAAATTATAGTGTCCGAATTAATGAAAACGCAATTAAATTGCTAAATAATGATAAAAATTCAGATCTGATAATTAGAGAATAGTAACAGACTAACCATAGTCTTTGAGTAACTTTTGGTGACGTTCATAAGCGTTGAGACCTTTAATGTGAGCTTGATATTGTCTGTATATATATAAAGTATACAAAGCATATTTACAATACAGGTCGAGATATGTATGTATATATGTAGAGAGAGAAAGAGATTAGCTGTTTTCGAGCTTCTTTATCGAAGATAGCTTGTTTAATAGAGGTGAAGGAAGCCATGAATGTTGTATGGTTGCTGATTTAATGGAGTAAAGCTGGAGCTTCGGAGTTATGGTTTATAGTTTGTGAGCTTGATTAGGGAAAATGGTGCGGCGAAGAAGAAGGGGCATGATTTGTTAATGGGCCCAGATATGTGGGCTTGATGTAAAGGGATGTTTGAGTAACGGCCCCGAAAGTTTCTTATTTTTATTTCGACCCAACAACTTTTTTTTTTGGTTGGGTAAATGGGTGTATTAAAAGAAAAATTGTACACTAAAAGTAGTTACCTACCTAAACTCGAAAATTTAAGGTAGCAATAAAGAAGCAAGATACAACTAACTCTTACTAAACTAATACAAGTTAGTTTCCAAAACATGCAATTATTGTATGGATGACTTTGCGAGAGAGGCTTAAAACTAAGGATCGTATTACTTATTTGGAGTTGGATCCTCTTTGTAATTTATGTGGAGAAGATTTTGAGTCAAACAAGCATTTCTTTTTTTATTGTGCTTATTCGAAGCTATTTGGTTGGAGATAAAGTCTTGGCTAGGATTGGAAAAGGAGATGAACACGCTACTAAGTGCTTTGAAATGGCTAAAAAAAACTTAAAGCTAGAGAAAAATGGAGGAGAAAAGCATGGAGGATTGGTTTTGGAGCTACCGTGTATTGTATTTGGAAAGCGAGAAATCACCTAGCTATAAGAGGTGATTCTTCATCTAGAGAAACGGTTATCAAGGAAATTAAGTGGTGCATCTTTTCCATTTTATTTTCCTTGTTCCCTCATCATTCACTTTTAGATGATGGTGGGCGATTAGCTTGTATTAATTTTAGTATGAGGTAGTCGTTTTTAGCTTCTTAGTTGCTATCTTTAGCCTTTTGGCTTAAGTAGGTAACTCTCTTGTATAGTGTACAGTTTTTTATTAATACAATCGTTTACCTAACCTAAAAAAAATGACGAGGGAACAAGGGCTCGACTTACATATTTTAATTTAAAAGATTTTTTTATTTTTACTCTTCTAATTATAAGTCATTTCCTTATATGGTATTGATCTTCTGAAAGTTATTCAAATAGTTCTTGAATTCCAATTTCGGTCCATTGTTAGTCCTTGACACATCTTTTGTTAGTTTTGTGTTGTGATAAGTAGTGACTTGACGTTGTGTTTTATATAATTATCAATAATAATAGGGATATTTTAGGATTTTATTATTTAATTTATTTTAAATTTTGAATTTATTAGTTTTCTTTTATTTTCCTCCATCTTTATTTTCTTTTCCAGATACATAATTGTTATAATTGTCAACATTACGTTATTATTGTTCTCATCATCATCATCACTTATTTTCCTACCAACAACTATAACTTCTTTTGTCATGCAAAGTGTGTGAGTTGAACCTCTGTGATAGACATTGTGTTAGCCTAGTATTTGTTTTCAATGATCGAATCATATCAAATCTTCCTTATTATTAGTATATTATTAACTTGGTATAATTATGTTTGAGTTGATCTTAGCAAGCCATAGGTTGACAAAGATATTGTCGTCAAGCTAATTTGAATAAGCATTGGTTCGCAAATAAGACATAGGTTGATAAAGATAAAGCTTCAAAGGTAACAAACTTTTTGAGTTGTGAATAGACAGTGGTTTCAATAAAGAATAAAGACTCATTCACAAGGGTATGGACATAGGGCACGCCTAAGGTAAGCTTGAGGGGCGTATTGAGCATGTAAAACTCATAATATAATATATAAGATGACCCATCCTAAAAGCTTAAGCTTTTAGGAGAATTGGTTGTCTAACATGGTATCAGATCCCATATCCATAAGAGGTCAGTGGTTCGAGTCTTGCCGTTGTCACCCAATTTAAAAATTCACGTAGCAAACGTCGTCACCCAATTTAAAAATTCACGTAACAAAGACTAAACATGCAAAAAATGACATGAATCTAGCTTGCACATGAGGGCGTATTGAGCATGTAAAACTCATAATATAATATATAAGATTACCCATCCTGATAGCTTAAGCTTTTGGGAGAATCGGTTGCTTGAAAAAAAAAGAATAAAGGAGTCATCCGCAAAAAAAAAGAGGTGGGAAATCCGCAAAAAAAGAGGTGGGGAACTCTTATAGGTTTGGAAGAACATTGACATAACAAGGTAAAAATCCATGATTTCTTTGGGGACTGTATTGAAATTGAGACATTCAACCGATTAATGAAATCGTGCCTTATCATCAAAACAACCATCAACTTTGAATATATCTTCTTAACATGTTCAAATAGTTAGTCGTTGGAGTCGTTTTCTACTCCAGTTACATATAAATATCCAATTAGTGAATATGTTTAGTAAATGATTCAAAAAAAATTAATAAATTGGAAAAGAACAATAGTTGGTCGAATGGATTTATTATTCCTTTTGTACTCGTCTACTAATAACACATCTTGAGAACTAGTGGTTTACTATGAGAATGAAGTATGCGAAAATAAGGTTGACGATTATACTACTAAAATTCTCTTTGATGAAATTTTTCCAATGGTCTTTTATAGTATTTCAATCCATCCATTCAACGTAATAGTTCTTTGTCTTGGAAATTATGAATGTATGATCCAATTAGTCGTTTCATTTGTTGATATCTCGTTCTAAACTGTATATTCATTAGTTTTAAGGAATACTAACAAAATTGTTGTCAAATGCAAGACATCACAAGTTTAGTGCTCCTCGATTATGGAAGGCAAATCTCTTGCCTTGCTAAAAGTGTATAAATTTGCAACTATCGCCCATTTAACTAAATCTCAATTTATCTAAGAGTGAAGTTCCATTTTGAGCTATTATCATTTACTAGTTCTTTAAAATTTGGTTACATCTGTTTTCTTCAATTTATATCATATCTTTCATTTTCTTCAATTTTGGTTACAAATAATTCATTTTTTCTCTATTGGTTCTCTTTTTATGGATGAATAGAAAGAGAAGACAAACAGTAAATTAGAGGGATATGAAGGAAAATGCTCATTGATTTTTAATTAGTTATCATATAAGGGTAAGTATTGGGAAAAATGAAATTTATGTGCCCAAAATTAGAAAAAACATGATAATTCTATTTTTAGGGTTCAAAGGTAATATGTCTTCTAAAATAAGACCATCCAAATATTAATTCCAATTTATAGCCTCATGACAATACTAACTTTAAAATAACGTACAACTACAATATTATAGTTGTACAGAAGTTGGTAAACCTACAGACAAATAACTTGTCGACTCTGTAAACTATATAACTGATAGACACTCAATAGCAAAATTGTAAATTTATTGTATAGACAACGATTAAAATGTAGAGTTAACCAACTGATCAATACAAGTGAATGCTAAGATCCCTCGATGCAAATAATAAGAAAAACAAAAAACTAGGTTAATGAATAATCACAAGTCAACGTGTTATGATTGTCGAACGACCACACCTATCTTCTTTTTTCAGTCCACCCTTGTCCTTTCTCTTCTACCGTCTAAAATGAAATAAAACCATAATTATACGAGTACACTACATCTGAGGTGTATAACAGTACAATGAGAATGTTAACAAATAAAAGAACGTAAAGCAATAAAGCTAGAAAATATTATCAAGGAAAATCGTACAACAACCTTCAGTTACAATATTGTAGTTCCACAACTACAATATTGTAGTTGCAAACTGCTTTATATCTTTAATGCAATTTCAACACGTATTTTGCTTACTACCTGCAGTATAATCACAACACTGCATAACACAGAGCTACATGTACCATTTATTAACATTAATAAGTGTTTCAGTGAACATGTATTTAAAGGAATAATGCACAAAATTAACACAAAATCAATAAAAACAACTCCATACAAGACAAAAACAAACCACGAGGATCATATAAGCAATAATCAATGCGAAACAATTCTTATAACATGAAGAAATTGTGATTATATATGAATTTTAGTAGAAAAATAGAAGGAAAAAAACATGAATTTTGTTTCAAGACAAACAAGTAATTAGCAATGATTTAATAGACATATCACCAAAACAATTTATTTTTTTAAAAAACAACAAAAAAACGTAGGAAAAAAACAAAAAGTAGTGTTTGAAAAAGCGCAATTCGAGATGATTACCTTATTTTTGAGTTTGAATTCTTTGAGATGAATAATTAGTAGGTTGTACTTTAGGTGTAGTGTGTTCTTGATAGAATTTTTTTCTAGAACAATTTGTAGTTTAAAAGTTAATTAAGTTATTAATAATTTATTTTAGTATTTAAAAAGGTATTTTAGTTAAAAATATTAATCAGTGACCTAATTTTAAGATTAAAATAATATACTAAATCTAAACATTTATTTTTAGAAAATAGACTAGTTTATAGCCCTAACAATGGAATAAAACCAAATATAATAAATTTGATCACATTTGGAAAAATTAGTAAAAAAAAATAGTTCAAAACAAAATATCACTTTTAATCGATGGTCTTATTTTTCAATTTTTTTATTATGCATTTAATTTGTATTTATTTTGTTATCTAGAAATTTTTTATTTATGTATTTTCAGTTAACATATAAATAATAAGGAAATTTTTTCCATCTAATATTGAATGATGTTACACCAATTACATTTATACACGTACCTTTATGTTTAAAACTTACAAAAGTAACTAACTTATTTATCTCATGACATGTGTTTTGTTATAATAATCAACGACTGCGATGTAAATGTTAGACCATCCAATATTAGATTAAAGTCTTACCTAAATAATAATATTAAACTATTCATAATATTATTATTTTCAATAAATCCTCAATATTTGAGAGTTTCCCATTCACACGTATTTTTTATAAACGTTTTCCAGATATCATCCAAAAAATCGTAATAAATAATACTTTTTTGTTACTACCAATTTAATCGGTATTTTATTCTTATAATGCACTAGTTGACTTTCTTATAGACTTTTTTATTTTTGCATACATCTTGTAGACTCTTTCAAACAAATCTGATTAAATAATTTATAAAACAAATCTGATTAAATAATTTATAATTATCGATGGACTCTTTTATTTCTTAATGCCAAAATATTGTTTAGAACAAAAAACAATGCTAAAATATTTTAGTCATAAAAGAAAACAAGTACCCAGAAACAGTCATCCACCCACAGTTTAAATATTTATTTAAAAAGTTTGGAAAAAAAAATATTTATTTAAAAAGACAAGTACTCCTTTGACTATCACTATCAACAAGTACAATTTTAACATATTTAATTTTTGTCGGGCCTTAAAAGTACATTCCAAAACAAGTAAAATCTCCAATCACCATACTAGGAAGCTGTCGAAAGTATAACTGTCTCCTCTCTCTTCCATACGGCGTCGCTTTCTTCACATTTCTTAACCCATAATATTACTTACACCTATACGTACAATCCGTGTAACATTACATACATTTTACACCTATATACACACACACTCACTTTCATTTTCAGTCCCTTTTAGTCTTCACTTGCAGAGTCAAACAATTCTTCATCTTCATCTTCTAATTTCGCATCGTGAGTAAATTGCTTCGCTCTCAACGATTTCTCTCACAGCATCTATTTGAGGTAAAGATTAAAACTTGAAATTTAACGTTACATATATATTTATCGGTCAAGTTACACGATATATTATATAGATCTTTATATATGTATATATATTACGATTAACGAGTGATGATAACAAGCCTTAGAACCCCCAACACGAGATTTATATATATAAATTTAATATTTCATTTCCCAATTCATTCATGTGTTGACGAAATTTATTTTTTATCCTACTCGTATATGTATATACATGATATTATTTATGATCATAAATAATATATATGTTCAAGCATTATAGGTGCTTATATTATGCAAAAATTGCACTATAGATATATACCTATATTTTTTTGAGTTAATTGCATTATAGCCCCCTTATTAATTTTTTTGAGTCGATCACGATCACACAATAGGTCCCTATATCCATTTTTTGAGTTAATTGCACTGTTTTTTTTCTTGGACAGAACAATAGAACTATAGATCCTTATGCTAATTGTTTTTGAGTTAATTGCACTATTAGTCTCTAAATCTATATTTATTTTTTAAGTTAATTGCATTATAGGAACGAGAATATTTTTTACTTATAATTAATTGCCATGTTGTTCTTGGACAAATAATTGTACTATGAGTCCTTACATTAATATTCTTGAATTAATTACACTACATGTCTCTATGTCAATTTTCCCAATTTTATTGTTATATAAATATATATTAACTTTTTTTTTGTATTTATTTAGAGATATGGTGATTTGCAAGACTTGTGCTTGAAGCTGTGTATTTTTCGACTGGATTTATTAATATCATTATTTAATCAGAGTAATGATGGACTCAGATGGCGAAACTAAGGTTTGTATATTGGTCCCTATATTAGTTGCACTATAAGTCCCTATATATATTTTGAATAAATTGCGCGGTAGGTCCCTTTTGATCCGCAACATTAATACATCATATTTGTATATTGATTACTTTTGGAACATGGTATATTTGTCTATATAACAAAATACAGGGACTAATGATGTAATATAACTTTTTAATATAGGAATTAAAGAATATGGGTGAACAATTATGTCAAATATGTGCTGATAGTGTTGGAACAACTGTGTATGGAGAAATATTTGTAGCGTGTAATGTGTGTGCATATCCGGTGTGTAGAGCGTGCTATGAGTATGAAAGAAAAGAAGGGAGTCAATCTTGCCTTCAATGTAAAGCTAAATATAAAAGGCAAAAAGGTATTTTATTTTTAATTAATTGCACTATGTGTACATGCACCCCCAATTTCTGAAAAATGACGATTTTACCCCCCCTAAAAAATTGCATATGGCCCCCGCAAACTTTTCAAAAACTCAAGCTCTTTCTCGCTTTTTCACTAAAAATATCCCTTGTTTGATTTTTGTTGATATAAATTATTTCGCGTGATATAACTTATTTTGCATTATATAGGGACCACATTTTTTGCAAAATATAGGGACATATACTGCAATTAATAAAAAGAATATAATTTATTTTGCATCATATATGGACATATAGTGCATCTTTTACAAAATATAGGGGCATATAAAGCATTTTTTGCAAAGTATAGGGAATTATAGTGCAGTTAATTAAAAGATATAACTTATTTTGCATAATATAGGACCTATAATGCATTTTTTTGCAAAATATAGGGACCTATATGCAATTAATAAAGAGATATAATTTATTTTGCATCATATAGGGACTTATAGTATGGTCAATCAAAAAATATAACTTACTTTGCATAATATAGAACCTATAATGCATTTCTTTTACAAAATATAGGGACCTATAGTGCAATTACCTCAAACATAATTCGTGGTCATTGCCTCTACACCCCCCTTGAACCCCAATAAAATTTCTAGCTTTTATCATATAAACCACAAAATATTCACACAGATTGAATAAATCAAACCTTAAAAAAAAAAAAATTAAAAAACCCAATGACTAAGTGAAGATTCTGAAAAGTCAGGGACCATAGCATGAAATATTTTATGTATCTATCTATTATCTTGTGAACAGGAAGTCCTGCAATTTTAGGGGACGAGGAGGAAGATAACAGTGCTGATGATGATGATATTGGGCCTAGTGGGCCGGGTGGGCCCAGTGACCTTTGTTACTCTATGGATCATAAACAAAATCCAAAGGTTGCAGAACGTATGCTGAGCTGGCACATGAACAATGAACGAGAGGAAATTCGAAGTCCACCTTATGATGTTTCTCATAGTCACATTCCTATGCTCACTAATGGAACAGATGTATGTCTGAATTTAATTCTCTAGTGACTAAATTTGTTGATTTTGTGTAATATAGGGACGTATGTTGTATTTTTTGTAAAATATTGGGACCTGTATGAAAATTGAATATTTATTGAATTTAATTTGTGTTTGTTTTTTAAGGTTTCGGGAGAAATATCTGCAGCTTCACCTGATACGCTTTCTATGGCTTCTCCTGAATCTGCTAGGGGAGGAAAAGGTCTTGTTTATGGAAGTGATGCGAATCAATCAGGTATGTTGTTAAAATGTAGGGACCTAGAGTGCAATTTTTTTGCATAATCTAGGGGCTTATAGTGCAATTTTTGCATAATCAAGGGGCTTATAGTGCAATTTTTTGCATAGTCTAGGGACTTATAGTGCAATTTTTGCATCATATAAGGACCTATAGTGCAGTTTTTGCATTATATAGGGACATATATTGCAATGTTTTTGCATTATATTGGAACCTGTGCATTTTTCACATAATATAAGGATCTACAATGCAGTTTTAGCATAATATAGGGACAAATAGTGCATTTTTTTAATAGAATAGGGACATATAGTGAAATATTCGTATAATATAGGGACTTATAGTGCAATATTTGCATACTATATGGACCTATAGTGTTTTTTGCGCAAACCAAGTGACATATAGTGCAATTTTGGCATTATATAAGGACCTATAGTTAATTTCTTTTATAGACAAAGGGACCTATGGTGCAATGTTTGCATAATCTAGGGATCTATAGTGTTTTTGTGCAAACAAAGGGACATATAGTGCATTTTTTGCATAATATAAAGACCTATAGTGCAATGTTTGCATAATCTAGGGACCTATATTGCAATATTTGCAGCATATAGGGACATATAGTGCAGTTTTGGATAATATAGGGACTTTTGCTCTTCACATCATATAGGGACATATTTTGTTGTTTACATATTATAGTGGGACATATAATGCATTTTTTGCATAATATAGGGACCTATAGTGCATTATTTGCATAATATAAGGACCTATAGTGTATTTTTTTGTGTAATAGAGGGACCTAAAGTGCATTTTTTACAAACAGATGGACACATATAGTACAATTTTTTCATAATATAGGGAACTATATCACAATGCTTGCATAATATAGGGACCATTAGTGCAATTCCAACATATGTAATGGTAAATTCGTAATTATCTTTCACAGATAGTATTTCCATGGCATCTCCTGAATCTGGTGCTGGAAAGTGTCTTGCTTATGGAAGTGATGGCAGCCAATCATGTAAGGATGTATAAAGCAATTTTTGCATAATATAGGGATCTAAAGTGCAATTAACTCTTTTTTTTTCTTTTTTTTTTCTGGGTGCAGCTAATGTTACAGCTGTGGATCCAGTAAAAAAATTTGGGCCTACAAGTTTTGGAAATATTGCATGGAAAGAAAGAGTTGAAGGATGGAAAATGAAACAAGATAAAAATGTTATTACAATGAGTAATATTAGCCATAGCCAAATGCGTATCAATATTCACCCACCTTCTGAAAGAGGAAATATAAGTGATATTGATACTACATCAGATATGCTATTCGATGATGATATTGTGTAAGTTTTTTTTTTTTTTTTTTTTTTTTTTAACGTTATGGTCCCTAGATTTTGTAAGATTTGCTTTAATTGTTGTGAAATTGTGTGTGTAGTTATCTTAAATGTGGATTAAGACTTATAGATTGTTGGTTTGGTTATGTTACGTGTTGGTTTTACACTTTTGCATATAAAAAATCATAAACCGAAAGAAATTTGATATAGGGACTCATAGTGAAATTAACTAAACAAATTTAATAATACCGACTTATATTCAATTAGGAGCGGAGCCAACTTAAGCGGGTGCTTTGCCAAAAAAGTTTTCTACCCCATTTAAAAAAATATAATATTATTAATTTATAGGGCCGCCTAAATTTTCAAAATATTTCGCTTGGTCCCGTAACATGTAAAATTTATCTTATTAAGGGTTAATTTTTTTTTGTATGAATATTTTGCTTACTATATTATAAAAAATAGGTTATTTGGTATAATATAAGGTGTCCTTATAGTGTATAGCCATATAGGGACATATAGTGAACTTTTTGCATATAATATAGGGACTATATCAAGACCTATAGTGCATTTTTTCATAATATAGGGACCTATAGTGCAATTTATACATAAAATAGGGACTTATATTGTAATCAATTAAACATAAATTCATTTCGAGACCTATAGTGCAATGTTTCCATAAAGTATGGACGTATATTGTAATTAATTAATAACAAATTAATATCAGGACCTAAAATGCAATTTTTGCATAAAATAGGGACCTATAGAGCAATTAGCTCAGAAAAAATTGGCCCCCCAAATTTTTTTATGGCTCTCCACTGATTAAATTAAGTCAAAAAATCTAATGTATGGACCTATAGTGCAATTTTCACATAATATAAGGACCTACACTGTAATTAACTCAACAAAAAATACTGGGGTCTGGTCTTTCCTGGTAAATCATAAAATAGCTTACAAGGTTGATATATTTTGCATGTCAAACGCGCTAATTATACATATATATGTGGTTATTAAACATTCTATAGTGCGATTTTTGTATAATATAGGGACTTAGAATGCAATTAACTAACTTATATTCTTCATACAGAAACGATGAAGCTCGACAACCCTTATCAAGAAAAGTTGCTATTCCATCATCAAGAATAAATCCATACAGAATGATTATTATTCTTCGACTTGTGGTTCTTTGCATTTTCTTGCATTATCGTATAACTAATCCTGTTAATAATGCTTATGCTTTGTGGTTAGTTTCTGTTATATGTGAGATTTGGTTTGCTATATCATGGATCTTGGATCAGTTCCCTAAATGGCTTCCGATAAATCGTGAAACTTATCTCGATAGGCTTGCTTTGAGGTAAGTAAATCTTAGTTTTTGCATTTTAGTCCTCGTGGTTTTGAAAAGTCCGAGTTAGCCCCTGTGTTTGGGTTAGGTAGGGGTAGGTTTACCTAACCCACTTCCGTAAAAATATTTTAGTTTTGTGATTTTTGCTCTTCATGTCCTTGTGGTTTTCAAAATTTACCCTAGTCCCCGTCATACTATAGGGACTTATACTGTAATTAATAGTGATACTAAGATCTGTAATGCAACTTTTTTATAATATGAAACATATAGTACAATTTTTGCGTTTTATGTTATTGTGGTTTTAAAGTTTTTTTAATAAATATATTTTATGGTCCCCCCCCCCGTGATATTTCATAATACAAGGACCTATGTAGCAATTAGCTTGTAAAAAAATCCGTAGGAATATTTTGTTAATTTTATACGATAAAATATAGGATAATTTGTACAATATAGGGACTCATAGTGCAGTTAATTTAAAATAATATTAATATAGCAACCTTTAGTACATTTTTTGCATAGCATAGGGGGATATTATGCATTTTTTGGCATAATATAGTGTCCTATTGTACAATTAACTAAAAAAACTAGGGACCTAGAGTACACTTTTTGCATAATATAGGGGGACCCGTAGTGCAGTTAATTCAAAATAATATTAATATAGCAACCTTTAGTACAGTTTTTGCATAATATAGTGACCTATTGTACAATTAACTAAACCTGGGGACCTTTAGTACACTTTTTGCATAATATAAGGACCTATCGTGCAATTAACTCATACAAAAAATTCCATAACAGATACGATAGAGAAGGAGAACCTTCACAATTAGCCGCTGTAGACATATTTGTGAGTACAGTGGACCCACTAAAGGAGCCTCCTTTAGTTACAGCCAACACTGTCTTATCAATCCTAGCCGTTGATTATCCGGTCGATAAATTATCGTGTTACGTATCTGACGATGGTGCAGCTATGTTGACTTTCGAAGCTTTATCTGAAACTGCGGAGTTCGCAAGAAAGTGGGTCCCGTTTTGTAAAAAGTATCAGATTGAGCCACGTGCGCCTGAATGGTATTTTGGTCAAAAGATTGATTACTTGAAAGATAAGGTTGATTCGTCTTTTGCTAAAGATCGTAGAATTATGAAGGTATGGTTTGAGTTTTTTGTGTTTTTTGCGTTATACCCCCCTTGAGGTTTATGTAAGTTGCATTCTACCCCCTAATGGTTGCGTTTTAGCCCTTGAGGTTTAATATATAACTTAGATACCCTAAGTGCAATATTAGCCTAATATAGGAACTTATAGAGCAATTAAAACATAATTTAAAATTGAGAATTATAGTACAATTGAATAAACAAGATATATAAGGACCATTATAGCACTTTTTGCATAGTAAAGGGACCTATAGTGCAATTTGTGTACAATAAGGACTGATAGTGCAATTGATTAATAAAAATACTATTGGGACCAATAGTGCATCTTTTGCTTAGTATAGGGACTTGTAGTGCAATTTTTGCACAATATAAGGATTTATAATGCATTTTTTGCATAATATAGGACATATAGTGCAAATTTTATATAATATAAGGACTCATAGTGAAATTAAAACAAATTATAATATAAAGACTTATAGTGCAATCGAACAAAGTAAATACAATATAGATTCTTTCATATTATAGGGATATATAGTGCAAAGTTTGCATAATATAAGGACCCATAGTGAAACTAAAACAAATTTTAATATTAAGACTTATAGTGCAATCGAACAATGTTAATACTATAGGGATTTATAGTGCAATTTTTTTTTTGCATAATATAAGGATATATAGTGAAATTAACTCAGAAAAATTAATATAGGAACCTATAGTGCAATTTTGTATACCATTAAAAAGGTCCATTTCAAATTTGTATGTGCTATTTTATACTTATTATGGTCTTTGTACACATTTCAAACACAGAGAGAATATGAAGAGTTTAAGATTCGTATAAATGCTCAAGTTGCTAAAGCTACAAAAATTCCCGATGAAGGATGGATTATGCAAGATGGGACCCCATGGCCTGGAAATAACACTAGAGATCATCCAGGAATGCTTCAGGTAGTGTAATTTTTGCATAATATAAGGACCTACCATGCAATTAAAAAAATTTACTTACAGGTTTTCTTGGGACATAATGGCGGATTCGATCGTGGCGGTAGTGAACTACCTCGATTAGTCTACGTCTCTCGTGAAAAACGACCCGGCTTTCAACATCACAAAAAAGCCGGGGCTATGAATGCACTTGTAAGTATCTAATAGTTAAATATATGGACTTGTTGTGCAAATAATAATAGTAATTTACCATAAAAGGTCTAATCCTAATCTTGATAGGTAAATTACCTATCAATAGTTTATACTCAAGTTCTTGATGTGTAATACCCATCACATCTTTTATTGGTAAATCCATACCTTTTATGGATATATCATATGTGTATTAAATACCTATGAAAATATTACACATTATATTTTGATGGGTAAATCCAGACTTTATATGGGTATATTCTAAATGGGTAAAAACTCATCGAAAACTTTATAGGTATTAAATTTGATTCTAGTCTTCTTGGTCATTATTTCTCAATATATAAAGACCTTTTATAAGTAAATCCAGACCTTTTATGGTCAATCCATTATCTCCTAGATATTTTTTGGTTATTATTTCTTAATTTCAATACTCAACTTTTTGGTCATTAATTTTAAATAAATAAAGATATTTTATAAGTAAATCTAGACCTTTTATGACCAATCTATTATTTCCTAGATCGTTTTTGGTTATTATTTCTTAACTTAATACTCAGACCTTTTATTAGTACATTCTGATGGGTAAAAAACCCATCGATTTTTTATGGACATTAAATTTAATTATAAACCTTTTTTTAGTCATTATTCTTTAATATAAATATAATAAATAAAATATTCTTTTTTGTAATTCTATTGTAGGTTCGTGTTTCAGCAGTTCTTACTAATGGACCTTTCATTTTGAATCTTGATTGTGATCATTACATAAATAACAGCAAGGCCCTTAGAGAAGCAATGTGTTTCATGATGGACCCTAATCTTGGGAAATATGTTTGCTATGTTCAATTTCCTCAGAGATTTGATGGTATTGATAAGAATGATCGATATGCTAATCGAAATACTGTTTTCTTTGATGTAAGTTCTCATCTTTAATTGCATCAGAGGTCCTTATAAAATGCAAAGTAATATATTTTTGAATTAGTTACATGATAGCTCCCTACAAATATAAGTTATATGAGTATTCGAAAATTTGGGGGGTCGAAAGCATGTTTTCAGAATTCTTAGGGAGGGGGGCAACAGCTGATATTGTACTAGAGGTTCCTATATTATGCAAAATTTGCATTATATGTCCCTATATTAATTTTTTTAATATAATGCTCTTTAAGTCTTAATATTAAATTTTGTTAAGTGAATTGCACTATAGGTCCCAACCCTATACTATGCAGAAGAGATTTTATAGGGACATGTAGTGTAATTTTTGCATCATTTAAGGACTTATTAGTACATTTTTCCATACTATAGGGACCTATAATGCAATTTTTGCATAATTAGGAACTCCACTGCAATTCATTTATGCATAAGTACTTGCACCATAGGTCCCTATAATATACAAAAATACACTATAAGTCCTTATAATATGCAAAAATACACTAGATCCCTACACTATGAAAAAAGAGTAATAGTTCCCTATATTGTACAAAGTTTGTGCTATAAGTACCTATATTATGCAAAAAATGTATTATAGGTCTTTATATTATAAGACAATTGTATTACGGAACCCTATAATATGCAAACATTGTACTACAAAGTCCCTTTATCTTTTTACTAGCACCATAAGTCCCTATATTATACAAAATAAACTTAAAAAGATAATTTTCAAAACTTGGGGGAGCAATTGAAAGTTCTGAAAACATGGCAAACTTAAGGTATTTTAATTAAAAAAATAGGACTAGGATTCAAAAAATAAAAATGCTTTCACAATTTTAGGATTCTTATACTCTTGTTTTTTTTTTAATTTAGATCAATTTGAGAGGTTTGGATGGGATTCAAGGGCCCGTTTACGTGGGTACGGGCTGTGTATTCAACCGAACCGCTTTATATGGATTTGAACCTCCGGTCAAACCTAAAAATAAGAAACCGAGCCTACTTTCTTCTTGCTTCGGTAATTCGAAAAAAGAAGACACTAAAAAAAAGAAAAAAGACAAAAAGAAATCCAAGCATGGCGATCCGACTGTACCAATGTTTAACTTGGATGATATAGAGGAAGGAGTTGAAGGTACGAGTTCTGTTAATTGCACTACAAGTCCCTATATTATTTTTTAGTCAATTGCTTTGTAATACATATAATCTTCTTTAGCTAATTGCACTATAGGTGAATACCTATCTTGATTTTATTTGAGTTGATTGTGCTATAGTTCCTTATATTAATTCTTTTTGGAGCTAATCGCACTATAAGTCGCTATATTTAAGTTTTTTGAGCTGATTGCATTGCACTATAGGTCCCTATATCAATTTTTAGAGTTAATTGCATAAGTCCCTATATTATTTTTTTTTTTATAATTTTCCATTTGCAAAAGTGTAGAAACAACATTTACCAAAGGCATAATACTAAATTCCCATCAAATATAATTATCTCAACATAATTCCACAACTACTAAAGTTTATTTTAAAAATCTGCCCCCCTACAGCTTTAAGAAATTTCACTTGGCCCCAAACTTCTCAAAATCTCTACAAGTCAAGTTCTTTGTTGTTTTTTAATTTAAAATAACCTTATCAAACTCTTGATTTTTGTTAAACATAACTTATTTTGCATAATATAGGGACTTATAGTGTAATTAATCAAGAAAATATAGCTTATTATGCATAATATAGGGAAAATTGATTCAGTGACCTATACTGTTTTTTTTTTTGCAAAATACAGGGACTTATATTGCATTTTTTGCAAAAGTACAGGGATCTATAGTGCAATTTTTGCACAATATAAGGAGCTAATAAAGGGACCTATAATGCAATTAATTCACTTTCTTTGCATATTATAGGGATCTATAGTGCATTTATTTTAAATATAGGAACTTATAGTGCAATATATTTAAACATAGGAACCCATAGTGCAATATTTTTCAAAATATAGGGACACATCGTGCAATTATTGCATTATGTAAGGACCTATGGTGCAATTAACTCAAAATTAAAAACTTGGGCGCAACACTTTGATCTCTCTATGTATTGTGAAAACAGGTTACGGATTAGACGACGAGCGGACCCTACTCATGTCGCGATCAAGCCTCGTGCAAAGATTCGGTCAATCCGAAGCTTTAGTCGAGTCAACCCTAATGGAAAACGGAGGGGTCCCACCTTGTGCTGTACCCGAAACACTTCTCAAAGAAGCAATCCAAGTCATAAGTTGTGGGTACGAGGATAAAACCGAATGGGGAAGTGAAATCGGGTGGATATACGGATCAGTCACGGAAGATATTTTAACAGGGTTTAAAATGCACGCACGTGGATGGAGATCTATATATTGTATGCCGAAAAGACCCGCTTTCAAAGGGTCCGCTCCGATTAATCTCTCGGATCGGTTAAATCAAGTGCTTAGATGGGCTTTAGGGTCCGTTGAGATTTTGTTTAGTAGACATTGTCCGATTTGGTATGGGTATAAAGGAAGATTGAAGTGGTTGGAACGATTTGCGTATATTAATACGACGATTTATCCGCTTACTTCGATTCCTTTGTTGCTTTATTGTACTTTGCCGGCTGTTTGTTTGTTGACGGGAAGGTTTATAATACCCCAGGTTTGTTTTTCTGTCTCCTATTATACAAACAAGTTTTAGGCCCGTTTAATCATCTGAAGGCCTGCAAGGGGGAATTCGAATCCCGGACCGAGATGTAAAAGAGTTGTATAATTCCCACCTAGTTTAGAGGCCTTAAAACATAACTGGAAAATGAAGGAAAAAATGGTTTGTTTTTTTAATATGCTTTGGGCAGTGTTTTAAGGCTTATAAACTTGGAGTTTAGCTTAAATCATGGGCTATTTTGGGCTTTAGATTTCACTTTATGAGCGTTCAGATGATCTAAACGGGCTATATTATTTTTATTTATAGGGAAGTCCCCCTGATTTTTGAAAAATGCTGATTTATTCCTAAGAAAAAAAATTAGTTTGACTCTCAAACTTCTCAACACTCTAAACAAGTTCTTTGTTACTTTATGATAAAAAAATAATGCCAGTTTGTTGAATTCAAAGTTCTGATCTTTGTTGGATATTAGATTATTTTGCATACTATAGGGACCCTATAGTGAAATTTATTCAACAATATAACTTATTTAGCATTATATGTGGACCTATAGAGTTTTTTCATTTTTTGCCATATAATAGGGACCTATAGTGCAATTCACTAATTTGCATAATATATGGATAGTGCAACCAATTCAAATATATAACTTATTTATTTTACATAACGACCCATGTCCCATAGTGTGCATGGGAACTTATAGTATTTTTTCCTTCCAAAATATAGGGATCTACAGTGAAATTGATTCAAAAAAACTAACTTATATTGCATATCTATAGTATTTTTTTACATAATACAGGAACCTATAGTGCAATTAATTCAAAAACATTACTTATTTCACATAAAGACCCATAGTGTCTTTTTCGCAAATTTCGCAAATTATAGGGTCCTATAGTGCAATTAACTCAATTTACATTCCCTTACAGATCACGGACCTCGCAAGTATCTGGTTTCTCTCCCTCTTCCTCTCCATCTTCGCCACCGGAATCCTCGAAATGCGATGGAGCGGTGTAGGAATCGATGAATGGTGGAGAAACGAACAATTTTGGGTAATTGGAGGTGTCTCAGCCCATCTTTTCGCCGTTTTCCAAGGTCTATTAAAAGTACTCGCCGGAATAGACACAAATTTCACCGTTACATCAAAAGCTTCCGATGAAGAAGGAGATTTCACCGAGCTTTACGCATTTAAATGGACCACACTTTTAATCCCACCTACTACTTTACTAGTTATAAACTTGGTCGGAGTAGTCGCTGGAGCTAGTCATGCGGTGAACAGTGGGTATCAATCGTGGGGCCCGCTTTTTGGGAAACTGTTTTTCGCGTTTTGGGTGATTGTTCATTTGTATCCGTTTCTTAAAGGGTTGATGGGGAGACAAAATAGGACGCCTACTATTGTTGTTGTGTGGTCGATTTTGTTAGCGTCGATCTTTTCGTTGTTGTGGGTTAGGATTGATCCGTTTACGGTTCAGGTTAAGGGTCCTAATGTTGTGGAATGTGGGATTAATTGTTAGGGAAATTTTTTCTTGGTTTTGGTATTATTGACTTTTAAGATTACAAGAGTTTGGATTTATATGTGAAGAAATTCATTGTTACATTGTTTTTACAGAATTATAGATTGAAATGGGAATATATTCTACATTTGTTGGGTGGATTGTGTTTGTTATTAGTTGTCTTCCGGTGTTGGTTAATGTATTAATGTTTACTAATGTAATGAATATTTTATGTACTAAGTTCATTGTTTTCTAGAGTTCAAGGGTTGAGAACGTAAAGGGGGATTATTGTTTTGGCAAAAAGCACTCTAATTAAATGGGTCAGATTTTTAAAGTTAAATCAAATTGATAGAGGATTAGCGAATATGTCAATTAGAGCACGAGTTGGGGACTTTTTCCGTAACAGTAACATAGAATTTTTAGGAGGTTTCGTGGGATCCCGTCAAATAAACTCGTTGTTTCAAGCGGAACTCTTTGCGTTACATTTCAAATTATACATGGCAATTACTCGAAAATATGAGATAGTTTTGATTGAGACGGATTCGATTGAACTACATATGCTAGTGAAAGCGGCAGTAACAAGGAGGACTGGTCAGATGAAATGCTTAAAATAGTGTAAGACCATACTTACAAATTAATTAATTTTGAGATTTTTCATGTATACCGTTATACATGAGCCGAATTTTTGTGCGGATTGGATGAGTAACTAGGGATTGATTGAGGGGAGAACCAACTTCGACGATACTGAACACTTTCTTGAAAATTTAGTGAACTAGTTGTAAATCCCGATCTTTGTTAAGACCTCAAATAGATTAAAAAAAATCTCGATCCACTGCGTTTCCTATTGAGTCATTAATTGAAAACAACCTATTGAAAACTTATTTGTTAAAAATAACTCCTAATAAGATTTTCTATTAAAAATAGACATTGACAAGAATTACACTTGTATAATCTTTTTAATCAATCTATTATTTATCATTTAAATTTAAGTACCCTATTACAACCTACCACCACCACCACCAAAACGACCACAACCACCACCTATTACTAATTGCACCACACACGCGCGTTCAGATTTTTTTTTAAAGTCGTCATAACTAATTATAAAAAAATCAGAAAAATAAAAAATCTGTATATTTGGACGAGACAAATTAATGTGGTGGTGGTGGGAAGTTAAATTCAATATCGATAGAGTATTACGAACGGGTCCAGTAGAGTGGAATTGGAAGCTTTTTCTGCGATAATAACATAATTTTCTTAGGAGGTTTTGTGGGATCATACAAATTTAATGTTTCAAGTAGAATTTTTTACGCTATACTTTGGATTATACATAGGAATTACACTACAAGAAATAGTACCATTAGCGGGAAAGCTATTGCGGCAACAACTAAAATGACCTCTAATGATATTTTTAAAAATCAAAATGGTCTCTAATTATATTTTTAGCGGCAATATTTTCTGCTAAAGATAAAGTTAATAGAGGCAAAAACAAATAATTTGCTACTAAAGGTATCTTTAGCGACGAACTTATAGAGACAGTGTTAAATTTTTTACCGCTAAAGATACTATTTCTTGTAGTGTTACTCAAGAATATGAGATAGTTTTTGTTGAAACCAAATCACTTTAATTACATTGTACTATTGAAGATGGTAGGAGCACGTAGTATTAAGATGAGATGATTGAATAGTGTAAGACCATACTTTGTAATTAATTTATATTAATTTTGAGATTTTTTAAATTTGTGTATAAATCCAATAGCAAAAATGATGACAAATTAAGGAGAGAACCAATTTAGTAGAAGGACGTATCAGAAAATTTATGGAAGTTTGGGATAGAAATGATTAGACTATACCTCAAGTCCTCGAATGATGATGAACGCTTTCTTGAAATTATAATAAGCTAGTTGTACTCATTGATCAGCGTTTCTATCAAAATATTATCTTTATCTAGATTAAGGATTCGTCATTTGTCAATAAATATTAAAAAGTAATTCACGGCCGCAGAGAAAATGGTTTTTTATTCTTTTAGTTTTTGTTTAAAATACTACTAGTGTTTATCCAACAAGCAACAATAGATAAGGCGGCTTTGACAGCAACAAAAAGAAACAATAGATAAGGCGGTCACGTGGTCCTTGCCACCTCAATGCATGTAATCAACACGTGTCAAATTAACGCATATAAACGCATCATCATATCTCCCTACAACAAAAGCTATGCAAACACGTGTCCCTATAAAAATAATACCCTTCACTGTTCACCACGTGTCCATGCGACCAGAAATTATATATAGGCCATTCTTGACTTATGAGAAAGTATTAACTTACTCAAAAGGAAACAAGAAAAGCAGCTAAAAGAAAAAAAAGAAAAAGTTGAAAGAAAGAAAAAAGATGGCTACTACTCATGTTGAAGAACCAATACTCTCTAGACTTGACCGACTAGACAATATAGTAAGTAATTTCATACATTTAGTCCTTATGTTTTATCGTATTAATTACTATGTTAGTTTTAATTTATGTGATAACGGTGGAGCCAGGATTTTTAAGTTAATTGCACTATGTATCCCTTATATTATGCCAAAATCACACTGTAGGTCCACATATTGTGCCAAATATTGTCCTATAGGTCCTTAATTAATTTTTTTGAGCTAACTACACTGTAGATTTAAGTCAGAATTTCTAAAATCCAAGGACATAAGGTGTTTTTGTACGAAATTAAAAAGTTTAGGGCTAAAATATGCATTACCCAAAATTTAGGGGACAATGATCCGTTGGGTTGGTTGTGTGCCTTTGATATTTTGTTAATTTTATATATTTTATTCCTTTCCCTTCCAATTTTAGAACTTAAACTTTATGTAATCCAGCTTTACAAAAAAGACTAAACCCATTACTACTTACTTTCCATTCACTTTTCCAACAATATAGACCAATTAGCTCAGTATTTAGCTTTTTTTTTATTCATCCAAGTTTGCATTTGACACCTTTTGCCTTCACTTAATTTTTTTTCTTATTGCTTAATTATCTAAATTAATGTCCTAATTAAGAATTTATTATGTGGATCGAAAACGTGAAGGTGAAGCAATTGGAAGAAATAAGAGGAAGGAACCATTATTCACCCAAGAGTTCATGTGCATCAACCCCATCAAGTGAAACTCCAAAGAGTCGAGAATCATCCATTGATTTCTCACCGAAAAGCTTGGAGAAACATTGTCGTCCCATCGATGATGTCATCCATGAAACCGAGCAAAAAGGAACTCTCGTTGAAAGACTAATGCGGGTAGAAGATCGTGTGTTTAAGGTAATATATAGCTAGCTTATACTTCATAGTTTTCCATTTCGTAATTATTTGGGAATGCAAGTAAAAAAAACCGATTAACAGTATTTCCGAGCTTAATAGAGGAATTAGAGGTTTTCTTTTCCGAGTGAGAACCATTTAAAAATACAAATATGATGTTCTGTAAATTAAAAAGTTTGGAGTTGATTGTGCAACCATAGAATTATATCAGGTTGCTCTTGGAAATAAGTAAACAAGCATTAAAATACATTCCCACCCTTACAATACGGTGGAATATTAGATATATTTAACATGGTTTAGGATAGATCTAGATTTTTAGTCGGAGGTTAAGAAACCCAATTGATTGCGCAAAATGTGATTAATTGAACTCATTTATATAAGGTTGCTCACGGAAATGAGAAAACAAGAATTAAGATACACGCTTATAAGATGGTCTGGGACATATCCATGATTCTCATCCGGCGCTTAATACACCCAAAATAAAATTCTTCTACTCATTATAAAAAAATTGGCCAAATTCTAATAGTATCCCGCGGTCAGAGGCACAACGCTTCTGACTCAGATTCTCCACGTTCCAACCTTATTCTCGGGTGGAATGTTAGGTTTATTTCAGAAGGTATCAGAGTTTATAGTTCTGCCAATTCATCGTCTTTCTTTCTTCCCTCAGTCACCGAAACTCTATTTTATCACCGTAATAGCCACTCCCACACAAATGTCTAATTGAAATAAGTCCGTATATGACCTCACAAAATATTGCTAAACTATTTTTTGATTTCATCACTTTTTAAGTATTTATATGGATGAAACTATCTTTTGTATTTAAGATTTTAAATAACATAAACACAACTTACAACAATTATATGAATAAAATAATTTTCTAATTTCTAATATGGAGTGGGGCTGCCCGGAAATTAGAGCCTTAGAAGGTCTCCCCCAACCTACTCCTCGTGTTCTTTCAACTTATTAAAAAGTTGTCTGCTTGTTGCTCTAGCGAGGGTGGTGATTTCCTCCTTCCCCTTGGAAAAATTCTGGGGATGGTGATTTTTGCCCTTCCCCTGAGAATAATTTGGGATTCCCGCCCCTACTTTTTTTTTGTCTTAACAAACGATTTAACAAAGTACATAAATAAATAGACTTGAATAGACTAATACATAAATATGATGATTAGGCTATTCTAGTCATCTACTTTCCATGGCTTTGATCAATCTTTGAAAATTTCACTAAACTTCCATCCAAAGCACTAGCAATCTTTCTTCTATCTTGTTTATCATTGAACTTTTAATTGTTGCAAAATGTGCTTGAAATTATCATTGGCCTCTGTTAAAAGGAAATCAATGAACTCATCCATCCACTATTAAATGTGCTTGAAATTATCATTAGCTTCAATTAAAATGAAATCAATGAACTTATCCCAGCTATGACAATTAGGCCATATCGAGCCACTTAATGAACACATTTGAGCCACTTAATGAACACAATTGATGACGATTCTTTGAGTTGAGCATTCAGAAAATATGATCACTCTCTTCAGTGGAGTTACCCTCCAATAAGGCAATTGACTCTTTTTTCAATAGACTTATTGTTACGGTTGGTGTGTTTTGAGATTGTATTCTAATTGGAGAGCTCTAAAGGAGTAGTGTTTTGATTCTCACTAATTATTATTTTAGTGACATATCAGTGTGATTAGAGTCCTCTCAAGATCCATGAATAGGTGAATAGAAGGTAGGAAGTGAACCCAAAATATTATCTAAACATGAGATTATTGTGGAATAGGAAAGTGAAATATATATTGATGGCTTATATAACCATTTGGGAGAATGTTCACATTCTTCATATACAATTTTAGAACACGCTATGCATTGATGGACTTGTGATCATGCTTAGGTGGCTTAATTACAATAACTTTTTAGAAAGGAAAGAATGCTTTTAAAATAAAAAAGTACTTTGAAAACTTCTATATTATCACACAAAAACTTACTACATTATATAATGACAAATGGTATCTATAAAATTAGACAGTCTATAAATTTCTTAGATGAACCAAGAATCACACAAACAAGAAACGCAAAACATAAGAATTGAAACAACTAGAGTTTAGCTTTCTTCAGTCTTGATCATGACTATTCTGACATAGGTATAACTTGTGTTATTTTTCAGCTTTGCTTACAGTTTGAAGAAGAATCCGGAGTAGAGAAAAAGAGAGGTGATAAAATTTCATCAAACGAAAAGAAACCGTCTAAAAAGGGTGTGAAGCATTTGCTAAGATCTTGTGTTCCTCAAAAGAGAAGTAAAAGCAACCAAATGTTGAAGGCTTAGGTTACGTTGAACGTTGTATTTTCATATGTAAACGTATATTTAAGTATTTCCATATGTACCCTTTGTGTTTTACGGATTAAAATTAAGGTTGATTGAGAGTTGTTGTAGAATATTAGAGTATTGTGTAGTGCTTTTGAGTGTAAATTTTGTTGGGTGGTGATATTTTCAGATGCAACAAAAGGAAAAGTATGCTATCCTTCAGTAGATTTACACTCTTATTGTTCTTCTCTAAGAATGCAAGGACACTAAAGAATTCATATATCGAATTTAGTTAGAAATTACATAAAAATTTTAGAGTGAGAAAAGAGTGATTTAAAGAGAGGAAAGAAAAGCTGTCTGTGAATGAGAACGGACAGCGAATGAGAAATTGGGAAATCCAGTTCTTTTATGTCATTTCTTAGGTTTGATAAGAATAGTCCAGTTGTATTCATCACTGAGGGATCACAATCAACTGGTTTTACCTGTGACTTTGGTTGTGTGTCGGTGTTTGCTTTGATTAATGTGGTGCAGATCAAGTTTGTACTTTGGGTTATGGGAGTTCACATGTGAGCTATGGTGCCACTTGTTATATTGACCTTTATCTTTCGTGAAATTTTATCTTTCGTGAAATTTTACGTTTATTGCTGCACGTTAATAGATAACATGAGGGTCTTGTTTGCAAATAAATAACATGAGGGTTTTATTTGCAAATAAAGAATATTGGGTACCCGTTTGTTCATTTGGAAAAAAAAGGGTAGTCACGTCAATAACACAAGATATTTAACGGCAAATTATATGGAGAGTACTACCGGAAGGCAAAAAACAGTGGGTATCTGTAGTCTGTAAATTTAGGTACTTATTTGTCAAAATTTAAAATAATGGTGTCTATGGAGAATTTTCTTTATACTTTTTACACAATATAGAGAATCTTGTAGTGTGGTTTTTCCATAACACAGGGACTTATAATGCTATTTATGCATAATATTGAACTATAAAGTTGTTTATGCATGCTACAAGGATTTATGTGTAGTTCAATTAGTTTGAAAACAGATTATGGCCGAGTGTACAAATTTTTGTATAATACAAGGAACTATAGTTTAAATAATTTATTAATAATATATGAAAGAAGTATACTACATAAATTACATTTTAATAATTTAAAAAATAACTAATTGGTTGCTCCTTGAGTGTGATAAAAAACAATACTAAAAAAGAAAAACGATTACCGCAAATGTATGGGTCGTTCAAGTAATAAGTAATCTCTACAGGGATTGCAAGTGAATCAGAAGTATTTAAACGATAGACTAATAAATTGCTATACAAAGTAAATTAAAGATATGTTTATTTGGTTTTTGTTTATGAAAATAGTAAATGCAAGAAAGTAAATTAAATAGATTAAATAAAAAGATAATAAAGTAAAGACTAAAAAGTACAAATATAAGAGGTATACTTGAGTTTCGTTGGGGATCCACTAAGTTTATAAATACTTCCATGCAAGGGTCAAGTTGGTAATTCTATTGCAGGGACTAGGAGTGGTGGACATAATTGGAATGTTGGGCAGGCCCCAAGGTTGGAGCGTGACGTGATGGAAAGATCGGGCGCTGCAGTTGGGCGGTTTCCAACAGCGAAATTGGACTTAGCACTGGTAACAGGTCACTCAGTAGCTCCCGAGAGCAGATTCGTCAGGTGCTCACGCAACAGGCTCCTTGGAGATTCCGATAGGAGCTTCAGGATGGGGATGAAGTACCATGACAACAACACGCAACCGAAGTTGGAACCATGAGCTGGGAGGTTGACAGCGACAGGGAGAGTTCGGCGGAACAGCAGTAACAGCCCATACCTTCAAGATCTCGGGTTTCTTCTAAACAGGTTGGTCCATTGGATAGCTTGGATGATACTAGCTGGTGGACACAGATGCTATCTAAAAAAGAATGTGTTAATGGGATCGAACGGAGGAGTATTTTCGCAGCATATGTGTGGAATGTTTGGATTGATAGATATAAAAGATTATTTGATCCGGATGCTAAAAATAAGTCAAATAGCGACCTACGTGCAATTATAAATAACTTGTCCTATGATTATATTAGGGCATGGGGTATGGAACGGGATAGTGGTTTGATCACCTCAGCAAGAAGCATACTTGTTAAATGTGGGAAGCCCAATAGTGGGATGAAACTCAATGTAGATGGGTCATATAAATGGATAGAATGGTAGCAGACATTGGTGTCGTGCTTCGAAATAGTAATGGTGATTATCTAGGTGGATTTGCGGGTCAATGTGTTGCACGTTCTCCTTGTGAAGCTGAATTCCATTGTTTTTTGGGCTATGTATGGCAGTTGGCCGAGGTTTTACATCTCTTATCATCGAAACGTACTCGTGTGAGTTGCACGCGCTAGTGAAGGGCGGTGTGAACTCAAGGGTTTTTTGTGGGTGATAAAGTAAGAGCCTGTCGTAATATTCTTGCGTCTAGAGAACATTTTGAGCTAGTGTGGTGTTATAGGGAAGCGAATAGCTGTGCGGATTGGTTGACAAAGTATGTAACGAAGAGGGATGAAGGTCCCATCCCACTCAGGGATCCTCCGGATGGTCTTTCGCGATTGTTGGTGATGGATAGGTGTCGTTGGGTTGTGCCTAGAACCATACTAGATAGTCAATAAGTAGGAAAAGTTTATCTTTCCAGTCGATTTTAGACCTCTCATGTGAAAAAAAAACCACTTCTCACACTAATATAACACTTGAAATAAGTCGATAGAGTCACTCTATAATTTATATAGTCTAATAGTAGTGTCCACACATAATAATAACATGAGACAGTTATAGATTAATGCCTATTAAAAAACTTATTTAAAAAAAGGTGTCTAGAATAAGATACTTTATAGAAAACAGCCCCATCCCAAACTACCCCTATAATTAAAAATTAAAAAAAAAGAAATTAGAAAAAAACAGAACAAAAACTAATAAACATACGCGCGCGTCCGTGAAATTTTTTTAAAATCGTCATAACTAATTCTAAAAAAGTCAAAAAAAATAATTTTTTTATATATTTAGATAAAACAAATTAATATTATTTTTTTTGAATTTTTTAAGAGATTATTACCCAAAGGGTCTTGAAATCACTACACCGTGACCTAACAAGACCGCCTCTTTAGCCTCTTCTTACTAAAGGCCACAAACTAATTTTAACACTATAAGTCAAAAAAACCAATTACTATCTTACCCCTTTTTGTATTTTATTTTCCTATATATACTATAATTAGCAGAATTAATTTAAAACCCTAAACACTCAATTCTCTCTCCTCTCTCCTAAATATCACGGAGCTTTCTCCTAAAGCTTGGAAATGGAGCATCTAGCTCCGAAATAGATCCAACAACAACGAGCATAAGAAGCTCTGACGAGTTCATGTCGAAACAATACCGAGCAGAAGAAGCTCAGTTGCTTGGGTTCACGAGATCTGAGTTCCGACGAGTTCACGCAGACGAAGCCGCCATTCGAAGACCTCTCGACGCTGCCTTGGTCTGTCCTTTTCATGTCTGTGCTCAGGAGGTGTTGTCGAAGACGCCTCCTTTTCCCGTTCGTTTATGGCTTCTCCGGCGAACAAGGTTTGCTCAGACCATCGTGGCTGCAAGCTGTTCTTGAAGACCACTGTAGCTCCGGTTTGTAGTGGTGGTTCTGAGTGGATCTTAAGGTGTTAGTTCGAGGTTGTCCTTCTCTTTACTGATATGAAGGATTCATTTCATTTTCCATTGCTCAGGTGTTCGTCCACGCCAGATCCATTGATAATTATGGAAGATATTAAATAACAACTAATATTCAGACCTTGAAGAATGGTGGGCGAACTAGAGTCCAAGAATCGGTTGTCTATTGAAGACCTTGAAGAAGCTGTTCTTAAATAACAAGGATTTATTTGTCATTACCGAAGAATCGGCTGTTTCTCAACTTGTTCAGAGAAGAACAATTTCAAGCTGGAGTTTGTTTATTGCAATTTCTCAAGTCCAATAGATTTGCAGCGCTGAGTGGCTTGGACTATTATATTCAGTTTTCTTTAAAAACATATACTCACCTTTGTCCACATAAAAGAAAAGTCGATTTGCACAATGGTAAGTTTATTAAAAAATGAGCAATTTGTTGTATCTTATTCTTAGAATCATATGTATAGAAACAATACAAATTTACTAAATCGAGTGCTTCTATTTTTTATAATCCCCAACTTCGGGATTTAAATCGAGTGCTTCTGTTTTTTTTTTTTCTAAAAAATTTGTGGACTATAATAAACTATTAAACAATATTTGATTACATAATGAATATTGTTATTTAACTGTTATCAAATGATTGAATTAAAATTTCTTTTTTTTCATACTTAGTAATTTTACTAAGCTCGCTCAGCAAGTTATTGAGCACGCTCAACAAGTTACTGAGCACGCTCAGCAAGTTACTAAGCATGCTCAGTAAAGTCATTCAACAAAAAAATTTGAATACTCAACAATTTTTTTCGACACTCGGAACTGTTTTTCGATACTCAGCAACTTTTTTCATGCTCAGCAGCCCATACTCAATACTTTTTCCATACCCAGTACCCCGGACTTAGAACTTTTTTTAACGCTCAGAACTATTTTTTCACGCTCAGAACTTTATTCTACGCTCAGAACTTTATTCTACGCTCAGAACTTTATTCTACGCCCAAAACTTGTTCCGGCGGTGGCTGGGTGGCCGGCGGTGATCGTTGGTTGTGGTCGGAGCTGAAAATTATTTGATAATTAATGAAGGTAGAGAGAGAAAAAAGGTAAATGAGGAGAGAGATTAATGGTAATGGAGGAGAGAGAGTTATGGTAGTGAAGGAGAGAGAAAGAATAATTGTTTTTGTCTAATATTCACTAAAAAGGTAGTTATGACATTGGATATCTTATTGACCTCTAAGAAGGAGAGAGGAATTGACTAGCTTCTATGTGACACTATAATATTCTTTAAGACCCTTTAGGTAATTGACCCATTTTTTAATTAGCAGACACGGAATTCCGTGTTTTAAACATGAAATTCCATGTTTTAAACATGAAATTCCATGTTTTTTGAAATACTGAATTTGTTTTCCGCAGACACAAAATTCACTGTTTTAAACATGGAATTTCATGTTTTAAACATGGAATTTCGTGTCTGCGGAAAAAAAAAAAAAAAAAATTCAAAAAAAAAAAAAAAAAAAAATCATAGACGTAAATATTAATTTGCTTTATCCAAAAATGTAATTTTTTTAATTTTCTGATTTTTTTTGAATTAGTTATGACGATTTTAAAAAAATTTCACGGACGCGCGCGTGTGATGAAATTAGTAGTAGTAGGTGGTGGTGGTGGAGGTGGTGATGGCTGTGGTGGCTGTAGTGATGGTGGTGGTGGTTGTGGTGGGGATGGTTGTGGTGATGGTTGTTGTGGTGGTGGTGGTGGTGGTAGTGGTGGTGGTGGTGGTAGAAGTACCTTATTATTTGTTTAATATTTAAAAATAAATATTGTATTAAAAATAAAATAATATATATTTAATAATGGGTGAAGTACCCAAGGGGTCTTGTGGACCATCTTAGAGCCATATAGGAACCAAGTGGATTCTCTGTCCTACTTAGAGGCCTCAAAATTGACAAATACATTTACTACCCTTATAGTGTATATAAGACAAAAAAAAGATTCTTCTCTCTCCTCCTTTATTAATTTTTCTCTCTCCTCTTTCATTAACTATTAATAATATCCAGCTCCGACCTCCGGCAACCTCCGGCCACCGCCGACCACCGCCGGATAAAGTACTGAGCTTAAAGTACTGAGCATGGAAAAAGTACTGAGCATAAAGTACTGAGCATGGAAAAATACTGAGCATAAAGTGCTGAGCGTGAAAAAAGTACTGAGTATCAGAAAAATTTGCTGATTATTCGAATTTTTTTATTGAGTAAATATACTGAGCATGCTCGTAAAATCAGTAAAAGTGCTGAGCATTTCTCGTATAATCAGTAAAAGTGCTGAGCATTTAGACAAAAGTATAGAGTTTAATACAAAAATCTATTTTACATTACAAAAATAAAAATTATTATATTATAATTACAAGAAAAAAAAGAAAAAAAATACAAACAACCTAACTAAACTCATTTGACCAGATCTGGTATCTAAAAATCTGAAGAAAAAAAAACAATTCAATAAAATGCTCCACATTCACCGCCTCCTCCACCTCCACCGTCACCTCCTTTAAAACAGTATTAATTTTCTGCTCGAATTGGCCTTTGTATATAGTACCAGAAAGCAATATGCGCATATCCAGAGAAATTGACTGCACAATATATTAACAAAATAATACTAATTAAACATTGCCATTACTTTGACCAAAATGAACACAAAAGATAATACTTTTTGGGCACCTCCCACTATAAAATGTATAACTGTTAAGTTAACTACTGATTGATAGATAAGCTATACAAATGATATAAGTATGTTGTACTCACCAAATTAATTACCAATACTTAGTGCGCGTGAATTGTCTGAAGATATAGGTGGAGAATTAAACTTAGTGCGCGTGATTTGCAGAACAGAGTCCATGAGTAAAAGTGTTGTGCTCCGACGAAGCTTAGAAAGAAGCTTTCCTCCTTCAAGATCTCGCCGTCCATGGCCACACCTTAGAACGAAGCTTTCTTCCGACGAAGACGCCTCCTTCAAGAGTCACGAACCTTCGCCTGAACAGAGAAGATCTACAGCAGTTCCGGCGAGCTTAGTACAGTGGCGGTGGTGGTTCGAGTTGTTACACCGGCGGTGAGTGACCGGAGAAGAGCTCTGGTGGTTTGTATTTTCGCCTGAAAAGAAGGATTATCAGTGCTTAGAATTTTCCGGCTAGGGTAGAGAGAGAAAAGAGAGAGGAGAGTGGAGAGAAGAGAGATTGAGCGTGTTTTTTGTTTTGATTTTTATTTGACTAAAGATATTATATATAGGTAAATAAAAAACAAAAGAGGGTAAGAAGGTAATTGATTTTTTAGTATATAGTGTTAATTTTATTTGTGGCCTTTACTTAGAAGAGTTAATTTAACCGGTCTTGTTAGGTCTCGAGGTGGTGTGATCAAGACCCCTTGGGTAATAATCTCTTTAATAATAAGGATAGTAAAGGTATAAAAAATATAAATGAGAGGTTTGTTATAATTACTTAATTAAGGAGACATTTATCTCTAAATAAAAAAATTAGAAGCTTAAAAAAATTAGAGTCTTAACATTTATCTCTAATTACTCTAATAACATATACTTTTTAACTATTTCAAAAATTAAACATATAACGTTTTATATAATATATTGTCTATATTTTGTTTTAGTTTTTTATCGGCTAAGGCATCTCCTACTTGAGGAATAGTTCTATAGGAATACTGCTTTAAATCTCCTAGTTAGCTCTAAAGGAGTAGTGTTTTGATTCTCAAAAATTATTATGTCAATGCACATATCAACATACTTGTATGAAGTAACCTAGCATTTTCATACTAATTATTCTCTCCAGATTCATGTATAGTGTGAACAAAAATATGAACTATTATATGAGATTTTTGTTGAAGAGGAAAGTGTAGATAAATATATAGATGAGCTAATAACCAATCTGAAAGTTTTGGATCAGAACACGCATTGCTCACATTGATGGATACATGACATGCTTAGGTGGCTTAATCATACTAACTTCCTAAAAAGGGACAAAGGGTAGAATGTTTTTATAACAAAAATATATTTTAAAAACTTCTATTATCCCACAAAAGCTTACAACATTATACATAACAAATTACCTATACGAATATGAAATTTTTAAATTACCCAAGAATTTCATACACATCTAATTTTTTTGATTCAATTTTTCTATAAATCGGTCGTTAGTTGGTCTTGGATTTTGTTTGCGCAACTTGTCAGCATGATTATACTATCCATTAGTTATCATACGTAACCTTCAACACATGTCTAATATATGATTATTTTAGAGTTTAAAGTACGACTGAACACTGGTTCGGAATTTATTACTAACGATTGTCAAGGTGATTTTCTGTGGTCGTAAAAATGGTTATTAAAAGTCAATGTTCACTTTTAAAAAATATAATTTATTGTAAAAGGTTAGTCACGACTATCTCGTCGTTAAAGGTTTTCTTTACCAAGAGGCACCGCTGGAAGGAAAATGTTTTCGTTAAAGGTGCACGTTCTACCCACCATCATTATTCTCAGAAAAATGGGCCATCGATATGAAAGCTAAGGTGGTTGCCAAAACTAAAGATCTCTAGCAATCACTTGATGGTCGCTAGTACTTCAGAACTTTTTACAGCCATATAGTGGTCCTTAGAGTTTTGTAAATAATTTTTTTATATACGTTGCAATTCTAAAGGATCATCTCTACTAAATTCAAATTTCACTAAAAATATACTAAATCTGAAATAATAAAAAAACATTACCAGAAATGAATAATCAACATATATAAGTTATTTTGATATGCAAAATAATATTAATCAACTATACTACTAGTTTATCACGTATCCGTCCCTTTCAACGACAATAAACTCGTTATTTTTTTATGCATCGTCCGGTAGACATCATCTTCATATGCGTACTAGTCCCAAGAATTGTCCGACTCTTCTGTATCATCTACAATAGTTGGATCATGCTCTAATATCTTTTGGTCGACTTCAGTGTATCCTCCATTATTCATACTTAATCAGTTTATCTATGTGGTGTCATTGACAATAGGCATCGACTCAGAAGTATCAATCGCCGACACTACATTGCAAATATCTGCACTCCAGAGACGATGACTCACTTACCAAACAACTTTCCACACACCGCGTTGTGATCCTGTGCACTAAATCATCAATGTAGAACACCTTCTTTGCTTGATTCTCTAGAATGCATGGTTCATCTTTGTAACAGTATGAACTAGTGTCAATTCTGGTCACACCGTGTTCGTATCATATTCTTCATTTTCCCGTGTTATGATTTCTCACCGAAAAGCTTGGAGAAACATTGTCGTCCTATTGATGATGTCATCCATGAAACCAAACAAAAAGGAACTCTCATTGAAAGACTAATGCGTTTCGAAGATCGTGTGTTTAAGGTAATATATAGCTAGCTTACACTTCATAGTTTTTCTATTTTCGTAACTATTTGTGAATGCAAGTAATTGTTGATTAACAGTATTTCCGTGCTTAATAAGGGAGAACTTTCTTTTCCGAGTGATAACCCCAATTAGAAATACAAATATGATGTTCTGTAAATTAAAAAATTTGAAGTTAATTGTGCAAATATTGAATTGAACTCATGCATATCATGTTGCTCTTGGAAATAAGAAAACAAGAATTAAGATACATGCTCATGCTTATAACACTCAGGGCGGAATATTAGATTTATTTAACATGGTTTAGGAGATTTTTAGTGTGTGGGTTAATAAACCATTTGATTGCACAAAATGTGATTAATTAGACTCATTTATATGAGGTTGCTCATGGAAATGAGAAACAAAAAAGACTGTCGGAAACATATCCATGATTTTCAGTTGGATCTTAATACACCCAAAATAAAATTCTTCCAACTTTTTTTTTAAAAAACAAATTGGCCAAATTCTAATAGTGTCCCGGGGTTAGAGGCGCGGAGTCAGATTTACTATATTCCAACCACATTCTTGGGTGGAGTGTTAGGTTTATTTAACGGGGTTATTGTTGGTAACATTCTTATTAAGCTTTCTAATTATTTTTTAAGCCTTCAATAATTTATTTTATAGAAAAATACCTAGTAAAGTAATTATTTATAGATTACATCCCTTTTATATTTTTCATAGCTTTACTATCCTTATTATTAAAAATATTATTTTATTTTAATACAATATTAATTTTTAAATATTAAACAAATAATAGGAAATGTCCAAAAAAAACAAAAACAAATAATAGGGTACTTCCACCACCACCACCACCACCATGTATTTAATCACCAGTACAACCACCACAACCACCACCACAGCAAGCACCGCCACCATAACAACCACAACCACCACCATCACCACCTACTACTACTAATTCCATCACACACGTGAGCGTCCGTGAATTTTTTTAAAATCGTCATAACTAATTAAAAAAATCAGAAAAATAAAAAATTTGCATTTTTGGATAAAGAAAATTATTATTTACGTCTATGATTTTTTTTGATTTTTTTTTGTTTTTTTAATTTTTTTCGCAGACAAGAAATTCACTGTTTGAAATAGTGATTTTTTTCGCATACACGGTTAAACACGGAATTCCATGTTTTATGCGGAAAAAATTTCAAAAAAATTTAAAAAATTTCAAAAAAATTCATAGACGTAAATATTAATTTGATTTATCCAAATACATAAATTTTTGGTTTTTTGATTTTTTGATTTTTTTGATTTTTTTTTGAATTAGTTATGACGATTTTAAAAAAAATTCACGGACGCGTGTGTGTTTATTAGTTTTTGTTTTGTTTTTTTTCTAATTTTTTTAATTATTAATTATAGGGGTAGTTTGGGATACGGCTGTTTTCTATAAGATATCTTATGTACCTTTTTCTAAATAAGTTTTTTAATATTCATTAATTTATAATTGGTGAAGAAAAGAATAGATGTAAAGGCTTGATTATTATTCATGTATTAGAGGCAATTATATACAATACAGATATTATTTTAACATGAAAACTAACAATTACAATATACTATATATGTTATAATAGTCTAATTGGTCCTAATTGATCGATGGCCATAAATACTATATATATTATAATGGTATGATTGATCCTGATTGATCGATGGCCATAAATAATAGATACTTGCAATATTCTTGTTCAATACTCCCCGTCAAGTTGGAGCATGAAGCATAGAAATGCCCAACTTGCCTAAAAGATGATGGAATTGATCTCGACCAAGTGCTTTAGTAAATATATCAGCAGGTTGATTTTCGGAGGAGATATGGCAATTGGTGAGTTCATTTGCTTGTATCTTATCTCGAATAAAATGACAATCAACCTCGATGTGCTATATGCGCTCATGAAAAACTGGATTAGCCGCTATATGAATTGCAGCCTGGTTATCACAATATAGAGGTATGAGGTCTACAAAATCAACATGAAGATCATGAAGAAGACGACGGAGCCATACGAGTTCACTAGCTGTTGCTGCCATGCTTCTGTATTCTGCTTCAGCTGATGAGCGGGAGACAACTGTTTGTTTCTTTGAGCGCCATGAAATGGGTGAATCACTGTAACCAGTTGTAGATCGACGTGTGGTAGGACATCCAGCCCAATCAGCATCGCAATATGCCTGTAATTTAAGTTGTGAGTTAGATGGAAATAGAATACCTTGGCCAGGATTTCCTTTGAGATATCGAAGTAGTCGAAGTGCGGCTTCCCAATGAGGCTCGCGAGGAAGTTGCATAAACTGGCTAAGAATGTGAACAGAATAAGAAATGTCAGGTCGTGTAATAGTGAGATAAAGCAAACGTCCAATAAGTCGGCGATATCTTGCTGTATCACCAAATGGATCTCCCTTGTCAGCCGATAAACAATGTTTCTGGTCCATTGGGAAACTACATGGTTTGGACCCCATCATACCACATTCTGATATTATGTCAAGAGTGTATTTTCGCTGACTAAGTATAATTCCAGTAGGTGCTCGGGCCACTTCAATTCCAAGGAAATATTTTAATTTTCCCAAATCTTTAATGCGGAATTTCTGATCAAGGTGGATCTTAATTCGACTAATTGTGGATGGATCATTTCCTGTGATGATAACATCATCAACATAAATAAGGATGGCAGTAAAAAATGAACCTTGTGTGTGTGTAAATAACGAATAATCAGACCCTGATTGATTAAACCCAACTGAAGTGAGGCAAGTAGTAAACTTTTGGTACCAATTTCGCGATGCTTGGCGTAGACCATAAAGAGACTTCCTCAATCTACACACGCGACTCTCATTTCTTTTAGAAAAACCTTGAGGAATTGTCATGTACACCTCTTCATGAAGATCACCATGAAGAAATGCGTTATTCACATCGAGTTGGTGAATTTCCCAATGTCGTACAGATGCTACTGCTAACAAGGTTCTCACAGTGACTAGTTTCGCAACTGGAGCAAAAGTGTCATGAAAATCATCACCTTCTATTTGTTTAAATCCTTTAGCAACCAATCGGGCCTTATACCGTTTAATGCTCCCATCCGGCTTATATTTGATGCGATAAACCCATTTAGAGTCTATTGCACGTTTTCCAGGAGGTAATGGTTCAAGAGTCCATGTTTTATTTTCCTCAAGAGCTTTGATTTTTCTCCTCATGGCATCACGCCAATGTTCATATTTATTTGCCTGTGTGAAAGAAGTCGGCTCATCTCCAGACGAGATGGCAGCTAAAAAGACTTTATGTGCATTAGACAATTTATCATATGAAACATATTGAGCAAGCGGATATACCGTAGAGTTAGCCGATGGATTGGGCAAGCGAGGAGGTTGAAGAGATGGCGGTTGAACATAATCAAAGCCAGCAAGCCGATGAGAGATTCGTCGTACTCTTTTATGATCGTTTTGGACATCTAAGTTGGCATCTGCTATTGAAATTGCTACTTCAGAAGGTGGAGAGTCAGCTGAATTATTTTGAGATTCAGATACATCAGAAGACACTAAATCAGGTGAATCATGTTGAGCAAATTGAGGCTGAACTTCTAAAGTATTAATAGATGTGATAAAATTCAGAATCAATTGGCTCCGGAATTGAGGTGGATAAATTCGGATTGTTCGGCAATGACACACAAGGATAACATCTTTCATAAAACACTACATCCCGAGAAACGAAAATCTTCTTTGTTGATATATCATAAATTTTGTAACCTTTCTGTCCGTAAGGATAACCTACAAATAATCCTTTTCTTGAGCGAGACGCAAACTTGTCCGGAGATTTTGGTGATGAATGAGCATAACAAAGGCACCCGAAGGTCCTTAAATGATCATACGATGGTGTACGACCAAGTAAAGCTTCATATGGTGTCTTGTTTTGAAGAGTTAATGTCGGCATTCTATTTATCAAATATGCAGCTGTCATGACACATTCTCCCCAAAATGAGATAGGTAGATTAGCACTGAATCGCAAGGCTTTGGCTATTTCCAACAAATGTCGATGTTTCCTCTCCACTACTCCATTTTGTTGCGGGGTGTAAGTACAACTAGTTTGTCGTTCCATGCCATGATCTGAATAAAACTGAGACAACTTATTTGTTAGAAATTCTTTCCCGTAATCCGACCTTATTGTCTTTACTTGCAAGCTAAACTGTGTTTTTACCCAATGACATAAGTGCATTAGATAATCACCAGTTTCAGATTTCGATTTGATTAGATACACCCACGTTGTTCGCGTAAAATCATCCACAATGCTTAAAAAATAATGTGCCCCTGAATGAGATGCAGTATGATATGGACCCCAAATATCAGAATGTAATAATTCAAAAGGATTTTTCGTTTTATTGGTATGAACGGGAAACCGAAGCCTAGTTTGTTTTGCCCTATGACAATCATCACAAATAAAACTTTTACGACAAGAAGACGAAACTGAAGAACCGAATATAAGTGACATTTTCTCAAGAGGTAGGTGACCGAGACGCTTGTGCCATAACTCCAAGTCAAATGTCGTTGTCATGAGTGCCGCACCTTCTCTCATCGGCTCGAAGTGATAAAGACCATCTCTCGCTCTACCCATTCCAATCAGCTTCCTCGAGGCTAAGTCCTGTATAACGCAACCACCAGAATAAAAGATTAATGCACAATTCCAATCTTTTATTAATTTATTCACAGATAATAAGTTGCAATTAAATTCTGGAATGCCATGAAGAAAAGAATAGATGTAAAGGCTTGATTATTATTCATGTATTAGAGGCAATTATATACAATACATATATTGTTTTAACATGAAAACTAACAATTACAATATACTATATATGTTATAATAGTCTAATTGATCCTAATTGATTGATGGCCATAAATACTATATATATTATAATGGTATGATTGATCCTGATTGATCGATAACCATAAATAATAGATACTTGCAATATTCTTGTTCAGCCTTCGGGTATCAGAATGAATTTGTAGTTCTGCCTAATCCATCCTTTTTCTTCTTCAACCACCAGAACTCTTTTATATCATCTTCGTGTAATGTAAAATAGCCACTTAAAATAAGTCCATATGTAACCTCATTGACAAGCTAAAAAATGGATGCAACTATATTTTGATTTCATGACTTTAATAACATAAGAGCCAATTGTTGATTGATGCCTATTAAAAAACTTATTTAGAAAAAAGTGCCTAGAAAAAAATATTTATTGAAAACAGCCCCCTTATAATTAACAATTAAAAAATAAGAAAAAAACTAATAAACACGCGCGCGTCCGTGAAATTTTTTTAAAATCGTCATAACTAATTCAAAAAAAATCGAAAAAATAAAAAAAAATTATATTTGGATAAATCAAATTAATATTTATGTCTATGATTTTTTTCGGAATTTTCTGAATTTTTTGATTTTTTTTGATTTTTTTTGATTTTTTTAATATTTTTTTTTCGCAGACACGAAATTCCATGTTTAAAACATGGAATTTCATGTTTGAAACATGGAATTTCATGTTTAAAACATGGAATTTCATGTTTATTTCACGGTTTAAAACACGGAATTCCATGTTTAAAACATGGAATTCCGTGTCTGCGAAAAAAAATTAAAAAAATTCGAAAAAATCAAAAAAATTCAAAAAAAATCAAAAAAATTCATAGACGTAAATATTAATTAGATTTATTCAAAAATATATTTTTTTTAATTTTCTGATTTTTTTTGAATTAGTTATGACGATTTTAAAAAAATTTCACGGACGCGCGCATGTGATGGAATTAATAAAGGTATAGAAAATATAAAGGGGATGTTTTCTATAAATAATTATTTCATTAGGCATTTTTTTATAAATAAGATTATTGAAGGCATAAAAAAACAATTAGAGAGTTTAAGCAGGATGTTTTCAACAATAACCCCATAACATAAACACAACTTAAAACTATTATATGAATAATTTTTTTTTTTCTAATTTTCTAATGGGGAGGGGGCCACCCCGAAATTAGAGCCTTAAAAGGTCTCCCCTAAGGCCGACCTACTCCACGTGTTCTTTCAACATGTTAAAGTGTCTTCTGCAACTCGGGTGGTGGTTACCTCCTTCCCTTGCTTACTTATTTTGTTACCGTTTCTTGTGTTTTGAGATTGTATTTAATTGAAGAGCTCTAAAGGATTAGTCTCTGAAATTATTTTTTCAATGGACACATCAATATATATAGTGTGATTGTCCTCTCAAGATCCATGTATAGGTGAACAAAAGGTAGAAGTGAACTGAAAGCTGTGATCTAAAAATGAGATTGTTGTTGAAGAGGAAAATGAAATATATATGACTTATATAACCAACCTTGGAATTTTTGAGTTGTTTCCTTATTGTTAAAAATGTTCACATTTTTCGAATACAATTTCAGAACATGCATTCCATACATTGATGGACTCATGATCGCTTAGGTGGCTCAATTACAATAACTCTTTTAAAAGGAAAGAATGCAAACATGAAAAGAAAAACAGAAAAATTAAACAACTACTAGACTCTGGCTCTCCTTAATCTTGATCATGATTATTGGTGATATTGTCTAACACAGCTATGAAATTAACCTGTTGTGTTATTTTTCAGCTTTACTTACAGTTTGAAGAAGAATCAAGATTAGAGAAAAAGAGAGGTGATAAGATTTCGTCAACTGAAAAGAAACCCTCTAGAAAGGGTGTGAAATCTTGTGTTCCACAAAAAAGAAGTAAAAGCGACCATATGTTGAAGGCCTAGGCTACTTTGTTCGTTGTATTTTCATAAGTAAATGTAAAATAAGTATTTCCATATGTACCCTTTGTGTTTTATGGATTAAAATCAAGGCTAGCTGAGAGTTGTTGTAGAGTATTAGAGTAGTGTGTAGTGATTTCGAGAGTAAACTTTGTTGGGTGTTGATATTTTCAGATGTAACAAAAAGATAAGTGTGCTATTCTTTCAGTAGATTTATACTCTTATTCACAGACCTCTAAGTGCAAGCTTTAATGTTGATTTGGATGATGCAAGAACATCTACACTAAAGAATTTATAAATTAATTTTTTTTCAGAATAACATGAGAGAGTGCTTTTAGTGAGAGAGTACTGCTTTTAAAGAGAGAAAAGAAAAGCTGAATGTGAATGAGAAACTGGGGAGAAATTCAACTCTTTCTTAGGTGTAATAAGAATCGTACAGTTGTATCCATTCGAAAGCTCACAATTTAATTGGTTTAACCTGTGGGTTTAATGAGTCAGTTCTTTTAATGATTGCTTTGATCTTTTTTTCCTTTTTTTTGTCAGGTTGCTGTGATCAATGTGGTGCAGATCAAGCTTGGACTTTGGCTTATGGGAGTTCACATAGCTATCAGCTATTGCGCCACTTGTTATATTGGTCTTTACTTGCCTTTTCTTTTATGTTTGTTTTGTTGTTTATGCTTTATCAAGTTTGCTTTCTTAAGCTTAGTTAATTTAGATTTGATTTGAAATCAATCGGATCAGTTTTTTTGTAAGAGTGTAGAATCCGTAATTTACACCATAAATAAGCCATTGTTTATCTAGAATTTCGAACAGTTTTGGTTGGTGTTATCTGTATTATCCATTCGGTTTTTGTGGTATAAATATCAGAAAATTACGACCTTTAGTACAATTTTTCCATTATAAAATACTATTTGCATAATACAGGATCTATATTCAATTAATTCGAAAAATATATGGCCTTCGGTACTATTTTTGCATAAGGCATGGCCTATAAGTTCCATTAACTCAAAAAAAAAAAAAAAGTACAGCCTTTGGTAATAGTGTGGTTTTTGTATAATACAGGGACCTATAAAGCTATTTTTGCATAATACATGACCTATATATAGTTCAATTAAATTACACTTTATAGCATAATTTTTGCATAATATAAGGACTTATAGTGTAGTTTTTGCATAATACAGGGACCTATAGTGCGACTTTTGAATTATACAGGTCCTATAGCTCAATTAACTCGAAAAAAAAGTTGAGGATCTTTATTACAATTTTTCACAATATAGGGACACTATAGTGCGGGTTTTGTATAAGACAGAGACCTATAGTGCTATTTATCCAAAATACAAGGACTTATAGTTCAATTTACTCATATTATATAATACTTAAAACGATGTTCTAGCTTATCTGCGAAACACATGAGTGTTTGAGGTGTTCAGCAATTGATCAATAGCAGGAGGTATGTTGACCAAAACTCCCTACAAAAATAATGTCCTAATTAAGAATTTACCATGTGAATTGAAAACGTAAAGGTGAAGCAATTGAAAGAAATAAGAGGAAGGAACCATTATTCACCCAAGAGTTCATGTGCATCAACACCATCAAGTGGATCTCCAGAGAGTCGAGAATCATCCATTGATTTCTCACCGAAAAGCTTGGAGAAACATTGTCGTCCTATCGAAGACGTCATCCATGAAACTGAGCAAAAAGGAACTCTCGTTGAAAGACTAATGCGTGTAGAAGATCGCGTGTTTAAGGTAATATATAGCTAGCTTATACTTCATAGTTTTTCCATTTTCCTAATTATTTGCGAATGCAAGTAAAAGGATCTATTCACAATATATCGGAGCTTAATAGGGGAATTAGAGATTTTCTTTTACGAGTGAGGACCACTTAAAAATACAAATATGATGTTCTGTAAATTAAATAGTTTGAAGTTGATTTTCTAAACATAGAATTGAACTAATTTATATCACGCTGCTCATATAAATAAGAAAACAATAATTAAGATACATGGTCATGCTTATAAGACTCAGGGTGGAATACTAGATTTATTTAACATGGTTTGGGACTGATCTAGATAGAATTGATTACACAAAAATGTAATTGAACTCTCATTTATATGAGGTTGCTCATGGAAATGAGAAAACAAGAATTAAGATACACTCTTATAAGACAGTCTGAAAGGATCCATGATTTTCAGTTTTCGAAAATGAAATTCTTCTACTCATTTAACAAAAGAAAAGAATTTGGCCAAATTCTAATAGTATCCCGGGTCAGAGGTGCTGAAGCCCCTGACTCAGATTTTCCACATTCCAACCACATTCTCGGGTAGAATGTTAGGTTTATTTAATAGGGTATCAAAGTTAATAGTTGGAATTCATAGTTCATATACCTCTCCCTTTTTTTTTGGCCTCTCTTGTTGACCCTATTGCCTTATCCGTCCTGTTTCTTCCAACAACCACCAAAATCCAGACTCCCTTTTATCACCGTTGGCTAGCCACTCCCTATAATAGCCACTCCCGCACCAATAGAAAAATTGAAATAAGTCTATATATATAACCCAATTTGTCAAGCTCAAAAATTGGTTCAAAAACATAAAACACTATGTTCTAATTACACTGATAACATACCAAATTCATCAAATTCACATATATAAATCTAGATGAAACAATTTTTTAATTACATGACTTTTTAAGTATTTATATGATTTTCTAACATGGAGTGGGGCTGTGGTGAGCTCGGTTTGTTGTTATAACTTTTTTGGGTGGTGATTTTAGCCTTCCCCTGATTTGGGCTCATCCACCTTAGAAGAAAAATTTGGGATCCATGGTTTTCTCTCCATTGTATCCTAATTGAAGATGTTTAAAGGAGTAATGTTTTGATTCTCTATAATTATTTTTTAGTGGACATATCAATATATAGTGTGAGTTGTTCTCTCAAGATCCATGTATAGGTGAACAAAAGTAAGAAGTGAACTAGAAACTTCTTACTAGAAAATATGATCTAAATATGAGATGGTTGTTGAAGAGGAAAGTGAAATATATATAGATGACTCAAAAACCCAACTCTTGGAAGTTTTGAATGGTCTTCTTATTGTTAAGAATGTTCACATACTTCAAATACAATTTTAGAACACGCATTCCATACATTGATGGACTCATGATCATGCTTAGGTGGCTTAACTACAATAACTTTTTAAAAGGGAAAGAATGCTTTTAAAACAAAACATACTCTAAAAGCTTCTATTATTACACAAAAACTTACTACATTATATATAACAAATTACCTAAAAACAGTATCTATAAATTTCTTAAACGAACCAACAATCACACAAACCAGAAAAACAAAACAGAAAAATTGACAACTACTGAGTCTGGCTCTCTTCAATCTTGATTGTAATTATTTGTGATATTGTCTAACACAGATATATTAATGTTAGATATATTAAAAAATAACCTGTTATGTTATTTTTCAGCTTTGCTTACAGTTTGAAGAAGAATCAGGAGTAGAGGAAAAGAGAGGTCATAAGATTTCATCAACTGAAAAGAAACCCTTTAAAAAGGGTGTGAAGCATTTGCTAACATCTTGTGTTCTTAAGAAAAGAAGTAAAAGCGACCAAATGTTGAAGGCCTAGGCTACTTTGTTCGTTCTATTTTCATACTTAAATGTATAAGTGTTTTCATATGTACCCTTTGTGTTTTATGGATTAAAATCAAGATTAACTGAGAGCTGTTGTAGAGTTCTAGAGTATTGTGTAGTGATTTCGGGAGTAAATTTTTTTGGGTGGTTATATTTTCAGATGTAACATAACTTTAAGTAGATTTATACTCTTACTCACCTATCTCTAAGTGTAAGTGTAAGCAAGTTGATTGGATATGCATGACATCTACATTAAAGAATTTAGGAACATCTACATTGAAGAATTTATAAATCAAATCTTTTTAGACATAACATAAATTATTAGAGCGAGAAGAGAGTGTGTTAAAGAGGAATGAAAAGCTGTTTGTGAATGAGAAAGAGAGTGCTAAAGAGAGGAAAGAAAAGCAGTTTGTGAATGAGAAACCGGGAATCCAACTCTTTTATATGTCCTTTCTTGGGTTTAATAAGAATTGTACAATTACAAAGTTCACAGTTTAATTGGTTTCACCTGCGGGTTTTCACAGTTTAATCGGTTTCATCTGCGGGTTCGGTTAGTGGGTAGGTGTTTTTGATGATTGCTTTGATCAATGTGGTGCAGATCAAGCTTGCGCTTTGGCTTATGGGAGTTCCCGTAGCTACGGAGTTATTGTGCCACTTGTTATGTTTGTTACGTTTGTTTATGCTTTTGCTCATCAAGTTTGCTTTCTTAGTTAATGTATGTATGATTTGAAATCAATGAAAGATAAATCGATTGGATCAAGTATTATTGTCAAGTGTGTGTATATGACCTTTAGTTTACTATAGTATAATCTTTTGCATAATATGAGGACTTTGGTTTAGTTACATGGGACCTATAGTTCTATTTTTGCATTATACAGGTCATATAGTTCAATTAACTCGAAAGAAAATTGAACTATAGATTATATCATGCCAAAGTTCACACTGTTAGGTCATTATATTATGCCAAATATTGTCCTATAGGTCCTTATATTAATTTTTTTGAGCTAACTACAATTTCTAAAATCTGAGGGCATAAGGTATTTTTGTACAAATTAAAATGATAAGGGGTAAGAAATGCATTATCCAAAATTTAGGGGACAACGATCCGTTAGGTTGGTTGTGATAAGGGGTATGCCTCTGATATTAAAATGATAAGGGGTATGCCTCTGATATTTTGTTAATTTTATATTCCTTCCCCTTTCAAATTTAGAACTTAATTATGATCCAACTTTACAAAAAAAGAAAAAACTAAAAATATTACTTACTTGTCAAATGCAACTTACTTTAGTCTTTGGGCCACTTTTCCAATAATATACACCAATCACCTCAGTATTTAGCTTTTTCTTCTTCCTTAATTATCTAATTTAATGTCCTAATTAAGAACTTATTATGTGGATTGAAAACGTGAAGGTGAAGCGATTGGAAGAAATAAGAGCAACCGTTATTCACCCAAGAGTTCATGCGCATCAACACCATCAAGTGAAACTCCAAAGAGTCGAGAATCATCCATTGATTTCTCACCGAAAAGCTTGGAGAAACATTGTCGTCGTATCGATGATGTCATCCATGAAACCGAGCAAAAAGGAACTCTCATTGAAAGACTAATGCGTGTTGAAGATCGTGCCTTTAAGGTAATACATAGCTAGCTTATACTTCATAGTTTTCCATTTCGTAATTATTTGGGAATGCAAGTAAAAGAAATGGATTCACAGTATTTCCGAGCTTAATAGAGGAATTAGAGATTTTCTTTTCCGAGTGAGAACCATTTAAAAATACAAATATGATGTTCTATAAATTATAAATTGAAAAGTTTGGAATTGAGTGTGCAAACATAGAATCAAATTTATTTATATCAGGTTGCTCTTGGAAATAAGTAAACAAGAATTAAGATACATGCTCACCCTTATAACACAGGGTGGAATATTAAATTTATTTAACATGGTTTAGGACAGATCTAGATTTTTAGTCGGGGGTTAATAAACCCAAATGATTGCGCAAAATGTGATTAATTGAACTCATTTATATGAGGTTGCTCATGGAAATGAGTTATGAAAATGGTCGGGGACATATCCATGATTCTCATCCGGCGCTTAATACACCAACAATAAAATTCTTCTGCTCATTTAAAAAAAAAAGGCCAAATTCTAATAGTATCCCTGGGTCAGAGGCGCTGCGCCTCTAACTCAGATTTTCCACACTCCAACCATATTCTTGGGTGGAATGTTAGGTTTATTTATGAAGGTATCAGAGTTTAGTTTATATTTCTGCCAATTCATCGTCTTCCTTTCTTCCCTCAGTCACCAAAACTCCATTTTATCACCGTCGTGTAATGTATAATAGCCACTCCCACACAAATGTCCAATTGAAATAAGTCTGTGTATAACCTCATCGTCAAGCTCAAAAATACGTATATATATATATATATACTACTTTTTGATTTCATGACTTAAGTATTTTATTTGGATGAAACTACCTTATGATTTTAAATAACATAAACACAACTTGCAACCATTAAATTAATTTTCTAATTTTTAATATGGAGTGCGTCCGCCCTGAAATTAAAGCCTTAGAAGGTCTCCCCTAGGGTCGACCTACTCCCCGTGTTCTTTCAACTTATTAAAGTGTCTTTTGCTTGTTGCTCTAGCGAGGGTGGTGATTTCCTCCTTCCCGTTAGAAAAATTCTGGGGGTGGTGATTTTTGCACTTCTCCTGAGAAAAATTTGGGATCCCCACCCCTACTTTTGTTTGGCTTAACAAACGATTTTATTCAAAGATCAACCATCAAAGTACATACAGAAATAGAGCTTCCAAAGTGGAGTCTCAAGTGTTAGACGACCGATTCTCCCAAAAGCTTAAGCTGTCAGGAGGGGTCATCATATATATATTATATATGAGTATAACATGCTCAATACGCCCCGTGCAAGCTAGATTCATGTCATTTATTTGCATGTCTAGTCTTTGCTACGTGAATTTTTAAATTGGGTGACGACGGCAAGACTCGAACCCGCGACCTCTTATGGATCTAGGCTCTGATACCATGTCATTTATTGATGATTTCAGTCGATTTACTTGGGTTTATCCTCTTGTTAATAAGTCAGATGTTTTTAAAGTATTTCAAATATTCTATGAAATGATTCTTACTCAATTCAAACTAAAAATTCAAACTCTAAGGTCAGATAATGGTGGCGAGTATACTAACTCCATTTTGCAAAATTTTCTTCAATCAAAAGGCATCATTCATCAAACTAGTTGTCCTCACACACCAGAACAAAATGGTATTTCTGAAAGAAAACATAGGCACTTGATAGAAACCACAAGAACCTTGCTTACTCATAGTTCACTACCTCACAAATTTTGGCTTGAAGCCTTATCTGCTAGTGTCTATTTGATAAACATATTGCCCACACCTTTACTTCTAAATAAATCTCCTTATGAAATACTTTATAAAGTTACACCTTCTTACTCTCATCTTAAAGTCTTTGGGTGTCTTTGTTACCCATGGCTCAAACCATATAGCTCTCATAAACTTGCACCTAAATCTGAAATATGTGTTTTTCTCGGTTATTACTCACATTCAAAGGGTTACAAGTGTTATTCCTTGTCTTCTAAAAAGGTTTTTATCTCAAGACATGTTGTTTCAATGAGCATCAATTTCCTTTTGAAAATTCCTTATCTATTGATGCTTCTCAACATGATCAAACCTCTACATCCTATATTGATCTGTTTGAGTCTCATATTAATCCTAATTCCATTTCTTATCCATTTTCATCTTCCATTACCTCTACACCTCAGGCTCATATGTCTCAGCCTGACTTATCAAATGATCAACCTTCTCCTTCACCTATACATAACCCTTCACCTACACCTCCACCTATACAACCTAGACACCCTATGGTCACAAGAAAACAAACAGGCTCATTAAAGCCTTCTTATAAGTGTCAAAATATCTCTCTTATACCTCCCCTTGTTGAACCTACTACCTTTAAGGAGGCAATCAAATCTCAATGTTGGTTAATGGCAATGGATGATGAATATACAGCTCTACAGAAACAAAATACTTGGGAACTAGTTCCACCTCTTCATGGCCGAGTTCCTATCACTTGCAAATGGATATATAAGTTAAAAAGAAATGCAAATGGTTCAATTGCAAGATATAAAGCCAGACTTGTGGCTCGTGGTTTTTTACAAGAGTATGGGTTAGACTACACTGAAACTTTCTCTCCTGTAGTCAAACATCAAACTCTGAGAGTTGTATTATCACTTGCCATTTCATCTAACTGGAAATTACATCAATTAGATGTATCAAATGCCTTTTTACATGGCAATTTAGAGGAGGAGGTTTATATGACTCAACCTCAAGGTTTTATTAACAAAGAACATCCACATTATGTGTGTAAGTTAAAAAGATCTTTATATGGTCTTAAACAAGCTCCAAGAGCTTGGAATTTACTTTTAACCTCATTTCTTGAGTCTCTTCAGTTTGTTGTGTGTCCTGCTGATACATCAATGTTCACCAAAGGCTCAGGTGATAACTTATCTATAGTATTGATTTATGTGGATGACTTAGTTGTTACAGGATCAGCTACAAATGAGATTTTATCACTCATATCAGCTTTGAAAAACCGGTTTGAGATGAAAGAACTTGGCAATATGTCTTATTTTCTTGGTCTTCAAATTCAATCTTCTTCAGACTATATCACTGTATCTCATAGTGGTTATGCTACTTCTATATTAACTAGAGCTGGTATGAGTAATTGTAAAGCTTCTTCAACACCAACCTTGAATAAATACTCTATCAAAACTGATTTTTCACTTCAGCCATTTGAGGATCCCTTCTTGTTTAGGAGTTTGACTGGAGCACTTCAATATTTAACCATCACAAGGCCTGGCATAGCCTTTGCTGTTAACCAAATTTGTCAAGCTATGCACAATCCTACAAATGGTGACTTTGACTGTCTAAAAAAGCTGCTACGTTATATTAAAGGTACAATTGACTATGGTTTAAAATTTGTACCTTCTACTTCTACTTTACGTGCCTATTCGGACTCCGATTGGGCAAGTAACACTATTGATAGAAGATCAACAACGGGCTATTGTATATTTCTTGGATCAAACTTAATCTCATGGGGCTCAAAGAAACAGAGTACTGTTTCACGCTCCTCAACTGAGGCTGAGTATAGGGCTATGGCGTATGTTGAAGCTGAATTAATGTGGATTACGTATTTATTAAAAAGTTTGAAGATTACAAGTTCTATTTCTACTATTGCCTGTGACAATCAGTCTGCAATTGCTCTTGCTACAAATCCAGTATTTCATACTAGAACACGACATATTGATGTCGATTTTCATTTTATTAGAGAACAAGTGAAGATGAAGAAACTTCTACTTCATCATGTACCTTCATCATCTCAGATTGCAGATATACTTACCAAAGGCTTACAACCTACACCCTTCATCTCTCTTATAGGCAAACTTCCCCTCTTACGAGTTATCAGTTTGAGGGGGGATAATAGTGTATAAGACAAAGTTAGTTAGTGAGTCATGTAGTGAGTCATAGATAAAACAAAATAGTACAATTATTGTTAGTAATGCAATACCACACAATGCTCTACATTGTGTACAATATATATTCCCATCTTGTAAACAGTATAACACAATCAATATACAAATTTCTATTATCTTTATTCTCTTGTTAATATCAAGAGAATAGACTAATACAGAAATATAAAGCCTATTCTAGTCATCTACTTTCCACGGCTTTGATCAATCTTTGAAAATATCATTAAGCTTCCAAGCACTAGCAATTTTTCTTCATCTCCTTTATCATTGAACTTTTATTATTGTAAGTTTTGATCCACTATAAATGTGCTTGAAATTATTATTAGCTTCAGTTAAAATGAAATCAATGAACTCATTCCAGAGACACTTAATGGAAAGATGATGATTTTTTCAAAAAATATGTAATCACTCTCTTCGATAGACTTACCCTCCAATAAGTCTATTGCAATTGTCTCTCTCTCTTCAATAGAGTTAAACCTTATTTATTATGGTTGATGTGTTTTGATATTGTATTCTAATTGCAGAGCTCTAAAGGAGTAGTGTTTTGATTCTCTATAAATATTTTCTTCAGTTGACATATCAATATATAATGTGATTAGTCCTCTCAAGATCCATGAATAGGTGAACAAATGGTAGGAAGTAAACCAAAAATATTATCTGAATATGAGATTATTGTGGAGGAGGAAAGTGAAATATATATAGATGGCTTATATAACCAACTTTGGGAGTTTTGAAATGTTTCCTTATTGTTAAGAATGTTCACATTCTTCATCTACTATTTTAGAACACGCATTCCATTCCATACATTGATGGATTCGTGATCATGCTTAGGTGGCTTAATTACAATAACTTTTTAAAAAGGAAAGAATGCTTTTAAAACAAAAAATACTTTGTAAACTTCTATTATCACACAAAAACTTGCTACATTATATATAACAAATTACTAAAATCAGTACTTATAAATTAAATGACTATAAATTTCTTAAACGAACCAGGAATCACACAAACAAGAAAAACAAAACAGAAAACTAAAAAACTACTATAGTACCCCATCTGGTCTTATTGTGACACAGCTATATTAAAAAACAACTTGGGTTATTTTTCAGCTTTGCGTGCAGTTTGAAGAAGAATCAGGAGTAGAGAAAAAGAGAGGTGATAAAATTTCATCAAACGAAAAGAAACCGTCTAAAAAAAGGGTGTGAAGCATTTGCTAAGATCTTGTGTTCCTCAAAAGAGAAGTAAAAGCAACCAAATGTTGAAGGCTTAGGTTACTTTGAACGTTGTATTTTCTATGTAAACGTATATTTAAGTATTTCCATATGTACCCTTTGTGTTTTACGGATTAAAATTAAGGTTGATTGAGAGTTGTTGTAGAATATTAGAGTATTGTGTAGTGCTTTTGAGTGTAAATTTTGTTGGGTGGTGATATTTTCAGATGTAACAAAAAGAAAAGTATGCTATCCTTCAGTAGATTTACACTCTTATTGTTCTTCTCTAAGAATGCAAGGACACTAAAGAATTCATATATCGAATTTAGTTAGAAATAACATAAAAATTTTAGAGTGAGAAAAGAGTGATTTAAAGAGAGGAAATAAAAGCTGTCTGTGAATGAGAACGGACAGCGAATGAGAAATTGGGAAATCCAGTTCTTTTATGTCATTTCTTTGGTTTGATAAGAATAGTCCCGTTGTATTCATCACTGAAGGATCACAATTAACTGGTTTTACCTGTGAGTTTGGTTGTGTGTCGGTGTTTGCTTTGATTAATGTGGTGCAGATCAAGTTTTTACTTTGGGTTATGGGAGTTCACATGTGAGCTATGGTGCCACTTGTTATATTGACCTTTATCTTTCGTGAAATTTTACGTTTATTGCTGCACATTAACATGAGGTCTTGTTTGCAAATAAATAACATGAGGGTTTTATTTGCAAATAAAGAATATTGGGTACCCGTTTGTTCATTTGGAAAAAGAAAAGTAGTCACGTCAATAACACAAGATATTTAACGGCAAACTATATGGCGAGTACTACCGGAAGGCAAAAAACAGTGGGTATCTGTAGTCTGTAAATTTAGGTACTTATTTGTCAAAATTTAAAACAATGGTGTCTATGGAGAATTTTCTTTATACTTTTTACACAATATAGAGAATCTTATAGTGTGGTTTTTCCATAACACAGGGACTTATTATGCTATTTATGCATAATATTGAACTATAAAGTTGTTTATGCATGCTACAAGGATTTATGTATAGTCCAATTAGTTTGAAAAAAGATTATGGCCTACTGTACAAATTTTTGTATAATACAAGGAACTATAGTTTAAATAATTTATTAATAATATATGAAAAAAGTATACTAGATAAATTACATTTTAATAACTTAAAAAATAACTAATTGATTGCTCCTAGAGTGTGATAAAAAGCAACAACACTAAAGAAGAAAAATGATTACCGCAAATGTATGGGTTGTTCAAGTAATACGTAATCTCTACAGGGATTGCAAAAGGTGAAGCAGAAGTATTTAAACGATAATAAATTGCTATATTTGGTTTTTGTTTATGAAAATAGTAAATGCAAGAAAGTAAATTAAATAGATTAAATAAAAAGATAATAAAGTAAAAACTAAAAGGTACAAATATATGAGGTATACTTGAGTTTCGCTAGGAATCCACTAAGTTTATAAATACTTCTATGCAAGGGTCAAGTTGGTAATTCTATTGCAGAGACTAGGATTGGTGGACATAATTGGAATGTTGGACAGGCCCCAAGGTTGGAGCGTGACGTGATGGAAAGATCGGGTGCTGCAGTTGGGCGGTTTCCAACAGCGAGATTGGACTCAGCACTGGTAACAGGTCACTCTGTAGCTCCGACAGCAGATTCGTCAGGTGCTCACGCAACAGCTCCTTGGAGAGTCCGACAGGAGCTTCAGGATGGGGATGAAGTACCACGGCAACAACACGCTACAGAAGTTGGAACTATGAGCTGGGAGGTTGACAACAATAGGGAGGGTTCGGCGGAACAACAGTAACAACCCATACCTCCAAGATCTCGGGTTTCTTCTGAACAGGTTGGTCCATTGGATAGCTTGGATGATACTAGCTGGTAGACATAGATGCTATCTAAAAAAGAATGTGTTAATGGGATCCAACGGAGGAGTATTTTCGCAGCATATGTGTGGAATGTTTGGATTGATAGATATAAAAGATTATTTGATTCGGATGCTAAAAATAAATCAAATTGCGACCTACGTGCGATTATAAATAACTCGTCCTATGATTATATTAGGGCGTGGGGTATGGAACGGGACAATGGTTTGATCACCTCAGCAAGAAGCATACTTGTTAAATGTGGGAAGCCCAATAGTGGGATGAAACTCAATGTAGATGGGTCATATAATGTGGATAGAATGGTATGTCTGCTTCGAAATAGTAATGGTGATTATCTTGGTTTTGCGGGTCAATGTGTTGCACGTTCTCCCTGTGAAGCTGAATTATTTCGATTGTTTTTTGGGCTATGTATGGCAGTTGACCGAGGTTTTACATCTTTTATCATTGAAACATACTCGTGCGAGTTGTACGCGCTAGTGAAGGGTGGTGTAAACTCAAGGGTTTTTTGTGGGTGATAAAGTAAGAGCCTTTCGTAATATTCTTGCGTCTAGAGAACATTTTGAGCTAGTGTGGTGTTATAGGGAAGCGAATAGCTGTGCGGATTGATTGACAAAGTATGAAACGAAGAGGGATGAAGGTCCTATCTCACTCAGGGATCCTCCGGATGGTCTTTCGCAATTGTTGGTGATGGATAGGTGTGGTTGGGTTGTGCCTAGAACCATACTACCATACTAGATAGTCAATAAGTAGGAAGAGTTTATCTTTCCAGTCGATTTTAGACCTCTCATGTAAAAAAAAAAACCACTTCCCACACTAATATAACTTGAAATAAGTCGATAGAGTCACTCTATCATTTATATAGTCTAATAGTAGTGTCCACACATAATAATAACATATACTTTTTAACTATTTTAAAAATTAAACATATAATATTTTATATAATATACTGTTGTCTATATTTTGTTTTAGTTTTTTATCGGCCGAGGCACCTCCTACTTGAGGGAGAGTTCTACCAAAGCATTGTTTTGAATCTCCTAGTTAGCTCTAAAGGAGCAGTGTTTTGATTCTCAAAAATTATTATTTCAATGCACATATCAACATGCTTGTATGAAGTAACCTAGCATTTTCATACTAATTATTCTCTCCAGATTCATGTATAGTGTGAACAAGAACAAAAATATGAACTATTATATGAGATTTTTGTTGAAGAGGAAAGTGAAGATAAATATATAGATGAGTTAATAACCAATCTGAAAGTTTTGGATCAGAACACGCATTGCTCACATTGATGGATACATGACATGCTTAGGTGGCTTAATCATACTAACTTCCTAAAAAGGGACAAAGGGTAGAATGTTTTTATAACAAAAATATATTTTAAAAACTTCTTATCTCACAAAAGCTTACAACATTAAACATAACAAATTACCTATACGAATATGAAATTTTTAAATTACCCAAGAATTTCATACACATCTAACTTTTTGATTCAATTTTTCTATAAATCGGTCGTTGTATATAGTTGGTCTTGGATTGTGTTTGCGCAACTTGTCAGCATGATTATACTATCCACTAGTTATCATACGTAACCTTCGACACATGTCTAAAATATGATTATTTTAGAGTTTAAAGTACGACTAAACACTGGTGCGGAATTTATTACTAACAATTGTCAAGGTGATTTTCTGTGGTCGTAAAAATGGCCATTAAAGGTCAATGTTCACTTTTAAAAATTGTTATTGATTGTTAAAGGTTAGTCACTACTATCTCGTCGTTACAGGTTTTCTTTACCAAGAGGCACCGTCACTGGAAGGAAAATGTTTTCGTTAAAGGTGCCCGTTCTACCCACCATCATTATTCTTAGAAAAATGGGCCATCGATATGAAAGCTAAGGTGGTTGCCAAAACTAAAGATCTCCAGCAATCACTTGATGGTCGCTAGTACTTCAAAACTTTTTGCAGCCATATAGTGGTCCTTAGAGTTTTGTAAATAATTTTTTTTATATACGTTGCAATTCTACAGGATCATCTCTACTAAATTCAAATTTCACTAAAAATATACTAAATCTGAAATAATAAAAAAACATTACCAAAAATGAATAATCAACACATATAAGTTATTTTGATATGTAAAATAATATTAATCAACTATACTACTAGTTTATCACGTATCTGTCCCTTTCAACGACAATAAACTCGTTATTTTTTAATGCATCGTCCGGTAGACATCATCTTCATATGTGTACTAGTCCCAAGAATTGTCCGACTCTTCCGTATCATCTACAATAGTTGGATCATGCTCTAATATCTCTTGGTCGACTTCAGTGTATCCTCCATTATTCATACTTAATCAATTTATCTATGTGGTGTTATTCACAATAGGCATCGACTCATATTTATCAATCGCCGACACTACATTGCAAATATCTGCACTCTAGAGACGATGACTCACTTACCAAACAACTTTCCACACACCGCGTTGTGATCCTGTGCACTAAATCATCAATGTAGAACACCTTCTTTGCTTGATTCTCTAGAATGTATGGTTCATCTTTGTAACAGTATGAACTAGTGTCAATTCTGGTCACACCGTGTTCGTATCATATTCTTCATTTTCCCGTGTTATGATTTCTCACCGAAAAGCTTGGAGATTCATTGTCGTCCTATTGATGATGTCATCCATGAAACCGAACAAAAAGGAACTCTCGTTGAAAGACTAATGCGTGTCAAAGATCGTGTGTTTAAGGTAATATATAGCTAGCTTATACTTCATAGTTTTTCTATTTTCGTAACTATTTGGGAATGCAAGTAGTTGTTGATTCACAGTATTTCCGTGCTTAATAGGGGAGTTAAAGATTTTCTTTTCTGAGTGACAACCCCAATTAAAAATCAAATATGATGTTTTGTATATTAAAAAAATTGAAGTTAATTGTGAAAATATTGAATTGAACTCATGCATATCATGTTGCTCTTGGAAATAAGAAAACAAGAATTGAGATACATGCTCATGCTTATAACACTCAGGGTGGAATATTAGATTTATTTAACATGGTTTAGGAGATTTTTAGTGTGTGGGTTAATAAACCCAATTGATTGCACAAAATGTGATTAATTAGACTCATTTATATGAGGTTGCTCATGGAAATGAGAAACAAAAATTAAGATAAGACTGCCTAAAACATATCCATGATTTTCAGTTGGAGCTTAATACACCCAAAATAAAATTCTTCCATCTTTTTCTTAAAAAAAATTGGCCAAATTCTAATAGTGTCCCGGGTTAGAGGCGCGGAGTCAGATTTACTATATTCCAACCACATTCTTGGGTGGAGTGTTAGGTTTATTTAACAGGGTTATTGTTGATACCATCCTCATTAAGTTCTTTTATACCTTTACTATCTTTGTTATTATATATATTATTTTATTTTAATACAATATTAATTTTTAAATATTAAACAAATAATAGGGTACTTCCACCACCACCACTACCACCACCACCATTTATTAAACGCCACTACAAACACCACAACCACCACCACAGCAAGCACCACCACCATAACAACCACAACCACCACCACCACCACCTATTACTAATTCCATAACACACGCGCGCATCCGTGAATATTTTTTAAAATCGTCATAACTAATTCAAAAAAAAAATCAGAAAAATAAAAAAATTGCATTTTTGGATAAAGCAAATTAATATTTACGTCTATGATTTTTTTGGATTTTTTTTGTTTTTTAAATTTTTTTCGCAGACATGAATTTCCATGTTCAAAATATGAAATTTACTGTTTAAAATAGTGATTTTTTTCCGCAGACACGGTTCAACACAAAATTCCATGTATTATGCGGAAAAAATTTCAAAAAAATTTAAAATATTTCAAAAAAAATTTATAGACGTAAATATAAATTTAATTTATCCAAATATATAAATTTTTGGGTTTTTTGATTTTTTTGATTTTTTTAGAATTAATTATGACGGCGTGTGTTTATTAGTTTTTGTTTTGTTTTTTTAATTTTTATTTTCTTTTTTTTTAATTATTAATTATAAAGATAGTTTAAGATGAAATGAATTTGTAGTTCTGCCTAATCTATCCTTTTTCTTCTCCAACCACCAAAACTCCGTTATATCATGTTCGTGTAATGTAAAGTATCATCTTCGTGTAATGTAAAATAGCCACTTAAAATAAGTCCATATGTAACCTCATTGTCAAGCTAAAAAATACGTCTAAAATATTCCTAAATTCATATATATAGATATGGATAAACTATTTTTTAGTTTCATGACTTTTAAAGTAATTTATGGATGCAACTATATTTTGATTTCATGACTTTAATAACATAAACACAACTTAAAACTATTATATGAGTAACTTTTTTTTTCTAATTTTCTAATGGGGAGGGGACCACCCCGAAATTAGAGCCTTAAAAGGTCTCCCCTAAGGCCGACCTACTCCACGTGTTCTTTCAACATGTTAAAGTGTCTTCTGCAACTCGGGTGGTGGTTACCTCCTTCCCTTGCTTACTTATTTTGTTACCGTTTCTTGTGTTTTGAGATTGTATTTAATTGAAGAGCTCTAAAGGATTAGTCTCTGAAATTATTTTTTCAATGGACACATCAATATATATAGTGTGATTGTCCTCTCAAGATCCATGTATAGGTGAACAAAAGGTAGAAGTGAACTGAAAGTTGTGATCTAAAAATGAGATTGTTGTTGAAGAGGAAAATGAAATATATATGACTTATATAACCAACCTTGGAATTTTTGAGTTGTTTCCTTATTGTTAAAAATGTTCACATTTTTCGAATACAATTTCAGAACATGCATTCCATACATTGATGGACTCATGATCGCTTAGGTGGCTCAATTACAATAACTCTTTTAAAAGGAAAGAATGCAAACATGAAAAGAAAAACAGAAAAATTAAACAACTACTAGACTCTGGCTCTCCTTAATCTTGATCATGATTATTGGTGATATTGTCTAACACAGCTATGAAATTAACCTGTTGTGTTATTTTTCAGCTTTACTTACAGTTTGAAGAAGAATCAAGATTAGAGAAAAAGAGAGGTGATAAGATTTCGTCAACTGAAAAGAAACCCTCTAGAAAGGGTGTGAAATCTTGTGTTCCACAAAAAAGAAGTAAAAGCGACCATATGTTGAAGGCCTAGGCTACTTTGTTCGTTGTATTTTCATAAGTAAATGTAAAATAAGTATTTCCATATGTACCCTTTGTGTTTTATGGATTAAAATCAAGGCTAGCTGAGAGTTGTTGTAGAGTATTAGAGTAGTGTGTAGTGATTTCGAGAGTAAACTTTGTTGGGTGTTGATATTTTCAGATGTAACAAAAAGATAAGTGTGCTATTCTTTCAGTAGATTTATACTCTTATTCACAGACCTCTAAGTGCAAGCTTTAATGTTGATTTGGATGATGCAAGAACATCTACACTAAAGAATTTATAAATTAATTTTTTTTCAGAATAACATGAGAGAGTGCTTTTAGTGAGAGAGTACTGCTTTTAAAGAGAGAAAAGAAAAGCTGAATGTGAATGAGAAACTGGGGAGAAATTCAACTCTTTCTTAGGTGTAATAAGAATCGTACAGTTGTATCCATTCGAAAGCTCACAATTTAATTGGTTTAACCTGTGGGTTTAATGAGTCAGTTCTTTTAATGATTGCTTTGATCTTTTTTTCCTTTTTTTTGTCAGGTTGCTGTGATCAATGTGGTGCAGATCAAGCTTGGACTTTGGCTTATGGGAGTTCACATAGCTATCAGCTATTGCGCCACTTGTTATATTGGTCTTTACTTGCCTTTTCTTTTATGTTTGTTTTGTTGTTTATGCTTTATCAAGTTTGCTTTCTTAAGCTTAGTTAATTTAGATTTGATTTGAAATCAATCGGATCAGTTTTTTTGTAAGAGTGTAGAATCCGTAATTTACACCATAAATAAGCCATTGTTTATCTAGAATTTCGAACAGTTTTGGTTGGTGTTATCTGTATTATCCATTCGGTTTTTGTGGTATAAATATCAGAAAATTACGACCTTTAGTACAATTTTTCCATTATAAAATACTATTTGCATAATACAGGATCTATATTCAATTAATTCGAAAAATATATGGCCTTCGGTACTATTTTTGCATAAGGCATGGCCTATAAGTTCCATTAACTCAAAAAAAAATAAAAAATACAGCCTTTGGTAATAGTGTGGTTTTTGTATAATACAGGGACCTATAAAGCTATTTTTGCATAATGACCTATATATAGTTCAATTAAATTACACTTTATAGCATAATTTTTGCATAATATAAGGACTTATAGTGTAGTTTTTGCATAATACAGGGACCTATAGTGCGACTTTTGAATTATACAGGTCCTATAGCTCAATTAACTCGGAAAAAAAGTTGAGGATCTTTATTACAATTTTTCACAATATAGGGACACTATAGTGCGGGTTTTGTATAAGACAGAGACCTATAGTGCTATTTATCCAAAATACAAGGACTTATAGTTCAATTTACTCATATTAAATAATACTTAAAACGATGTTCTAGCTTATCTGCGAAACACATGAGTGTTTGAGGTGTTCAGCAATTGATCAATAGCAGGAGGTATGTTGACCAAAACTCCCTACAAAAATAATGTCCTAATTAAGAATTTACCATGTGAATTGAAAACGTGAAGGTGAAGCAATTGGAAGAAATAGGAGGAAGGAACCATTATTCACCCAAGAGTTCATGTGCATCAACACCATCAAGTGAAACTCCAAAGAGTCGAGAATCATCCATTGATTTCTCAACGAAAAGCTTGGAGAAACATTGTCGTCCTATCGATGAGGTCATCCATGAAACCGAGCAAAAAGGAACTCTCGTTGAAAGACTAATGCGTGTAGAAGATCGCGTGTTTAAGGTAATATATAGCTAGCTTATACTTCATAGTTTTTCCATTTTCCTAATTATTTGGGAATGCAAGTGAAAGGATCTATTCACAATATTTCAGAGCTTAATAGGGGAATTAGAGATTTTCTTTTACGAGTGAGGACCACTTAAAAATACTAATATGATGTTCTGTAAATTAAATAGTTTGAAGTTGATTTTCTAAACATAGAATTGAACTCATTTATATAACGTTGCTCATATAAATAAGAAAACAATAATTAAGATACATGCTCATGCTTACAAGGCTCAGGGTGGAATACTAGATTTATTCAACATGGTTTGGGACTGATCTAGATAGAATTGATTACACAAATTACACAAAGATGTAATTGAACTCTCATTTATATGAGGTTGCTCATGGAAATGAGAAAAGAAGAATTAAGATACACTCTTATTAGACGGTCTAGATCCATGATTTTCAGTTTCCGAAAATAAAATTCTTCTACTCATTTTACAAAAGAAAAGATTTTGGCCAAATTCTAATAGTATCCTGGGTCAGAGGTGCTGAAGCCCCTGACTCAGATTTTCCACATTCCAACCACATTCTCGGGTAGAATGTTAGGTTTATTTAATAGGGTATCAAAGTTAATAGTTCGAATTCATAGTTCATATGACTCTCCCTTTTTTTGGCCTCTCTTGTTGACCCTATTGCCTTATCCATCCTGTTTCTTCCCACAACCACCACACTTCAAACTCCCTTTTATCACCTTGGCTAATGTATAATAGCCACTTGTCAAGCTCAAAAATTGGTGCAAAAACTTAAAACACTATCTTCTAATTACACTGATAAAATATTCCAAATTCATATATATAAATATGGATGAAACAATTTTTTAATTTCATGACTTTTTAAGTATTTATATGGATTGAACTTTTTTTTGATTTCATGACTTTAAGTAACATCAATCGTTCTACTATTCTAACATGGAGTGGGGCTGCGTTGAATTCTGTTTGTTGTTCTAACTTTTTTGGGGTGGTGGTGTTAGCCTTCCCCTGATTTGGGATCATCCACCTTAGGAGAAAAATTTGGGATCCATGGTTTTCTCCTTCTCCATTGTATCCTAATTGAAGATGTTTAAAGGAGTAGTGTTTTGATTCTCTATTATTATTTTTTTAGTGGACATATCAATATATAGTGTGAATTATTCTCTCAAGATCATTGTATAGGTGAACAAAAGTAAGAAGTGAACAGAAAATATGATCTAAATATGAGATGGTTGTTGAAGAGGAAAGTGAAATATATATAGATGACTTAAAAACTCAACTCTTGGAAGTTTTGAATGGTCTTCTTATTGTTAAGAATGTGCACATACTTCAAATACAATCTTAGAACACGCATTCCATACATTGATGGACTCATGATTATGCTAGGTGGCTTAATTCAATACCTTATTATAAAGGAAAGAGTGCTTTTAAAACAAAAAAATACTCTAAAAGCTTCTATTATTACACAAAAACTTACTACTATCTATAAATTAAACGATAACTTTTTATAAAGGAAAGAATGATTTTAAAACAAAAAATACTCTAAAAGCTTCTATTATTACACAAAAACTTACTACTATCTATAAATTAAACGATAACTTTTTATAAAGGAAAGAACGTTTTTAAAACAAAAAAATACTCTAAAAGCTTCTATTATTACACAAAAACTTACTACTATCTATAAATTAAACGACTACAAGTTTCTTAAATGTACCAAGAATCACATAAACAAGAAAAACAAAACAGAAGAATTGACAACTACTGAGTCGGTCTCTCTCTTCAATCTTGATCATAATTATTTGTGATATTGTCCAACACAGATATATTAAAAATGACCTGTTGTGTTATTTTTCAGCTTTGCTTACAGTTTGAAGAAGAATCAGGAGTAGAGAAAAAGAGAGGTGATAAGATTTCATCAACTGAAAAGAAACCTTCTAAAAGGGGTGTGAAGCATTTGCTAAGATCTTGTGTTCCTAAGAGAGACCAAATGTTGAAGGCCTAGGATACTTTGTTAGTTGTCTTTCATACTTAAATGTATAATAAGTATTTTCATATGTACTCTTTGTATTTTACGGATTAAAATCAAGGTTAACTGAGTTGTTGTAGAGTTCGAGAGTATTGTGTAGTGATTTCGGGAGTAAATTTTGTTGGGTGGTGATATTTCCAGATGTAACAGAACTTTACTCTTACTCACCTATCTCTAAATGTAAGCAAGTTGATTGGATATGCATGAACATCTACATATAAGAATTTATAAATCAAATCTTCAAGAATAACATAAATTTATAAATTTTTAGAGTGAGAAGAGAGTGTGTTAAAGAGAGAAAAGAAAAGCTGTTTGTGAATGAGAAACCGGGAAATCCAACTCTTTTATATGTCCTTTCCTGCGTTTAATAAGAATTGTACGATTGTATTCATCAAAGGTTCACAATTTAATCGGTTTCATCTGCGCGTTTGGTTAGTGGGTAGGTGTTTTGGATGACTGCTTTGATCAATGTGGTGCAGATCAAGCTTGGGCTTTGGCTTATGGGAGTTCCCATAGCTACGGAGCTATTTATGTTGGTTTCTACTTGCCTTTTATACCTGTTTTTTACGTTTGTTTATGCTTTTACTCATCTTATATGTATGATTTGAAATCAATGAAAGATAAATTGATTGGATTAAGTGTGAAGTGTGTACATGACCTATAGTTTAATTAGATTACAATCTATAGTACAATTTTTTGCATAATATGAGGACTTTAGTTTAGTTTTTGCATAATACATAGTTCTATTTTAGCATTATACAGGTTCAATTAACTCGAAAAAAGAAGTTATCAGTCTTAATTTTTGCTAATTGGAGAGTTCTATATGTGTAGATGTTCTTGTATGTCCTAGCACACCTTAAGATAGGCGAGTAAGAATATGAACCTGCTATAGAATATAAATCTACTGAAAGGATAGCATACTTTTCTTTTTGTCACCACCCAACAAAATTTAGTCTAGAAATCACTGCACAATACTCTAAAACTCTAACAACTCTCACTCAGCCTTGCAATTAATTCGTAAAGCACAAACACAAAGGGGTACATATGGAAATACTCACAAACATAAAGGGGTACATATCGAAATACTTTTTATACATTTACATATGAAAATAGAATGAACAAAGAAGCCTAGGCCATATGGTCGCTTTTTCTTCTTTTACCAGGAACACAAGCTCTTAGCAAATGCTTCACACCGTTTTTAAGTGGTTTCTTTTCTGTTGATGAAATGTTATCGCCTTTCTGTTTCTCTACTCTTAATTTGTTCTTCAAACTGTAATCATAGCTGAAAAGTAACACAACACAGGTTGATTTTTTCATTACTTAAATAAAAAGTTTATCATATAAATTTACCAACATCCAAACAAGAACAAATACAAAAGAAACATCTAACTAAGAAAAGCTAGAGACCTAAAACTAAACACTACTTCAGCCATACTCCCTTCTTTTAAGTTCCGTTTTTTACTTGTACACACATATATCAATAAAATTATAATTTCCACACAACTAACTTAAAATGACTTATTTAACCATTTTAATTACTAATAAAAAGAATTCCTAAAAGACTTACAAAAGAGACAATTATTAAAATAGCTAAAATAGTAAGATTCTTTTGTGTTAACAGAAGTTTTTAAAGTATCTTTTTGTTTTAAAAGCATTCTTTCCCTGTTAAAAGGTTAGTGTGACTAAGCCACGTAATAGTGATATATAATATCTCCACTAAAATAATAATTACACAGAATCAAGACACTACTCCTTTGTACACTAAAGAATTTATGAATCAATTTTTTTTAAGACATAATATCATAAATTTGTAGAGCAAGAAGAGAGTGCTTTAAATAGAGAAAAGAAAAGCTGACAGTGAATAAGAAACCGGGAAAACCATCCCCTTTATATGTCAGTTCTATCCATCATCGAAGGCTCACGATATAATTGGTTTCTACTTGCCTTGCCTTTTATTTTATGTTTGTTTCATTGTTTATGCTTTTAATCATCAAATTTGCTTTCTTAGTTAAGCTTCTTTAATGTATGTATGATTTAAAATCAATGACGAAGAAAAATCAATTGGATCAGTACTATTGTCAAGTATGTAGAATCCATAATTTACTCCATAAATTATACATTCACTACAAGAAATAGTATCTTTAGCGGCAAAAAGTTTAATACTAAAAATCTTAATTTTGCCGCTAATAGTCATTATTTGTCGTCCCTATAAGTTCGTCGCTAAAGATACCTTTAGTAGCAAATTATTTGTTTTTGCCTCTATTAACTTTATCTTTAGCGGCAAATATTGCTGCTAAAAATATAATTAGAGGCCATTTTGGTTTTTAAAAATATCATTAGAGGCCATTTTAGTTGTTGCCACAATAGTTTCGTCCTAATGCTACTATTTCTTGTAGTGATTAGCCATTGTTTATCTAGAATGAAATGGTCGGACCGATCCAGTTCGGTGCTTACTGGTTTTCTGAATAGTAACAGTTTGGTTGGTGTTATTTGTATTATCCATTCGGTTTTCTTGTTATAAATATCAAAGTATTACGACCTGTAGTACATTTTTTTTTATAATATAGTGCTATTTTTGCACAATACATAGTTTAATTAATGCGTAAATAATATAGCCTTTAGTACAATTTTTGCATAATACTATTTTAATACATGACTTATAAGTTCCATTAATTGGAAAAAAAAAAGTACAGCCTTTGGAAATAGTGTGGTTTTTTGATAATTCAGGGACCTATAAAGCTATTTATACATGACCTATAGTTTAATTAAATTAGTCTATTGTATAATTTTTGCATAATACAGGGACCTATAATGCTATTTTTGCATTATACAGGTGGTCCTATAGTTCATTAACTCGAAAAAAAAAATGAGCCAATTAGAGGTAAATGCCTATTAAAGAAGTTATTTAAAAAAAGGTGCCTCCAATAAAATATTTTAGAGAAAACAGCCTCTCCCAAAACTACCCCTAACTACCAATTAAAAAAACGTGTATATATCTTTTGTTAAAAAAAAAAAAAAAACCTGAAGCGTTTAAAACACACACACAACACACACAAATACACACAGCACACGCAAACACACACAACAAAGCTCTAAGCGGCGAAAGATGAAAATCACGCAGGAGAAATCGACGACAAAGGAAACAAGCAACGGAAATGGTGAATATCAAGCACTCAAACCAATAACAAGTGTAAAATATCAACAACAACAAAGAATTGTCATACAAAATCAAAAAACCGTAAGCATTAAACCCAAAATTTTGTGTTATTCTGATATTTTTTAGAGTGATTTATGATTCCGAATTGATTATTGTGTGATTCATGAACAAAATCAAAACGAAAATTGATTTCATGTTGATTTCGATTGATTTTTACTGATTTTTGTTTGATTAAGTAAAATAGTAACGATTTTGGTAGTTTCTAGGGTTTATAATGGGATTTTTTGATGAATATGATTGAATAATGTGATTAATATGAAAGAAAATAAGATTAGAGTGATAAACATGACTAGTCTGTAAAACAGGGACCTATATTGCAATTATATCTAAACATTTGATGTAATACTGTAAAATATAGATAAACAAGGACAAATTGTGTAATTTAGGGACCTTATAGTGTAATTACTGCATAATGTAGAATTCTGCATAATGTTTTTCGTAACTGTATTAAACATGGAATTCCATGTTTAATACAGTTATCAAATCATGATATTACATGTTTTGAAAACTGTATTATAGACATAATGTGTAGTTTAGGGACTTTATAGTGTAATTACTGCATAATATGGAATTTACTGATTTGATAATTGTATTAAACATGGAATTCCATGTTTAATACAGTTATCAAATCATTAAATTCCATGTGTTGATAACTGTATTAAGATAGAATGTGTAGTTTAGGGACCTTAAGTGTAATTACAGTATAGTTCGGAATTCTGCAGAATGTTGTTAGTAACTGTATCAAACATGGAATTCCATGTTTAATACATTTATCAAATCATTAAAATTCCATGTATTGATAACTGTATTAAGATAGAATGTGTAGTTTAGGGACCTTAAGTGTAATTACAGTATAGTTCGGAATTCTGCAGAATGTTGTTAGTAACTGTATCAAACATGGAATTCCATGTTTAATACAGTTATCAAATCATTAAATTCCATGTGTTGATAACTGTATTAAGATAGAATGTGTAGTTTAGGGACCTTAAGTGTAATTACAGTATAGTTCGGAATTCTGCAGAATGTTGTTAGTAACTGTATCAAACATGGAATTCCATGTTTAATACATTTATCAAAACATGAAATTCTATATTTTGATAATTGTATTAAACATGAAATTCCATGTTTTGATAACTGTATTAAACATGGAATTAACTCAATTCAGGCTACTAATATGTTTTCTTGTGCTTGGAGTTTGTGTAAAAACAGGTGAAAATGGCACCAAGAAGAAAAGTTATCAAGTCAAGACTACTAATTTGTTTCTTGTGGTTGGAGTTTGTGTAAATACAAGTAAAAATGCCTCCAAGAAGAAGATTTACTGATGAACAAGAAGATGATAAGATACAAGCAGTGAAAAGGAAGAACTACTAGCTTTTCTAAGTGATGAGCAACCCATCAGTGGATTATGTTCATTGAAGAGTGTATATGCAGTTCAAAGATCAAAGAATCAGTTATCTAAAAGAATATTGATGGATGTGTTGACGTTTCTATTATTGTATTGAAAAGAGTATTTCGTATTTAATTGTACTTATTTTGGAATATTTTAGATTGTAATGTTTAAAATGACTTGTTAGTTTATTAAGTATTATGAAGAATTTGATTAGAAATGGAAATTGATTAGTATTTCATATTGTGAAGGATTTGATTAGAACAGTTTTGATACCAACAAAAAACTCAAAAAGGCAGGCAAAATCCGCAACACATAAAAATGACTTGTAAATTCCATGATTGAAACATGGAATTCCATGTTTGAAAACATGAGATTCCATGTTTGAACATGAAAATTTACTAACCTGCACACTAACAACTTAAACTACTCGAATCGAAACCTATACAGAAAGATAATAATTATAAAGGAATGAATCACAACACAATATAAAAACAAAAAGGATCCAAAACATAACAATAGAAACTGTAAAAATTGTAAAACCGGTGAATATTAAACTGTTACAAGAATATAATGATCATAAAAAATAATCATAGAGCAACTTGACAATTTTTGGCATTGACCGACGTGACTGGTTAGTTGACTCCAACGGTTGCTTTTCAGAACCAAATATTTGTGACTACCAAATGTATGCTACTTGGGATCGTGGAAACACGTAATCGAAAACTGAATCGAGAGTCGGAAAAGATCAAACGAACACATATAACGTTGAGAACCGAACTTTACTACAACCATAACCATCTGCAGAAAACAAGTCATGACATAAGTACTAGAATACAATAACACAAACAAAGGAAGAAGTAGAAAAGGGAATAAATTCTGTGCAGGCGCAGAATTCCATGTTTTAAACATGGAATTCCATGTTTCATACAGTTTCATACTGTATAAAACATGGAATTCCATGTTTAAAGCATGGAATTCTTTAACTGCACAAACCTCTTCACAGAATTCCATGTTTCATACAGTTTCGTACTGTATAAAACATGGAATTCCATGTTTAAAACGTGGAATTCTGCAACTGCACAAACCTCTTCACAGAATTACAGCTCAAACACACAATATACTGCGAGTAAAACAGTTTAAACACAGAATCTAGCAGTAAAGAAGCAAAAAATGAACAAAATGAAGAATGTAACACAGAATTTACAGAAAAGTAAGCAAAATATGAAGAAATGAAGAGTGTAAACACATTATCATAACAAAAAGAGCTTAAACACAAAAATTTGCTAATATCAAAGCAAAATATGAACAAAACTAAGAATATAAACACAAAATCAACACAAAATAAGCAATTAGAAGAGAAAAAGCTTCAAAACAGTAGAATTGGTACAAGTTGTAAAATGTGAATGAAAATGCTTTAAAAACAGAGAATACATACACATGTATACGTATATATAAAAACTAAAACCTGCAAATCAGCAAAACAACAAAATGAAATAAAAAATTCAAAAAAAAAGAAGAGCCGAGAGAGATAGAGAGCGTGAGAGGTAGAAGAGAGGTTAGTTTACCTTTAGAGAAGAAGAAAAAACCGAGTTAGATTCGTGAGTGAGCTGCATGAGCTTCGCGTAGCTTATCAATGGAGGAGCTGCGTGAGTGAGATGCGTGAGATGGAATAAAACTGTTAGAGGAGAGAGAAATAGAGAAAGAGAAAATAGATAGAGAGGATTGTGTGTGAGTGTGTGATAATAATTGGGGAATTAATTACCTAGTTTATAATAAGTAGTATTTATATTGGGTAAAAAGGGAAAAGAAATAATTAAGGGGAGTTTTTCTCTAATTACTTAATTAGGAAGGCATTTATCTCTAAATAAAAAAGTTAGAGGCTTAAAAAAATTAGTAGTCTTATTAAGGAGACATTTTTCTCCAATTACCCCAGAAAAATTTACAGTATTTAATATAATTTTTTATAACATAGGGATTGTATAGTGCGTTTTTTTCATGATACAGGGACCTATAGTGCTATTTATGCATAATACAATGACTTATAGTTCAATTCACTCGAAAAAAATTACGGCCTATAGTACAATTTTTGCATAATAGAACCATAGTTCAATTTATTTATTAATAATATATGAAGAAAGCATATTAGGTAAATTACATCTAAAAAATTTAAAAGATAATTAAATAACAAAGTCCAATCACTTTTGCACTAAGTCTACTTTTGACAAAAAAAAAATGGATGGAGGGAATGATTCAGTCCTATTAAATGATACTTTAGGATGTTCTTATTTACAAAATACACGGAGTGTGAGATATTTCAGTAATTGATCAATAGCAGGAGCAGGAGGTGTATTGACCAGAACTCCCTATTTAAATTAAAGTTCTAATTAAGAATTTCTTATGTGAATTGAAAATGAAAAGGTGAAGCAACTGGAAGAAATAAGAGGAAGAAACCATTATACACCCCAAGAGTTCTTGTGCATCAACACCATCAAGTGAAACTAAGAGTTGAGAACATTCATTGATTTCTCACCAAAATTTTTAAGGAAACATTGTACTCCTACCGATTATGTCATCCATGAAACCGAGCAAAAAGAAACTCTCGTTGAAAGATTAATGTGTGTCGAGAATCGTGGAGATCGTGTGTTTAGGGTAATATACAGATACTTTATAGTTTTCCAATTTTATTATTTATTTGAGAATGCAAGTAAAAGGTTATGTTCGCAATATTTCTTAGTTTGAAAGGGAAGATAAAGAATTTCTCTTCCAAGCGAGGACTACCACTAAAAAATAGGCTTCATAGTCTCGAAAGTAACAATCTACCAAGTATAATTAGATTCTAAAGCAGGCAATTCAGTATTATTATCATTGGTTCATTCAGTAAAAAAAAGAAGCTGGTTATCAAAAAGAAGGCCAGTGTGTAGAAATAGATGTTATAAAATGTAAATATGAAGAAGATAGCCTATTTATGCTCAAAAAAGAAGAATTTGGATAATAAATGTTTGATATACAAGATCCAACAACTAAAAAATAATTGTAGAGAGTCATGAGAATTTGAGGCAAGAGAATAACTGTAGATGAATCAATTACTGGGGTGTTCCTTTACTTGGCTCCTCATCATTTAACTCACTGTGCTTTTCAATGGACTCTTTAAAGTTTAAACACAGGCTCCACCATTACATCCTTCTCAAGTTCAATTTTGCATAACAAAGGTACCATGATTAAATTTTCATTTTTGATAATGGGCGTGTTAAAAATATTGTAATTAGTTTGTTAAAATGTTACTTATGCAGGCTCTTACAGAGGAGAAATGGATAGATGTTATAGAGACTATCCTTCAAGATCCGGGGGGAAAGGTTACCATGGCAGGAGCTTTTTAACTTGTTATCATCATTTAAATTTATAGTTTTATAATAGTGTCGGCTTGTTATTTTCGTTATTTGGCCATTTCTCATACCAAGGGAAATAATTATTCAATATTGCAATTGAACTTTTCTTTTCCGTAGTGGCGTGTGTAATTTATTAGATAATAGGAGTATAAGGATTAGTTTGTTAAAATGTTTCTTAGGGCAGGCTTACAGAGGAGGAAGGGATAGATACATTGTGGTTGAGATATAAATATAAGTAATGATATATACCACCTAAATTCATATTACCTAGTTACCACTCATGACGTGAGACGAATTGGTTGGAAGTAAATCGTTTATCAAATCAAGAAAATAAATAGATTAACAATTTCTAACCAACCAATTCACGCCACGTCATGGATGGTATACTTGGATGGTATGATTTTGGATGGTATATATCATTATTCTATAAATATAGGTGGAGAGATACCGTTTGTATTTTAAAAATTAAGAGTAGGAGGAAAAAATTGTCTATCTTAAACTTTTGGGTGGATAACATAGAGTTATTAAATATTAGATTTTCTTTCTAAAGTAACTAGTTGGAATTTAATTCTTTAAAGAGACATTTTGTATGATCAAATACTAAAATACCTTATATAATATAAAAAATATTAAAAGACAAAAAAAAGATTATTGAGTGTTATCAGAGTTCATCTTTGACCAACCAACGACCACTGACCATCGACTACCGACTGCCGACTGTCACCGCCACCAGAGGTATACTCAATGATTTTGAAAACTATAGAGTACCGGAGAAAAATAAAGTATCCGAATTAAATTACATATTAATATTAAAAAAAAGGTAGTACTCCATGAAAAAATAGAGTACTTAGAAAATAACACTAAGTACTCAAAAAAAAAAATATAGAGTACTCAACGAAATCTCGGAGTACTCGATATAATAACACAATAATCTAAGAAAAAATTTAAATTTTATTAACTTACCAATTTTATTAGCTTACAATATTAAAAAAAGAAAAAACAGTGATTTTGTTGAGAACTATTACATCTGAACAAAAAGAAAAAAAAAAGAAAAAAGAAAAAAATTACATTGCTGAGTACAGTTGTATTCGAACAAAAAGAAAAAAAACTCAAAAATAATTCTGAAACATGCGCGAGCCTTCTTCTCTACCTTCGGATCTTCTTTGCAGGGATGAAGTCAAGCATCATTCATGTTAGTTTCAGTCAGATCTGGTCTATGACCTCGCTAGAAAGCCTCGTCTGTAGAAGGAAACAACTGCTGCTCGAAGATCTTGCAATGGAACCTTGAAGCTCCGACAAGTGAAGCTCCAGATCGAGGAGTGGTGCTTGTTAGATGAACAATAGCCGCGTGAAATGGATGCTTCGTTCCTTGTTGGCTAGAACCACCACCAAGCTCCTTCGTTCGAGGCTATGTTGTAGATCTCCCCGCCTAGGCGCGCCTAGGCGCCACCTAGGCGTCAACTCCCCCCTCAGCCGCTTACGCCTAGTTAAAATTCTAAGCGTTTTTTTCTAGCATCTTAGTCGTCGTGGAATAGGCGCCTAGCCCGTCTAGGCATCGATTAATGGCAAAAAATGGCCGCCTAAGCGTCAATTAATGGAAAAACATGCCCGCATAGACCTTTATCTTATTTTTCTTATTCTCTAGAATTCTTTAGTTGATATTATAACTCAATTTTTAGTATTTTTATATTTACTATAGTGTTGTTAGATGAATTAAGTGACTTAAATAGTTAAAATTGCTATAATTACTACATATATATTACTAAATATACAAAATTACACATCGGGATTCAAAACCGTATAATTCCACCTAGGCCCCGTGTAATTCCGCCTAGGCGCTAGACCCCGGTCGACCGCCTAGCGCCCAAAATTGAGATCTACAACATAGGTTTGAGGTCCAAAAGAGTGGCGGCGTTTTTCTTGTGCTCGTTTGAGATCCGGAAAACAGGTTTCAGAGTGGCGGTGGTTTCTCGTGGTCTGAGATCCGGCAAGCAGGTTTCAGATCCGGTGTTTGTTGTCGAGCTCCAGTTGAAAAGTGGCGGAAAAACACCTCGAACCATTACGAATGACGGCTGCTTGCTTCACGCCATGCTTCACCATTGCAGCACACCTCGAACCATCACATTTTTCATGGCTGCACAACCATCGGCTTTGATGGTGAGAGAATGAGAGAGGAAAGATAAAATGGTGAGAGAATGAGAAAGAAAATGGTTTACAGGAACAGGAGGGTAAAGAGAGAGGAGAGAGAAGAGAGAAGAGAGCAAGAGAGCAAGAGAGTAATGAATTTTAGGGTTTTAAAAGAATCTGGCCAAAATTAGTATATACAGGAAATAAAAAACAAAATTGTAAAAATGTAAATCGAATCTTGGCCTTTAGTGTTAAATATTTTTGAGGTCTTTAGTAAGAAGAGAAAGTAAGTGGGGTTGCGAGAGAGCATAAAAGGTGTTTTTAAAACCCCGTAGGTAATAATCTCTAAACTTTCTTATGTATTGATTAATGTAGGTAAAGTGAGAAATTTGAAAAAAAAATAAAGATTAAGTTTAATTTTCTTAAATTTATGAGATGAGTTAGATGTAGATAGAGAGATGTTTTAAATTTTTAAAAAACTTGAAGTCTTATTTTTTATTTTATTTTTAAAATTTATGAGTTAATTGGAAATAGGTAGGAAGATGTGTAAAATATTTAAAGAATTTCAAAGGTTAGTCTTGATTTTTTTAAAACTTATGGGTTACAAGAATGATTTTAAATGATTTAAATTAATTTAAAATAATTTAATAATAAGTTAACATATTTTTTTGGATGGAATTCGTCAATAAAAATATTTAAGCATGAATACTAATATGTAGGACAAGATATCTTGATTTAGTTTTTTGAAAGTAAATTAGCAATCGTGTTATAATACAAATAAATCTAGATAGTTACTCTATGATTTATATAATTTAAGATATTAGTATCCACACATAAATAAAATAAAATATGCTCTTAACTATTTTTAAAATTAAACAAAATAGTACATCTTTTAAATAAAATAACATATGCTCTTAACTAAAGGTTCCTAAAGGAGTAGTGTTTTGAATCTCTATAATTAGTTTTAAAGGAATTGTGTTTTGATTCTCCAAAGTTATTATTCATTGCACAAATCAATATACTTGTGTGAAGTGACCTATCATTCTCATACTAAATATCCTCTCCAAACCCATATAGAGTGTGAACAATAATATAAACTGAATATGAGATTGTTGTTGAAAAGGAACGTGAAAATATATATAGATTAGTTTATAACACATAAAGTTTTGGATTATTTCCTTATTAATAAGAATGTTCACATTTTCAAATACAGTTTCAGAACACGTATCGTTCACATCGATTGAATCATGACATGTTTAGGTGGCTTAATCATACTAACTTCTTAAAAAGAAAAGAATGTTTTCATAACAAAAAATACTTTAGAAACTCTCATTATCCTACAAAAGCTTATAACATTAAATATAAAAAATACTTACATCAATAAATTATAAGAATATAAAATTTATAAATTACCCAAGAATTCCATACACATTTAACTATTTAGTTCAAATTTTCTATAAATCTATCGTTGAATACAATTGTTCTTGGATTTTATTTGCGCAAAACTTGTCAGCATGAATATACTATCCACTATTTATCATATGTACCCTTTAATTACATGTCTAATATATGACTTTAAAGTTTAAACTACGACTATATACTGATGCAGGATTTACTAATAGCGATTGTCAAGGTGGTTGCTAGTGGTCGTAAATGTGGTCAATCGAGGTCATTTTCACCTTTATTGATTGTTGTTGGTTGCTAAAACTTGGTTTCTAGTGTCTTGTCGTTAGAGGTTTCCTTTGCCAAGAAGCACTATCATTAGAAGGAAATTTTTTTAGCGACCACCTTTGTGGTTGCTAAAGGTGCCACGTAGACCGATGATTGTTGTCCTTAGAAAAATAGGTCATCAAAACCAAGGACTAAGGTGGTCTCCAAAGCTAAAGAACTCTGGCGAATACCTGATGGTTTCTTGTATTTCAAAATCTTTTGCAGCCATATAGTGTTCCCTAGAGGTTTGTACACATACTAAACTTAAATTACATCAAAAGTATATTAATTCTGAAATGATAAAACAATCAAAAAAGTGAATAATCAACACATATAAGTTATTTTGATATACACCATAACATTAATCAACTTATTCTACTAGTTTGTCACATACATGTCCCTTTTAATGACAATAACTCATCATTACTATCTATATGTATCGTCTGGCGGATATCAATCTCATATGCGTACTCGTACCAAGTATTGCTAGACTTTTCCTCATATTCTACAATGTTGGATCGTGCTTTGACATCTCTTGCTCGATTTCGCTATATTCTACGTTATGCATACTTGATCATTTTATCTATGTGATGTCATTCACAATAGGTATCAACTCAGAGGTATCGACCGTCGCCACGACACTGCAAAGATATGCACTCCGACCGTGACGATGACTGATTTCTTAAATAACTTTTCACGCACCGCGTTGCAATCCCTTAGTATGCACTAAATCATATATGTAGACCACATTCTCTGCTTGATTCTCTAGAATGTATGACTCATCTTTGTACCATATGAACTAGTGTCAATTCTGGTCACACTATGTTTGTTTGTATTCTGCCTTTTTCCATGTTATACAACTTGCACTCGAATACCGTTACCTAACATTCTTTTTCAAATGCACCTTGAATATGTTAACCATTTCACCATACTAAACAATTTCGGAAAACAATGAACCACATAATCCACATTGACACATTTTTCACCTTTCTCATGCGAGACCCACTTTACCCCATTCATGACACACAAAACATATTTTCACATGGTACGGTTGAAACCATTAGACACATACTGGAATTTTGTAGTTACAACTAGATCGCATGCTTCCTTCATGTAAAACACCTATCAATAGAAAAATATAGCGAGTTTCACTATCTTGATTAGTACTTTGGTTTTGAAATATATTTTACCTTCTCCATGAACCAGTTGTAAAATCTACCTCAATGATATTTTCCACATCTGCATGACCATCTGCAACCAGCATCGACTTGTGTTCCCTGAAACACAAGATATTTTCATTAACATATTACTAAGAATAAGAAAGTAACCATGGATATGGATAATAAAAATACTCTATATAAAGTTGAATCTAATAACAAGGTCGTAGAATACACCAAACAAGCATGTAATGGTCAATTTGGGGAATATAAATGAAGCTCTTTCTTCCGACTTGGTGATATGGACTTTAAAAAATTGATTTGTCTCTTGGTTCTGGAAAAGGATTCGCATATTTACAGATATCATTAAACTTAATTTTTTCCTCTTTGAGATAACGTGATATATAAGTCAAATTCTCCTCCATAATATAACCCACAGTTATCAAACTTTTTGTCTTTCTCATATTAACTGAACTAGTCAACCAAGTAGTGCTTTGTCTTACAAGTGTACGACTAGATGAATTATGATATCAAAAATAATATGATGGAAATATTATCTCAAGCTGACACATCAGAATAATGACATACATTTTCCTCTTTTCCAATTCAAGGATACTCATATTTTGTTTACAAACCATACAAAAATATTACACAAATCCATGATGGAATCACTACCTGATTTATGCTCAAGCAACCCAACACCCTAACAACAAAAAATAATTGCATCATAATGTGACAATCGTGGTTTCTGTTATCTTATTGGAATCAATCCCAATATATTTCTCAAACTCGACTCAAAACAATCGAAAAACTTTTGGCTTCACCGGTGACGTGAGGCTAACATAGTCTAGATATGAAGAACCTCCAGATTTACGAGTGACGTGAGGTCATCCGAGTACGGAGGTTTCTTGACGACGACTTCAAGAAGGAAGACCGAAGTATCTTCAAAATCTAGATCATCGTGATGAAGAGCAACAAATATTGAATGTCGAACAAATGTTCATATACGAAATATTTATGGAGAAATCGAACGAGAAAGACGCTAAATTTTTTAGATTTAGGGAGAAAATTCATTCTAATATATCTCTTTCTCTCCAACTTTCTCTTTTTCTTTGAAATTCATTCATGGCAATATTGTAGCAAATTTCTTCACATAGGTAAAACAATTAGTTGTTTATAGAATTGTATAATGAGTACACTTGACTTACTTAACGTAGAAACAAAACAACATTCAAAGATGCATATAAAATACAAATTAATTAAATGAAAATATACCACATACAAATAAATATTCAAAATTATATTGGGAAAATTTAATTAATTAATTCATTTAAAAATTGCTAAATTGACTTGGTTAACTATTTCAGCTTTCCACTTACCGCTTATGAGGGATGATTTTACTCGACCTTATTTTATGCAAACATATACAAGTTGGATCTGTGGTTTTCTGTTGGGCCATTTATTTATTATTGCTTTATGTAATATGAATTCTGAGTTGGCCCACTTGAGTTGATTTTTAGAAGTCTTTTCCATTCACTAGATTAAAAACAAAGCTAATCAAGTTGGTAAGCTTTTATTACTTTGTAGAATTGTTTCTAACTGTTGAAAATAAATTTGAGAGTAATGCAAAATCGTCAAATAAGGTACACCTTAATTTTTCATGCTTTTAGTATCATCATAAACAAATGTTAAGGACTAACAAAGTAAAAATAATGGTTCACTGTGTCAGATCCATGTGTTATGCAAAATAGTTAAATATAACAACACATATATTTTTATAGTTAGCAAATATACCCCTAGTTTCCAAATTCAAAAGGAAGTGCTATAAACCTAAATGAGAGAAGATAAAAAAGAACATATGGTCTATTTTATATGTAACTTGGATGTGAACAAAATAATGAGTTGAGATATAGACTAAAAAAAGAACACTTAACCTATAAAAATCGTTGTATAAATAGGGCAATGTGCATGAAACAGAGATATAGAAATATTGTGTTGATACTTAGCAACTAGTAACATGTATTCATCTTAAATTGCCCCATAGTTCCTAGTATAACACTATTTTCATATAGGGGCGGAACCAATAATTTTTGTTAGGGGGAGGGGTCAAAGGGGTTGGGGGTAACACCCGGTTTTTTTGACTTATTTGAACCATGGGTCCAAATATTATGCAAAAAATGCAAAATGGTCCTTATATTATGCAAAATTGCACTATGTGTCCCTATATTATGTAAAGATTGCACGTAATTTCTATTTTTTAAAATTAATTACCCTAAAAATTCCTGTATTATACAAAGTAACACATACACACACACACACAAACATATATATATATATATATGAGATTTTACCCAGTCTTGAAGACCTCTACTCAATACCTAAGCACCCCCCACCCAATCCACTCTTCTTACTCAAGGCCAGGTATAAGATTTTACACTATAAACCTATTTTCCACTTACCCATTATACTCTCAAATGTTTTTTACACTATATATATATATACACTAAATAATCACACATACCCATAAACCCTAATTTATGTTCTCTCCCACCCTAAATCATATTCATATGAGCTTCACGACTACAACCATGGAGATTTCTAGCATATCTTATTAGCCCACCTAAAAACCTTATATCTCATAGCCATGGAGATTTCTAATAGAGGGGTGGTGCTTCATGTTGCATGTACAGTGTTCCATGACGGAAATAGGAGGCAATACAAAGCTTCTATGGTTGAAGATTTGAAGTTAGACATCTACTCCTCCCTTCTCTTACTTCTTCAAGATCAGCTCCAATTTGTTTGAAGCCCACATCCGATTCCATGGCAACATTTAAACGACCCATTAAGGAGTGTCTTGGGCATTGTTGGTTTTCAACCATGGAAGATCCAGTAAGAAGCTTCATTTTTGTGTAAATACTCAGTGATTTTTGTGTAATACTTAGTGATTTTGCATTTAGTACTTAGTAATTTTGTGTAATACTCATTAATTAATTGTAAATTATATGATTTTTTATTACTTAGTGAATTTTTGTTTATACTCATTGATTTTGTGTTAATATTCCATGATTTGTTTTTATACTTAGTGATTTTGTGTTAATACTTAGATTTTTTAAATGATACTCAATTATTTTGCTGAGTGCTCAGTGACTTTGTTGGGCACACTAATTGACTTTGTTAGGAATACTCATTGAATGTGTTGGGCATACTCATTGACTTCGTTGGGCATACTGATTTTGCTGAGTACTCAAAGATTTTGCTAAGTACTTTGACGTTTTTGATTAGTACTTAGTGATTTTTCTGAGTATATTCATTGAATCTAATGAATACTCAGTATATTACTGAATATGGTTTATTACTCCTAACACATTTTTTATTGAGTAATGACATAATTAATGAGTATTCACACAAAATCACTGTGTATTAGCGTAAAATTATTGAGTATTAACACAAAATCACCGAGTCTTTTGAAATAATAGAAATTACAATTAATTAATGAGTATTAATGCCAAAATCAATGAGTAGTAACGCAAAATCACTGAGTATTAACATAAAATCATTGAGTGCTCTCTAGCAAAATCATGAATTTTTTTCTTCGTTATGCCAGGAACTCACTCTCGAACGGAGCATAACCATCGATGATGGCTATTAAACCAAAAAACTATGATCGGTCATAAATCTACTTGCAAAATTATGAAACCTCAATCGAAACTTCGAATATGAAACTTCAAACACGAAGCTCCAATCTGCCGCGTGAGAATGGCCGTTTTGTGCCACTATTTTTCCACCATGAGTGTTGTCAGTGAAAGTAGTTCGTCTTCCATGAAAAAGAAAGAACGATGCAGGCGTGAAAGTGGAAGTGAAGGTTGGAAATGAATTGTTGTCCCTTTATATACTTCTAGGGTATTGTTGTACCATAAGATGTCAAAGACTTCTTTAAAATAAACCATACCTTCCCTATTGGCCACAAAGATGGTCTCCAAGACCCAATAGGCCATTCACCTTATATTTTATTGAAATTATTCGTATAAATAGAATAATTATAAGGCTAATGAAATAAATTTTAAAAGTTAGAGGATTCAAAGAAAAATTCTACAAAATAAAGGGATGTCCCTGATTTATAATTAATTTTTTTAAGGTATGTATTTTTTCTTTGAAAATTAAGGTGGGCATAACTCCCCTTACCTGACTGTGCTTGCATATTATTTCTACTGCTATGTTCAGTGACATTTTGCATAGGATTTTTACTTTTTTTTTTTGTTCCAAACATAATACCATAGACTAAATAAATGTCATTACAAATCAACCAATTCCCGAAGGAACCGATTCTTCATTAATTAAGAGAGTTAAACTACATGGGATTGTATGTAAAAGACACGCGCCAATCATGTTGCCATGAAATTTATGCTTAACTACCCAACCAACTACCTTATTCTTATATCAACTATCCCAAGTAAAAATAGGTAAACATTGTTCATCTACTAAGTAAGTACTATTTATAGTGTTACAAATTGCAGGATTAAGAATTTGCAGATTCTACTCTAGTGGTTGCATAATTTGAAGGCAGTCACACTTTATGATAACTTTTTGGTTTGCAAAACTTCGAGCTATTAGACAGTCTATAAAAAACTCCTAGAGCTTCTGCTTCCACTGGAGTTTTAGCTGCCACTTCCCACGCATTGCACACCAGCACTTTTCCTAAATGGTTTCCGGAAACACAAGAAATAGTTGCCATTTTATTAAACATAACAACATCACAATTTATTTTAATCATGTTTATAGGGTGTAGTTTCCACTTTTTTTAATTTTTTTTTTGTTTCCAACTCACTTTTGTTATTCGCAACTCCTACCTTATTTAGAGGATTTTTACTTTAATTTCTCTTTAATTTTGAAAAAAAAACTTGATAGATGATTAAATAGCGAAACAAGAAATTAAAGAAAAATTATTTTGTTTTGGAATATTTGATCAATTGGAAAGTATTCCATAACTACAATGCAATAGGCAATGAATTAGTCCACCTTCTTTGTAATATTTTATGATCAAACAAAATTTCTTTTTGACTAAACAAAATATAAGAAGGTACGCATCCAAAAACCACAAAATGCTTTCAAATCCGAAACATTTTTTTTGCTTTGTTCTTTTTGGGTTTATAGCATTTGTTGGACTACTCTTTTATCTTTTCCTATGCACTTTTCTATGGCCCATTTTTTTTGTCATATTTCTTTTGTTTTTGGGCTCTTAAGTCTTAACCATATTGATTCCTCAATTTCACCTGGCCCTACATTTCAAAACAAATATCCTCCCAAATACATTGATTCTCTCTCATCCCACTAACACAAAAAGAACCTTAAATTCCACTAAATTTCAATCCCATTTCAATTTTAATTTCATTTCAATCTCCACTTTCTGACAACACTCATATTCTCTCTCTAACTCTTAGCTTTCTCATTAATTAATGAATCTACAATCAATAAATAAGTAATTATTTAGATTTGTTTATTCATTTTCTTTTTACTGTCTCTTCATTCTTCTTCAACCATTAATAATCCATCATGTTTTCTTTCATCCTCGTCAACGGATCTGCAACTTGAACTAGATCGGTAAGTTTATCTAGCTATATATACATACATGTATGTACTTATATGTCTTTGTCTTTATATATGTACTTTTTTTTTTTGCTTCTAATTACCATCGGACATCGGAGCTCCTCTTCTAAAGCATAAGAACGTCTGGATATTCTAATTACAAGTAACCGGAGCTACTCTTCTCCGGCATTCCTTACCGGAAAAAGTCTGAGACAAGATATCTTGATAAGCTTTAAAAAAAGTCAACGGAAGTTGACTTTGAATTTCCACCTGATAAGCGATAAAGCTTTACATTTTATGATATTGTATATTATGTAATATTTAATAGATTGTGAAAATTTTGCATAATCAAGGGACTTATAGTGCAATTAACTAAAAAAAAAATATGGGACTCAAAATGCAATTTTACATAATTTAGATATTATTTGTATATTATATAGACTAAGAGTGCAATTCATTAGAAAAATTAATATATGGACATACAATGTAACTTTTTGCATAGTATAGGGACCGAAAGTGAGATTTTGCATAATATAGGGACCTGCAATGCAATTTTTGCACAATATAGAACTAGTGCAATTAACTCAAAAATTAATATAAAGTCCTATAGTGCAATTTTGGCATAATATAGGATTTATAGTGCAATTAACTGAAAACAGAATATAGGGACCTATAGTGCAATTTTGGCATAATATAGGATTTATCGTGCAATAAAATCAAAACAGAGAATAGGGACCTATAGTGCAATTTTTGCATAATATAAAGACATGTAGTGCAAATTTTGTGTAATATAGGACTTATAGTGCAATTAATTCAAAAAATTAAATATGGACCTATAGTGCAATTTTTTTGCATAATATAGGGACATATGGTGCAATTTTTGGATAAGAGCCACTAAGAAATATTACTGGATTCACACCCTAGGTAGCTAAAAATCACATATAGGTCCCTCCTATATTATGCAAAAATTGTACTATAGGTCCCTATATTATTTAGTGTTTTAATTTATATAAAATTATTGACTGTTAACACTGTAGAGGAATGATTCTGTAACTATGGAGGATAATATTCCATTGATGGAAAATGACTTAAAAGACTGTTTTAGTATCTCATTCTTTGCAAACTTGTTATAAAAAAGATTTATCTTTTCTTTAAGAATCTTTAGATTAATTGGCCTTATCTAATCGAATCCAAATTCTTTTCATGAATAGAAACTTATGATATGAAATACGAATCAATGATTAAAATAATTTCCTTTGATATATTTCCATATCTTGTTTCGTGTTTACGTTTTTACCCCCATGCACGCTTAAATATTAGATGAGTGTTTTTTTATTTCGTAGTTGACTTGTGAAAAGGTGAGTCTTAAGCATACAGTTTTTGTTGTTTTCTTGTCGCGCAAAGGATGTAATGTATGATCTTGCTTTGTTCGTTAATTTCACATTTGGTCCTTGTGTTGTACAAAAAAGCTAAATAGACCCACCCCTGTGTTTCAAAATTAGCAAATACATGCTTCTCTATATGCTATTTCTAGGTATAATACAAACTTATATATGCTACTTTTCGAAATACAGGGGTATGTTTAAAAATACTCAGCTTCTTATTTTCTTAATTTATCGTCTTTTATTTTTTGTGTTTTAATTGTTTCTTTACGTAAATATTATTACCATTAGTCCTTTTGTTAAACAAAATACCCAAATATACCCCCTGTATTTTTTGTGTTATACCAAGAGATAGCAGATATAACTCTGCAAAGGGTTAGATCTGCAGCGTCAGTGTATAATATTGGTATATTTTCTACTTTTGAAACATGGGTGGGTATATTTAGCTATTTTGCACAACATAAGGACCAATGTTGCAATTATTGTGTTACTCATTACGTGATTGCTTTTACATGCAGTGATCAAGAACTATCAACTCCCAAACATGAATAAACTAAGCGTCGAAACTGAAGATTCATTCACAAGTTTACTCGATCTAGCCTCAAACAATGATATCCAGGGTTTCAAACGATTAATCGAACGTGATAATACTTCTAATATAGAAGAAATTGGAATTTGGTTAATCCTCAAAAGATTCCCTAAACAAGTCATTCGCGAGGAGCGAACACCATTAATGATCGCCGCTTTATACGGTAGTCTTGACATAGTCAAGTTCATTCTCTCTCAACAAAAAGTCAACGTAAATCAATCATGCGGTCAAGATAAATGGACCGCTCTTCATTGCGCGACAGCTGGCGGGTCTGTAAACGGGGTCCACATCGTGAAACTACTTTTATCGGCCGGCGCCGACCCGAATCTCGAGGATGCTCATGGTCTCCGTCCCGTCGACGTCATGGTAGTTCCCCCGAATCTTTCCGAGAATCGAGTTTTACTTGAGGAGTTACTTATTAATTCTCCGGAAGGGTATTTTGGTCTAAGTGTGATAACTAATACTTCTTCACTTTCCTCGTTATCCTCGTCATCATCGCCGGAGTCTTCTCCGGCTTCGGAGAAGCCGGAGAAGAAGGAATACCCGATCGATCCGTCGCTTCCCGATATAAAAAACGTAATGTACTCAACGGATGAATTTCGTATGTTTTCGTTTAAAGTCCGTCCTTGTTCGCGCGCGTATTCCCACGATTGGACGGAGTGTCCGTTTGTTCATCCGGGGGAAAACGCGCGTAGGAGAGATCCGAGAAAGTATCATTATAGTTGCGTACCGTGTCCGGAGTTTCGTAAAGGTACGTGTAGACGAGGAGATATGTGCGAATACGCGCATGGAGTATTCGAATGTTGGCTACATCCCGCACAATACCGGACACGCTTATGTAAAGACGGGACATCATGCGCGAGGCGCGTGTGTTTTTTTGCGCACGTACCGGAAGAGTTACGTCCGTTGTATGTTTCGACGGGGTCCGCGGTTCCGTCGCCGAGATCTATGGCTTCTACCGCTAGTGTCATGGATATGATGAGTTTATTTCCTAGTTCACCCTCGTCTATGTATAATCAACTATCTCCAACTAATAACGGATCGTGGGCTCCACAGAATGTTCCGTCGCTAAATCTTCCGGGGAGTAATTTACAGTCGAGTCGATTAAGATCTTCGCTTAGTGCTCGGGATATTTTACCTGGTCAACAATTAGTTTATAATGACATGGCGTATTTTTCGAATCGTCCGGGTTCCGCTAGGGTTAAGACGCTAACACCTTCGAATCTCGACGAGCTATTTTCTTCTGAGATGGGTTCGAATTTATCTCCACGGTATAACGATCAAGTGGGGTCCGGTGGGTTTTCTCCGTCGTATAAATCTGCTGTTTTCAATTCTATTCAGTTGCAACAAGGTCAAAACGGACTTTCACCAATTAATACTAATTTTTCACCTTTTGGTGGGCCCTCTTCTCCCGGGAGAATGTCACCAAGAAGCGTGGACCCCATCTCGCCGATGAGTGGTCGGCTCTCCGCGTTTGCACAACGGGAGAAACAGCTACGGAGTATTAGCGCGCGGGAACTTGGCTCCCAAAATTATTCGGTTGTGGGGTCGCCCATAAATTCATGGTCAAATTGGGGATCTCCGAGCGGTAAAGCTGATTGGTCGGTGAACGGAGCGTTCGCCGGAGGGTTGTCTGAGCCGGAGGCGGAACCAGAACCGGAGCCGGATGTGTCGTGGGTGCAATCGCTGGTCAAGGAATCGTCACCGGAGATGAAAGAAAAATCCGGTGAGGGTTCGAAATCTAATTCTCAAGGCGATGATAATAATAATAATAATAATAATGTTGATCATTCTGTTTTAAGTGCTTGGATTGAACAGATGCAACTCGATAATAATCAACTGGTTGCGTAACTTAAAATCAATTTTTTTCGATATATAACAAAACTTCTAGAGATCTATAACTATATTCTTTTGACGATACTTTTGGTGAAGTTGAGAGGGTAAAAATTGGTTTGTTTCATTGTAATTTATTATTTTGTTTACATAAGGAAATTTTTCTAACTGTTATCTTGGTCGTTTTTAAGGAAACGCGCCAGGTTCTTTCATGTTATTCTTCTTGTAATGGATAAATCCTAAGGTTCATTTTTTTACCTTATGTTATAATGCTTTTTAAAGACCGTTTCAATAGAACGATGTAGTAATTACATGTCTCATTTTTTGGATGTACGTTTATACATGTCTCAAGTTTGTCAGGGATGAACTTATTATATACCCTTTTACTTGAAATTCATCAGTCAATGACTTAGGGGTGAAAGCATATAAGAGAATTTTTTTTCCACGAAAAAGTAACTAAGGTCTTAAAAGAATTTAGTTGATTCTTAATAATGGATAGTTAACTTTCAATGAGAAGATAAATGGAGATTGAAATAAAAGTAATAAGCTAAACAAAATATCATATGTTAGTGCTATCAAATTAACGACATGATTATCGTCTCTTAAAACAAAAGAGTCGTAATTGGCAAGTGTTTAATAATAAATATGTGTTATCAAGAAGACATTTGCAAAACCAAACACAACCTCAAACAAACATATCAGGCATTCCATTAATCAATCAGTTTCCTTTTCTCATTGTTGACATCACAAGTAGCTAAACTTTAAAAAAGTTTTAGGTAACTATGAATTATTACAACTAATTTTTAAAACATCTAGATGGAGGGGTTGCCACAAAAGTAGTCTTTCAGTAAAATATATTGGTATATAGAATTTGTATGTTTTTGCTTGTTCCGTTTATCTAAAAACATTTAAGAAGTTATTAGTAGGACTGTAGGAGAAACAATTATAATATCAGTCCCCATATTACCAAAATCAGAGTAAGGAGTGTTATAGTCAGAATATAAATTAAATATCACTAGAGGTGAGAAAAACTCGCCCTACTTTGAGAGTGCATGATAATAAATAAATGCTACCACCTCTTTATCTAATCTGCAACTCAATTATTCAATTGATAAACTCTATTTTGTTTAAACACAAAATCCCTAAGTAAGCTAATTGGCTCTTCAGAGAGTTAGTTGCTTGTTTACTCATTTGATCGTGACCAAATCTATACTATACTTAGACAAAAAATCTTTTAAGTAAGCTAATCGGATGTTCAACCAGTCATCTACTCGGTTATACTAGGTTACTCGACTGACCAACTTCATACTTAGACGAAAAATTCCTACGTAAGCTAATCGTATCCTTATCGAGCGATTCACCTAGTTACTCACTTGATCAACTACATACTTAAAAAAAAACTTAAACAAACTACTCGGATCTTCATCCAGGATTATTCAATCGCAACTCCATACTTAGACGAAAAATCCACAAGTTAGTTATTCAACTCTTCATCAGGTAGTCAACTACTTAATTCCTTAACCGACCGACTCATACTTAGAGAAAAGAAACCCATAAGTTGGCTTCTTGTCTCCTCAAGCTTTCAGTTACTCGGTTACTCAACTGAGCAACTAATACTCAGATGTCCGATGAGTTTTATTCGTAATGGGAGTTTTGCCGTGGGGTTTTATCTTCGAGCACTCATAAAGAATTTCAGTCAATAGATCGTATCAAAATCTGCCATAAGTTTGAGCCGAGTCCATTGAGGGTTGTATATTAGTCATGCTAAGTCTTCGAACATAATTATAAGCTCTCTAGACCATTTATGTTCGGAAGCATTCTTAGTCTCTCACATGGGAAGAACAAGAACATGACTTATTTTTTTTCATTTTCTTCCCCACAAGATTAAACAAATTTTGTTTTTCATTTTCCCTCCCGGGACTAGGATTGAACATAACCTTTTAATTCATTTTCTTTTCCGGAGATATATTAGACGTTATGGATTCTTTGATCCAACGTATAAACTCTTATGTCATAGTTCTTTTATGATCTGGAACATTAAATTATAACACTTAGAAAGAACACGACTTGTCTATATAATATTAGAGAAGGGTCAACGGTCCGAAATATTTTCTATTTTCCTCTACATTTTTTAGCCTTTGGATCAAAATTTTAATCTTTCTAGCTATTAGATCTAATTCAATTAATGGTCAAGATTGCATAAATTAGATCAACACTCTAAAATATTTTGATTTCCGTCTATATTTTTCAACCTTTAGATTATATGTAGGCCATTTTATCAATATATATCTTAAATTAAATTATCACTACTTTTGCAGTAAATATTCCGCTATAATTTCAAAATTAACAAGGGTATGTTTGTTTATTTTGAAAATTAACAAGGTTCTTAATTACATAATTACATGTCTTCAACATTTATAAAGACTAGAAAATCTCCTCTAGCGGGTTCTATTTGGCTTGAACCTGTTTGTAAATCTTGATACAGTAGGAGGGGTGGGTATATCTTCTAGCTCCACTACCTTTATCATCTACCTCTTCTTCTCTGTTCAAAAATCAAATTAAACCATCAAATGAACATGAAAAGAGTAACAAAAATATTAGAGTATCAATTAGTTTAAAGGACTAACCAGTATGGACTTCTTTATATCTTTGGTTCATCCTCTTCGTAGCATCCTCAAGGTTTACTTCTTCTGGAGACTTTAGTGTCTGTTAGAACAATAACAAAAGATATCCGAAATCAAAATATATATATTTATAGCTTCTACTATGATTTTATGTGATTCTCACCTCTTGTGTAGAAGACCAATGTTTTTTGATTAATGCCTGTTCCTTCGCCTTTGGTTGCATCACTGGTTTGGTGTCAGATGTTCCGATAGAGGGCCTGTTTGGTTTAATGAAATCCTCTTCTCTCATCGGCTTCTTATCCTTTTTTGCCGGATTTAATGACTCAGCGCTTGCGAATACGCTCAGGTGATGGCTTTCCCGGACGATTCTGATAGATCTTGTGAATGTACGATTTGTTTGAAGTATCTGAAATAAAACTTGAATGTCAGTAAAAGAAACTAATACATAGAGAAAGCTAATTATATATATATATATATATATATATATATATATATATGGCTATTTATGTATAACACAATAAAATCCGTAGAATCTATTAATTAACCACTTAATTACAGTGAGTTTATAATTTATATTTATTCAATTGAAGTATAGTACAATTAATTTATTTTACTATATGGACTTGTTAAATACAATATGTCATAATATTAATAGAGGCAATTACCAATACCACCCTAGAGGGAGGTGATATTGCCCATAAAAGTCATGTCTAATATTAAAAACATAATTAGACAATAATACCCTTGACTAAATATTCCCACCAAACTAAATTTTCCCACCAAAAAATTTCCGACCAACTTTTCCGGCCAAATTATTTTCCCGCCAAAATTTTCCGGCCACATTTTTTCCCACCAAATTTTTCCGGCCAATTTTTTTCCCACCAAATTTTCCCGGCCAATTTTTTTTCCCACCAAATTTTTCCGGCCAATTTTTTTTTCCCACCAAAATTTTCTGACCAATTTTTTTTCACACCAAAGTTTTTCGGACAATTTTTTTTCCCACCAAATTTTATGTTGTTATTTGGTGGGAAAAATCTCACCAAATTATATGTAGGGATTTATGTTGTTTAATAGATAAATTTTAAAATTAGATAACGAGTTAAATCCCACCAATAATTAGTGATTTGGTTGGTCTGAGTTTAAGGTCGGATATTTTAAGTAAATTACCTTGTATATATTCTGTTTGTCAATATAATTATTGGTGGTTGTCAACAAGATTGATTATACAATTGTTACTTTTTATAGAATATCATTTAATATTTTTTTTCTTGTTTTTCTAATCTAGACATACTAGAAAAGATAAAACATCAGCTAAAACAAATGGAAAAGGAGAATGAAGAGAATACAACACTTGTAAATTGAATAATCCAAGGTTGAAAGCACAAGCTTCACTATAATCCAGTAGAGTAAAAACAAATAGTCAACGTTTACAGTCTCTAAAATTCAAAATTCCATCTTAAAAAGTCTTTAGACCGGTAATGGCAAGCTGACCAAGAGTTGTCCATTCATTGCACTGCAAATAAAAGATATATATATAGTTAAACACTTAGAATTTACTTGATAAGATAATTTTAGGAGGAACCCTGTAAGTTTGTTGTTAATGATCAAACCTTTTTACGTAATAGTAACAGAAATCAGCCAATATGAAGGTTTGCACAACTTCTGCTAGCAAAACCATGGGTAGCCAAAAGTATACTACTACTTGTCAAAAATTAAGCATTTACAAGTGTCATTTCAAAACATTGCACCATACGTTCCTATACTATGAAAAATTAGAAGTAGTTGATTGATAATTTACCTTGAACTTGCAAGGCTGGATTAGCTGAAACACGATAATATAACGCTTACATAGAATATGACAATTAGAAAATGTAAGTAGCTATAATCCTAGAATGACAATGTAAATAGCTTTGACTATGTTAAATAAACATACTAACATCAATTAACACGCCCATTTAACCTATATAGCATTGCTGAGACAAAAATGAAATGACAATCTGTATATTTCAATAAAAATTTCTTACTGCATAAAAATCACATCCTACAACAATCTTTAACACCGCTAATTGATCCATTATCTTCACTGCTCCATCAATTTAGCCAATTCTCCATCTCTGCACTTGCACTGACATATACATACATTACATATACCTATATATATAGAGATATATAGATTTATATGATTTGCTTCAGCAAAGCGCGGACCCTAGGGCGTATGTGTATGACATCGATGGAATCGAACGGAGGAAAGTAAAATCTCTTAAAGGGCTTGGGTCAATTGAAAATCTATCATGGATCTAAATCTATCATGGAGGAGAAATCGGCAACAACTAGGCGTGGTGGCGATTTTATTGCCCTTACCGGAGAAGAAAATCAAAGGAGGTAGATGACGGCTTCGATGGGGTGTTAACGGCGGTGTGAAGCGGAAGTTTATGAGAAGCGAAGATGAGAAACTGATTTTTATTTTTTTTGCTTTGTACGGATGAAATAAAAAGGATTTAAAACAGGGGTATATTTGGAAAGTGTTTCTTTTTTCAGGACTTTTATAGACAATATAAAAGCGAAGATGCTGGAGAGCTATTAATGTTAGTTTGAGGATGTTTATGGTAATTATTCCATATTAATATTAATATTAATATTAATGATAATATATCAATTTCTTTCATAATTGAACATCTATTTGAAAATTATAACTTAGCATGTTAAATTTTATACATAAACAAATTATTTAAAATAATTTATGACATAATATAAGATAGTAGGAGATTACATTCATATATTGGTACGATATAATACTTAAGAAACTGTTAAAATAATATTTATGAAATGATGTTGGTTTTTAACCAATAGTTTAAACTTTAAAGAATATAAACGGTGTAGTATAAAAAGATATATGCCGAAATCAACTTGTATTTAAGGTATATAATTGTATACTATTTAATGCTTAGACATGACAAGGTGTTTTATGGAACATGAGAATTATATTTACTCTATTCCTTAGCATGCATGTATGCATTTGATAAATCAACATATTTAATTTTTATTGACATGTTGTATGTAAGAACTCAAGGTGACTAATGGTCCGGTCCAACCGGTCCTACTGACCGGACCGGTCAACGCGAGAACCGAACCGGGACCGAAAGTCAACGCAGACACGGACCGAACCGGACCGATCTACAAGTTACCGGACCGGTTCTTCACTTTTTTAAAAATAAAGGAGACCGGACCGGAACCGGTCCGTTAATATATATATTTTAAAATTTCATTGTTTTAGGCTTTTAGCCCAATTATTTGTAGCCCAACCCATTAGCCCCTTATCAGCTCATTATTAACCCACCCCTTACCAACCCATTAATAAAACCCAACCCAAATAAACCCATATTGCTTGAAACCGTGCCTTTCTATCAAAAAAAATAAAATAAGTTGGAACCGCTAAGAACCGGACCGGACCGGAACTGGACCGGTTTAGACGGTTCTCTTAACGGTTCGGTTCTCACCTCCTCCACTCCTTGAACCGGACCGAACCGGAACCGGAACCGGTAAGGTGGAGCCGGTAAGTCGGACCAGACCGATAAGGCGCAGGTCCGCTAGGAACCAGTCCGAACCGGTCCGGAACTGATTGTTAGCCACCTTAAGTAAGAACAAATTTAAGAAAATATAAATCAATATTCAAATAAATATAATATATTATAAGTTAGAACTTACGTTATTGAAATATTATGATCAACGATCTTATCAATTAAAAGTAATGTTTTTCGTCATATATAACCTGTCACATGATAAGAATATATTTGATTAATTTTGTATTATTGCACATGAATTTGCAATGTTCCATCTTTGTAAATAAATTAATAAAAAATTATATATAAATTAGTAAATATACATATAAAATATATTAAAAAACAATATAAATACATATAAATTATATTAAAAAATTATATAAATTATATATATATATATATATATATATATATATATATATATATATATTACATACAAATTTACAAATTTTATCTAAAATTTAGATCTAGATCTTATCTTAAATATGTAAAAATAAATAAAATATTGATTATAAATAGATTTATAAATAATAGTATAAATAGATCTATGAATAATTGTATATAACAAAAATAAAAAATTATAGTTCTACAAGTTATTTGTTTACAAAGTTTTAAAATTGAAATTATAGGTTGAACAACGAAATTTCATCTACTATATCTTAAATTATAATTTATAAACAAATAATAATATTACATAGTATAATTTATAAGAGTTGAATATACTATCACTTACAAAAAAAAACAACTTCTTCTTCTTTTTCTTCATCGTCAACATAACTTTTTACTATAAGTATTTCTCGGACGGTAAATTTTTACTCAGAATTTTTAAAAGAAAACAAAGATGAAAATGAGAGGTATTCAAAGAGAGGCGGAGAAGAAAGATTGAGAAAAAGATATGTGTTAGGGTTTAGAAAAAAAATACTTAAATAATAGGGTATACGTATGGTTAAATTATATAAGAAATATAAGAGTCAACTAAATGTTTGGGCTGCCCAAAAATGATATGGCCTATAAGATCACGTGTGCTTTGCTGGACACAAAATAAAAATTAATGGGTTGATTGTATCAGTTGGGCCGGACAGTTTGGATTCTTGACTAGACTGTTAACCCCTACTTTATATAACGCAATAATAATTTAATAAAAAATATTATTTGAATCACGCAATAAAAGAAACGAATACTAAAAAATAGATCAAATATGATTACTAAATAATATTACTCATTTTTTCTCAAAATTAATTAAAATATACTAATTGTATAACAAACTGTAATACGTTTTTAGCTTTTTATTTCATCAGATTGAGTGTTATTTCCCAAATCTGGGATCTAACATTCATCTGACTTTCTCTCTCTCTACCCTTAGATAAACCCTAACCCACCTATTTCTTAGCCTCTCATCTCATTTCCGACCCTTTTTCCTTTGTTTTTTCTCTTTCTGAGTTGAATCTCCGATCGGTAGAATGACGAAAATGATTAACTCAAATCGTCTTAGTGGTACAAACACAAAATCGAGAACAAAAACGAAATATACTGATATTACTAAGATGATGTTCTCACCCCAAAGTGATAGCAGTGTTGTCACTTCTCCGATGAGTCCTTGCACTAAGGATTCAAATAGCGAGGAGGAAGACTCACGAAAATCGGTTGCTCAAAGTAAGGATTCGGTAGTAGTTGCCTAGATTGATGAAAATCAAACTGAGGTAGCGCCGAAACCTAAGGAATGGTCAAAATTATTTGGTAAAAATGATAACCCTGCTCTGAATCTGGAGTATCATGTTCCGATGCGTAAGGAAGGTAAACGTATTATAATTCCTGATAAGGATGTCTTAGATGAGGGCTATGCGCAGTGGGAAAACTGTTTAATCGATCAATTCCTTGATTCTCCCCCTTTGTTCTATAATATTGTTAACTTTGTTAAGTTTCAGTGGTCAAAGTTTGGTAAGGTTGATGATAAATCTAGTAGTAATGGTACGTTTATCTTTAAATTTGAGAATGAACAGATGTATTCTAAGGTTTTAGAACAGATGTGGCATATTAATGTATCTCCTCTGTTATTAAGGCCATGGAAAATTGGTATGCAGTTTGAGAAATTAGATATTGCTAAAATCCCAATCTGGGCCAAATTAATCAATATACCTATGGTTATGTGGACTAAGAAAGGTTTGGGTTATATTGCTAGTGGTATTGGTGTACCACTACAGATGGATAGTATGACTGAATCTATGACTAGATTGGGTTATGCTAGAGTTTGTGTGAAAATTGATACTAAAGAAGAGTTGCCTGATGAACTTTATGTTGATATTGGGTTAGATGAATTACAAATTGTTAAAGCGGAATATGATTGGAAGCCTAAAATCTGTACTAAGTGCAATAAAATTGGGCTCTTAGAACATAAATGCAATAATATTACTAAGGTGTGGGTTCCAAAAGCTGGTAATAATGAAAAGAAGGATAAAGGGAAAGAAAAAGTTATTGATAGAGAATGGAAAGTTGTGGGAAGTAAAACTCAGAATAGAAAAGAATATGATCATTCTTCTAATGAAGTCTCTTACTCTAATACATTTGATAAACTGCAGGAAACTGTGGTTACTGATATTGATAGAGATGTACTGAAATTCATTAATCAAGGTGGAGAAGGTGATATTACTAGACCACCTAATATATGAGTCTTGTTTCATGGAATGTAAGAGGGTTTAACATCCTTCTTAGACAGTTAGATGTTAAAGATTTTATGATTAGGAATAAGATTAAGCTTATTGGACTCCTGGAAACTAAGGTAAGGATTCAAAATAGCTTAAGAATAATAAGTGATCATTTCTCTCACTTGGAAATGATTCACAATTATAATAAATGTGATAGTGGGAGAATTTGGATAATGTGGGATAATAACTATGTTGAGGTATTGAAACTATTTGAAACTTCTCAACTGATTTTTATTAAAGTTAAAGTATTACAATCAAATATCGCTTTCTGTGTTGGTTATGTTTATGCGAGTAATGACGATGATGAAAGAAAGGTATTATGGAATGATATTGTGAAGTTAAGTGATGATTATGATGATCATTGCATATGTTACACTAGATATTTTAATGAGATACTTAGAATTGAGGATAGAATAAACTGTGATTCTATTCCTACTAGTTCTATTTTTTTCTCTAATTGTATTGAAGATGCTAATCTATTTGAACATCAGTATGTAGGACAATATTTTACTTGGACTAATAAAAATGATAGTGGGAATTTGCGCGCAAGTAAGATTGATAGAGTGTTCATCAATACAAAATGGATGAATACATATCAATCTAATGCTATTCTTGTGCCTCCCTATACTTCTGACCATTGTGCAATTAAGGTATTGATTGATGAAAAGGAGAAATCAGGGCCTTGCTCCTTTAAATTCTTTAATATATGGACTACACATGAGGGCTTTAAAGATATTATCAGAAAAATGTGGGATATAGATGTGAAAGGCAATATGATGTTTCAATTTTGTATGAAGCTGAAGTTAGTAAAAGGGGGACTGAAAAAGTTCAATAATAAATATTTTAGAAGAAATTCTGAGGATATTGAGAATTTAAAAACTCAACTTGAGACAGTACAAATGAGAATTATGAAGGGTACTAGTACTGATGCTGATATTTCTGAGGAAAAAATTTTAATACATCAATTAGAAGAATCTGTAATTACTCATCATGAGGTTCTGAAGCAAAAGTCTAGGGCCTTGTTTATTAAAGACTATGATATAAGCTCAGCCTACTATTATAGAATGATTAAAGGGAGAGTGGCAAAAAACTTTGTATCTACTCTAACTTGTGATGATGGAAAAATACTAACTGAACAAGATGAGATCAAAAATGAATTTGTGGGATATTATAAGTCTTTACTTGGTACTGAGGAATCTAACCAAGAATTGTGCTCTGTAGGCACTATTGCAGCTATATTAAATAAAAGTGTCCCTGAAAATCTACTTGAGGGCTTGATTGCCCCCATAACAGATAAGGAAATTAAAATTGCCTTGTTTGCTATTGGAGATGTGAAAAGCCCGGGATCTGATGGATATACTGCTTGTTTCTTTAAACAATCTTGGGATATAATTGGAGAAAGTGTATGTTCTGCTATTAAGCAAACCTTTGAATCAGGTAAAATACTTACACAGATTAATGCCACAAATATTGTTCTAATCCCTAAGGAGAAAAATCCATCTTGTGTAAAGAAATTTAGGCCCATATCATGTACTAATATCACATACAAAACTATCTCTAGAGTTATTATGAATAGGCTTAAGAAAGTGATGCGTTATATAATATCTCTGAATCAAGGTGCCTATGTAAGTGGGAGAAATACTACTGATAATATACTTGTTGCACAAGAAATAGTTACTGGTTATGAAAAGAAATCTATGAAGTCTTCTTGTACCATTAACTTAGACCTGCAAAAGGCCTATGATATTGTTAATTGGCAATTTTTAATCAACACTCTTTATGCTCTAAAGTTTCCTGATAAGTTTATTAAATGGATTCACATGTGTATAAGTACTCCTTATTACTCTATTTGCATAGATGGGGGACTATTGTGGATACTTTAAAGGGAGGAGAGGGTTGAGGCAAGGTGACCCTCTCTCACCCTATTTATTTGCTATATGCATGGAGGTCTTCTCTATGTTACTTTACAATGTTGCTCAGAATAAAGGATTCACTTTTCATCCTAATTGTAAAGAGATCAACTTAAATCACTTAGTGTTTGCTGATGATATATTAATCTTTATGAAAAGTAACACTGAATCTGCTGAGGTGGTTAAAGAAGCCCTTAATCTCTTCTCTAGATGTTCTGGTTTAAACATAAACTTTGCTAAAAGTGAGCTATACTTTAGTGAAGGAGTAAAGAATGGAATTAAAAAAGATATATCTCAGATACTTAATATTAAAATAGGAAATTTGCCTGTTAGATACTTGGGCATTCCTTTAAATTCAAAAAAATGAGTGTTACTGATGGTAACAAATTAATTGAGAGGATTTGACAAAGTATCACTTAATGGAGCTCTAAAATGCTATCATATGCAGGTAAAGTTGAATTAATAAGAGTTGTGCTTATTAGTAAAATTATGTTCTGGTGTAGAGTGTTCTTATTGCCCAAACAGGTTATTTATAAATTGAATAAAAAATTATCAATGTTTCTTTGGGGCTATAGTGATAATGCTCATGGTGCGAGAGTATCTTGGGCTAAAATCTGTTGTCCCAAAGAAGAAGGTGGACTAAACATTCCTAATATTGAGAATCTAAATAAAGTTTGTTTACTTTATAATTTTTAGAGATTTTACTGTCTGGAGCAAAATCTATGGTGTAAATGGGTTAAAGTGAATATTCTGAAAAGTAGATGTATTTAGAGTATTAGTCATAAACAATATTACTCTTGGATGTGGAAACAGGTTTTAAAGGTTAGGAAAGATGCCTTTGAACTTATATATCATGAGGTAGGTAATGGTGAATTGACTTATATAATGTGGGATAAATGGTTGGATAAAAAGAATATTCAGGAAATTTTGGGTATAAAGATTGAGGAACATGATATTAGCTGCAATAAAACAGTTAAGGAATGTTATGGCAGAGGTAGGTGAAGAATACCACAAAAAATTGCGCAAATTGTCCCTAAAATTCAAGATATAATACTCAGTTATGCCAATGACAAAATAACATGGACTGAGAGTATAAAAAATAAGTTTTCATTTAAGAAAACTCTGATTAAGATCTCAGATCATGAGCCTAAAGTTGATTGGTTTGAAATTGTGTGGGCAAACACCTGTATTCCTAGGTGTTCATTTGTTTCTTGGCAAGTTGCAATGAATAGGCTTCCTACTAAAGATAGGATGTTGAGTTGGGGATTAAGTGTTAATCCTGTTTGTTTATTATGTGATAGTGAGGCTGAAAGTAATGATCATTTGTTTGCTACTTGTAAGTTCTCAAGTGCTATACTTAACCGCTTATTGGCAATCTGTGGTTGTAACATTAATATTAGAAATGTGGAGGACCTAGTAGTAAATCTGAAAAATGGTGCTAGCCCAGAGGCTTTGAAGGTTATTGGTGTATGTGTAACAACTTATATATATTTTATATGGATTGAAAGAAATAGGAGAGAGCATGGAGAATATGCAGCTAATGAGGAGAGGATTTACAACAAAATTGTCACCTATGCAGCTGTTAAACTTAAAGAAGGAAGTTTCAAAAATAGCAAAGTGAAGAATATAATTGAAAAGTTTATGTAATAGATAGGCATTATGTATTTATTCTTAAATGAGTTTTGTAATGTCTCTATTATATTCATATGCGTGTAATAGTTAGGTAAAGTCGATTAGGTTAATGCCCATATTATGTGGGTCAAAGTTGTAATGTTTTAACAGTTGTGGTCTTCATTTTAATAAAAGTTTGATTTGCCGATAAAAATAAAAATAAATAACAAACTGTAATTTTTCCATCAGAATTTTAAGAATTTATCATATGATTTTTGTTCAATTCCAGAGATACTTGCCATCCAGATCACTATTAAATTTTTTTACAACCATCATCAATAAATGATGAAAATCTTATATTAATTAGTAAAAAATACATAAACCCTTAAGCTAAAGGAAAATACTTCCATCCAATATTGGATATGGTCCAATACCAATCATATTATAACATATACCCCATGTTTATGTCATGCAAAAATTAATTATATTAACTACCTAGTTAATCTAATGACATGTGTTTTATCAATATAATTAATGGTAATGATGTTAATATTGGACCATCCAATATAGGATGGAAGTCTTACCTTAAGTTAATTATCCCAAAAAATTCCTCATTCTCCGTGTGTTTCATCAATATGGCCTTCACAGGCCTGCTTATGCCATGTCGTGGACATCAAGCCGCATGAATTCTTGTTCGACCATAGTAGGTGTTCTAGATCCTCAATCGACCTTGGAGAAGTTCTAGACATCCCGTGCACGAGTGCAAGATAACTGTAATAATTAAGTTCGAGGATCACGTCCTCTAAACCTTCTAAAAGAGGAAATCGACAAAATCCCATTCTCACCTATTGGGATATTTTCATCTAAACATACTCGTGAAATAAGCATGGAAATAGAGATTACTAATACAATTCATTACTACTATCAAGCATAATTTACTCGGTCAAACACTTGCCTGACCACCAAAAAGCCAATCATCAACCTCTTATTTTTGGGTGTCTACACATGGACTTAGTATTTCACACATTCCTATTGATAGAGTATTACACGCTCTATCAGTTGGTGTCGTATATGAGAATCAAATATTCTTAAACCCATTGAGAAACCACTACGCTAACAGGGTCTGGAAGAAACTTGTCAAGTCAGGTGGAGATTGATGTATGATGCCTAACATATTTTAAAACTGAAGGAGAGATACCCTTAGTAGCAGTGAATAAAGATTTCCAAGCATGATCCTATTAATTCTAATAATAACCCATATCCACTAGGGGGACCACAAACGTCCACCAATCATATGGGTCGAGGAAGAGATGCTCTAGTCGAGGGTAGCCCAGTGTTTCGAATTAATTGTTGCAACATGTTATGGATCAACTGCAACCTTCGCAATACGACCACATATGTGTTCTTTCGTCGTTGATGTCTAAGATGATTCTATGAGTGAAGAAAAACTAAATACAACTGATCAAAAGAGCTTGGTAAATAAGGATAGATGTAGATAAAGGTGTGCTTGGAAATAAGAGCTTCGAAGGATAAGAAGCTCGAGCAAACTACAAGAGATATTGTAGGCTGATCGACTATCTCTCAACAATGTAATGAGTCTTATTTCTTAGAGAATACTAAAATTGTTATGTCGCACAATTTAAACCACCAGTCATACGTGCAATCAAGGATTGCTGAACCTGGATGTACATGTTAGTGTCTTTCAGGGATATATAAAATTATCACATCAGTAAATACCGCTTATTACCGATCTTTTTTCTCCACTCTATCAGGTAATGCTAAATAAACGGTTTTCCAAGAAGAACCATATTCCATTAAAAACTTCACTTAGTTAGCCAATAGTTGCAAGCCAGATTTCATAGCAGCAAAACTGGTTAGACACATTCCTCTTTACTTAATATGTTCCATCGAAAATGGGAAAGATTTTAATCCTTCATGGGTCGTTTCCCCAAGGTTGTCTATAATATTGATAGTCTAGATCAATATACTAATAATCATTATTTTACTTGAGGGTTCCTTAACCATGATATTTAGATTCATTTGGCTTCTCGGCCACGACATAGTCTACCACACATTATTGAAAATTCACGAGGGCACGTTGAATGAGCAACTGCCAAAAATTTGTGTCTCCTTGAGTTTAAGGTGATTTACACAATATAAGAAACAACTCTATGCAAGTGAACATATTGTTTCAAGTAGTAAAGTAGTAGTAAATATCGTCTCCATAGGTATTGTAAGCCTAAAGATTGTGATTTTTTTATAAAATTCAAATAATTTCGTTATTCAATAAAATTAAAAGATAATAAAGATTGATTTTTTTATGCTAAGGACTAAGAATTTAAAGAAGTACTCGTAAAGGACTTCCGACTATGGGCTATGACCAATCGGCCATATGTATGAGCCAAGTCCATTGCCAGTTGTATTAGTCACGTGTAATGGTGATAATGGCTTCGTTCGTCTCGGGTTTCAGCCAAACCAGAATCGAATAAGATGAATTATTTTATTATTATTTAAAAAACAATCTGGACGCTTCATTGTCGAGTCGGTTACTCAATTTTTAATTCGATTTACTTGGTTTTAGGGCAAATTTATTTTTTGGCGTGCGACTCGCATTTGGTTTTGGGTTGTTGGCAAAAGCCCATTTTTGTGTGTTTTAATATGAAAAATCATTATGTATTTAATATCTCCATATTTTGTCAACTACATAAGTGTGTTAATAATGTTTATAACGTATTTCATCCAAACATTTTAACACATGCAAAAACCTGCATCTAACTTTTTACATATATTGTACATATTTTATGTAGGGGTGAGAACAATTCAGTTCAGCTTGATTTTTTGCTAAAACCAAAATGGAATGGTTTGGTTATCTAGGGTGTTGTTACCGAACCAAACGGTTTTTATAAGTTCGGTTATATTTATTTTTGGTTCAGTATATGTTTTGTTTGGTTTAATTTTTTATTTTTATGTATATGGTTCGGAAACTAGATAGTTCTCAAGTACGTATACTTGAAACATTTTATTTTTTTACAGAATAATATATGAAGTGTTAGATTTTCATGTTGATGGCCGATGTAGGAAAATTGTATTTGAGGATCTAAATTATTATGCATAAAATTATAAACAACTAATTACAAAGGAAAATTTCTATTATTTAATGTGTATGTTTTAGTTTCAAGAATTTTCAATAAACGAAGGATCTATTTAAATATATCGACTAATGATTTATACATATTTTACACATTGTGACCTTCTAAGGGGTGACACATACCATTTGTGAGCAATTTTCTTTTCGAAATTTACACAATTTTCTATCCTCTAATCATAATACTTTTTAAAATATCAAGGAATGTCAGAGGTGCCTTAAGTAAGGACAGAGGGGAGGTCATCCAAAACTTAACAATGGAAAAACCCCCAAATAAAAAAAACAAAAAAAAAATCCCTTCAAACTTATCTTCCCAAACCAATCCGCTCTCCTGCACAAGAATCCCACGCGTGTCCATTCTCCACCATCATCAACGGCTTGAGTACGCCATTAACAATCGAAGGACCCAAAATCAAAAAAAAAAAAAATCTCTTCAAAACGCCATGTCGCTCTCCTGCACAAGAGTCCCGCCGTCACCCATGTCCATTCTCCACCATCATCAACGGCTTGGCTTCGCCATTAACCATCAACAATGGAACCCAAATCAAAAACTTCCCACACCAAGCCGCTCTCTTGCACAATAGTCCCGCCGCCACTCATGTCTGAGCTCCACCATCATCAACGGCTTGGCTATGCAATTAACAATCGAAGAACCCAGGTAAAAAAAAGAAAAACATCACTTCAAACTCACCTTCCCACACTAAATTCAATTAAATAAATGAAATAATTTTAACCTAATCTCATCACTTTTACAATTTTCCGAATTATCTGATTTAAGTATGATTGTTTATTATATTTTTATACAAATCCTACAATGGTCTTTTTATGAATGTTGGAAGCTTTTTAGTATGAGAAAAGTGGTGTGGAGAGATTAAGTGAGTACTTTGACTTATAATTGTTTATTTTATTTTTATACAAATCCTACAGTGGCCTTTTCATGACTGTTGGAAGCCTTTTACCGTACGAGAAAAGTGATGCGCTGAGATTGGAGTGAGCACTTTGGTTTATACTATATTTGTTGAATTTTAATTATCTGATTTAGGTATAATTGTTTATTATATTTTTATACTAATCTTACAATGGCCTTTTTATGACAGTTGGAAGACATGACTTTTGAAGTGAACAATTTGGTGTTATACTGCATTTTTTTAATTGTTGTGCTGAGTAATTTGGTGTTATGTTATGGAGTGAAAAATTTGGTGTTATACTATATTCTTTGAATTGTTTTGCAGTACCGTTGGAGTAAGCAATTTGGAGTGAGCAATTTGGTGAATGTTGGAGTGAGCAATATGGTGCTATACTGCTTTTTGAGTTGTAACAAATAACACCAAGAACACCAAGAATGTGTGTGTTTTAGTGTGTTAGTGTGTGCGTTTTGATTTGTTTGTGTGTATGTGTAAATGTCTTATGAGGGATAAGTGACAAATTTGCCCTTGCCATTTTAGAATCTCAGCTGGTGATGACGTGGTGCTAATTTGGCGCCACGCGGCGTTGACTAACGGTCAACTGACGACTATGTTGTAGATCTCCCCGCCTAGGCTCGCCTAGGAGCCGCCTAGGTGTCAACTCCCCTCTTAGCCGCTTACGCCTAGTTAAAATTCTAGGCGTTTTTTCCTAGCGCCTTAGTCGCCTAGCCCGTCTAGGCACCGATTAATGGCAAAAAATGGCCGCCTAGTCGCCGCTTAATGAAAAAACATACCCGCATAGACCTTTTTGTTATTTTTCTTGATATTATAACTCAATTTTTAGTATTATAGTATTTTTATATTTATTATAGTGTATTTAGATGAATTCTATGATTTAAATAGTTAAAATTGGTATAATTACTACATATATTACTAAATATTCAAAATTACACATCAGGATTCAAAACCATATAATTCTGCCTAGGCCCCGTGTAATCCCGCCTAGGCGCTAGGCCCCGATCAACCGCCTAGCGCCCAAAACCGATATCTACCGCATAGACTGACGATTCCGTCAAAAAAAGGCCACAATCGTCGCAAAATAACAGATGCGTGGCCACCTTGTTACGATTCTTAATTTAAGGGCAGCCAACGTACTTTGCCAAAGATAAAGGGGCATACGGGGTTTTCACCCGTATCACAACTAATTTTTAAAACATCTAGATGAAGTGCTGCCACAATCGTAGTTTTTAAGTAAAATATAATGGGGTAGAATTTGTATGCTTTTGCTTGTTCCTGTTATCTGAAAACATTCAAAAAGTTACTAGTAGGAGAAACAATTATAATATCAGTCACCATAGTACCAAAATCAGAGTAAGGAGTGTTATAGTCAGAAAGTAAATTAAATATCACTAGGGGTGAGAAAAACTCGCCCTACTTTGATGTGCACGATAATAAATTAATGCTACCCACCTCTTTATCTAATTTGCGACTCAATTATTCAATTGATAAACTCCTTTTTATATAAACCCAAAATCCCTATGTAGGCTAATTGGCTCTTCAGACCATTAGTTACTAGGTTACTTATCTGACAGTGATCAAATCTTTACTATATTTAGACAAAAAATCTTTAAGTAAGCTACTCTAATTAATGTTCAACCAGTCATCTACTCGGTTATATACTCGGTTACTCAACTAACCAACTTCATACTTAGAGGTAAAATCCCTACGTAAGCTAATCGTCTCTTTATCCAGCTATTCACTCTGTTACACAATTGATCAACTACATAGAAAAAATCCTTAAACAAACTACTCGAATCTTCATTCAGCTCGATTTTTCAATCGATCAACTCCATACTTAGACGAAAAATCCACAAGTTAGTTATTCAACTCTTCATCAGGTAGTTAACTACTTAATTCCTTAACCGACCAACTCATATTTAGAGAAAAGAAATCCATAAGTTGGCTTCTTGTCTCTTTAAGCTTTCAGATACTCGGTTAATCAACTGAGCAACTTACACTTAGATGTCTGGTGAACTTTATTCGTATTCATGAGTTTCGTCATAAAGGTTTATCTTCGAACACTCATAAGGGATTTCAGTCAATGGATCATGGTCAAAATCTGCTATAAGTTTGAGCCAGGTCCATTGACTTTGAGGGTTGTATATTAGTCATGCTAACTCTTCGAACATAATTATAAGCTCTCCAGACCATTTATGTTCGGAAGCATTCTTAGTCTCTCACATGGGAAGAACAAGAACATGACTTATTTTTTTTCATTTTCTTTCCCACAGGATTGAATAGATTTTGTTTTTCATTTTCCCTCCCAGGACTAGGATAGAACATAACCTTTTATTTTATTTTCTTTTCCGAGAATATATTAGACGTTATGGACTCTTTGATCAAACGTATAAACTCTTATGTCATAGTTCATTTATGATCTGAACATTTAACTATAACACTTAGAAAGAACACAATTTGTTTTCTTTTCATGATTTGTTTCTCTTCCCTGATTTTTTTTTTATTCTTTCCTAGAAGGTATATGATTTCTTTTTTTACCACTTTCTTTCTCTATAGATATGCACCTTGACTAATTATCTTTCATTTATCTCCCTAAAAAAGCATAACTTATTTTCTAGTAATTTTCATATCCTAAAAAAAGTAACCCATGGAAAAAACATGATTCGTTATACTTTTCATATTTAACAATAACCTAAATCTAAATAAAACATAAAAACCATTTCGTTGATTCATTTCTCAAGTTGAGTCATCATTGGCTTGACAATTTCATAATCTCCAAAAATTTGATTAAAGAAAAACGGGAGAGTACGTACACAGATTAATTTATCAAAATATCAGTATTTCTAAAAGATAAGTAGTTCAAAAGATACATATATATTGTTGCATTGATTTGCATCATTTCTTCGTTCTAAGCAAAAGTATCTTACTTACGACAAAAAAAAAAGCTAAAGTGTCTTACTATTAAATTCAGTACAATATTACAATCATATCCTTAGACAATATTAGATACTCTAATGCATTGATTTGCTTAATTTTTTCACCTCTAGTTCAATTAACTCAGAGAATAAAAAAAAAGAGGCTCCGCACCTGAATATACACTTATACAATAAAAATATTACAAATCTACCCCTCTATGGGAATCATTTGCTATTTTTGCTATACCTACGCCAACTTTTGAAACACAATCATATATACAGGTGGCAATATAAATCCTAAATTAAATTATCACTACTTTGAAAACAGATTTTTACTGGGAAGGTCCCATGACTGTATATATTCATCTCAGCAACATCTTTACTGATCTTCCGCCGGAGAGAGTACTCCACCAACTCCTCTCTGTTGTTCTGTTCTGTTGAAACTCCGCTCCGGGACTTGTTGGTTCCACCGCCATCAATGGTGTAATTTTCTTAATTGCTCACTGATTTTTTTATGAAATAGTCAAATAGCCAAATATATATAAGCACAATTGTTTTAAGGTGTATTAAATATTCTGCTATAATTTCAAAATTATATATATATATATACTCACCCAATTTTTGATCCTTGAGAACTTGTACCCTCATCAGCTTCACTCTTCTTTTGAGCTTATTTCTCCACCAACATAATTAACATATCAAGCCCATTGGGCCTTTCTTTGGGCCCACGCTTCTTCTTTCCGTCATCTTTCTAGTTTTCCAATCTTCTTAATTTGAAGCTTGAAGCGTCAGAAACTCGCGTAAGCTTCTTTTGGAGTATCAAATATACCCAAATCACTTAGTGATTTAGAGATTGGGTTTATTCTGAAAAAATGATGGGAATATATATAAGACTATTTATGTATAACACAATACAATCCGTAAAATCTATTAATTGACCACTTAATTACAGCGAGTTTATAATTTATTTTTATTCAATTGAAGTATAGTATAATTAATTTATTTTATTAGTATAGACTTGTTAAATACAATATGTCATAATATTAATATAAATGATAATATATCTGTTTCTTTTATAATTGAAAATCTATTTGACAATTATAACTTAGCATGTTAAATTTTATACATAAATAAATAATTTAAAATAATTTAGGATACAATATAAGATAGTAGGATAGTAGGAGATCCATTCATATATTGGTACAATATAATACTTAAGGAACTGTTAAAATAATATTTATGAAATTATGTTAGTTTTTAACCAATAGTTTATGCAATAAAAAATCTTTAAAGAATATAAAGAATGTAGTATAAAATAATACGTGCCAAAATCAACTTGTATTCAAGGTATACCATTTAATGCTTAGACATAACAAGGTGTTTTATGAAACATGAGAATTATTTTAAATCTATTTCTTAGCATGTATGCATCTGGTAAATCAACATATTTAATTTTTATTGACATGTCGTATGTAAGAATAAATTCAAAAAAATATAAATCAAAATTCAAAGAAATATAATATATTATAAGTTAAAACTTACTTTATTGAAATATTATGATCAACGATCTTATCAGATTATAAGTAATTTTTTCATCAAATATATAACCTGTCACATAAAAAAAAATATTTGATTACTTTTGTATTATTGTACATGAATTTGCAATCTTCTTTGTAAATAAATTAATAAAGAATTATATATAAATTAGTAAAATACATATAAAATATATTCAAAAATAATATATATATACATATAAAATATATTCAAAAATAAAAAAATAGTTATATATATTATATATTAATTACATACAAATTTACAAATTTTATATGCACAGAGCATATTACTAGAATCATACAACAACACTATGAGTCGATTAATTGAACCAAAGCATAAAAAATTTCGAACCCAAAAAAGGTCAGGACGAAAAAAATATTGACTCTAAAAAACTAAATGAAAATAAATTTATAAAATTTTCTTGGATTTTGTGTTATCTAGAATAATAAAAATATTATTTAAAATTTAGATCTAGATCTTATCTTATATATGTAAAATTAAATTAAATATTGATTATAAATATATTTATAAATAATTGTATAAAAAAATCTATGAATAATTGTATATAACAAAAATAAAAAATAAAAATTATAGTTCTAAAAGTTAAATAAATGGTTTACAAATTTTTAAAATCAAAATTATAGGTTGAACAACGAAATTTCATATACTATATCTAAAATTATAATTTATAAACAAATAATAATATTACATAGTATAATTTATAAGAGTTGAATATACTATAACTTACAAAACAACAACTTCTTCTTCTTTTTCTTCATCATCAACAATAACTTTTTACCATAAGTATCTCTTAGACTATAAATTTTCACTTAGAATTTTAAAGAGAAATGAAAGACGAAAATGAGAGGTATTCAAAGAGAGGCGGAAAAGAAAGAGAAAAAAAAAAGATATGTATTAGGGTTTAGAAAGAAAACGCTTAAATAATAGGGTATACGGTTAATCATATAAGAAATATAATAGTCAACTAAATGTTTGGGCTGCCCAAAAATGATTTGGCCTATAAGATCAACGTGTGCTTTGTTGGACAAAAATTAAAAATTAATGGGTTGATTGATTCAGTTGGGCTGGACAGTCGGATTCTCGACTAGACTGTTAACCCCTACTTTATAACTCAATAATAATTTAATAAAAATAATTATTCGAATCACGCAATAAAAGAAACGTATAATAGATACGACAAGAAATAAGAGTGTCTAGCTAAACAATAGATCGAATACTTAGTATGATTAGAAAATAATATTACTTATTTTTCCTCAAAATTAATTAAAATATACTGATTTTACAATAAACTGGAATTTATCCATTAGAATTTGAAGAATTCGTCATATGATTTTTATTCAATTTCAGAGATACTTGACATCTAGATCACTATTATAATTTATACAACAGCTAAAGGAAAATACTTCCATCCAATAGTGGATGGTCCAATACCGATCGTATTATGACACATACCTCATGTTTATGTCATGCAAAAATTAATTATAGTAACTAGCTAGTTAATATAATGACATGTGTTTTATCAGTATAATTAATGATTATGATGTTAATATTAGACCATCCAATAAGGATGGAAGTCTTACCCTAAGTTACATATTCCCAAAAATTCCTCATTTTTTGTGTGTTTTATCAATATGGCCTTCATAGGCTCGCTTATGCCATGTCGTGGATATCAACCCGCCTGAATCCTCGTTCGACCATGGCAGGCGTCCTAGATCCTCAACCGACCTTGGAGAAGTTCTAGACACCCCGTCAGAGGGTGCAAGCTAACTGTAATAATTAAGTTTGAGGATCACGTAACCTTCTGAAAGAGGAAATCGAAAAAGTCCCATTCTTACCTATTGGTATATTTTCATCTAAACATACTCGTGAAATAAGCATGGAAATAGAGCTTATTATTACTATTCATTACTACTATCAAGCATATTTCCTTGGTCAAATACTTGCCTGACCACCAAAAAGCCAATCATCAACCTCTTATTTTTGGGTGTCTAACACAGACTTATTTCACACATTCTTATTGATAGGGTATTACATGCTCGATCAGTTGGCGTCGTATATGGGAATCGAATATTTTTTTAGCCCATTGAGAAACCACTATGCTAACAAGGTCTGGAAGAAACATGTCAAACTCAGGTGGAGATTGATGTATCATGTCCAACATATCCTAACACCGAAGGAGAAATACCCTTAGTAGCATTGAATAAAGATTTCCAAAGCATGATCATATTAATGCCAATCATAACCCATATCCACCAGGGGGACCACAAACGTCCACCAATCATATGGGTCGAGGAAGAGATGCTTTAGTCGAGGGAAGCCCAGTATTTCAAATAATTGTTGCAACATGTTTTGGATCAATTACAACCCCCGCAATACGACCACACATGTGTTATTTTGTCATTGATGTCTAATTTGATTTTGTGAGTGAAGAAAAATTAAATACAATACATCAAGAGAGCTTGGTAAATAAGGATAGATGTAGAGAAAGGTGCGCTTGGAAGGAAGAGATTCGAAGGAGAAGAAGCTCGAGCAAACTACAAGAGATATTGTAAGCTGATCGAATATCTCTCATCAATGTAATGAGTCCTTTTTATTAGAGAATACTAAACATTTCCATGTCGCACAATTTAAACCACCGGTCATACGTACATTTAATGGATTGCTGAACCTGGATGTACATGTCAGTATCTTTCAGGGATATATAGAATTTATCACATCAACAAATGCCGCTTATTACCGATCTTTTTCCTCCACTCTATCAGGCAATGCTAAATAAACGGTTCTCCAAGAAGAACTTTATTCTATTAAGAACCTCACTTAGTTAGACAATAGTTGCAAGCCAGATTTCGTAGTAGCAAAACTAGTTAGACACATTCCTTTTTACTCGATATTTTCCACCAAAAATGGGAAAGTTTACAATCCTTCATGGATCGTTTCCCAAAGGTTGCCTATAATATTGATTATCTAGATCAATATACTATTTATCATTATTTTACTTGAGCGTCCCTTAACCATGACATTTAGATTCATTTGGCTTCTCGGTCACGACACGGTCTCCGACACATTACTGTAAATTCATGAGCCTTAGTAGCAGCCGATGAAATTCAAACAAAAAAGTTCAAGAAAAAGATTGAGAGAGAAAGAGGCGGCATGTTGAACGAGCAACTGCCAAAAATTTGGTGTCTCCTCGAGTGTAAGGTGATTTACACAATAGAAGAAACAACTCTCCGCAAGTGAACATATTGTTTCAAGTAGTAAAGTAGTAGTGAATAATTTCTTCATAAGTATTGTTAGCCTAAAGACTGTGTTATTTTTATCAAATTCAAATAACTCCATTATTCAATAAAAATAAAAGATAATAAAGATTGATTTTTTATGCTAAGTATTAAGAATTAAAACGAGTACTCTTTAGGGACTTCCGACTATCGGCTATGACCAATCTGCCATAAGTATGAGCCAAGTCCATTTCAAGTTGTATTACTCACGTGTAGGGGTAATAATGGCTTCGTTCGTCTCGGTTTTTAGCCAAAATAGAATCTAATAAGGTGACTTAGTTTTTTATTATTTTTACAAAATCTGGACGCTTCATTGTCGAGTCGGTGACTAAATTTTTTGTTCGATTTACTTGGTTTTAGGACAAATTCATTTTTTGGCGTGCGACTCCCATTTAATTTTGGGTTGTTAGCAAAAGCCCATTTTTGTGTGTTTTAATATGACAAATCATTATGTATTTAATATCTCGATATTTTGTCAACTACATAGGTGTGTTAAACAATGTTTACAACATATCTCTTACAAAAAATAATTTTCATCCAAACATTTTAATACTTGCAAAAACATGCATCTAACTTTTCACATATCTTGTACATGTTTTATGTAGGGATGAGAACAGTTCGGTTCAGCTTGGTTTTTGCCTATAACCAAATCTGGATGGTTTGGCTTTTAAGGTTGTTGTTACCGAAGCGAACGGTTTTTATCGGTTCGGTTTCATCGGTTTTTGGTTAATTGTATGTTCAATTTGGTTTAATTTTTGGTTTTTATATGTGTTTGGTTCGGAAACTAGATAGTTCTCAACTACGTCTACTTGAAACGTTTTATTTTCTTAGGTTTAATTTTATTTAGGGAACGATTCGGTTTTTAGGTTTAATTTTGCTCAAGCCTTGTTTTATGATGGAGTGCATGGAATGAAAATATGAAACATAACATTAATGAAAAAATAAATGTCTAATTAAAAATATCAAGGATTTGATTTTAAAGATTTAATAATATATTTATAAGTAGGTAATACATTAATTTATAAAATTTATAATTTTAAACGAGCTCACGCGCCGAGCTCGAGCAGACTCGTTTACTTATCGAGTTTAAAATGGAGCTTGAGTTTGAGCTTATTTATATTTGAGCCGATCTCGAACGAGCTTTTCTTCAAGCCAAGCTCGAGCGGCTCTCGAGCGGCTTTGTTCATTTACAGGCTTGGGCCCACCATATATTATATTTTACTCTTAGTAGATTGATTTGGTTTTTGCAGGATGTTTAACATTTTCACTACAAGAAATAGTAGCATTAGCGGGGAAGCTATTGCGGCAACAATTAAAATGGCCTCTAATGATAGCATTAGCGGGAAAGCTATTGCGGCAACAATTAAAATGGCCTCTAATGATATTTTTAAAAACCAAAATGGCCTTTAATTATATTTTTAGCGGCAATATTTGCCGCTAAAGATAAAGTTAATAGAGGCAAAAACAAATATTTTCGTCTAAAGGTATCTTTAGCGAGAAACTTATAGAGGCGAAAAATAACGACTATTAGCGGCAAAATTAAGATTTTTAGTGTTAAATTTTATGCCGCTAAAGATACTATTTCTTGTAGTGTTTGCTACAAAGTATCTCAAAACTTTGCTTGGTTAACCGGTTAAGAAAAAAACAACAAGTCAAGTAATTGTTTTTTCGTTCTTTGCTTAGGATTTTGCGTACCACACCGAACCAAACCAGAATTGGATTGAATTTTGAAAAATTAAAAACCAAACCGATCAATTTCTTTGGTTTGGTTTTATGATTTTGATTATCTTTGTCCTAGTCACGTGTACTTTTAGACAAAAAGAATTGCTTCCACAAAAAATTGAACTTAGATTACTCAACACCTTATACAAAATGTTTACCATTAGACCAACAAAACTATTTATTTGTTTTGAACACTAACTATTACTTAATGGTTAAGGGGGCTAATTTTGTTTTTTGACAATTACGCATACAATTTTAAAAATCTTGGAATTTGTGTGAAATTGAGCTCCTAAAACCCACATAAATCCGCCACTACTCTTAAGTCAAATACCACGTATGACTAGGAGCATTCTAAGTCTCTCAGATATGACTGAAGAACAAGAACGTGGCTTATTTTTTTCAATTTTCTTTCCGTGAGGATAGAATGTGACTTTTTTTTCCATTTTCCTTTTTAGACTGTATTAGTCAAGTAGAATCTTTCATCAAACTTACAATTATTCTATTATAGATCATTTGTGATAATTAACATATTGGGTCTATCACTTAGGAAGATCATGGTTTATTTTTTTCTCTCCCCTAGGAAGTGTATGACTTATACTCTATCATTTTAAGTGACTAATTATTTTTCATTTATTTTCCTAAAAAAACATAACTTATTTTCTAGTCATTTTCTCCCTACGGAAAAACATGACTTGTTTTTCTTTTTTATATTTAACGATCACCTATAAAAACCATTATGTACATTCATCATTTGCTGCACAATTTCATTTCCATAAATTTGATTAGAAAAGTTGATCTTTAAAGTAAGGGGAAATATTTTTATACAACCCCAATAACATTGGATTACCAAAATAAAGCCCAACCCCAAACCCTTAATTACTACCCAACTAGTATATAGCAAAATACCCAAGAACCCCTACCCTTTCTATACACTATTCTAATCCATACAGTGAGAAACAAAAAACAAAAACCAAAAACCCATATAGGGGTTTCGATCAAACCCTCTTCTCTGTGTCTTCACTGTGACAAAAGAACAGCTTCCCTTCTGACCTTCCCCGGCCTCCCTTTCCCCTCCGTCTGTCACGTACCCTGCTGCAACGCCACCTTGCCGCGCTATCGGTCCACCACCACAGAAGCCACGCTCATCTCTTCTCCTCCGAAGCCACGCTGCAGATTTGAACAAAACACGACCACCACGAAGCCACGCTCATCTCTTCTCCGCCGAAGCTGCGCTGCAGATCTTAACAGTCACAAAACACCACCACCACGAAGAGCCACGCTTATCTCTTCTTCGATGCTCCGTTCAGATCCAGGCCACCAGATCCAATGCTCCGTTCGCAAAACACCACCACCACGAAGAGCCACTCTCATCTCTGCTCCGATGCTCCTCACTGTGTCTTCTCTGTGCAAAAGAAGAAGCGCCACCCTCCCTACCCTCCGATCTGCTGTGAAGATCACCGTCGCAGCGAATCTGCTGCACAAGAACAAAATCTGCAGCGAGAGAGGTAACAACCGGATCTCCGCCACTCCTCCACCCTCCACCAGACAGCAAACGAACCAAACAGCGAGGTTGATGTTTTTTTTTTTTTGTTGATGTTGCCGTGAGTTTGGTAAGATAGGTCCAGCCTAGGTCTAGCCCTAGGTCCAGCTATGGGTCTAGCCCATTCGATGGTGTGATGAGGTTGATTTCTAGTTGGGTCAATAACCTATTGTGTCCAGCCCTTGTCTTTGGTCCAGCCCATAATGGGCTGGCTTCTTTTGGTTTTTTTGAAACATAACTATGTCAAACATTTTTGGCCCATAAAATAAACTTGTTTTCTGTGTCTCTTGGGTCCAGCAATGCTTGGGTGTAGTTGAACATTGAATGTGTGAGTGTGAATAAATTGGGCTTGGGTACAGCCCTAGAACATTGAGTGTGTGAGAGTAGAATAAATTGGGCTTGGGTACAGCCCTAGTGGTACAGACATGGACAATCCTTGACTTTATTGTATATTCATTTTAGACAAAACGGGCTTGGGTACAACCCTATGGACACATACTTGGACAACCTTTGATTTCATTGGACATGCATTTAGACAAAAATGGGTTTGGGTACAGCCCTAGTGTACATCATTTGACATGATAGACATGGATATATACAATTCGTACAACCCCAAGTGTATTTGGACTATATAAAAAAGATTCAAAAACCTTTAAAAAACAAAAAACCAATAAAAAGTCTGTACCTATGTGTACGGATCTATCCGCTAAGTTGAAATAATAAAAAACAAATTACTGGAAAAAAAGGAAAAAGGTAGAATTGAGAAAAATCCAATCAAAATTTGAAACTAGGCTTTATTTAGAATAAATTTCTAACTAGACTTTAAAAATACTCTTTCTTACACAATAGGCTTTATTTTGAAGTTTCCTCTTAAAATAACAATAATAACCAAATAGTACACATTAATTTAACAAAATGTTATCTCTAATATTTGCAAAAGAAAAGTTGTTCAAAAGATACTCTAGAGTCGAGATCCCACCCTAAGATAAATAATCATATGATAGTTTCACTATAATATTATGATCCTATTCTTTGAATAATATAAGATACTTTGTTGCATTGATATATTGATACTCATCTCAGCGACCATTTCAGCTAGGTTTGACTCTTAGTGACCTTTCTCAGAGATAGTAATTTTCCAAAGCCTTGTTTGCTAGGTTGAACCTCTATCATGGAAAGATTGAATTTGTTGGTTCCACCCCATTAATGGTGCCACTTGCATTAACTCATGTGTTATATTATCAAACTTCTAGCTTTCTAGTTTAGTATGTAATTTGGTATAAAATCTATCTACTAAGATTTAAATGAAGGATTAGCTAAATGCATCAAAAAACTAGAAGTCTGGCCATATCATTAAGCATAGACTATTACAGTTCACAGAAGGGTATATAACACCATTGGTCCATTGCTTTATAAAGAAATAGCCAAATATATATCCACATGTTTCAAGGTGAATCGAGGTCTATAGATTTGTAAGTACTATTGCTCAGTCCTCATGCTCCAGACATAGAAAAGTTTAATTAAAAAACATGAAGATTGATTAAAAAAATTGAACATACATGATTCGGCATCTTGTAGAAGAGTAGACTGCACAAGATTGTGATTTGATCACCATTGCCTTTCACGCTAAGGGACTACGTGTCACGCCCCCGAATTTTCTAATAAAGTAAATACGAGGTTGTGACGGAGCTGAACCGAACTTAAAGAAAAAGAGAAGAAAAAAAAAACTCGATCTCAAGGGAAAAGATAACTTGAATTCTAATACTAAAAACAGTAAATCAAAACCCATCATTCATATATATATATATATACTGTTAACTTGCCAACTCAACTAACAGTCCGAACTGTTAGAAGAAGGCGGAGAACAGGCTCCAACACGCCCCCTCACGTGCAGGCTTAGACGAGATGTGCATGCTTAGCGGAAGAGATTGATCGATCTAAGCAATGCACGGAGAGGAGATGGATAAGCCATGCACGTGGAGTTATCGAGGTGGGTGGCGGTGGAGAGACTCGAACCCAGGACCTCAAGTACCAGGAGCTCTGATACCATGTTAACTTGCCAACTCAACTAACAGTCCGAACTGTTAGAAGAAGGCGGAGAACAGGCTCCAACATATACAAACCACCAACAAGATAATTCATATGAACCCCACACTAATTCCGATTCACATCAATCTTTATCCTAACCAACACAAAATATGCACTTCAAAAGAAAAGAGACTTCTTAACACAAGTTCTTCAAAAATATACCAAAGAGTTCCCAAAAATCCTAATAAAACCATGTAAGAACATCTCGTCTAAGCACACACGTTAATACTTATCTGCAAAACAAACAGAACATATCATACCTCAGTAAGTGAGGAGCTTGAAAGTAAAAATTATAATGATATTACAACGTTTTAAAGCACATACTGATGATTCCAAGATCATAAAATTAGTAGGAGTATAAATTACGAAAATGCACAATCTTTGAATGAAAATCTGAATATTTCATTGCCGAAAATTTCTTTTTCTATTAAAACAAAATTCATTTAACCCGTCAAAATTTCAAAAACTGCATTTAACCCGTGCAGCGGCGGTCAAAAAGTGAGTACAAACACACTCACCAAGTCTATTTTTGTCAAACCGAACATATATGTATCACACTTTATTTCCAGAACAAACATAAAAGCCTAGTTTTTGTACTTAATATCTGGTATACCATTGTCAATTTGCTACATAAATACTTTCTGTTTGAAAAGTTATTATACTGGTAAATAAGCATAGTGCCAAAATTTATGAGTTTTCTTTATTTGATCAAGAAAATCTTTAAAGTAACAAAATAATTAAGCAGGTACTAAACATAAGTATATCATAAACACTACTGTAGTTGTTTTAAGCCAGGTAAAGAAAATTTTTGTAAAATTTTGTTTCAAACCTCATTCACTACGATTAATGAAAATTCTAAGCTATGTTATCAAATTATAACCAAAGCAACAGATTGTTTTTATTTTCCACTTACTCTTCACAAAAAAACACCAAAATACTAGAATTAAACCTTTTTGTCAATCCTACATCAACAAACACGGGATTTCTTAAACACCAGGCTACCAATTCAAATCCAGTTCATATAATTACTCTATTAATATGGTATTTATAATTTGGAGAACCTATCATCCATTTACAGAGCAAAACAATAAACAATACCAACCTTAAGAAACTCGATAATTTAACTTATCACCTGCTATGTCGCTTGATCAAAATCTTACCCTTGATTTCCTTTTTATCAGTCACGATTTTTGGTCTCCTTTTCCTGCAGCTAATTCTTCCAGATATTTCCTTGAAATGTTTTTCTTTTTCTTTTTCTCTTCTGCCGAATGGAATGAATCTTCCCTCAAATAAGTGGAAAGATATTAAATGCATAAATTACAAAAGACCCTTCTTTACCAAATTAGACTTTGACTAATGATATAAAAATGTTTCTTATCCAAATTACCAAATATTTTATTTTGACCCCACAACTTAAATTCAGGGATATTACACTACGATCTCCTTTAATGCTCGACGCCCAAAAGTTTTCTATACATGTTAGTTCCCTTTTACCAGCTAACCCAGTAATTTTACTATCTCCTGTGTAATAATCAACAATATATTGCAAGAATGTATATTTTAACTTCATATAACGGTGAATCCAGGTCCATAGAGTAGTAAACCATATTCTCAATACAAAAATTGTCACAAAGATCTATACTAAGATGGATTCAAAATGTCACAAAGATCTCTATTACTAAATTACTATAGATAAAAAGGCTAATCAAATGGAAGTACAAATCTGTTGAGTTAATTTTAACCAAGAAGTCACTAGCTAACCATGCATTAATTACACCTTTGGTCCCTGTGTTGTGCAAAATTGCTAAATACACCCACCTCTGTGTTTCAAAAGTAGCAAATATACCCGTGTTATACACAGGCTTCTCTATATGCTATTTCTAGGTATAATACAAACTTATATATGCTATTTTTCGAAATACAGGGGGTATGTTTGGGTTTCTCTAATTAATACAAGAACCAATGGTTTATTTAGTATATAGATCGCTGATTATTTTCTTAATCCATCGTCTTTTATTTTTTGTGATTCTAACGTAAATATTACTAACATTAGTCCTTTTGTTAAACAAAATTACCAAATATACCCCTGTAGCGTATATATGTTTGTGTTATACCAAGAGATAGCAAATATAACCCTGCAAAGGGGGTTAGATCTGCAGCCTCTGTGTATAATATTGGTATATTTTGGGCTATTTTACACAACATAAGGACCAATGTTGCAATTATTGTGTTACTCATTACGTGATTGCTTTTACATGCAGTGATCAAGAACTATCAACTTCCAAACATGAATAAACTAAGCGTCGAAACTGAAGATTCATTCACAAGTTTACTCGATCTAGCCTCAAACAATGGTATTGAGGGTTCCAAACGATTAATCGAACGTGATAATACTTCTGATATAGAAGAAATTGGAATTTGGTTAATCCTGAAAAGATTCCCTAAACAAGTTATTCGCGAGGAGAGAACACCATTAATGATCACCGCTTTATACGGTAGTCTTGACGTAGTCAAATTCATTCTCTCTCAACCAAAACTCAACGTAAATCAATCCTGCGGTTAAGATAAATGGACCGCTCTTCATTGTGTGGCAGTTGGTGGGTACTTAAACGGGGTCCACATTGTGAAACTACTTTTATCCGCGCCGATCCGAATCTCGAGGCTCATGGTCTCCGTCCCTTTGACGTCATGGTAGTTCCCCCGAATCTTACTCGGAATCGAGTTTTACTTGAGGAGTTACTTATTAATTCTCCCAACGGGTATTTTGGTCTACGTGTGATAACTAATACTTCATCGCTTTCCTCGTCATCCTCGTCATCATCACCGGAGTTTTCTCCGGCTTCGGAGAAGCCGGAGAAGAAGGAATAGTCGGTTGATCCGTCGTTACCCGATATAAACAATGTTATGTACTCGACTGACGAATTTCGTATGTTCTCGTTTAAATTCCGTCCATGTTCTCGCGCGTATTCCCACTAATGGACGGAGTGTCCGTTTGTTCATCCAGGGGAAAACGCGCGTAGGAAAGATCTGAGAAAGTATCATTATAGTTGTGTACCGTGTCCGGAGTTTCGAAAAGGTGCGTGTAGACGAGGAGATATGTATGAATACGCACATGGAGTACTCGAATGTTGGCTACACCCCGCACAATACTGGACACACTTATGTAAAGACGGGACATCGTGCGCGAGGCGCATGTTCTTTTTCTCGTACATACCGGAAGAGTTACGTCCGTTGTATGTTCGACGGGGTCTGCGGTTCCTTCACCGAGATCAATGGCTTCTACTGCCAGTGTCATGGATATGATGGGTTCATCTCCTAGTTCACCCTCGCCTATGTATAATCAACTATCTCCAACTAATAAAGGATCGTGGGCCCCACCGAACGTTCTGTCGCTAAATCTCCCAGGGAGTAACTTACAATCGAGTCGGTTAAGATCTTCTCTTAGTGTGCGCGATATTTTACTCGGTCAACAATTAGTTTATAATGACATTGCGTATTTTTCGAATCGTCCGGGTTCCGCTAGGGTTAAGACGCTAACACCTTCGAATCTCGACGAGCTATTTTCTTCGGAGATGGATTTGTAAGAATTGCATCTGTAATATCAAGTATACGCAGCGGAAACAAGTAATTGCAATCTAATAACCAATCTAGTGCGATTAGAATTGAAAACAGATTTCAATTGTGTACCTTTTGGATCCATATGAGAATAGAAAGACTAACCCAGCTTCAAAAATTTGAAGCCTCCACGCTTTGCACACCGAGATTTGATTTTTGCTTTCAGAATCAAATTCTGACTTGGAGACCAAAAGACCTTTTTGGCTTTCTGTGTTTTTGTTTTTCTAGAGAGAAAAATGATAAAAAGTTATATCTATGTAATGAAACTTCATCATCATATAATAATTTTAGAGAGAAAAATGAATAGTCAGGAAAATGAGAAGTCAGGGAACGTATAAATAAAAATTGATTATCCTAATAATCAGGTCCACTATCCACTTCTAAATTACTTTAACTTCCTTTGATGCACAACAAAATTTATTGACCTCTGTAAGGATCTTACATTCTTTATCAACGACCATTTTCCCAAGGATGAATTAACATTTTCTATATACCTGGTGATTTAGCTAATAGAAGCTTGATGAGCTAATATTTTGGAAACTATCAAATCTCAGCAACTTGAATTTAGTATTACAATAAATATACTTCATAGAACTATATCCGATGATAGCTATAAGGTTGATAATTGTTTATTTTTGTAAGATAATTTAATAGAGTGACTGATTTGGAATGATTTTAATATATTAGTAGGTTATTTGGAATCCATAATAGTTAATTGGTCTTGTTAGTTTAGTGACTCCTAGTAAACGCTCGGTTACTCAACCGATCAATTCCATACTTAGAAGAAAAATCCATAAGTTAGCTTTTCAACTCTCCAAGTAGTCATCTATCTTTTTTTTTTGGACGTTGTCATCTATCTGATTACTAAACCAACCAACTCATACTTAGAGAAAAAATCCATAATTCGACCACTTGTATCTTCAAGCAGTCAGTTATTCGGTTGCTTAACTGAGCAATTTATACTTAGATGTCCGATGATCTTTAATCGTATTCAGAAGTTTTGTCATATGGTTTATCCTTGGACACTCGTAAGGTATTTCAGTCAATGGGTCGTGACAAAATCTGTCATAAGTTTAATCTGAGTCCCATTGATGGTTGTATTAGTCATGTGAAATCTTTGAACAAAATTATAAACTTTTCGTCCAGAGACTATTTATGTTTAGAGCATTCTTAGTCTTTCACATCGGAAGAATAAAATCTGACTTATTTTTTTTCATTTCTTTCTCACAGGATTGAACAATTTTTTTTTTCATTTTTTTCACCGGACTAGTATATAACATAACCTTTTTTCTCTCCTTTTCTTTTCCACCAATCTATTAGTCAAATGGATTCTTTGACCAGATTTATAGATTCTTAGGTCATAGTTCATTTTTATCGGAAACACTTAAATATAACACTTAAAAAGAACATGGCTTATGTTTTTTTTCATTTTCCATCCTTATGGATAAAACATGATTTGTTTTTTCTCTCCCCTAGGAAGTATATGACTTATTTTTTATCACCTTCTTTCTCTATGGAATCAAAAACTTCCTAATTAATTTCACGTATCTCCCTAAAAAAAACAATTCTCTGGTAATTTTCATCATATGGGAAAAAGAAGATTTGTTTTTCTTTTTCATATTTAACAATCACCTGATAAAACATAAAAACATTTTGTATGCATATCTCAAGTTGAGTTATCGTCTTCGCAGTTCATCATCTCCACAATTTTAATTAAAAAACCATTGATCTTTAAAGCGACCATAATAAGCGCTGGGCAGACAATCAGCGCTGAGAAGTCTTTAATTTATTTTTTCTCAAATGTCCCAGAGCAAATTCAAAAAGATCTTACGTTGGCAAGTGGGTTTTGCCATAGCACCTCTTTTGGTACCTATCTGTGAGTTCCTATTCTCTCGGGAAGGTTACCCAAGGGGTTCTATAAAGGTATAGTGGAGAAAATGAGGAATAAGCTAGCTTCTTGGAAGACAAAGACTCCATCCATAGCGGGTCGGGTCACGCTAGCTCAGTCAGTCTTGAACGCGATACCTGTATATCAAATGAAAGTTATGAAATTGCCGAAGCACGTCTGTAAAGAGATTGATAAAGTGGTTAGGGACTTTATTTGGGGGTCTTCAGCCACTGAGAGAAAGTTACATTGGGTTGTGTGGGACCAGGTTTGCAAATCAAAGGAGAATGGTGGTCTTGGGATAAGGGGCTCCGAGAGGTATAATTTATCCTTGTTAGCAAAGCTTGGGTGGAAAGTCCTTCAAGAGGAGCAATCGGTTGCATGTGTGGAAGTATTCAAAAACAAATATTTTAAGAATGGGATTTTAAAGTGCATCCAAAATGGGAATGAATCCAATATTTGCAAAGCTATTCTACCTGGAGTGGAGGCATTTTGAGATGGATTTATTATTCAAAATGAAGATGAAGGTTCGAGAGTAAGGTGGAAAATTGAAAATTCAGGTTACTTCTCGGTAAAATCGGCATTTATGAGCTCGGAGGAAGCTAGTGCAGATGAGTCTTTTAAGTGGGATTTGGTGTGGAAGTTAAAGTGTTCTCAAAAGATACGGATTTTTCTTTGGAGAACTGTGCTAAATCGGGTCGCCACAGCGGAAAACCTTTACAAGAGAAATATCCTCGAGTTTAGAGCATGCCCTATCTGTGGAGCCGAAAGGGAAGATATTATTCAAGTATTTTTAAAATGTTAAATAGCTGTTATGGTGTGGAATCTATTGGGGTTTTCTCCTTAAATTGCAGGTACTGTTGCAGCAAATCGTGGTGGGCCTGGAGCCGCTGTCTCGGCTGGAAGGGGAGGAGCAGCTGTTGCGGGGGAAGGGGAGCTAGACGGGAACTCAGTTGAGGCTGGAATGATGAAGAGCTCAGACAGGGATCACTTGAAGCTGTTGAACAGCACCTGGGTGCGAACCAGGAGAGGACTGAACGCTGCATTCCGTGAACCAAGGGGAGCGCAACTGCGGAAAGTCTCGGGAGCTGCTACACCGTGGGAACCTCCTGCAATTTTCTCGCCAGCCCCACCGTGGGGTATTAAAGCCTGGATGGAAGGCCATCTTCGGTCCAAGGTGCGAATTGACGGTTTTGATTGGCCTTTTTGTGTTTGTAGCCGTGCTATGGACAATTTGGGTCAAAAGAAATTTGATTGTGTTTAATGAGGGGCATAATATACCCCATGTACTAGAGCTCAAAAGAGACATCTTCTCTCTAGCTAGTAGTTTTACTCTTGCATAAGGAAAATCACTAGATGGTGGTATAATTAAAGTATCTAGCAATGTTATGGTGAAATGGGTTAAACCAGAAAAGGGAACTAAGTTAAACAGTGATGGGAGTTTCATTAAAGCGAAAGGGCTAGCTGGTAGTGGTGGTATATTAAGGGATATATATGGTGCGTGTATCTCTGGGTTTATGGGTTCTTGTGATGTTGTATCCCCCTTTATTTTGGAATTACTTGCATTACATTTTGGTCTTAGATGGGCTTGTAATAGTGGCTATACTGAGATGGTTATTGAAACAGATTCGGAGGAGCTCCATGCGCTAGTGAAGGGCGGTGGGAGCTCAACTCATTAGGGAAGCTCCATGCGCTAGTGAAGGGCGGTGGGAGCTTAGGTAGTCGTTATGTTTCAATCGCAAGCGAATGTTGTGCATTGCTACGAGAATTTACGAACCTTGAGTTGGTTCATGTATATCGTGAAGCTAATTTTTGTGCCGATAGACTAGTAAGAGAAGGGGCATTGTTGCATACTCAACCGGAGGTGTTTAATGATCCACCTGACTTTCTTTGGAAGATGATTACAAGAGACGAAGTGGTTGTGCAACTAATAGGGTTGTACTAGATAGATAATAAGAACTTTTGTTCTAGATGTAATCGTTTATTCTTAACGGCTTTATAACCTCTCATGTATGCAAAAAAAAGCAACCATAATAACCAGAGAGTACACATATTAATTTAGCAAAATGTTAATTCTATATTTTTAGAAGAAAAACAGTTTAAAAGATACAAATACTCTAGATTTCTCCCTAAGATAAAGAACCATACGATTAAATATACTACAACATTACAATCATATCCTTTAGACAATATTAGATACTCATTAATTTACTTCGTTTCTTATGACAATTTTCTTTTTTTACTAATAATACGATTTCGAACACCAATCGGATAACTTTTTATTCGTCTCCCTGTCCAAACCGGGACTATTGCACGTTTCTCTGGTTCCTCTAAGTCTTCAGATGATTCTTCCTCAGATGAAACTTTTTTTTCCCTAGGTTGTCTTTTTTCAGACTCTTTCTGGTAAATCGTCTTTATACCAAGATGGATCCAATCTCGGTTTTTTCTGCTTCTACAAAATATTATAAAAATTCAAGTAAATAAACCATTAAAAAAATAGAAACAATAATAAATTAATACATGTCAAATTTTATACATAAATTAATACAATTTATGACATAATATTAGATAGTAAGAGATTACATTCATATATTAGTATGATATAATACTCAAGGAACGGTTAAAACAATATTTATGACATAATTTTAGTTTCTAACCAATGGTTTATGCAATAAATTCTTTAAAGAATATAAATAATGTAGTATAAAATGATATGTTCCGAAATCAACTCATATTTAAAGTATAGTTGTATAGCACTTAATGCTTAGACATGACAAGGTGTTTTATGAAATATGAGAATTATATTTCATATATTCTTTAGCATATATGTATTTGGTAAATAAAGATCTTTAATTTTCATTGAATATCATATGCAAAAACAAATTCAAGAAAAATATATATATATATATATTTGTTACATAGGCCACAAAAAACTTTATATTAATATACAAAGAAATATAATATATTATAGAAAAAAGACTTACTTTACTGAAATGAAATGATATGATCAACGATCTTACTAGATTGAGAATAATTTTTTCATCAAATGTATAACCTATTACATGATAAAAATATATTTTATTAATTTTGTACGATTGTACATATATTTGGAATCTTCCATCTTTGTAAATAAATGAATAAACAATATATATAAATTACTAAAATACATATAACATATATATATATATATATTATTTGTTACATACGAGAGCCATTTTAGACTCGCAGTCATTGACTCGATCTGAACCTGCACCAGTAGATTGGATGACCAAATCTCAACTGGTTATATATATATATATATATATATATATATATATATATATATATATATATATATATATATATATATATATATATTAGTACATACAGACTTACAAATTTTGTATGCACATAGAGCTTGTTATTTGAATCATACAACAACCTTATCAGAGGATGCAAGCGTTATCCGGAATGATTGAGCGTAAAGCGTCTGTAGGTGGTTTTTTAATTCCGCCGTCAAATCCCAAGGCTCAACTCTGGACAGACGGTGGAATCTACCAAGCTGGAATACGGTAGGGGTAGGGGAATTTCCGGTGGAGCTGTGAAATGCGTAGAGATCGGAAAGAACACCAACGGCGAAAGCACTCTGTTGGGTCAACATTGACACTGAGAGATCGTTTTTTGTTGCATAAATTAAACTTGTATATAGATTTTCACTCAAATTTTTAAAGAGAAAAGAAAGATGAAAATGAAAGGAATTCAAAAAGAGGCGGAGTATGAAGAGAGAAAGAAAGATATGTATTAGGGTTTAGAAAAATATGCTTAAATAATAGGATATATAGTCGGATCAAATAAGAGTCAAAATGTTTGGGCTGTCCAAAAAGATATGGCCTATAAGATCAACGTGTGTTTTGCTGGACAAAAAATAAAAATTAATGGGTTGGTTGGTTCAGTTGGGCCGGACAGTTCTGATTCTCTACTAGGCTGCTCATCCTTACTTTATATAACTCAGTAATAATTTAATAAAAAAATATTTATTGAATCACGCATAAAAGACACTACAATAGATATGCCAAGAAATAAGAGTGTCTATCTAAACAATAGATCAAATACTTAGTATGAATAGAAAATAATATTACTAATTTTTTCTCAAAATTAATAATCAAATATAACTTGGATTTCTCCATTAGAATTTTAAGAATTTGTCATATGATTTTAATTCAATTTCAGAGATAATTTCCATCTAGATCACTATTAAATTCTTTACAACCATCATCAATAAATGATGAAATCTTATATTAATGGGTGAAAAACACATAAAACTTAAGCTAAATAGCCAAAAAAAGAATTCCTTATCTTTCGTGTGTTTCTTCAATATGGCCTTCATAGGCTCGCTTATGCCATGTCGTGGATTTCAATCCGCCCGAATCCTTGTTTGACCATGGCATAGTCCTCAACTGAACTTGAAGAAGTTCTAGACATCCCGTCCGAGGGTGCAAGCTAACTGTAAAAGTTCGAGGATCACGTCCTGCTAAACCTTCTGAAAGAGGAAATCGACAAAATCCCAATATCACGTATTGGTTTATTTTCATCTTAACATACTCGTGAAATAAGCATGGAAATGAGGATAATTATTTCTATTCATTACTACTATCTCGGTCAAATACTTTCCCAAAAATACAATCATCAACCCCTTATTTTTGGTTGTCTACGCACATACTTAGTATTTCACACATTCTAATTGATAGGGTATTCCATGCTCTATCAGTAGGCGTCATATATGGGAATCAAATATTCTTAAGCCTACTGAGAAACCACTATGATAATAAGGTCTGGAAAAAAGCTATCAGGACAGGTGGGAAATTGATGTATCATGCACAACGTATCCGAATACCATAGGAGAAATACCCTTGGCAGCACCGAATAAAGATCTCCAAAGCATGCTCCTCATGATGCTAGGAATAGCCTATATCCACTAGGGGGACCACAAACTTCCACCAATAATATTGGGCCGATGAAGAGATTCTCTAGTCCGGGGGGGGGGGGGCAGTATTTTGAATAATTGTTGCAACATGCTATGGATCAACTACAACCCTAGCAATACGACCACACATGGTCCTTTTGTCATTGTCGGTTAAGATATGTTTCCTTGATCCTTCTTACTTGTTAGTATATATTAGTTTATTTCCTGTATAGAGTCTTTTCGAGTCGTGTGGATACGACTCGTTTTTGAGTTTGGGGTGGTGTACTCGTTGTCCTCATTCCTGTTTTTTGTGTTTCATATTTTACTGATTTCGAAAACATTTAACGACCATATAAAAATTAGTTTAAGGAATGATTTGAATGTATAATTTATTGAATATCCGCGAAAGAAAACTTTTTCTGAATTAATGATAGAAAATGGTATACCTTAGAGTTAGTGAATTACACACCTTAATTGCATGCAAACATTAGAAAATTGATCAAGATAGGAAAATTGTATATGCATGAAACTGATATATTATGCATTTAAACTGTCAATAAATAATTACAAAGGAATATTTATATAATTTCATCTGTATGCTTTAGTCAAGAATTTTCAATAAGCGAACGATCTTTTAAGATATATTAAATAATATTTGATGTAAAGATATTTTGCATATTATGACCTTTTCACGGGTAGTGCATGTCGTATATGAGTATTTTGTTTATAAAATTTAATCCATTTCTATCCCCTTATCATAATTTTTTTAAAATATAAATAGAAATCAAGAATTTTTTAACTACCAACAGATATGAGATCATTGAACTGAAAATAAATTACGGATATAAATTATTTTTTGTATTTTCTTGGTTCGTTGTTTTCGGTTTGGCTTACCATAGAAAAAACCGAACCGAACCAAACTCTTTTGTTTTTTTAAAAAAGAAAAATACCGAACTGAACGTTTTTTTTGGTTTTCGGTTTTGTTCGGTTCGTTTTTTTGGTTTTTTGGATCGGTTCAGTTTTTCGGTTTTGTTTTTCTCAGCCTTAGTGACCTTAGACCTCTAATATTATTCTTACTTTGTCGGGACGATACAAAGGTTTGAGTTGGGGGTCTTGATATCTCCCATTTGCGATAGAAAACCCCCCTTAGGAAACATCATTTTAGGTTGAAATTTGACTTAGTTAATAGATTTATCGTCATAATATGATATAATGCAATTTCTTCATTTAGTTTATACTTATTGTTACTTTTAGAGTTTTTGAGCGTTAATTTGTTTGTTTAGTGTGAAGTTTTTAGGTATACCAAATTTAGATATTTGTCTGTTTGTTCATCTGGGGGAATACGCGTGTAGGAGAGATCCAAGAAAGTAAGATTATAGTTGCGTACCATGTCCGGAGTTTCGCAAAGGTACTTGTAGACGAGGTGATATGTGCGAATACGTGCATGGAGTATTCGAATGTTGGCTACATCCCGCACAATACCAGATCCGCTTATGTGAAGACGGGACATCGTACGTGAGGCGTGTGTGCTTTTTCGTGCACGTACCGGAAGAGTTACTCTGTTGTATGTTTCGACGGGGTCCACGGTTCCTTAGCCGAGATCTATGGCTTCGACCGTTAGTGTCATGGATATGACGAGTTTATAGTTCACCCTCGTCTATGTATAATCAACTGTCTCCAACTAATGAGTCGTGGGCTCTACAAAATGCTCCGTCGCTAAATATCCCGGGGAGTAACTTACAAGCGAGACGTTTAAGATCTTCTCTTAGTGCTCGGGATATATTGACCCGATCGAAAATTAGTTAATAATGACATGGCATATTTTTCGAATCGTCAAGGTCCTCTAGGTTTAAGACGATAACACCTTCAAATCTCGACGAGTTATTTTCTTCCGAGATGGGATTGAGTTTATCTCCACGGTATAAAACACTAGTAAATCTTGCTACATGTATTTTTCAGATTGTTTTCATTTAATCCATAAAATTAAACTTGTATATAAATTTTTTCCTTTGGATTAATAAAGGGAAAAGAAAGATTGAAAAAAAAAATTACGGGGAAAAGATTTCAAAAATAAGCGAAAAAGAAAGGCGGAAGGGATGTATGTATTCGGGTTTAGAAAAAATGGTTATACGAAAGGTTATACTATTAGGTTAGATTAGAAAGATAAGAGTTAACTAGATGTTTGGGTCAAACAAAAAAGACATGGGCTTTAAGATCGACATGTGCTTTGATAGGCAGAAAAGTAATAATATATGGGTTGGTCAAGTCTGTTGGTCAGTCTATTTTGATTTCCAACTAGGCTGCTCACCCCTAATTTATATATCTTAATAATCATCTAATAAATAAAATATTTGAATCATAGAATAAAAAACCGTATAATTAATAAGACAAAGAAATATAAATATCTAGCTAAACAAGAGACCAAATGTTTAGTTACAATTAGATAACAATATTACTAATTTAACCTCAAAATTAATTACATATATACTAATGGTACAACGTATTATAAATTTTCCATTAGAATCTTAAAAAAAATTCATACGAACTCTTTTTATTTCCAATATATTTACCATTTAGAACACTATTGAGAGTTTTACAAACATCACCAATAAATGATGAAAATCTTATATTAATAGGTGAAAAATACATAAAACCAAAGTTAGGGTATATATATTCCAAAGAGTCCTCTACTTTTGTGTGTTTTATTGAATATGACCTTGGTAGTCTCGTATATTCCATACGTAGACGTCAACTGACTAGATCCTCGGTCAACCTTGACAAGCACTTAGATCCTCGGCTGACCCTGGAGAAGTTTTAGACATCCCATCTAAGGGTGCAAGCTAGCCGTAATAACTAAGTTTGAGGATCACATCTCTCAAACCTTCCGAAAGAGGAAATCAACAAACGTCCAATCTCGCCTATTTTGTTATTTCATCTATAAATACTCGTGACATAAGCGTGGAAAAGGGGAATCTTATTACTGTTCATTACTATTGTTAGGCATATTTTCTGCGAGTGGCCATTGGAAATCCAATCACCAACCCCTTTATTTTTGGGTGTCTACACCTAGACTTAGTATTTCACACATTTTTATTGATATGGTACTCCACGCTCTATCAGTTGGCACCGTCTATGGGAATCAAATATTCTTAAGGCTACAGAGAAACACTATGATAACAAGGTCCGGGTTAAACCTGTTTTGTCATGTGGACATTGACGTATCATGCCCAATAGATCCTAATTCTAGAAGAGAATCACCCTCAGTAGCTGAGAACAAAGATCTTTAATGAGAGAACCGTGTTCCTTCTCTTAATGTCGAGCATAACCCGTATCCACCAGGGGACCACCATATAGAGGCCGGGGAAGAGATTCTCTACCCGAGGATGGCCCAACATTTTTAGCTATTGTCACAATAGGCTATGGATCAACTACAATCCCCGTCGTTATAGCCACACATTGAGAGAACCGTGTTCCTTCTCTTAATGTCGAGCATAACCCGTATCCACCAGGGGAACAACCATATAGAGGCCGGGGAAGAGATTCTCTACCCGAGGATGGCCCAACATTTTTAGCTATTGTCACAATAGGCTATGGATCAACTACAATCCCCGTCGTTATAGCCACTCATGGGTCCTTCTGCCATTGATTTCCGAGTCAATTATGTCGAGCAGAGCAAAAATGAATACACTAGCGGGGAGATGAAGAGAAAGTTACGCTCGGTAATAAGAGCGTAGAAGGATAAGAATATCATTTGTCAATTTAAGGAGTTCTTTATCCTGGAGAGTACTCAATGTTGTCATGCCACACAAGTTTAAACCACCGGCCGTACCTACAATTAACGGATTGTCGGATCCAGATGTGCATATCAGTGTCTTTCAAAGTTATATGGAATTCATCGCATTATTAGATACCGCTTTTATCGAGCTTTTTCCTCCACTTAATGCTAAAAAATGGGTTTCAAAGCTGGAACCACATTCCATTAAGATCTTCACTCTGTTTTAGACCAATTGCGAGCAATTTTCTCTAATAGAAAAATCGGTCAAACAAATTCCTCTCTACTCGATCTTTTCCAGTGAAAAGGAGAAAGCTTATAATCCTTCATGGACCTTTTTTTGAGGTTTCCTATAATGTTGATGATCTTGATTAGTCATTTTTTAACATGCTTTTACTCAAGCTTTCTTAAACATGTTTTTTAGATTCATTTGGCTTCTCGGCCACGAGATGGTCTATCAGACATTATTGCAGATTCACGAGCCTTTGTAGCAACTGAGGAAATCCAAAGAAATTCCCAAGAAAGATCTTAGGATAGAGTGGGTTCGTTGAATGTGCGACCAGACCGAGGAAGCAAGAAAAGAATAGTCAACCAGGAGAACAATGTTGGAATTATTAAATGAATGATTATTTAATTTATTAATTCTTTCATGTTCATGGGAGAAGTGGGAAAAACTATTTGTGTTCAAATAGTCTCACCTTAATTTTTGTGGAAAAAAATATTGGAATTACTAAAATTCAAGAGCTTTACTTTATTAATTCTTTATTTCTCTTGGGAAAAGTGAGAAAACTTTTTATGTGTTAAAAAGTCTCACCTAGAAAATGAAGAAGAAAATAAAAGCAAAAACCGACAAAAATTAATGGTAGCGGTTTCAGAAGTTACAAGACTTGGTGAAAGAAAACGGTTAGCTTTAATGACCATTGAAGAGGCATTAAAGTGACGGTTTTTTGTCTTGCCACAAGACTTGATAAAGAAAAAACGGACGACTTTAATATGAGCATTAATGTGACGGTTTTCTTGTCTTGCTTTTTCTTCTATAAATAGTGACTTTGTCACTTTCATTTCAAGAGGAGAACAAAAAAGATTATTCTTGAGAGAATGGAAAAATCTAGAGAGAATAGAAAGGAAAAAAGTTATTCTTGAGAGAATAGAGAATAGAATATAAAGAACTAAGAATTTAGAATAATAGGAAACTCTTCTCTCCATGATTAGTCAAATATTTTTTTGACATAGAGATTAGAGGGATACAATTGTTAGAGATACCGGTTCTACCGGAATATCTTTTTAAACGCCGCTACACTTTTTCCTAGTGTATTTGTATCCGTTTCCTTTTTCTCTAAATTTTCGTGTAAGTTCTAATTATCTATTTTTCCATGTAATAGTTGTAGTATTACATACTTTAGATACATTTATATTCTTGTTATTCCTTTTTCTTGTAATAGTGGTTGTATTACTTTCTTTTGGAATATATTTATATGAAATCCATTTTTTTTAGTGATATTGTTAGATTTTTTCCGACAATTTTAAAAAGATATTTTTTTTAATATCACTGGTAGTAAAATGGTTTTTCTATATCGGCGGTTGCTTCATCCTTGAACGCAAAAGCCATTTCCCTACGTGACTAAGCTGGAGCCTTTCACTGGTTCCAACTACAAACGTTGGGCACAAAAGCCACTGATATGCCTTGAACAACGTGAACTAGACCTTGCCGTTCTCGAGTTACTTCCCGCCATTGAGGCTAATAGGGAATATACCAAAGAACTACATGCTAGGTTTTTGGCTCTCGAAGTTGGGTTCAAGAAAGCTAATTTAGTGGTTATGGGATGGATCTTGGATAATGTGACGAACCCCACCTTTTATATGTGTGTCGTTGAGAAGTCAATAAAGACTATCTGTGAAACGGTCTAAAAAAAGGCATGTGTGTGATGATTCTGATAAGAAGAAATACGTCACCGGAATATGACCCAACAAGATCCAATTAGTCCCATAAAAGTAAAAAAGTGAATCGACTTAAGACCTTATTTTTCATGCTTATATAAGTTTAAGGATTACTTACGTCCCTTATATTACCACTTTTTAACTCTTGTTGCTCTAAACTTCAATCACAAACATGAATATATATCAATTGGATATTAAATATATGTGTGAATGAAGATCTATGTGAAGAGATCTATATGGTGCAACATGAAGGGTTGGTGTTTTTGGATTAAGGGATAAAGTATGAAAACCAAGGAAATTGATTTGTGTTTTTTTTAAACGGGCATCTTGCTAATGAAATGGTACCTCAATAAAAGATAGATTAGGTCGTGTCACACTTTTGTCAATAGGTGTTTGACATGATCGTCTTTTGGTACTCTATTTCACGGGACTTACTGCTTCCAATCCTCTTTTTGTGAATAAATGATGTGGGGGAAGCTAATACTAAGGATGAAATTCATTAGAGTCAATAATGGAATTTACCTTAGTCAATCGTACTTTGTTGGAAAGGTTTGACTCCTTCGATATAATGTTTGGTAAAACTCCTTATAATACTAGTTTTCATGCATAAGAGAATTGTGGGGGTGTGTCCCTTAATTAATATAGAATGATTATAAGGAGTGTGACATTCGTAATGAGTATTCTCAACCTGGTATTGCCACGCACAATTTAGTGGCTGAGCTGATGGTGTTTATATTTTAACGAAATCAAGTGATGACCACTGGGTTAATTTTTGTCCTTTGATCAAGTACGAGAGAGGTACTATTGATCTAGATATGCATTTCAAAATGACTCATGTAATTCCTGAAGATTTTTTTTGCTATGCAAATTGGGTCCCTTATAGATGATAAATAAATGGTTGATTTATTTACTAAAAGACTTAAGTGGGAGAATAATCCTAGAAATGTTGAGTGATAGGTTTGAAACCCATTTATGGGGAACCTATTACTAATGATTATATATGATGCACTAACTTCCTATCTATAGTGTAAATTGTGCATACATGAGAAAATTATAACTTAATGAATTCATAGCCATGCGTGGTGGTCCTATTGAGACGGACTTGATGAATTCACCGTTGAGGTTGTTGTATATTTCTCAAACTTAATGAATTCATAGCCATGCGTGGTGGTCCTATTGAGATGGACTTGATGAATTCACCGTTGAGGTTGTTGTACATATATCAAACTTAATGAATTCATAGCCATGTGTGGTAGTCCTATCGAGACGGACTTGATGAATTCACCGTTGAGGGTGTTTGTATATTGCTTAAACTTCATGAATTCATAGCCATGTGTGGCGGTCCTATTGAGATGAAAATTGATGAATTCACCGTTGAGGTTGTTGTATATTGATCATAATATGACTTTAAGGAGACGTCCTTGATGTTCCCAAGGGATGAGTTTTTAAACTCACCACAAATTCATAGCCCATAAGGGTGGTCCTAAAGAGAAAGGACTTGATGAATTCGCGAGACACATAATGAGTTTGGGCTTTATTGCTCTTAATGATCTTGAAATCCGAGAAGGGTCGGCTAATGAGGCTAGACGCTCTTGGAGATCACCTATGTGTAAGAAAGAGGTGATGTTTGAGGAATTTGTAACTATCAGCCGGGTAGAGTATGTGCTGTGAGGGTCTCGATCGAAAACCGTCAAGTTCAAGAGTACGTTCACTTGACAGGAATTTGGTGGTTGCCTCACTTCACTACGTGTCAATTCAAATCGAAAGATATTGCCACTTAAGTACAATTCACCCAAATGTTGGTATTTACGGAAACCTGTTCACCTCTCTCCCAAAGAACATGAGTGGGGGATTGTTGGAATTATTAAATGAATGATTATTTAATTTATTAATTCTTTCATGTTCATGGGAGAAGTGGGAAAAACTATTTGTGTTCAAATAGTCTCACCTTAATTTTTGTGAAAAAAATATTGGAATTACTAAAATTCAAGAGCTTTACTTTATTAATTCTTTATTTCTCTTGGGAAAAGTGAGAAAACTTTTTATGTGTTAAAAAGTCTCACCTAGAAAATGAAGAAGAAAATAAAAGCAAAAACCGACAAAAATTAATGGTAGCGGTTTCGGAAGTTACAGGACTTGGTGAAAGAAAACGGTTAGCTTTAATGACCATTGAAGAGGCATTAAAGTGACGGTTTTTTGTCTTGCCACAAGACTTGATAAAGAAAAAACGGACGACTTTAATATGAGCATTAATGTGACGGTTTTCTTGTCTTGCTTTTTCTTCTATAAATAGTGACTTTGTCACTTTCATTTCAAGAGGAGAACAAAAAAGATTATTCTTGAGAGAATGGAAAAATCTAGAGAGAATAGAAAGGAAAAAAGTTATTCTTGAGAGAATAGAGAATAGAATATAAAGAACTAAGAATTTAGAATAATAGGAAACTCTTCTCTCCATGATTAGTCAAATATTTTTTTGACATAGAGATTAGAGGGATACAATTGTTAGAGATACCGGTTCTACCGGAATATCTTTTTAAACGCCGCTACACTTTTTCCTAGTGTATTTGTATCCGTTTCCTTTTTCTCTAAATTTTCGTGTAAGTTCTAATTATCTATTTTTCCATGTAATAGTTGTAGTATTACATACTTTAGATACATTTATATTCTTGTTATTCCTTTTTCTTGTAATAGTGGTTGTATTACTTTCTTTTGGAATATATTTATATAAAATCCATTTTTTTTAGTGATATTGTTAGATTTTTTCCAACAAACAAAAGGTAAGCCAAGATATTACACTACTGAGGGAAGAGAGGATCATCGAGGTCGAGAATTCCAAAACTATGATCAAACCCTGTTGGATTCTTATATCAAATATAGAGAAATTAAGACGTGATATGATTGTTGTGGATGTTCATCGATGTCAAAACTAGGGATGCATCCAAGTATTATCCTTTCCATAAAGACCATAATCATAACAACAATGATGACAATCAGTTAAAGAGAGAAACATACCAGGTTGAGGTGGCCAACCGGCAAAACCAGAAAAAAATAGAGGAGGACAATACCGCTGGTCTAGGCCACCCTAACACATAATACAACTGTGAAGAGATAATCAACCTCATAATCAGCTGGCGGGACGACACCCTAGTCTATATGCTCGAGATATGAGTTCAAGATAAATACCATAGCGTGTGGACCTGAGAGTGGAAGATCAAGGAATGGAAGAAGAAGAACCATATTTAATGTGTACAAAGTCAGAGGCTAGCCGGGTATCCCACGAATAGAGATGACATTCACTTTACCGACATAGACGCAAACATGCCAGTTATTTTGTGTGATGAGCTGTTGGTAGTACCGTCTGTAATAGGTAATCGTTTTATGCGTCGGGTGTTGATTGACATGGGAAATTTGTGGACTTTCTATATATGATCACATTCAATCGGTTGAAGATCTATCATAACTAAGTAAATAAGAGCAAAGTACCATTACACACAAAAAATAGTCAACTTTCTTTTCATCGGACAATCAAACTATTCCCATTTAAAATCAACACATCATGAACATTACAAACTACATAGCATTCCCAAATAATAGGGACCTCAAATCACCTCAGTCAAAGAGCTAACACAAAGTAAAGGGACTATAAAGAAGGTTCTAGACACCTAAAAACATGAAATAAGAAACCACAACTGCAATACTCTTAGGTTCTAGACACCTAAAAACATGATAGAGCCCCTCGAAAAGATCAACCTTGCAATACTCGAGTCCAGAGAAAGTGCCATGGTCCTGTTCCTGTGGAGTGGCCATCCTGCACACATTGACAATAATATTATTGGTAATATACATGTGAAGGAAAAATTAAGACCTCATTTTTTGTATTATTTGTAATGAAAGTAAAAGAAAAATCACCTCCAAAAGACAACAAATGTGCGGAGAGCCATATATATGGTTAAAGCAAGCCAAATTACAATAAACCCATTTATATCAGCGAGAATAAACAAGGATCCAATGCTCATTAAGGCCGCTAAAACCTGAAAAGATGAAGCATTAGATAATTATAAGAACGACATACCTAATTCTTATTAAGGGTAACTTATAGATTGGGGAGAACTTGGAGCGACTTTTAAATTTGTGGGACAAATTTTAGACTTGTGGAAGCGAATTTTAAACTTGGGAACGGATATTAACCTTGACGGGATGATAGTCTAATTCATTAAGGATTTTGCGGTTTTTAAAGAAAAATATCCAACATTTTTCTCACGGTGTCTTGAGACTGGGTCAGCCGCCCCAAACCTCTTCACATCCGTCCCTAGGAAGTTCTATTATTCGCACGGAAGAGTTACGTTGTATGTTTCGATGGGGTCCACGGTTCCTTTTCCGAGATCAATGGCTTCGACAGCTAGTGTCATGGATATGATGACTTTATTTCCCGGTTCACCCTCTTCTATGTTTTATCGACAACTATCTCCAACTAATGATGGATCGTGGGTCCCACAAAATGTTCCGTCGCTTAATCTTTACGGGAGTAACTTACAATCCAGTCGATTAAGATCTTCTTTTAGTTCTCGGGATATCTTACCCGCGGTCAACAACTAGTTTATTTTTCGAATCATCCGGGTTCCGCGAGGTTTAAGACGCTAACACCTTCGAATCTCGACTAGCTATTTTCTTCTGAGATGGGTTCGAATTTATCTCCACGGTATAACGATCAGGTGGGGTCGGGTGGGTTTTCTCCGTCTTATAAATATGCTGTTTTCAATTCTATTCAATTGAAACAAGGTCAAAACGGACTTTCACCAATTAATACCAATTTGTCACCTTTTGGCGGGTCCTCTTCTCCCGGGAAAAAGTCACCGAGAAGCGTGGACCCCATCTCGCTGATGAGTTGGCGACTCTCCGCGTTTGCGCAACACGAGAAACAGCTACGGAGTATTAGTGCACGGGAACTCGGGTCCCACAATTTCTCAGTTGTAGGGTCGCCTATATATTCATGGTCAAATTGGGATCTCCGAGTAGAAAAGCTGATTGGTCGGTGAACGGAGCGTTCGCCGGAGGGTTATTTGAGCCGGAGATGGAACCTGAGCCGGAGCTGGATGTGCCGTGGGTGCAATCGCTGGTAAAGGAATCGTCACCGGAGATGAAAGAATAATCCAGCGAGGGTACAAAATCCAATTCTCAACCTGATAATGGTAAGAATGTTGATCATACTGTTTTGAGTGCTTGGATTGAACAAATGCAACTCGATAATAATCAACTTGTTGCGTAACTTAAAAATCAATTTTTTAGATATAACAGAACTTCTAGAGATCTATAACTATATTCTTTTGACGATACTTTTGGTGTTGAGAGGGTAAAAATTGGTTTGTTTCATTGTATTTTATTATTTTATTTACATAAGGAAATTTTTCTAACTGCTATCTTGGCCGTTCTTTAGGAAACGCGCCAGGTTCTTTCATGTTATTCTTTTTCTTCGGTCGGGTCTTTCATGTTATTCTTCTTCTATTGGATGAATCAAATTAACGACATGATTATCGTCTCTTATAACAAAAGAGTCATAATTGGCAAGTGTTTAATAATAAATATGTGTTATCAAGAAGACATTTGCAAAACCATACACGATCAGATAGATTTTCGTAATTTCAGCTTTAGTAGCAGACACAACCTCAGACAAACATATCAGGCATTCCATTAATCAGTTTCCTTTTCTTATTGTTGACATCACAAGTAGCTAAACTTTAAAATAGTTTTAGGTAACTATGAATTATCACAACTAATTTTTAAAACATCTAGATGGAGGGGTTGCCACAATCGTAGTTTTTTAGTAAAATATAATGGTGTAGAATTTGTATGCTTTTGCTGTTATCAAGAAACATTTAAAAAGTTACTTGTAGGAGAAACAATACCAAAATCAGAGTAAGGAGGGTTATAGTCAGAAATTAAATTAAATATCACTAGGGGTGAGAAAAACACACCCTACTTTGACGTGCATGATAATAAATAAATGCTACCCACCTCTTTATCTAATCTGCGACTCAATTATTCAATTGATACTCCGTTTTATCTAAACGCAAAATCCCCAAGTAAGCTAATTGGCTCTTCAGACAGTTAGTTACTCGGTTACTAATCTGACTGTGACCAAATCTATACATATTTAGACAAAAAAATTTTAAGTCAGCTACTCAGATGTTCAACCAGTCATCTACTCGGCTACTCAACTGAGCAACTTATACTTAGATGTCCGAGGAGATTTATTCACATTCAGGAGTTTCGCCGTGGGGTTTATCTTTGAGCACTCATAAGGGATTTCAGTCAATGGAACGTGTCAAAATCTTCCATGAGTTTGAGCCAAGTCCATTGAGGGTTGTATATTAGTCATGCTAACTCTTCGAACATAATTATATTCACATGGGAAAAACAAGTACATGACTTATTTTTTTCATTTTCTTCCCCACAGGATTGAACAAGTTTTGTTTTTCATTTTCCATCCCGGGACTAGGATAGAACATAACCTTTTATTTTATTTTCTTTTTCGGGAATATATTAGACGTTATGGATTCTTTGATCAAACGTATAAACTCTTATGTCATAGTTCATTTACGATCTGGAACATTAAATTATAACACTTAGAAAGAACACGACTTGTCTATATAATATTAGAGAAAGGCCAACCGTCTGAAATGTCTCCTATTTTTCTCTACAATTTTTAGCTTTTGAATCAAAGTTTTATTCTTTCTAACTATTAGATCTAATTCAATTTTAATGGTCAAGATTGTATAAATTAGATCAACACTCTGAAATGTCTTGATTTCCGTCTATATTTTTTAGCCGTTAGATTATATGTAGGCCATTTTATCAATATGTATCCTAAATTAAATTATCACTACTTTAAAAACAAATTTTTACTGGAAAGGTCCCATGACTTAGATGTGTATATATTTATCTCAGCAAATATTTATCTCAGCAACATTTTCACTGATCTTCCGCCGGAGAGAGTACTCCACTAGCTCCTCCTCTCTGTTGTCCTGTCCTTTTGAAACTCTGCTCCGGGACTTGTTGGTTCCACCACCATCAATGGTGTAACTTCCATTAATCGCTCACTGATTTTTTTTAGCCAAATATGTAAGCACATTTTATAAGGTTGTATATTTTGCTATAATTTCAAAATTAACAAGGGTATGTTTGTTTATTCTGAAAATTAACAAGGTTCTTAATTACATGTCTTCAACATTTATAAAGACTAGAAAATCTCCTCTAGCGGGTTCTATTTGGCTTGAACCTGTTTGTAAATCTTGATACAGTAGGAGGGGTGGGTATATCTTCTAGCTCCACTACCTTTATCATCCGCCTCTTCTTAATTTTCTGTTCAAAAAACAAATTAAACCATCAAATGAACATGAAAATAGTAACGAAAATATTAGAGTATCAATTAGTTTAAAAGACTAACCAGTATGGGCTTCTTTATATCTTTGGTTCATCCTCTTCGTAGCATCCTCAAGGTTTACTTCTTCTGGAGACTTTAGTGTCTGTTAGAACAATAACAAAAGATATCCGAAATCAAAATATATATTTATAGGTTCTACTATGATTTTATGTGATACTCAGTCACCTTTTGTGTAGAAGACCATTGTTTTTTGATTAATGCATGTTTCTTTGCCTTTGGTTGCATCACTGGTTTGGTGTCAGATGTTCCGATAGAGGGTCTGTTTGGTTTAATGAAAACCTCTTCTCTTACCAGCTTCTTATCCTTTTTTGCCGGATTTGATGACTCAGCGATAAGCATGCGAATACGCTCAGGTGATGGCTTTCCCGGACGATTCTAATAGATCTTGTTAATGTACGGTTTGTTTGAAGTATCTGAAATAAAACTTGAATGTCAGTAAAAGAAACTAATACATAGAGAAAGCTAATTAGATATATATAATTTTTTATCCTTGACAACTTACCCTCAGGTTGACTCTTCTTCTGAGCTTCTTTCTCCACCACCATAATTAACACATATATATGTGGCTATTTATGTATAACACAATAAAATTCGTAGAATCTATTAATTAACCACTTAATTATAGTGAGCTTATAATTTATATTTATTCAATTGAAGTATAGTATAATTAATTTATTTTACTAGTATGGACTTGTTAAATACAATATATCATAATATTAATATTAGTGATAATATATCCATTTCTTTCATAATTGAATATCTATTTGAAAATTATAACTTAGCATGTTAAATTTTATACATAAACAAATCATTTAAAATAATTTATGACATAATATAAAATAGTAGGAAATTACATTCATATATTGGTACAATATAATACTTAAAGAACTGTTAAAATAATATTTATGAAATGATGTTGGTTTTTAACCAATAGTTTAAACTTTAAAGAATATAAACGGTGTAGTATAAAAAGATATGTGCCAAAATCAACTTGTATTTAAGATATAGTTGTACTCCATTTAATGCTTAGACATGACAAGGTGTTTTATGCAACATGAGAATTATATTTAATCTCCTTAGCATGTATGAATTTGATAAATCAACATATTTAATTTTTATTGACATGTTGTATGTAAGAAAAAATTTAAGAAAATATAAATCAATATTCAAAGAAATATAATATATTATAAGTTAGAACTTACATTATTGAAATACTATGATCAACGATCTTATCAGATTAAAAGTAATGTTTTTCGTCAAATATATAACCTGTCACAGGATAAGAATATATTTGATTAATTTTGTATTATTGTACATGAATTTGCAATGTTCCATCTTTGTAAATAAATTAATAAAAAATTATATATAAATTCGTATAAATACATATAAAATATATTCAAAAATAATATAAATACATGTAAATTATATTAAAAATAATATATATATATATATATATATATATATATATATATATATATATATATATATTACATACAAATTTATAAATTTTATTTAAAATTTAGATCTAGATCTTATCTTAAATATGTAAAAATAAATAAAATATTGATTATAAATAGATTTATAAATAATTGTATAAATAGATCTATGAATAATTGTATACAACAAAAATAAAAAATTATAGTTCTAAAAGTTAAATAACTGGTTTACAAAGTTTCAAAATTGAAATTATAGGTTGAACAACGAAATTTCATCTACTATATCTAAAATTATAATTTATAAACATATAATAATATTACATAGTATAATTTATAAGAGTTGAATATACTATCACTTACAAAAAAAACAACTTCTTCTTTTTCTTCATCGTCAACATAACTTTTTATTATAAGTATTTCTCGGACGGTAAATTTTCACTCAGAATCTTGAAGAGAAAACAAAGATGAAAATAAGAGGTATTCAAAGAGAAGAAAGAGAGAGAAAAAGATATGTATTAGGGTTTAGAAAAAAATGCTTAAATAATAGGGTATATGTACGGTTAAATCATATAAGAAGTATATGAGTCAACTAAATGTTTGGGCTGCCCAAAAATGATCTGGCCTATAAGTTCACGTGTGCTTTGCTGGACACAAAATAAAAATTAATGGGTTGATTGTATCAGTTGGGCCGGACAGTTTGGATTCTTGACTAGACGGTTAACCCCTACTTTATATAACTCAATAATAATTTGATAAAAATATCATTGGGTAAGACTTCCATCCAATATTGGATGATCCAATATTCATATCATTGCCAATGATAATTATAACAAAACACATGTCATTGGATTAACAAGTTAGTTATTTTTGTAAGTTTAAAACATGGGTTATGTGTATTAATATTATTGGTGTAGGATCATCCAATATTGGATGGAAGAATTTTCCAATATCATTTGAATCACGCAATAAAAGAAACGTATACTAAACAATAGATCAAATACGATTACTAAATAATATTACTCATTTTTTCTCAAAATTAATTAAAATATACTAATTGTATAACAAACTGTAATTTCTCCATTAGAATTTTAAGAATTTATCATATGATTTTTTTTCAATTTCAAAGATACTTGCCATCTAGATCACTATTAAATTTTTTTACAACCATCATCAATAAATGATGAAAATCTTATATTAATTGGTAAAAAATACATAAACCCTTAAGATAAAGGAAAATACTTCCATCCAATATTGGATATGGTCCAATATCAATCATATTATGACATATACCCCATGTTTATGTCATGCAAAAATTAATTATATTAACTACCTAGTTAATCTAATGACATGTGTTTTATCAATATAATTAATGGTTATGATGTTATTATTGGACCATCCAATATAGGATGGAAGTCTTACCTTAAGATAATTATACCAAAAAATTCCTCATTTTTCGTGTGTTTCATCAATATAGCCTTCACAGGCCTGCTTATGCCATGTCGTGGATATCAAGCCGCATGAATCCTTTTTCGACCATAGTAGGTGTTCTAGATCCTCAACCGACCTTGGAGAAGTTCTAGACATTTCGTCCACGAGTGCAAGCTAACTATAGTAATTAAGTTCAAGGATCACGTCCTCTAAACCTTCTGAAAGAAGAAATCGACAAAATCCCATTCTCACCTATTGGGATATTTTCATCTAAACATACTCGTGAAATAAGCATGTAAATAGAGATTATTATTACTATTCATTACTACTATCAAGCATATTTTCCTCGGTCAAACACTTGTGAACCTTCTAAGGGGTGGCACATGCAATTTATGAACATTTTTCTTTTCGAAATTTACTCTATTTTCTATCCTCTACTCATAATACTTTTTAAAAATATCAGGGAATGTCAGGGGTGCCTTAAGTAAGGATAGAGGGGAGGTCATCCAAAACTTAAAAAATTAGTGACATAAATTAGTTGTTTTATTTTTTCCGGTTCAGTTTAGAATAGAAAAACCAAACCTAACTAAATTTTTTTGGTTTTTTAAAAAGTTTATACCGAACCGAACGGTTTTGTTGGTTTCTGCCTTTTTCCAGTTTGGGTTTTTTCGGGTTTAGGGGACAGATCGGTTTTTAGGTTTAATTTTGCTCAAGCCTTGTTTTATGATGGAGTGTGTGGTATGAAAATATGAAACATAACATTATGAAAAAATAAATGTCTAAAGAAATTAAAAATATCCAATTTGATATTAAAGATTTAATAATATATTTATAAGTAGATAAGATATTAATTTATAAAATTCATAATCTTCAACGAGCTCACGCGCCAGGCTCGAGCAGACTCGTTTACTTATCGAGTTTAAAATGGAGCTTGAGCTGACCTTGTTTATATTCGAGCCGATCTAGAAGGAGATTTTCTTCGAGGGGAGCTCGAGCGGCTCACGGGCAGCTTGGTTCATTTAAAGGCTTGGGACCCACCATATATTATATTTCACTCTTAGTAGGTTGATTGGTTTTTGTAGGTTCAACATTTTGCTACAAAGTATCTCAAAACTTTGCTTGGTAAACCTGTTAAAAAAAAACAAGTCTAGTAATTGCTTTTTCGTTTTTTGCTTTGGATTTTGAGTACCAAACCACACCAAACCAGAATTTAATTTTGAAAAATTTAAAACCAAACCGGTCAATTCTTTTTGGTTTAGTTTTATGGTTTTTATTATCTTTGTCCTAGTCACGTGTACTTTTAGACAAAGAGAATTGCTTCCACCAAAAACTGAACTTAGATTACTCAACACCTTATACCAAATGCTTACCATTAGACCAACAAAGCTATTTATTTGTTTTGAACACTGAATATTACTTAATGGTTAAGGGGGCTAATTATGTTTTTTGAAAATTACACGTACATTTTTTTAAAATCTCGGAATTTGTGTGAAATTGAGCTCACGAGACCCACATAAATCCGCCTATGCTCTTAAGTCAAAGACCACGTATGACTAGGAGCATTCTACGTCTCTCAGATACGAAGAACAAGAACGTGGTGGTTATTAACTAAGGATAGGTGTGGTTGGGCTATGCCTAGAATTTGCTTAGCGAATAATTTGTAGGAAGCTTAGCTTCCTGGCCTTTTAGGCCTCATTTGTAACGAAATAAAAAAAAAGGCTTCCAAAAAATTAAACAGTCCTTCACATAAAATATTGATAAAGATTTAATACTCATTTTACATGAATTATTTTCTCGTTACTTGATAGCTCCTTATAGTTGTAAATTAATATCGATTTTTCTCTTTCTGTTCATAAATTACTTTAACATTCTTTGATGCACAACAAAATTTATTGACCTCTGTGAGGATCTTACATTCTTTATCAACGACCATTTTCCAAGGATGAATTAACATTTTCTATATACCTGGTGATTTAGCTAATAGAAGCTTGATGAGATAGTATTTATTAACCGTCATTCTCTATTGAGCTAATATTTTGGAGAGTATCAAATCTCAGCAGCTAGAATTTAGTATTACAATAAATATACTTCACAAAACTATATCTAATGATGGCTATGAGGTTGGTAGTTGTTTATTTTTGAAAGATAATTTAATAGTGTGGCTGATTTGGAGCAATTTTAATATATTAGTAGGTTGTTTGAAATCCATAATAGTTAAGTTGTCCAAACAGGACTACCGAAATAGTTTAGTGACTCCTAGTAAACGCTCGGTTACTCAATCGATCAACTCCATACTTAGAAGAAAAATTCATAAGTTAGATTCTCAACTCTCCAACTAGTCATCTATTTGATTACTAAACCGACCAACCCATACTTAGAGAAAAAATCCATAATTCGACAACTTGTCTCTTCAAGCAGTCAGTTATTTGGTTGCTTAACTGAGCAATTTATACTTAGATGTCCGATAATCTTTAATCGTATTCAGAAGTCTTGTCATATGGTTTATCCTTGGACACTCGTAAGGTATTTCAGTTAATGGGTCGTGACAAAATCTGCCATAAGTTTAAACTGAGTCTTATTGAGAGTTGTATTAGTTATGTGAAATCTTCGAACAAAATTATAAACTTTTCGGCCAGAGACTATTTATGTTTAGAGAATTCTTAGTTGGAAGAGAATTTTATTTGCAAAGGCCATTATTCGGGTCATACAAACCTGACTTATTTTTCTCATTTCTTCCCCATAGGATTGAATGAATTTTTTTTATTTTTCATCCCGGACTAGTATATAACATAACCTTTTTTCTCTCCTTTTCTTTTCCATCAATTATTAGTCAAATGTTTTTTTACCAGATTTATAGATTCTTAGGTCATAGTTCATTTTTTATCGGAAACACTTAAATATAATACTTAAAAAGAACACGAAGTTTTATCATCTTTCAACTATCCGAAGGAAGAAGACCGGAAAGATATCTAGACTGAAGAACACAGCTGGCGATTGGGTCACAGACGAAACAGAGGTGAAGACTATGATTCGGATCTTTTTTAAAAACTTGTATTCGATTGAAGAAGAGTTCATTGGTCCTTTTTCACTTCCGCGGTTACCTACAATTACGGATCAAGAGAAGGAAAGATTGCAAGAAGAATTCACAGACGATGAAATTAAGAAGGTAGTATTTCGAGCGAATCCAGTTAAGGCACCAGGTCCAGACGGGATGTCCACGGCGTTTTACCAGAAAAGTTGGGATTCAGTTGGATCGACAGTTTGTTGCATGGTGAGAAAATGTATTAGTTCGGGGAATATAGAGTCGAAACTTAATGGCACGATGATTCATCTTATACCGAAAACGAAAGATCCAGAGAAGGTGAGTGATTTTCGCCCAATTAGTCTTATTAACGTTCCGATCAAATTCATAATGTCCGCCATGGTAGATCGATTAAGACCTCTTTTAGCGGAAAGAATCGGACCTAATCAAACGAGTTTTTTACCGGGTAGATCTACTACAGACAATATCGTTCTAGTCCAAGAAATAGCTTCCGTGATGTATAAGAAGATGGGTAAAATTGGATATATGGCAGCTAAAATAGACCTTGCAAAAGCTTATGATCGCCTAAGTTGGCGGTTTTTGGAAGATACGATGACAAATTTCGGGTTTCCACCTTCATGGATAAATATTATTATTTCAGCCATGAAAACTAATACTATGCAGGTACTTTGGAATGGAGAGCCGCTTGATTCTTTCACTCCAGAACGTGGCATCCGCCAAGGAGACCCATTATCTCCGTATCTGTTCGTGATGTGCATGGAGCGGCTATCTATCCTGATTCAGAATTTGTGTATTAGTGATCAATGGAAGCCGATTTTCCTGAGTAAGAATGGCCCACCAATTTCACATGTATTCTTTGCAGATGATCTTATACTGTTTGCGGAAGCTAACGAGACTCAGGTGGATCTTATGAAAATGGTTATGAATAATTTCTGTTCTGAAGCAGGTCATAAAGTAAGCGAGGAAAAATCCATTATTTGTTTCTCTAGGAATATACCGCAATTAGAAAAATCAAGCCTTGCGCAAAGAAGTGGTTTTGTGTTGAGTGATTCGTTTGGAACGTATTTGGGTGCCCCTATAGTCTCAAATCGCCCACCTAGAGGTTTTTATCGCAGGATTTCTATGAATATGAAAGGTAAACTAGCAAATTGGAAAGCCCAAAATCTATCTCTAGCGGGAAGAATTACCTTAGCGAAATCGGTGTTAAGTGCTATCCCTACCTATGTCATGCAAACTTCTAAGTTGCCAGTATATGTTTGTAATGAACTAGATAGAATTATTCGTGATTTTGTTTGGGGTAGTGAAGAGGAGTCGCGGAAAATTCATTGGCTATCTTGGGAATGGATGTGTCAAACTAAGAAGGATGGAGGAGTCGGGCTTCGAGATACGAGGAATTTTAATATAGCCTTGCTTGCAAAGTTGGGTTGGAGAATTATTAAAGAAGATCCAGCTTTGTGGGCAGTGGCTTTAAAACACAAATACTTCAGTGATGGTATTCTTAATCGAAACCCAAAGTCTTCAGATTCAAGACTATGCAAAGGGATCCTTGAAGGTAATAAAGTCCTTATTACGGGAGTTACGCAAGTGCAAACAGTTCAAGGTGTTGGGTATAAATGGAGCCAAGAGAAGTCGGGTATTTTTTCGGTGAGATCAGCATATAATAATATCCGGCTAGTGAGAGTGGATACAAGGTTTAAGTGGGAGAAGATTTGGCAAATGAAATGCCCTCAGAAAGTGAAGGTACTTGTGTGGAGAGCAATATGGGGTAAATTACCTACCGCGGTGAACTTGGTTCGTCGTGGAGTTGTTATGGAGGAAAATTGTTCGGGATGTGGTTTGGCGCGCGAGACAGAACTACATATTTTCCGAGATTGCAAGGCTTATGATAGGGTGTGGGAGGCGTGGCCTGTTTTGGCTGAGTTGCGTAAGAAGGCGAGAGCTGCAGAATTACAATTTATGGGGACGAGTACTTCTGAAGTCAATGGAGTGGAGGGCTGCGTCAGGGGAATTGAAGACATAATTGAAGATGGTGTTTTCAATTGCAGGTCTTCACATGCTGATAGAATATTTCAAAATGGTCAAACTAATCTCATGTCCCATAATGGCGGTACTATACAACAAAACAATGAGGTGGACAGAATGAATCATGCAGCAGGAGTTCTAAACAGTAGCGCGGAAAATAATTTGCTGCAGAATCAGGTCTACTACAGTTCTGATTGGTGGAGGCGCCTATTGAGCTGCAAAGAGGTAATTAATGGTCTCGAGTCTAACACGGTTGCGCTCGCGATTTGTTGGGTAATATGGCTAGATAGAAATGATAGAATATTTAATGGCGGGAATAAACGTAAGTCATTACATTCCTTGATTTATACGGTGGAAAATAATGCGATTAATTATGTGAGAGCGTGGGGGAAGGAATTAGATGGTGGTCTTATAACCTCCGCGAGGAGCACCCTAGTGAGATGGGTAAAACCGAATGTAGGGATTAAACTCAATGTGGATGGAAGCGTAAAGGTGGGGGCGGAAACGGCCGGAGTAGGTGGTGTATTTCGGGACAAGGAGGGGAACTATTTAGGAGGATTCGCAGGCGCAACTAAGGATTGCACGGCCTTCCAAGCTGAATTAATTGCATTGCATTTTGGATTAAATTTAGCCGTTAAAAGAGAAGAGGCGCAAATAATTGTCGAAACTGATTCGCTAGAGTTACACGCACTAGTGAAGGGTGGTGTGAACAGTGGGGATTGGTCCGACAATCTTATAAAGGAATGTAGAGATATCTTGACAAACCATCCTGGTTATGAGCTCACTCACGTATACAGAGAAGCAAACCGTAGTGCGGATTTTCTGGCCAAATATGGTGCGAGTTTAGAAAGAGACGTGATACAGTATTGCAGAGAACCTCCAGAAGGACTGAAGAAAATGATCATGAAGGATAAATGTGGGGTTGCCACCCCTAGAAATATTTTGATTTCTCCTACGGGAGTTTAAGTTGCGTTGTATGATGTAACTGTTTAGGTCTTTTCGGCCTCAGATGTAATGAAAAAAAAAAAAAGAACATGACTTATGTTTTTTTTCTTTTTTTCATTTCCCATCCTTATGGATAAAACAGGATTTGTTTTTTCCCTCCCCTAGAAAGTATATGACTTATTTTTTGTCACTTTCTTTATCTATGGAATCAAACACTTACTAATTAAGTTCATGTATCTCCCTAAAAGAACAATTATCTGGTAATTTTCATCGTATGGGAAAAAGATGATTTGTTTTTCTTTTTCATATTTAAGAATCACCTAAATTTAAATAAAACATAAAAACCATTTTGTATGCATTTCTCAAGTTGAGTTATCGTCTTCGCAATTCATCATCTCCACAAATTTAATTAAAAAAACCATTGATCTTTAAAGCGACCATAATGTATTAATTTAGCAAAATGTTATTTCTAATATTTTTAAAAGAAAAACAGTTTAAAAGATACAATACTCTAGATTCCTCCCTAAGATAAAGAATCATACAATTAAATATACTACAATATTACAATCATATTCTTTAGACAATATTAGATACTCATTGATTTACTTCATTTCTTATGACAATTTTTTTTACTAATAATACGTTCTCGAACACCATTCAGATCACTTTTTATTCGTCTCCCTGTCCAAAGCAGGACTATTGCACGTTTCTCAGGTTCCTCTAAATATTCAGATGATTCTTCTTCAGATGAAACCTTTTATTTCTAGGTTGTCTTTTTTCAACCTTCTCGGAACACGGTCGAAATCTCACCGGAGCTGATAATTTCGTTGTCTTACTTAGACTCTTTCCGGTATAAATACCAAGAAGGATCCTTCTCAGTTTTTTCCGCTTCTCCAAAACATTATAAACATTCGGGTAAATAAACCATTAAAAAATATAAACAATAATAAATTAAAACATGTCAAATTTTATACATAAATTAATATAATTTATGACATAATATAAGATAGTAAGAGATTACATTCATATATTAGTATAATATAATACTCGAGGAACGGTTAAAACAATATTTATGACAATAATTTTGCTTTCTAAGTTGTGTAATAAATCCCTTAAAGAATTTAAATAGTGTAGTATAAAATGATATGTGCCGAAATCAACTCATATTTAAAGTATAATTGTATACCATTTAATGCTTAGACATGCCAAGGTGCTTCATGAAATATGAGAATTATATTTCATATATTCTTTAGCATATATGTATTTGGTAAATAAAAAACTTTAATTTTCATTGAATATCGTATGTAAAAACAAATTCAAGAAAAAAAAAATATATATATATATATAACGATCATTCGTTGTAGTCAATATTTTCCAAGTCTTTAAAATTAAATATAATTTACAAACGTCAACGTACAAAACTTCTCTCCCTTCAACTCCGCCTATACTTTCCCATACATGAAGTATATCACCAAGAGACTCTACCAAATAAAGCCGACCTCCCAAGGAATGCGCACTCTCTTCAGAGGGTAATTTCGTAAAAAATGACACGGTGAGACCAGTCGGTTTGTCTATCTTCAAGTTAAGCAAAAAAGGAAGACCTTCCAAGGAGGCGTAAATTTTTCCATTGCAACATATAGGCTGGTAAATCTGGAAATCCTGATCGTTGTCTAGACTACTAACTTAATCGTAGTACTTCTTTCTCGTCCATTTCTTAGTGCCCCCACTAACCGAACACCATATTATCAAAGGAAAATTACCTCCAAACAAAACTATTTTACTATCAGACCCATTTAGAGAACCAGTTTGCAAATGATTCCCGATCAACTCACTCTCCTTTAGGTTTAACGGATGTAACTCAACGGACTCTGATGTGACAGGATTCCAGAGCGTGTAACTCCATTCCTGATCACTTTGTTCTAGTAAAACAACCCACCCGTTAGATGAAGTGACAACTCTTTTGTTTCGCAAATCTTCAATAGATTTAGGAAGAGTTTGCTAAACAGCCGATTCTAATGTGTTGTAACAAATATATATATTTAGAACCGCATGAAACTATATATTAATATATAAAGAAATATAATATATTATAAGTAACTTACTTCACTGAATTGAAATGATATGATCAACGATCTTATTAGGTTGAGAATAAATTTTTCATCAAATATATAACCTGTTACATGATGAACATATATTTTATTAATTTTGTACGATTGTAGATATATTTGCAATCTTCCATCTTTGTATAAATAAATAAAAAATATATATAAATTAGTAAAAGAAATATAAAATATATTAAGAAATATATATTTATATATGAATTTATATATATATATATATATATATATATATATTATAGTACATACAAACTTACAAATTTTGTATGCACATAGAACTTATTATTTGAATAATACAACAACCTTGCTTTTTAAGTCTGCCGTCAAATCCCAGGGCTCAACCCTGGACAGTCGGTGGAAATTACCAAGCTGGAGTACAGTAGGGGCAAAGGGAATTTCTGGTGGAGTTGTGAAATGCGTAGAGATCAGAAAGAACACCAACTGCGAAAGCACTCTGCTGGGTGAGATTAGATTGTGGCTATGATTCAGAAAAAACAAAGCAAAGCACAACAAATTTTGAAACCAAAAAAGGTCGGACCAAAAAAATTGACCCTAAAAAACTAATTTTTTTTTTTATTATGTTGAATTTTGGGTTATCTAGAATAAAATAAATTTATTATTTAAACCTCAGATCTAGATCTTATCTTTTATATATAAAATTAAATAAATTAGTTTAGTAATATTGATTATAAATAATTGTATAAACAGATCTATGAATAATTGTATATAGCAAAACCAATTATAGTTCTAAAATTTAAATAATTGATTTACAAAGTTTCAAATTTGAAATTATAGTTTAAACAACAATATTATATTTCAAAATCATAATTTATAAACAAATCATAATATTACATAATATAATTTATAAGAGTTGAATATATATCACTTACAAAAAATTACTTCTTTTTCTTCATCATCGACATAACTTTTTACAATTAGTATTTCTCGGACTATCGTTTTTTGTTGCATAAAATTAAACTTGTATATAGATTTTCACTCAGAATTATAAAGAGAAAGAAAGATGAAAATGAAATGAATTCTAAGAGAGGCGGAGTACGAAGAGAGTAAGAAATATATGTAATAGGGTTTAGAAAAATATGCTTAAATAATAGGGTATATACTCGGATCAAATAAGAGTCAAATAAATGTTTGGGCTGCCCAAAAAAGATATGGCCTATAAGATCAACGTGTGTTTTGTTGGACACAAAATAAAAATTAATGGGTTGGTCGGTTCAGTTGGGCCTAACAGTTCTCGACTAGGCTGCTCATCCTTACTTTATATAACTCAATAATAATTTAATAAAAAATATTAATTGAATCACGCAATAAAAGACAATATAATATATATGACAAGAAATAAGAGTGTCTAGCTAAACAATGGATCAAATACTTAGTATGAATAGAAGATAATATTACTGATTTTTTCTCAAAATTAATAATCACATATAACTTGAATTTCTCTTTTAGAATTTTAAGAATTTGTCATATGATTTTTATTCAATTTCAGAAATACTTTCCATCTAGATCACTATTAAATTCTTTACAACCATCATCAATAAATGATGAAATCTTATTTTAATGGGTGAAAAATACACATACCTTAAGCGAAATAGCCCAAAAGAATTCCTTATATTTCGTGTGTTTCTTCAATATGGCCTTCATAGGCTCGATTATGCCATGTCGCGGATGTCAATCCGCCTGAATCCTTTTTCGACCATGGCAGGTGTCCTAGATCCTCAATTGACCTTGTTCTAGACATCCCGTCGGAGTGTGCAAGCTAACTGTAAAAGTTTGAGGATCACGTCCTCTAAACCTTCTGAAAGAGGAAATCAACAAAATCCCAACTTCACCTATTGGGTTATTTTCATCTTAATATACTCGTGAAATAGCACAGAAATGAGGATCTTTATTTCTATTCATTACTACTATCTTGGTCAAATACTTGCCCAAAAAGACAATCATCAACCCCTATTTTAGGGTGTCACCGCACATACTTAGTATTTCACACATTTTAATTGATAGGGTATTCCAAGCTCTATCAGTAGGCGTCATATATGGGAATCAAATATTCTTAAGCCTATTGAGAAACCACTTTGATAATAAGGTCTGGAAGATAGCTGTCAAGACAGGTGGAAATTGATGTATCATGCACAACGTATCGTAATGCCATAGGAGAAATACCCTTGGCAGCACCAAATAAAGATCTCCAAAGCATGCTCCTCATGATGCCAAGAATAGTCTATATCCACCAGGGGGACCACAAACTTCCACCGATCATATGGGGCCGATGAAGAGATTCTCTAGTCAAGGGTGGCCCAGTATTTTGAATAATTGTTGCAACATGCTATGGATCAACTACAACCCCCGCAATACGACCATACATGGTCCTTTTGTCATTGCCGATTAAGATATGTTCCCTTGATCCTTCTTACTTGTTAGTGAATATTAGTTTATTTCCTTTATAGAGTCTTTTCGAGTCGTGTGGATACGACTCATTTTTGAGTTTGGGGTGGGGTACTCGTTATCCACATTCCTATTTTTTGTGATTCATGTTTTACTTATTTTGAAAAAATTTAAAAACCGTATAACAATTAGCATAAGGAATGATTTGAATGTATAATTTATTGAATATCCCAAAAGAAAACTTTCTCTGAATTAATGATAGAAAATAGTTGACCTTAGAGTTAGTGTATAACACACCTTGAATGCATGCAAACATTATAAAGTTGATCAAGATAGGAAAATTGTATTCTTGAAATTGATATATTATGCATTCGAATTGTATATAAATAATTAGAAAGGAATATTTATATAATTTCATCTGTATGTTTTAGGTTCAAGAATTTTCAATAAGCGAACGATCTTTTAAGATATATCAAATAATATTTGATGTAAAAATATTTTTTCATATTATGACCTTTTCATGGATAGCGCATATCGTATATGAGTATTTTGTTTATAAAATCTAATCCATTTCTACCCCCTTATCATAAATTTTTTAAAATATAAATGGAAATCAAGATAACTACCAACAAATATGAGATCATTGAACTCAAAATAAATTAGGGATATAAATTATTTTTTGTATTTTTTCGGTTCGTTATTTTCGGTTTGGCTTACCATAGAAAAAACAGAATCGAACCAAACATTTTTGTTTTTTTTTTAAAAATAAAGAGAAAATGCCACTTAGGGTCTTGAAGACACCCCTCTTCTAATTAGAGACCTCTCTTACCTTCTCTTCTTACTAAAGACCTCACAAAGAATTCAACACATGAGACCTAATATCCCAATTCTCTTACTACCCTCTTTTGTTTTTTTCCTATATATATACTAAATATAGCATTTCTGAAATAGAAAACAAAATCCTAGAAACCTCTCTAATTCTCTCTCCTCTCAGCATCCACCGACACCACCACCAAGTTTTATCTCTCCTCTCAACAACCACCACCTGCATCCTCCATGGCCACCCCACCAACACCACACCAGAAGCTAAACAATCACCATAACACCACCATCAACATAACACCACAACCACCACCAAACATCTTTACCAGATCTGACCCAAAAAAAAGGTAGACGCCCGTTCGTGAGCTTGGTGGTGGCCTCCTTCTGCTCTGCTGGAGTGGTGGAGCTCGAGAGCATCGAACACACCATCTCCAAGCTGCTATCTCGCCGGAAAACTAAAGCAGCTGCCATGAAAGAGGAGCAAAGTAGTGGTGGTGGCCACCTGCGCTGCTGGATCTCGCAACTCCGGCGGTGGTGGAGCTCGAGAAGAAGAAGAATAAGAGCAGCTAACACACCATCTTCAAGCTGCTATTTTGCCGGAAAAACTAACACTGCTGCCATGGAAGAGCATCGAATCAGTGGTGGTGGCCTCCTGCATTGCTGGAACTCGCAACACGACGAAGTGGGTTGCGTGTGTGACTCGATTTCCGGCGAAACACTCTGCTACGGTGGTGCTGCGCGAGTTGCTGCAGCAAAATCCATTCGCTGAGAAGACAATTGAGCTCGGTGTTGTTATGGTGGCCTCCTCGAGGCTTGTGGTGGCTGACGGCGGTGGTGTCTTGTTCGTGACCATTGCAGCAGCTCCTCGCAGCACCGTCGAGGACTCTCTTCTTACTGATTCGCCGGCGAATGTAGTTTGGTGATGAGAAGTTTATTTTTTTTATTTTCTTTTAGATCTAGATCTGGTTTGACCAGATCTAGTCAAAGCTAGGTTATTTTATTATTTTTAATTGTAAAATGTGTAATAAAGATGAATAAAGAAAAGAAATTTTTTGACTTTTTTATGCTTGTTTTTTAGAAATACTCATCAAATTTACTGAGTACTCCTCAAAATTGACTGAGTACTCATCAAATTTACGGAGTACTCATCACATTTATTAAAATACTCGTCAAATTTATCCGGTGTACTCATCAAATTTATCCGGAGCACTCATCAAAATATATAGAGTACTCATCAATTTTATAGAGTACTCTCAGTTTTTTCCGATACTCATCATTTTTATCCGATACTCTATGTTTTTTCCGGCGACCGGTGACTGGTGGTCGGAGGTCGGTGGTCAGTGGTCGGTGGTCAGAGGTCGGAGGTTGGAGGTAGGTGGGTAGTGGAGAGAGAAACAGTGACATTACACTTTCTTTGTCTTTTAGTGTTAGTAAGGGTAGGAAAGACAATTGTCAAAACAGAGGTCCCTAATAAGAATGAATTCCTGGACCATACTCTATAGAGAAAAAATATGGTCTTCAAGACCCTATGTATAATTCACCCAAAAATAAAATACCGAACCGAACGGTTTTTTCGGTTTTCGGTTTTGTTCGGTTCATTTTTTTTTTGGTTTTTTGGGCCGGTTCAATTTTTCAGTTTTGTTTTACTCAGCCTTAGTGTCCTTAGACCTCTAATATTATTCTTACTTTGTCGTGACGATACAAAGGTTTGAGTTGGGGGTCTTGATGTCTCCCGTTTTGTGATAGAAAAATCCCCTTAGGAAACATCATTTTAGGTTGAAATTTGACTTAGTCAATAGATTTATCATCATAATTAGATATAATGCAATTTCTTCCTTCATATCATACTTATTGTTACTTTTAGAGTTTTGTGTGTTAATTTGTTAGTTTAGTGTGAAGTTCTTAGGTATACCAAATTTAGATATTTGTCTGTTTGTTCATCCGGGGGAATACACGTGTAGGAGAGATCCGAGAAAGTATCATTATAGTTGCTTTCCATGTCCAGAGTTTTGCAAAGGTACTTGTAGACGAGGTGATATGTGCGAATACGTGCATGGAGTATTCGAATGTTGGCTACATCCCGCACAATACCTGACCCGCTTATGTGAAGACGGGACATCGTGCGTGAAGGTGCGTGTGCTTTTTCGTGCACATACCGAAAAAGTTACTCTGTTGAATGTTTCAACGGGATCCGCAGTTCCTGAACCGAGATCTATGGCTTCGACCGCTAGTGTCATTGATATGATGAGTTTATAGTTCACCCTCGTCTATGTATAATCAACTATCTCCAACAAATGAGTCGTGGGCTCTACCTAATGTTCTGTCGCTAAATATCCCAAAGAGTAACTTACAAGCGAGTCATTTAAGATCTTCTCTTAGTGCTCGGCATATTTTACCCGATCGACAATTAGTTAATAATGACATGGCATTTTTTTTAATCGTCCGGGTCCGCTAGGTTTAAGACGCTAACACCTCTCAACGAGTTATTTTCTTCCGAGATGGGTCCGAATTTATCTCCACGGTATAATGATCAAGTGGGTTCCGGAGGGATTTCTCAGTCGTATAAATCAGTTGTTTTCTATTCTATTCAATTGCAACAAGGTCAAAACGGAATTTCACCGATTAATACCAATTTGTCACCTTTTGGTGGGCCCTCTTCTCCCTGGAGAATGTCACCGAGAAGAGTGGACCCCATCTCTCCAATGAGTGGTTGGGTCTCCGCGTTTGCGCAACGGGAAAAGAAACTACGGAGTATTAGTGCGCGCGAACTCGGGTCCCAAAGTTTCTATGTTGCGGGGTCGTCTACAAATTCATGGTCAAATTGATGGGGATCTCCGAGCGGGAAAGTTGATTGATCGGTGAACTGGGCGTTCGCCGGAGGGTTATCTGAGTCGGAGGTGGAACTGGAGCCTGGGCCGGATGTGTCGTGGGTACAATCACTGGTCAAGGTTTCATCACCGGAGATGAAAGAAAAATCCGGTGAGGATTCGAAATCTAATTCTCAAGGTGATAATAATAATAATGTTGATCATTCTGTTTTGAGTGCTTATATTGAGCAAGTGCCACTCGATAATAATCAACTGGTTGCGTAACTTAAAATCAATATTTTAGATATTACAAAAATTCTAGGGATCTATAACTATATTCTTTTGAGGGTGAAAGACCACGTGCAGCCCTTTATCTATAGGTAAAATGCGATGGGGTGCCTTAACTATAAAATCTAACGATATGGTAATTCAAGTTTCATTTTACGACGATGGTGACCATTTTTTAACAGAATCATCAGTTGACCATTAGTACATACAAACTTACAAATTTTGTATGCGCATAAAGCGTAGAGTAATGATATATATCACCCAAAATCATACCACCTGATATACTACCCATGACGTGGCGTGAATTGGTTGGCAATAAATTGTTAATCTATTTATTTTCTTGATCTGATTAACAATTTATTACCAACCAATTTACGTCACATCATGGGTGGTAATTGGGTGGTATGATTTTAGGTGGTATATATCATTACTCTAAAGCATAATACTTGAATCATCAACCCCTTTATTTTTGGTTGTCAACACCAAAACTTAGTATTTCACACATTCTTATTGATAGAGTATTTCACACTCTACCCGTTGGTACCGTCTATAGGAATCAAATATTTTTAAGGATACAGAGAATTCCACTATGATAACAAGGTCCGGAAGAAACATGTTAAGACATGTGTAGATTGACATATCACACCCAATAGATCCTAATTTCAGAGGAGAATCACCCTCGTCATCCGAGAAGAAAGATCTTTAATGAGACAACCTTGTTCCTCCTCTTAATGTCGAGCATAACTCGTATCCAACAGGGGGACCACCATATGGGGGTCAAGGAAGAGATGTTCAACCCAAGGGTGGTGCAGTATTTTTAGCTATTTTCACAATAAGGTATGGATCAACTATAGTCCGGTTGTTATAGCCATGCAGGATCCTTCTATCATTGATGTTCGAGTTAATTCTATCGAGCAGAGCGAAAGTGAATACACTAGAGGGGAGATGAACAGAAAGTTACGCCCGTTAATAAGAACGTCAGAGGATGAGATGAGAAGTTCTAGCAAACTGATTGAATATCGCTTGTCAACGTAAGGAGACCTTTCTCTTGGAGAATGCTCAATATTTTCATGCCGCGCAAGTTTAAACCACCCGCTATACCTACGTTTGACGGATTATCGGATCCGGATACGCATATCAGTGTCTTTTAAAGTTATATGATATTCATCACGTCATCAAATGTTGCTTATTACCAAGCTTTCTCCTCCACTCAATGCTAAAATGGTGCGTTTCCAAGTTGGAACCGCATTCGATTAAGAAATTTACTCTGTTAGCCGACCGCGAGCCATGTTCCCTAACAGAAAAATCGGTCAAACAAATTCCTAAATACTTGATCTTTTCCAGCTTATAAATCTTCATGGACTGTTTTTGTTGAAATTGATCGTAATATATACGAATATGATCTCAATGTCAACCTAGATATTTAGCTGATTTATCATAAGAAAAAGACACCGTCATTCGAGAGGATGCTAATCCACTATTAAAGGTCAGTCACATCAGGAAAGCCTAATACTTTAGGCAAATGGAGTAAACCAAATGGTTTGTGGAGAATGTATATGAACTGCACGAATCTTAACCGAGTATGTCCAAAAGATAATTTTCCTCTATTAAAGATCGATAAACTAGTAGTTGTGACACATCGTATATGAATATTTATCTTTCATGAACGGTTCAAGAATTACAATTAGATATTGATTGCCGAAGAAAAGAGAAAACTACCATTATAATTTCTTTAGATGATTTTGTAAAGGATGCTATATATTAGAAATAACAATTTCGATCGTGATATTACTTAATGGTAATTATAAAACCTTACGTAAAAGGATTTTAAAATAAAGTACCTTCTTTTTTCCAATTAAATGAATAAGAGCAAAGTATAATCTTTTTACCGGCCAATCAAACTATTTCCATTGAATATCAATACTCATGAACATAACAAAATACATAACATTCCCAAATAATAGGAACCTCAAATCACCTCAGTCAAAGAATTAACACAAAGTACAGGGACTATAACGCAAGTTCTAGACACCTAAAAACATGAACTAAGAAACCACAACAGCAATACTCTACAGAGCAATACCCCATGAAATAGTGGAATCTTTTTATGATATAATATATTTATTATTCTTACGTAACACCAATATGTATAGCCATGATAGAGTCCTCGGTAAGATCAGCCTTGCAATACTCGAGTCCAGAGAAAGCGCCATGGTCCTGTTCCTGTGCCCATCCTGTACACATTGACAATAATATTATTGGTAATATACATGTAAAGAAAAAAAAAAGACCTCATTTTTGGTATTATTTGTAATAAAAGTTATTGAAAAATTACCTCCAAAGGCCAGCAAATGTGCGGAGAGCCATATATATAGTTAAAGCAATCCAAATTCCAATAAAACCATTTGAATCAGCGAGAATAAACAAGGATCCAATGCTCATTAAGGCCACTAAAACCTGAAAAAAGTTACAGCATTAGTTAATTATAAGAACGGCATACCGAAATTTTTATAAAGAGATAATTTTTAGTTCTGACACTACAAGAAAAGGTATCTTTAGCGGCAAAAATTTTAACACTAAAAATCTTAATTTTGCCGCTAATAACCGTTATTTGTTCGTCCTATAAGTTCGTTTCTAAAGATACTTTTAGTAGCAAATTATTTGTTTTTGCCTCTATTGACATTATCTTAAGCGGCAAATATTGCCGCTAAAAATATAATTAGAGGACATTTTGGTGTTTAAAAATATCATTAGAGGCCATTTTAGTGTTGCCGCAATAACCTCGTCCCTAATGATACTATTTCTTGTAGTGTGAGAGGATTTGTGGTGACTTTTAAATTTGCAGGGACAAATTTTAGACATAGGTACGGATTTAATCCACAAGATCTTAAGTATTACTTTTTCTGTCTATTTTTATTTATCTTTCTTTCTAAGAAGAAGTGTCCAATAATATTTGTCTTTTTTTTTTTCTATTTTTCCAATATCATCCCTAATTAATTAGTTAAAAGCAATGGTGTATTAAATGACATTCTACTTAATGGATACGGGGAATATAGTAAAAAGAAAGTGTATTTAATGTCTTTTTTAATTTTTGTGCCACGAAAAGTAGGACAAATAAAGATGGACTGAGTATATATATGGTCCTATTTCTATGTTTCAACGCATTTATTTACTTTGACAATAAAAAAATCATACCATGGAATATGCAGAATATGCAAAATCAGATGCTCCAAAGTTAACACCATCAAAAACAAACGCTAGTGAATTGATGGGTTGGGTAGCTGCAACAAACTGATGCCCAGAAGGGAAAATAATATTAGATCGAAAAATCGTGAAAAGTTAATTGTACTGTAAATGCATATTTTATTTTAACATTGCACTTAATCCCTTTTATAATGTAAATAATGCATTAGGACATGAGTAATGCGTATTCAAATATTAGATTTAAAGATCAAAAGATAAAAGAAATTGGAAAGGTGACCTGTTATTTATCTAATATAAATAAACACTTATATTTTTAATTTGTAAAACACAGTACTTAGAATTTTATTTTTGTCCAAACATTGGTATTTATATCACCTTGTGTGTTTATATAGCACCCAAATTCATATCACTCATGACGGGTGTGAATTGGCTGGAAGTAACTTTTTAATTAAATCAAGAAAATAAATTGATCAACGATTTTTAACCAATCAATTCATATCACGTTATGAGTGATATACTTGGGTGGTATGATATTAGATGGTATATATCATTACTCTTACCGGAACACCTATACTAATAATGTTAATAACATGTTGGTCCTTTGAGAAGATTCCAGATCCAAATTGTAATCCAAGTCCAACAATTACAGCTAGCCCAAGCCCTAATGCAAACCCCATCTGTACGTATCACAATTTACCAACTAGAAAACTTGAATTTTAATTTACAAGAAAAAAAAAACACTATTTATAATTTTTTCAGACTCAAACATACCTGTAATACTCGGGCTGCTGCTGCTGTAGCCTTTTCATAATCTTTCTCAGCAAAAGCACATGCAAGAATGGCCTAGAGGAGAGCAAAGGAGATAAGTATTTCAAGAAAATTTCTTGATCTAAGAAATAAAAATATCTGAAAAGTTGATTTAGGGTAGTTAATTATTTTAAAATCCATAGGTATTTTAGTTGATAAAATATTACAAGATTCTGGGATCGAATCTTATACGTACGAATCAAAATTAATTAGAGTCAAAATGCTTATTGATATTAAGTTTTAACTTTTAGTACCAAATTTTTTTCTAAATTCTGCCACTGAATCGTCTCTAAGTTAATTATTAATAAATAAAGTCAAGAAGTTATATTAAACCTGTCCAGCAACAGCCAATCCATCAGCAAGAAGTGAAGATGTCATCCATACTTGTAAGCAAACCTGAAATGCAGCCATATATGTGGTACCAAGCCTTGCAGCCATTGATGCAGCCAAAGTTACACAAATTGTCACGGCTAACACTCTTGCCAATAAGAAAGATCCTATGTGTATATGCAAAGAGTTAGTATTCCATTAGATGTATATATATACTACTAAATAGTAATTATATATGATTTGATAAAGCAAAACTTGTTGGTTGGGAGAGCATGGGTCGGTTTTACCCGATTTTGAGGATAGGGTAAACATGGAATTGTTGGAGAAGGAAGTATCTAATAAAGCTATATGGCTTACAAATACTCACCATTCTTAAGAAACCTACTCAACTGCATCTCTTTGAAACTTGGAGGTAATAAATCCACTTGTTTAATTAATTTGTAAAAGAGAATCATGCACATCAAGTACCTGAGATAAAAGATAAAGATTTACAGGACATAAATCAACTAATTATAGAAAATAAATGAAAATTAATATCAAATATACAATAAATACTTAATTATATGAAAAATAATTAATAAAACCAAATGAAATTGAGTATAAGAGAAAAAATAAGACAGGAATAAAAAGGTAGAAGATAATATTTACTTACTGAGAAAGAACATGAGCAATAGCTGCACCACTCACACCTAGGCGGAGAACAAATATAAAAATGGGGTCCAAAATTATATTTGTTAAATCTCCTGCAACTGTAATATAAAGTTTCGTGGTCAGAGTTTGAAGAAATACTAATTAAATACCACCTTAAAAGAGTAATATAGTATAAAATATATTATCGATTTATGTATTAGACAAAAGTTTGAAAGAAGAAATGCGACGGTGTTGCGCCACGAAATGAAGTAACGAGAAAGCTTGCTAATAACATCGTACTGGCATAGGGAAAAGAATTAGATGGAGGTATTATCGAGTCGGCAAAAAACGTGATACTCAAATGGGTAAAGTCTAAAGGTCGAGATAAATTAAACATGGATAGTAGCTATGACGGGAGAATAGGTATAGCCGGTATGGGTAGAATTTTAAGAGATAAAAACGCTAAATTCATAGCGGGGTTCGTAGGTTCATGCCTAGCAGGGTTCATAGGTTCGTGCGTAGCGGGTTCGCCTTTTACTTCGGAACTTCTTGCCTTTCACTGTGGTCTACGTTGGACAATTAGGAATGGATACAAAGAACTTTATATTGAGACGGACTCGAAGGAACTTCATGCGCTAGTGAATGGCGGTAAAGGTTCAAGTAGTCGGCTTTCTCATATATATAGTGCACGAGTACAGGAATATATTGCAAGATCACCTTAGTTTTAAGGTAAATCATGTCTTTCGCGAAGCTAATTTATGTAGGGATAAATTCGCCAAGGAATGATCAAATGCAAAATCTAGGCATGTGGAATTATGTACAAGATCTTCCAAACTACTTATGAAATTTTATTACTAGAGATAGGAATTAATGTGCGACAGCTAGAGTAGTATTGAATCCCTACTAGAACACATGTTCGTAGTTTGTAATATTGTTTTAACCGGTTTATAAGCCTTAGATGTATGAAAAAAAAGTTTGAAAAGCAATATTGTAAAATGACCAAATCATGATCTTATATTATTACATGGAAAACTAAGTAAAGAAATTAAAGCATCCACATCCGATATTTGAAAGTTAGAACATAGTATGTGGGATTTTAAATCTAAACTTTGAACTATATATATTCAAAAATAAAATAAAAGAATAAAATAAAAGTACACGCATTCGGGGATAAGGTTTTTATTTTAAAAAAACGTCAGAAGCATCATATGTCAATGTTTCTATATGGAGCATTGATACTTTTCCGTCCATCAATGTTTGAAATACTTTTTTTTTATATAAATTAAAAAAAACAATCAATTTCCTCTAATTTTACTAAATTACCCTCAATCAACTAAGTAAATGAATTTAATGATAATAAGCTTTCAATATTAAATAAGAATAGAATTGGTAGAAAATGTAAAAAAATCTTTTAGTATCTTAAATAAACAACTTTTTATGGATATCTATTTTTAGAAATTGTGACAAAAGATGGAGGAAATACTAAAATTAAAATTGTACTCTAAATATGACACCTTACAATTTTGGTGGGACATTATAATGTTTTTTTAATTTTTTTCTATGTTTCATTATTATTTTTTTAATAAATAGAGCCAGATTATAGAGTTTTGGATGTGAAAGTCATTTGCATTGAGTTTTAAAGTTTTTAAAATTTGATTTTTAGGCTATATTAATATATTAATATAGAGTCAAATGTTAAAATACCAATTGCGGACGCACTTAGACTTTAAATTATAACCCAACAACCTAAAAAGTCACTCCCATTTGGAACTCTCGATACATAGGCTATGTTTGGATGCTACACGGAGTCGTGATGGTAAAACATATACGTAGGGTTCTATAAACCTATATGTACAACGTCTAAGAGCAAAACAAATTTTTTGTTTCTGGGATAGGGTGGGGGTCAAGGGGAAACGACCTTGGATTTTTTTTGATTTAGATGCATTATAGATTTCTATATTATGTAAAAATTACAATATGAATCTTTGTATGTTGTATTACATTATATATATTCCTATATTTATTTTAAAAATGGACTATAGGTTGTGATATGAAAATTAATTTTTATATATAAATATTAAGATTTTAATTTTAATAAATTAAAATTATATCTAGAGTTAGTTACACGAAAGATCTATGAACCTAATTTGTCTTTATCTTAAAAATATATATCTTTTTTCACTTGAGAGTCGTAACTTTTTTTATATTTGACCAATCTTTCTAATATATTTTTGTTTAATAATTTTATAACTATACTCATTCTTTGGGACCGACTCCAATCCACAGACTTTTTCTGCCCACGACCATCCCCGACCCCCGACCCCCAACCCTCAACCTCCAACCCATTAATGAAAAGGTTGCAAAAAGATAAACACCTCACACAACCTATTAAAATATACTACATCCCATCATTTTAAAAACCCTAAAAACAATATATAAGCGTCCCCCACACGCACTCCATTGAAATATACTGACATACCACCATCACTGAAAAAATATGTAGAAACACCCCTCTCAACATCCAATTGAAATACGTTGGTACACTATCACTGGACCTATGTTGCCTATTAAAATACAACTCATTAAAATACATTGGTAATCTATCGCTGAAAAAAAACCTGCTTATCACTGAAAAAATGGATCTTTAACCCATCACTAAAAAAAGAGACCCCCCACTGCAACCTCCATCGCTGGAAAAAACCGAAAAGAAAAAAAAAATGAGATTATTACCCAAAGGGTCTTGAAATCACTACACCGTGACCTAACAAGACTGCCTCTTTTGGCTCTTCTTACTAAAGGCCACAAACTAATTTTAACCCTATAAACCAAAAGAACAATTACTATTTTATCCTTTTATTTTCCTATATATACTATTTATTGTCAATAAAAATTAAAACCCAAAATTGCTCCCCCACTCCTCTCTCATCAATAGCTATCTTCTCCAATTAATTGAGCGAAACCCTACCAGAGAAAAAGTTGTCGCCGCTCCGGTGAAAAAGCTGTTGCACGAGGACGAATGGAGTCCCTCTCTCCTCTCTCATCAGCCGCCGGTCAGAGTCCTGCACCACCGCCGGTAACTCAGCGGTTTGAGAAGAAGGCACTGTTTTCTTGTGCTCAGACGAGTGGCGGCGGTTCATGATAGGTCTGTTCGTGAGAGGTAAGATCCGTTCAAGATCCGCTGAGACGAAGCTTCCTTGTGATTTCTTTCTAGTTTAAATACTCAGTAAAGAGGTCAGATTGGGTTTCCGTTCGTGTTTGAATAGTACCCAGCAAAGATGGATAAGTATCGTACTTGCTTGAGAAGCACTGGTCTACATACTATTATGGTGTTCTGTTCAGTGTATTTTGCATTACACATCATTATCAATTTTAAGGTAAAGTGCTGATTATTTATTTTTAATATTGATTCAGAAATTGAGTGGTTGATATTCTGCTTTAGATCCCTATCATGAGGAAGAAGCAATTGTTGACCTTAAAAACATCCTAACAGATCCCTCTTCACGGCGATAATACAAAGCTCAGGACTTTTTTGTCTAGCCCAATACCTTTTTTGTCATGCTCAACAATTTCTTTTTTTATTTTTTTTTATTTTGAATTCAATGTAATGTTATTTATTTTTTTGTTGTGTAATTTATTAATTTTTGATTTGTTAAATAAATACAATTTTAATTTAATATTGTAAATATTTGTTTAACTTTTCCAAGAACACAGTAATATTTTTTCGATACTCAGTAAAGTTACTGAGTATACGAGCATGCTCAGCAAAGTTATTGAGAAAATGAGCATGCTCAGTAAAGTCAGTCAATAAAAAAATTCGGATACTCAGCACTTTTTCCGATACTCAGTACTTTTTTACGATACTCAACAACTTTTTTCATGCTCAGTAGCCCATGCTCAGTACTTTTTCCATGTCCAATACCCCATGCTCAGAACTATTTTTTCAGACTCAGAACTATTTTTTCAGACTCAGAACTTTTTTCCATGCTCAGAACTATTTTTTCAGACTCAGAACTTTTTTTCCAGACTCAGAACTATTTTCCAGACTCAGAACTTTTTTCCATGCTCAGAACTTTTTCCGGCGGTGGCCGGAGGCGGCCGGCGGTGATCGGTGGTTGTGGTCGGAGCTGGAAAATATTTGATAATTAATGAAAGAGGAGAGAGAAAAAATGATAAAGGAGGAGAGAGATTAATGGTAATGGAGGAGAGAGAGTAATGGTAGTGGAGGAGAGAGAAATAATCTATTTTTTTGTCTTATATGCACTAGAAGGGTAGTTATGACATTGGACATTTTATTGGCCTCTAAGAAGGAGAGAGGAATTGACTAGCTCTTAAGTGGCACATTGATTTTTCTCAAGTCTCCTTGGGTAATTGACCCAAAAAAAATAGACTCCGTTACACAACCTAGCACCCCCTAGTGGTAGTTTGTATATGGCAGCCAAACATGCTCTTACCAAGCCATGGTAACTTAGTTTTAATTTGATTAAATAATAAGGGAAATTTGTTGGACAATAATGTACATGGACAATTTAGGTAATCCACCTTTATTATTAATTTAAACACAATACAATTGTCAATTTTCAAAATTTAGGGGGAGGCCAAGTTCCACGAGCAGACTCCATCTACCTCGGTCTGGGTACGTAATGAGAATTTACTTAAATTTTTTAAAAAATTAGCGGAAATATCTTAATAAAAATAGATTCACCCAACCCAAAATATTCACTCACAAGTGTTCCCCGAATTAGAAATCAACCTAAAAAAGATTGGGACAATTTCCCGAATTCCACTGACTCTAACTTTTCGTTCATTCTCCGAAGAAAAATCATGGGTCCGACCCTACTAATTTTTACTTGATTATTGAATCTTATACCATGTCATATGTTTCGGCAGGAAGCTATAAATATTTTAGTTCATTATTATTACTATTATTATTATGTTTGAAAATTAAAACTTAAATATAGGATTTCACATACATAAAGAATTTGTCGAGAATTTATGTTTTTTAAACTTGTAATTTATTATACCTCCTCCAATCATAAATAAATGTTCAATTAATTTTTCATATAATTGAACAAGTTTACTAAAATATTTTGTATATCAAAAATATTAATTTTAATATTTTAATAAAAATAATAATATAATATTGAAAAAAAATTAACAATTATTTTATAAATAGTAAATAGATATTTATCTAGAAACATAAATACTTAGATATAAAGCTCGAGTATATAAAATCTATGGAATGGAAGTATTAGATATACCTGTGGCATATAGAGGAGTTTTTGTATCCTTGAAACCTCGAAAAACACCTTGCATGGCTAGTGAAAGAAGGACAGCTGGTGCACCAAGTGATCTCAGTGTCAAGTACTTTCTTGCATATGATAGCATTGGAGATTTCTACAATTAAATAAACTATGTTTAGAAGGGCCTTTTACGTTATAATGATTTTTTTAATAGTGAAACACCTTTGCACGGTAAGTTCGTATATTGTACTATATTTAAGCTATTTATATGGCATAAATAAATATAATACATACATGTTTCACACCCATGATGAGCAATAATGGTTTTGATAGGAGTATGAGAAAGATGGTCTGCAGTAGACCAAGCACACCGCCGAGCAAGAGAGCCGTTGATGCTGACGGAATTTTTCGTTTCTCATTAACGAATTTTTTAATGTTTGGGCTGCGACTAATAATACCTGGAGTCTTGCATATTGCTAAAGCTAAAAAGATCAAAATTTTATCGATGTTAATAACTTATGTTTTTTAATCAGTTAGTATTAGCCTATTTGTCAGGATCTTGATCATCTAATCTAATGGTGCAGGTTTGAACTTAATCAATGTCTCTAAATTCATAGTGGCTATCTAATGTAACCAAAAATAAAATCTCTAATTTTTTAATATTATAAAAAAAAATTGTTGCTTACCATCATCTGGTTTGGACTCAGTTATATCACTTCCTTCCACACTACACATCTCAAATTCCCCAATGGAAGCATCTTCAGGTAATATTAATAGTTCTTCCCTTTCGATATTCTTATTTGAATTTTTTTCCAAATCATTAACTTTTTGTGCTTCAATATTTAACTTCCTCATAGTATCTTCTTCAGCGACGAAGGAAGTAGTGATACTAACAAGGGGAAATATGGTAACTTTGGAGACGTGATTAAATATAGCAATAGAAACCCCAACCGCGGCTATTTCAACCGGACCTATATACATAAATAATTAGATAATGCGTAGTTAGTGAACAATCTAATTTAAAGTCATTATTTATTTTTCCTCAGGTAAAACCTATGCGTGAGTGAGATCATTACAGATCCTAAAATAATCAAAGATAATTGACCCCGTCAAATAATTTAGTTTTAGAGAGATGTGAATCATTTTTTATAAAACTTAGTCATTTTTTGATACATTGACATTTTGAAAGATAATAGACTTATTAGCTATATGGTGTAAATTTAAATTATCATGAATTCAAAGAGCTTGTAAATCTATGTTCTATGAAAGACTAATTGACTAAACAGAAGTCAAGATATTCATATATTGTCTATTTGTGATGGTTGATATATATAATAATCCATTTGTACATATTTTATTACAAAGTTATAATTTCCTTTGCTTATTTAGGTAAAATAATTATTATTTTTATCATTTATCCACTTGATAAAACAATTATTAGCTAATCATTATGTTCTTTGTAATTAACAATAAATAATAAGAGCCTCATGTGTAAAGATCAAATTTATTTATTTTACTTTTATAGGCTTATCAACATTTAAATCAAATTATCTAATTTAGACAAAGTAAACATATACCTAGATGGCCGATGAAGACTGTATCAATTAAGGAGGCAATAGGATCAGCCGCTAATGCCAGAGCTGCTGGCAATGCAATGCCTAATATCTCCTTCCCAAGATTATCCATTTTGAACACATTTCTACAATATTTGCAAATCAAAGCATTAAAACCTAACTAAAGCAATAGATAATCGTAATTTTTATTCAGACATGAAAAGTTATACGTTGGTAGAATGTCTTTAACCACCAAAGATCTATGGAAAAGATTAATATAAAACATGTATATACCTAGCATCATTGAAGAAAACGGAAAGTGGCAACCTCGGCTTCGTGTTAGGTTTATTTAGACCAGCATCGCCTGACATAATTATAAACTCGAACAACCTGATATGGAGTAATGAATGAAGAAGTGCTTTGAAAGACCGTACTTTATGACCTTTAAGTCTATATTTTCTTTCCGTGATAGAATTGATTAAAGAATAAGTCTTAAATACTAAAGAAAATTACGGATGCTAGAAACCTCCCCCAGTTGAGATAGACAAGGAGATTTCTTAGTCCATGAGTCATTTAAATAAAATAAGGAAAATGTGTCTTTTACCTTCGCTCTTTCCAAAAACATCTACTCATGTTCTTACTTTATACAGATTCAAAATACAATCTGAATTCTAATTTCAAATGGCGAACTAAAACATTCTGCTGAAGGTTTAAAAATAACACTGTTACACAATTGACCGCATAGATGGTCACTAAAGATCCCGTAATTAGTCACAAATTTACCTCTAACGATCATTATTGTCGCTAAATCTTGAACGCTAATGTTTCGTCATTAGAGGTCCACATTACCGACTGACATGGCCACCAGAAGGATAAACCATTAGCGATCTTTCTTGTGGTTGGTAAAAGTGACACTTTACCAACCACACATGTCCTCGCTAGTGTGTTTCCTTATTATCGACCACCCAAGAGATCGGTAAATATCTTAAGTCTCTCTTACGGTTGTTAATTTTGATTTACTTTTTATGACCACCTAGTAGTTAGTATTAGTCTTATACATTTTATGACCACTCAACGGTGGGAATGCTTAAGCAATCCCAAGTCGATGATTTACGTGAGAAATTAAAGAAATTAACTACCATTCGGTTTGTCAAAGCTATCAATACGGGAATCATAACAACCAACCTGGTTTCCAATGGTCGAATCCTAATGGGATCGATAAAGGTAATTTTGACCAATATTTTCTATAAAGTTCGTCCCAATTGCTCAGAAGACACTCCCTTCACATCTACAAGAATATACGTCTATTAGTAAATTGGAATAAAAAATCTAAATAAATTTATGTTTTTGGTTGTAGAGAAGAATACTAAGACCAGTGAGACACTTCAATATCATATGACATCATTGAAGATTCTTGAGCAACAAACGTCTCAAATCGTGAATACTTTGCATATCTTGTTTTAGGGTCAACTTCCGAGCAATAGCGAAAATTCGGGAAATAATGAGACATTTGAAGTGATTGCATTAAGGAGTGAGAAACAACTACCTCCTCCCTTAGTGGATGAAAAAGAAAAAAAACATTTCATTCCAATCGAAAAAGATGTAGACAACATAATTGAAGAGGTATCTGAGCCGTTGAGTAAGGTGAAGAGATGAGTTATGGTTTAAATTTAGTTGATGATGGTGTACTAAGGGAGTAAATTTGAAAATTTTAGTAAGATATTATGTTTTTACATTATTTTAAATGTTTTTAACATTTTTATTCTTATATTTTATATGTTTTGATATGTGTGAAGAAAATTAATCGGAAATAGAAAGATGGTTGTAAAAACATTTTAAAAAATTGGATTTTTAAAAAAAAATTACAGAATTTATCAATAATTAAATAATTTAGAATATTAAAAAATCAATTTGAATAGGTTAATGTATTGATTAAGAAATTTTTTGAAGGAAATTATTGATTGGGATAATGAGACGCAAAATTAAAATATTGAAAATATGTATGGGTTGATTTCCTCTTAAATCCAAATAACAAACCAACTTTTCATTTAGATTACACCTTAATTTAGATAAAAATATTACAATAATACCCTTATTCAAATTGTTGTCTTTAACCAAATATATATTCCTATTTAAATCAAACATTATCATAGATGTAAAAATCCACCTACTACTGATTTATCGTATGCACACGTCCGTGAATTTTTTTTTAAAATCATCATAACTAATTCTAAAAAAATCAAAAAAATCAAAAAAATAAAAAATATATATTTTTAGATGAGACAAAATAAAATCTACGTCCATGATTTTTTAAATTTTTTTTTGAATTTTCAAATTTTTTTGATTTTTATTTTTTAATTTTTTTCTAAATGGGATTTTGTCCCATATCTAATTTTAAGATTAAGATGAATTTGTCTCATCTTTATTCTAATACTGAGATGAGATTTGTCTCATCTCTATTGTTTAACTAAGATGGCATTTGTCTCATGTATGTTGTAAAACTAATTAAAGGTATAATGTGTTGGAGATGGTGATTTGCTGTTTCGCGAGGTAAAAATTTAAGATGGGATTTGTCCCATATATCTGGTTTGTCCCATCTCTACAACACCTCTCCACACTTCAACCCAAATAAAAAACAGAAGAACAATTGCAGAAGCACCCAAAATGTTAAGATTATTCTCCACATTATTTGCAACCTAACAAAGTAAAGCTACACGTTCAATCAAAGCAGTACTTGTTGATTCATAAGAAGAATGTCATTTCTCAAATTCAGAAACACCTAATTCACGCATTCCCATTACAAGAGTTCTTAAACCCATTGATGAGTAAGCATGAAGACGTGTCTCAGTCTAATTTATTATATCTAAGTCCAAAGATTTATCCATTACATTTAGCATTGATAAGTCAGCACCTTTTACAAACACCTTTACTGAATTATGAGGGCACCCTAATATAACTGAAATTATTTTTATATCACTATCAAATTCATGCAAACCGAACACATTGAACCTGCATAACACATAAGGAGATATAAAACTAATACCCTTTTAATAATCTAAACAAGTTAGTTAGTACATCATCAATCGAAACATCAAACTATTTCTTCCTCGTTTCCTTGAACTCATCAATCGAAACATCAAATGTTTCCAGTACATCGTCATGTTCACTAACCAGTCATAAGGTTCAAGTTCTAACTCAAAAGAATCTTCATGAAAGGCCGTTCCTTTAATAGATCCCCCACAATTTCTTAGCCGACCCAATCTTTTTCAGAGCCAGACTAGAATTTTCATCGCATAATTTAATCAGAGACTTGAATTCGGAGAAACTGTTGTAGAAGTGAAAGTCTTTCTCGAACGGTATGCCTCTCGATGAACCTGAAAGCTTCGATAACGCAATTGGTAAGGGCTTTTTGGAAATTAGCTTTTCTAAAGCTTCTGTAAACACTTCAATACACTTCATCTCTAAATCAGAGACGTTTTCACGAAGCATCTTTTCCTCCTTCTGTAAACTTAACACAGTCTCATTCAACTCATTCATAGTTTAATTTAAATGAACCCGCTTAATAGTTTGATTAATCGGCATCATCTACCATCTTTGCAAAGAAAGCAAATAGATAAATTTAAATGAATCTGCTTCATAGAAACTAGCTTTAGAATTAATGAAGAAAAATTAGAAAAATGGGTCCTTATATCCGTAAGCTGCGAATAAGAAAAATAAAAAATAACTAAACTGCTGACTTTTACTAAAAGGGTAACAAAGTAATTGTGTAATGTGAATTTGATTTAAATGGAAAACAGCCTAATTTATTTGATAAGTAATATTCACCGGTCAACATTTGGGTATAGACAATGTGAATCATGATTTAAATGGGCATTATCCCAATATGTATTTCTATTATATTTTTGAAAAAAATTAATAATCATAATATAATAATGAGACAAACAATATATTACTCAAAATATTACTAAATGTTGATATGATTAAGTATAGGACTGTTAATCAGTAGGGATATGAGTAGATTATTTTTTTATATAATAAATTAATTTTAAAATTTCGAAACTTTGACAAAAAGAAATCTTTAACCTTCCTTAGTAGAAAGTTCCCTGGATGACAACATAGGAATTGACAACCTCATAACAATAACCCTCGCCATTAAATAACCTTAAAATTCTAAGAACAAGAGAGAATATTGGAGAAATCTCCCCCAGATAGTCCTCCAAAACTCATATTTTAATGTTATAAGAATGGGACCACCGAATGAATTTTGATGAAAGATCAATTTACGTGCACAAAAAAACTGATTTTTTTTGGTTCAAATCACAAAAACTGAAATGGAAAAAGGAGTAACATTACAATTCGGCAAGAGAGAAAAGAGATGAGTTACTTATATTTTTTGTCATTCAATCTAGTGAAACATGTTTAAATTAAGTTAATGATTTTAAAAATATATTTAAATTAAGTTAATGATTTTAAATTTAAAGTAACTCTTCTATATAAAAAAAAAAACTCATATTCTTTTCTTTATAACTAAATATCTTTAAGAGAAAATGACCCAAAAAATCAAAATAATATTATTTTCAGCCCAATAACATCAATGACAAAATTTCTTCCCAATAACATCATTAACTAAATTTTGTCCTTGATGGGAATCGTCCTTGACGGGAATCGTCCTTGACGGGAATCGTTCTTGATGGGAATCGTCCTTGACGGGAATCGTCCTTGACGGGTAAACATGTAATCTTATAATAGTAAGTTAATGGATGATTCTTTGGGGCAAGTATAATATTATTTTGATTTTTTGGGTCATTGACCCTATCTTTAAACATATTTTAGGGGCTATTTAATTTCGATCTTTGGAACAAAAAAAATTCAATCTTACCTTAAAAGTATTTTATCTTATAAAATAAAATTTAAATACTATTATAAACTTTTCCAATATATAATCTGAATCAAAATTTGACAAAATATACTTTATCTTTTTTTTAAAAATATATTTTTATATCAAATTTATTATATATCATACAAATATCACTATTAAATTAAAATTCCTTATCTTAAGGTCATATATTGAACTAACTTTCCTTATCTTAATTTCATTGAATTAAATTATAGGTTCACTATCACAATATAAAAATCGATAACAGAGACAAAATTAGAATTTTATTAGAATGTAGGGCATGAAGTTTCAGGAATTGCTGATTTTTTTGGTTACTTTTTTTTATTGGTGAATCAAATTTTTATTAAAATAAGCTCAACATCAAATATTTTTACAATAATTTTGCCCACTAGCTAATGAAGTCTAATATGGAATAAGCCTCTACTTTACTATTAATAAAGACTATTACAAAACATTTTATAAGAAAAGATAATACAGAAATTTTTGACCCAATTCAGCCCAAAGTTTGTCTGGATCCAATCTTTTGTGCTAGTAAAGCATCTTCTTTCTTTTTATACCTTCTTTTATCAATCTTCACATGAGCTAGACTATATATCCTCCTCCATATATGATCCTCATTTAAACCATTACCACCATGTTCTCTATCATTCCTTTCCCACCATATACAATACATATAAGTTGTGAGAAAAGTCGCAACAATATCAATCACTTCCTTGCAAGAAATCTAAAGAATAATGTTAATAAAATCATCTACATCTACAGGGGTGTTTTTTAAATCACAAGTTTCCAACACTTTACAGAGGATTCTCTTTGTAAAAGAACGACAAATGAAGAGATGGTTAACCTCTTCTAAACTCGCATTATAGGAGCAACATAGAGAGCTAACTTGTAAGCCCCAACTGAGCATTCTAGATTTTGTTGGTAACCTATCCTGCACACCTAACCAAGCCACAAAGGCGCATCTAGGAATACAAGATTTAGACCATACTATACTCCACCATATTACTTCATCCTTTTCTTCTGAAATACTATATAAAGTTTTCTTAAAAGAGAAGCTTTTTTTTGTGCTTTCTTTCCAAAACATTGCATCTTCACCTTCAGATATTTTAACATTATTAAGGTATGGCAAGAGTTTTCCCACACAAAAAGGCAACCTCTATCTTTCTCTACCATAACAAGAATTGACAGTTCTATCACAATTACTATTATAGATATCAAATTCAATACCTAGAATTTTCTACACGCTTTTACCATCCATCCATTTATCCCAAATCATGAAAGTACCCTTCCCATTTTTAATCTTATGAGTTATAAAATCATAAGCAATGTACCTGATTTTCATGAGTTGCTTTCAAATCCAGGTATGAGCCTGTTTAATGTCCAACCTCCAAATACATTTGCCTTTAATGATGTTGTGATGCACTCACATACTCCACAAGTTGTTTTTTTGCGAGTACATCCTCCAGAATTTAGCTAAAAGACAAACTCTATTGAGCTCTTTAATGTTTGGAATTCCTAGCCCACATTGTTTCTTACTAGAGCAAATATTGTGCCAGGATATTTTGGCCCCTTGAGCTCCATCTAAATTGCCTTTCCAAAGAAAGCTATCCATTATACAAATATTTTTTGGTTACTTATGATATAAGTCCCTGTAATATACAAAAATTATACTACATGCCTCTATATTATAAAAAAAATGCATTTTATGCTCTTAAATTAGTTTTTTTAAAATAAATTACTCTATAAATCCTAATATTATATAAAATGATCTATATTAATTATAAGAAAACCAATATTTAATTTAATATTATATATCAAAGTTTAATAAAATGAATTTTCAAAATGAGGACCAAATAAAAAATTTAAAGAAACCATAATCTTTTTTACAAAGACAATAATTTCTAAGAAAATCCAAGACGGATTATATATATATATATATATATATATATATATATATATATATATATATATATATATATATATAAAAGAAGAACAAACATAGTGATCTACAAAGAGAGAGAGCAATGTTGAAGAAATTTTGTGGATGATTCACTATATTCCTTGAACATGGATATAAATGTTGCCCTTGTGGATTCTAACTTGCGTAGAAAAGCTTCATTTATTGGAAAATGGAGTTTCTTTTAGGGATAGCAACGGATCAGATATCTTCAAATAATGGCGTAACTACATCTACGTCTATTAAGAAAAACGATAACCAATCCATATCCATTAACCATCGGATTTTAGAATTTTTTACCAACTCCGCGTCCACGACGGATGCGGATTATCAGCGGTTAATCTAAATCTGTAATTGTTCAATAGGATTTAAATAAAATAATCTTATGAAATATTTTTTAAATTAAAAAATTAGCTACTTAATTATCAGGCGACCATAAATAGGTATTAGGCAATATAGTAATTAACTAGATAAAATTAATTAGGTGCTTTATGTATGGAATAATTATATTTGGTTGATATTATGTTTGATATTTGTATATAGAATATCTTATATATTTTTATTTTTTATTTCTCATAATTTATTCGGATTTTGGATTATCCATCAGATTATTGTAAGAAACCAAATCCTAATGGATTATCCACCGGTTATCTTTTGTGAGAACCAAACCCTCATGGATGCACCATCGGTTCTACTAACGGAATTTTTATCGGATCAAATATCTATCGGTTACGGTTAATATTCTAACCATTGTCATCCCTAGTTCCTCTCAATAATGAAGCTCCAAATTCCATTACTATATAAATTCCTTATCCATCAAAGAATGTGGTCGAATTGCGTAAGACGACCACTAAAGAAACCGTGAACATGGCCGACAACTTGGTCGCCGATTATATAAGCCCGGGTTCATCCAAGTCGGAGAAAGAGTTAGGTTCTAAGTGGACTACAAAAGTGTGTTACTCAATAATAGAAAAGCTTCGGTTAGTACGGAATTGCAATACTTTGAACCCATTTAAGGGAAGAAATTATACTAGAAGAGAGTAATGTTTTAACAATTAAACAGGCTTTTGGGTTTTCGTTAATTAGATATGTGGTGGGTAAAAGATCACCAGATATGGAGGATATTCTGAGAGATATGAAAGAATGGAATGTTATGTGTAGGGTCCAAATGCACCCAAGTGGTTGGTTAGTGTTCAAGTTTGACAAAGATGAGGATATGAAGCTTATTCTTATGAGAGGACCTATTTTCTTATGGGAGAATGCTTTTACTTTCCAAATTTTTGGATTTTTTTATTGTGGAAAAATAGAAATCACGAAAATACCTTCCTAGATTATATTTAGAAATCTCTAGAGTAAGCTAGAACTAATCTTGAATTTTCTAAAATAGCATCTCAAGTTAGGAATCCAATTCTAACCGTTGGTGTTACGTTTGAGGAGAGGAAATAATTTATGCTCGTGTTCTCATTGAGGTCGATCTAAATAAGGAAAAGGAATTTCTTGGTATTGGCTCCTAAAATTGTAAGGATTTTATAGTTGAAGTGGAATACAAAAATTTGCTTGCTTTTATGATAATAATGAGAGATATCAAATGGCTCATCAACCGACTAATAGAGACAAACGTTATCGGGAAAATAAAATAATAAACAAATGGTATCACCCATTTTCGGACAACCATTTTGGGGGGGCTTCTTCCTTACACACGAAAGATTGGAGAATAGAAAAGTTGCTTCCAAAGAAAATGCAGCAACTATGGACAAAACGGTTGGACTTAAAAAACACACGACTGCAGCAATTATAAGTATTATAGATGGGATTTCTGGAGTCAATATTACATATTTCGCAACTCAGAAACTACAACGGGGGTAGGAGCAGTGTTTAAGTTAGAATATGTTAATATTATTCATTTATTTAATTCTTAATTTCAAAATTATAGAACCAGACTAAAGCAAATAAGGCCAACATGGTAAAGAAAGAATGCCCAAGTGGAGATGGGTCGAATAATTACTTAAAGAGGCAGGAGATGAAGTGGAAATGCCCAACATTATTGTTTCGTGTTTATACTTTGACAATTGAATGAAACTGGAAAGGGAAAAAAACCTGTCGGTTATCCACGAACCGGTTGAGGGAGATGAAGTGGAGTTGTCCCTTTATCGTTTGGCTGAATTCTTTAAGGACGTCTATTGTGACACGTTCTCTAGGTATTGGAGGGCATACTATAATAAAAAATGGGATGTAAGTTTCATTTGAATAATTTCAATTTGTGATATCACGTATTATGTTTTAATAGTAGATATGTGTTTATTCTATCTTACATGACAAACTGAGAGACATGATGCGTGCATGAATCACGCAATCACAGTCACATTCTGGGTCTTCGGGATATTTATACTTTATGCCTTCATTAACTAGTAGTGGTAGAGGTGTGATAAAATGACGAATAATAAAGATAATAAAGAACGCACACCTAAGACGACTACGATAAACTGACTGCAAGTGTATAGATCGCTCGCAAGCAATAGTTGATAAATAAGGTTCGTTCTCAGGGACTACGAAAGTAAGTTTATAAATAATGTTATTACTAAATGAGTTATAAGAAGTTGATCAAATAATATGCAAGACACTAAAAATATTATTTTGGTTTTTAAGACGCTAAAACAATTAACTATAGTTAAACTAAGACTTAAATTGAAGACATGAAAATAAAATACAAAGGAAGAGAAACGTATGAGAGTTTAGCTAGATAATTAGAAATTAATCCCCACTAGCCTTGTTCTACGTTTATTAACTAAGGGTGAACTGTGTGATAAATAAACAATAGACGGAATTCTAAATTCCTCCAAACTCCCATCAGGGTAGATTAGGAAGCAACCTCAACTCTACCAGGGGACTTGGGTAAGGGGGCCCTGCGCAATGATCGGTGGTTAAATCTAACTAACCCTATTGACTATCTATTTAGGCAAGCCCGTTAGGATTACTACCGCACACAAGACGATTAGGTGTTGTTTTCTATAATTGAATCCCCCGCCAGAGTGATAGTCCAAATACTAACGGGGCAATCATATACTCTGCATATAGCAAGGACTACAAACATATATCAAACACAAAATACAGATCTATCACAAAAAACTCATTTAAATATAAATCCCAAATATAAATAAAGCATAAAACAAGTCGAGGGTTCATACCCATGCGCTATTCTCAAGCTAAATAAAATTAGTTCATAATAAGGAAATTAAAAAATAATAATTAAATATCATATTCATTTTCAAAAGACAAAACAAAATAAGAATACTATACTAATTGCTAAAAACTGATAAAGAGAAGGGTTGGAAGGGCATGAACAACTTCCCAACTCTTTCTTCTCTTCTTCTCACTTGCTCTCGGTGATTTCAAGGTGTTATTATTATTAGGGACTGAGTAAGGATGGTTTTATTATGGTAAAAGTTTATATATATATATATATATATATATATATATATATATAGGAGTTGGGACGAAATTAGGGTTTAGGGATAGGTATTAGACTCCTAGTCCAACTAAAAGACGTTTCCTTAATAAGTGTTGGTTGTCCCATTGTAGCTGCAACCCTCATAACTTCTTCGTTACAACTCCAAATCACTTGAAATCAGTGACCACGCGACTGTAACCTACAGAACTTTTTTGATATTAAGGGCTCCTTTAAATTATCTGTAGATTTTCTGACACATTAAAAATACTACACGTTTTCAAATCTGGCCACCTCAACTTTTACTTTCCAAATGTGCTCAAAGTTTCCTTTTTTGCCATGAGTAAGAGGTTTTCTTGTTTCTTCACTTCTTATCATCATCCCAAGGTGTATTAGCTTCCAATTACCTAAGTGCTACACAAATTACGCACAAAAAATCTAAAAATAACAAAACACCTAAAATTAGACAAGAAATTGTAAAGCATGGGATAAATCCCTAAACTAAGCACTAAATACCCTAAAATGATGTTTCGTGACTAGATTATTCGATCACATAAATGGAGACATCATTAATGCAGAAGGATCAAGTTAAAACATTGATGGGTGACGCTTGAAAAACGAGAGGCATGGGTTCCTGGAGTTGGGTGGATGATGTTGGACCACCTCCAAAAGGAAAAGGTCGGAGAGTTGCTGAGTCTCCCGTGCCACTGAATATGGTATGGGATTTTAACGCAATGATGACAACCATTAATGATTATTTGATTTTCAAGGACATGGCATAATATGCTCCTGAGGCCGATCGATCTATGAGCTTTTCATCTTCCAACCATCCCACTTACTGCCTCGAGCAAATGTGTGGAACACTCACCTGGATTAATTAGATTTGGGCAGCCGAGAATCTTTCGACTTACGATCCCATCTGACCTCTCAACCCTCCTCCTAGTACTTCTACTAGTTGTAGTCTCAGTCCTTCTACTGGTCCTGCTCCCGGTCCTACTCATCACAGACTTCGAGACGAAGAAGATGATGTAAACCTTGCTGACGATTAATATTATCAGTTTCAAACTATATATATAAATCTATATATATATATATATAATTATATTTTTCTCCGTACTATTTATTTTTATTTCGATTTTTTTGTATATTTCTAATTTTATATGTGTAAATCGTATTTTATTTCACTTGTATTTCTACTTTTCACCTTTTTAGTAAATAATTGTTAATGATATCTTAATACCACCTTTTTAGTAAATAACTGTTAATGATATCTTCGGTATTAAAAAACAACGTAAATACAATATATAGCATTAAATAAAACTAAAAAAAATTAATATAAATAAATTGATTAAGTAAAAAAATACACATTATCGACGACATTATCGTCGCTGATGACAGATTAACGTCGTCGCAAATGTTTCAATAGTGTTGTCACTAATAGTACACCCAATATCGGTGATATTGGTCGTCGCTAATAACTAAGCATTAGCGACCACTATCTTTCGTTGCCATTGATTGCGTAAATAGAGAAAAATAAACTTCGTCACTAATAATATGACTATTAGCGACGAGATTATCTGTCGCTAAGGATAATATCATTAGCGACGACTAATTTCGTCGCAAAAGATACCTTACCAATTGCGACAACAAGTTAAGGTTCCTTGCTATACGTAGTTTTCACTACGATAAATTAGAGACAAAATATTAAGGATAATATATTGTCGCTACTAATAGATACCGCCGTTAATGAAAGTAATTGTAGCCGTGTTATTAGAAAGTTACCCGGATCAGGATGACAGCGTATGATTGACAAACCAAACCTAAAGCCTAAACCGTGGCTTTGTGTAATCAATAAAATATCCTCAACTCTAAAAACAAGACAAAATAGTGGAAACATATCTCCCCATCTAGTCCTGGCTTTGTGTAATCAATAAAATATCCCTCAACTCTAAAAACAAGACAAAATTGTGGAAACATATCTCCCCATCTAGTCCTCCAAACCACATTCTTTAAGGTATACTAATTAAGCATGGGACCCGATCGTATGGAAATTGACGAAAGGCCAATTTAAGTGCACAAAAAGATGAACGAGCTCTCCTCATACATGTTGGATCTTCCAATCAACGTTAGATACGCTATTAAACCCAGGGGCAGAGCCATGTGGTGTGTGGAGAGGGTCCATAGCCTCCCCTTATTTAAAAATAAATAAATTATAACTATCTTTAAAAAAAAAAAAAAAAATTATAAATAAATAATTTCTAAATTTTTTAAATATCTCTATTTAGCTCCCCTTAACTTATAAAATTTATTTTATTAAACTTTAAATTATTTTATTAATAAGATTTTTTATTTTTTATAACAAAATATATATTATTTTATATTAAAAAAAAGAAACTTATAGCATAATTAATTAAAAAAATTAATATCAAGACTTATATTGCAATCTTTACACAATATATGAAATTTTAATACAATTTTTCATATTATAAAACCTATTTTGCAATTTTTGCATAATACTTAAACTTTTAGTGCAAATAGTGGCAAAAAAAAATTTCGTTTAACGAAAATTCCTGGCTTCGTCCCTGATTAAACCCTTGTAGGATAAGACAGTAGAGTTTTGATACAAAATTTATAAGGGTTGAGGCAAAATGAATAAAGTAAAAAGGATAATAGATCATGGCTTAACATTATGCATGTACATAATATAATTGTTTACAATATTAGAAGGAAATGATTTTTCACTCAATACTCATTGCAAGATAACTATAAAAACAGAGGCTGCGAACAAAATTTTGGCCCTAATATGATAATTAATTTCTGAGAAAGCGCCATGGTCCTGTTCCTGTGCCCATCCTGAAAAAACAATAAAACAAATATTGAGTCAAATTACGAGAATCTTGTAGTGTTAAAAGAAAAATAATTCCACCAGGTAGGGTGTGACCAGGGTAAAGCTTAAATTTTTTATTTGGGGTAAAGGGGTTAGGGACAATGATCATTGATCCCAAACTTTTTTTTTTTAGAGTCAATTGTAATATAGGAAATATATACATATATTATGCAAGGAAATGTACTATAGGTTTCTTTAAGTTAGGTAAAAAATTGAGGAAAGATGGCATAAGCTATTAAGACAAAAAAGAAATCTATAAGTTTATGAAAAATTGCATATATAGGGTCTATTGTGCAATTTTTGCATAAGATAGGGAGTTTTGTTGCCAAGAACTACGTAATCTGACTAATCTCCTCCAATAAATATTTTCGACTCCAACTATTTCCACAAGAAATTACCTCCAAAATCCTGCAAATGTACGGAGAGCCATATATATTGTCAAAGCAAGCCAAATTCCAACAAAACCATGTGAGTTGGAGAGAATAAACAAGGACCCAATGCTTAATCCGGCTACAAGTACCTGCGAAACATAAGAATACTATAACGAACAAAAATGAAACAAAAACTTTTATCTTCATTAAAATTGGGTGATCCTAGCATGTAAGTTACCTAAAGCGGCAAAAAAGTAGCCCCTTTTTTAATATCTATGTTCTTCAGCGAGTGGGCCAAGGGAATGCGTGGACATGATACAATATATATTGAGTCAAGTTGAGCATCCCATAAGTAAGTATTTCTTATTGATCACTAATTTTAAATATAATAAAAAACTGATCAAATAGAAATGCACTTTACACGTAAAGTATCATATAAGAGGAATTTACATAAGAGGACATTTTTCTTTTTTCAAACATAAGAAGTTATCACCTGAATTTGGACGGGAGATTTTTTATTAGTTTAAAAATATTATCACTTAGGGATGTTTTAAATTGTATACATGAATAATATTTTTGGAACTCTCTCCAAATTGTAGCATAATATCTCCGTTTTGGTAGTTTTGGGCCCAAGCCAAGTGTACATGCAAAAGATATAAAAAGTGTACCATAGAGTATGCAGAATAAGCGAAATCAGAGGCTCCAAAGTTAACACCATCGAAAACAAAGGCCAACGAATTTATAGGTTGTGTAGCGGCAACAAACTGGACAATGAAAAAACATAATAAAGTTTATAATTAGTCGATTTTTAGGATTTATTAGTAGTTAATTAGAACGATTAGAACAAAAACACAATGCTACTTACGGGAACACCTATGCTAATGAGATTAATAACATGTTGGTCCTTTGAGAAAATTCCAGATCCAAACTGTAGACCAAGTCCAACAAGTACAGCTAGTCCAAGTCCTAATGCAAACCCCATCTGCAGTATTGTAAACAGTTAGATAATGGTAATCCAAACTTTGAATTTTAATAGGTGGTTTTTATTAAACTTTTGGATATCCAAGATATAAGAATATGTTTTTAAGGTCCCAATTTTTCAAAAAATTGATTCCGTTAATACCTCCATTAAAAACTATGTTAACCATCTCAAAAACATGAGAAACCCATCACGGATTCAAGCCATACCCCACTCCCCGAGACCGGAAATGTAGTGAGAATTTATCCAATATTTTCTCTAGAGAAAAAACAATAGTAAAATATATGTTAGACCTCCTCCCTAATTATTAGCCTCTCCTCATATCCAACCAACTGATTGTTCTAACTTTTAACCTATTCGAAAAAAATTCTTAGATCTAAGTCCAATAAGGGTATCCCTTGGGGCAATTCCAGGGGCTGATGTAGGGGATCACATGGGGATACAATGCAAGTTCGTTTGATTATTTTTTTTAACCACGATTATAAAAGATAACATTCCATACCAACTAAAAAGTTGGCCTTAAACCCCTTTATATGATTTCTTTTGGGTGATTTATTAACTCTAATCGACAGATTGAAAATTCTGGATCCGTCCCTATGCTTTTTCTCGTTGAAAGCAAACCTGAATCCGCCACAAGGATTATATAAATACCTGTAATACCCTTGTAGCTGCCGCGGTTGCCTTATTATAATCTTTTTCAGCAAAGGCACACGCTAGAATCGCTTGACCAGCAACTGCTAACCCATCAGCAAGAAGCGATGAAGTCATCCAAACTTGTAAACACACCTGAAATGCCGCCATAGCCGTTGATCCGAGCCGTGCAGCCATTGAAGCAGCTAAAGTCACACAGAATGTTACTGCTATTACCCTTGCTAGCAGAAAAAAACCTGTTCATATCCAAATTGCAAATACTTAATTTCACTCCTCCAAAATAACTAATGGCTCCATTGGTCCCTATGTACCTTCGGAAATTTAAGAATCTTTATATTGGCTGATTCTTTTTCTTAAAATTGAATGTATTAAGATAGGATTTATTTATTTGTATGAATAAATTATAAGTTATATTGTATAATATGGGATCAAAAGTGTAATTGATTTAAAAAACTAATATTGGGACCTATAGTATAATGTTTGCATATTATAAGGACTTATGGTACAATTGATCCAGTTTTTGTTTCTAATAAGAAATCCTAAATTCGCTTGTCTTGGGTGGCAAATTTGTTTCTTACCATTCTTGAGAAACCTACTGAATTCCAGATCTTTGATACTTGGAGGTAAGAGATTCACTTGTTTCATTAATTTGCAGAATAGAATTGTGCATATTAAGTACCTGAAAATGAAAAGATCAAATGTTTAAGATGAGGAGATTAGAAAGCTATTCATTGAATATGTATCCAAAGACATATTGATCTTATGGGGGTTATGACTAATCCTAATTTGCGCCGGGAAAAATATTATTTTCTTAGTGTTAAACGAAAAATATTATACCCCCAACTAAAACATTATTAAAACACTGACTAAAAATTTTACATCCAGCCCGACTAGTTTGTATTACTTAGATCTTTTGGTGGATCTATAATGCACTTTTTTACAACTTTTAGGGACTTATGTGCAATTACCTAAAAAATAAGTAGTTTTGGTCACCTTAATAAGAGATCATATATTGCATTCACAGATTAATATTAAAACTTACTGAGATAGAACATGAGCAATGGCTGCACCACTCACACCTAGACGCAGCACAAATATGAAAATTGGGTCCAAAATTATATTTGTTAAATCTCCTGCAACTGTTATATCAAAAAAATATATTAAAAAACATTTCGTCGCCTGAGAGATTCGAACTCTCGCGGGGAAACCCCATGTACTTAGCAGGCACACGCCTTAACCACTCGGCCAAAGCGACGTGTTATTCGGGAATCCAAACCAAAAGGTAAACTTTATGTACCTGTGGCATAAAGTGGAGTTTTTGTATCCTTAAAACCTCGAAAAACACCTTGCATAGCTAAAGAAAGAAGAACAGCAGGAGCACCAAGTGATCTCAATGTCAAGTACTTTTTTGCTGGAGATAGCATAGGAGATCCCTATATATAAAAATAACTTAATATATCAGTTTCATGTATTAATAGTATTAGTAGAGGAGAAGCCAAAAAAGTTATTGATGGGAAAAGAGGGGCTATATTATGAGATATGATACTTCCATAAAAACTTGTATTATAGGCTCATGTATTTGTTAATGAATTGCATTATAAGTTCCCTGTACAAATAATCTATAACTCTCTTATACATAACAAATATTCATACAAATTAGTAGTTACAAATATAATTTTAGTAAATTGGAGGACCAATTTAAAGTTCTAAATTTGAAAAAGATCATAAGGTGTTTCTATATAGATATAAATATTTAGAGGTAATTTTTTTTGTCAAAAGTCGTGACTATAAGTGATTACGTGTACGCGCCATTAGAAAGACAAGTGACTTGTATAACTTTATAAGGATGATTTAGGATTTCATAATTACTAAACTTACTTAAACCTTATGCATTAGCCTAATTAAAAAAAGTTATAGCTAATAAAAGCACTCCAAAGAAATTACCTGCGTGCGAATTTTCAGTTATTCTTTGTGGGAAAACATGAGTAAAAATATAACTTGGATATTTTTTTTTTAAGTATCAATAAATATTTTAACCATTTCTCAGACTATAAAACAGAAATTGGGTGGTTATTACTCCCCATTGTAGAACATATATATAGTAATTAACACTTAATTTTCTTTTTGATGCCCTGACCTCAAGCTTCTAATTAGCTCAATTTAAGTTTTATTATAGTTCTTACTAGGGAAAATACTAGATCTGCCTTGGTTAGTGTTCACAAAAAATTCTTCCATATTCTGATAGTCCTATATTTTCTTATCAAATGACATTAAGACAAGTACTTAATTGGCTTGTTAAACTTGGAATTTATCTAATCACAAAATAATAATTGTAGGGTTCATCTTTCTTAAACAAAATATAATAATATCGCATACAAAAAACTTATAAAAGACCGACCCGTATTTCACAGATCAAAGTGTTACTTACAGATTTGACACCCATGAAGCTTAAGAGGGGTTTAGCAAGAAGTATAAGGAACATGGTTTGAAGTAAGCCAAGCACAACACCCATAAATATAGCTGTTGAGGCTGAAGGGATATGTCGTTTTTCACGCTTTATTATCTTCTTTTCTGGAGAATTGCATGCAATCGCTTTTATACCTAAATAATTTACCAACAAGAAACTGTTAATTTTGTAAATGGGGAAGGCTAATTTAGTAATTTTACTTGATACATTCTTGTCTTTTATGTATAATTGGATTGTATACTGATGTTTTAGCTAGAGATAAGGGAGTAATACTTTACATTTCTAATGGATAGTGATAGAGCTAGCATTTTTTATTTGGGACTCAAAGTAAATTGTCTGATTAAAGGTTCCTATATTATATGAAAAAACCATTCAGGTGTACTTAATGATTAATTATAAATGAAAAGAACTTATTATTATTATGTTAAGAGGCAGTGTTTAAATGAATCAGACCAGTTAAGAGGTATTTAGATCTAAATTCGTCAGTAAAAACAAACCGTCTTATTAACTAAATTAATTGGTTTTTAATATTGTTAAAAGTTTAAAAGAAATATTTGAAAGAAATTAGATGTTCGCCCTTGATTTGAATAAATTTAAATCTTCTTAGAAAATATGAGACTTCATATTAATTCCCTACCATCATCTTCAGAGACAGTCTCCTTTGGCCCAGTTTTGATGGAGGAACCCTTTTCCATATCATTGACATTGAGGGATGAATGTTGCAATTTCTCAGAGTCATCAACTTTTGCAAGTTGACCATTTAACTTCTTCATCGTGTCTTCTTCGGCTACAAAAGATGTAGTGATACTCACAAGTGGAAATATTGTAATTTTTGAAGCTTGATTAAATATAGCAATCGATACCCCAACGGCAGCCATTTCCACTGGACCTATAAAAAATTATTAAGACTTACAAATAGAGAATGTTCATTAAAAAACCCGATCGTACAAGCAGAGACAAGTTCATAATTTTTTTTTATTAAGGGTTAACTACGATGGCAAAGTTTTTAGAAACTAATTATTAGCGATCACATAATTCAACCGCTAAAATTTATCATTTTATATTAGTTTATGCCGTTTAAAAAATAAATAAACTGTTTTAGCAACCAATGTATAGTCTCAAAAGGCTCTTTTTATATTTTAAAAACAGAGGATAGTTACTTTGTGGCTAAAGCTACAATTTTCGCCAACAATTCTACTAAACATTTACTACTTCAATTTGTTACTAAAAAAAGCAAAATCTCCTTTTGGAGACCAATATTTAAACATTGGTCTCCACAGGCTTATAAAGACAATGAATTAGTGACTAATAATTGTCGTTAAAAATCAAAATATGCTTTAGCGACTATTACAACAAAAGTAGCCACTAAAGGTCGAAGCAGGGGTTAGAGACTTTGACCGTAAGGACTTATTTGGGAAGTTCAGGCGGTTCGAGTCAATGCCCTGAAATTTTGATTTGAAATTAATTGCGTTATAGTTGTGTATTCAAGGACAAGAACGAATCTAGGATTTTGAGCTAGAGTGAACTATTATTCATATTAGTTTAATTAATTTTACTTAGATTCTTTTCAAAAAAAATATATAATAATTCAGATAAATTCGTTCGCCCTTATTTCGCCAATGCTTATAATATGCAAAGATTTTATGATCCCCTATCTTTTTTGTAGAACTATAGAGGGATTAAAATGTACTTTTTTTTCTTCTAGTATATTGAGTAGAGCATATAAATGATAAAGAAAAGGATAAAAGATGACACAGAAAAGAGATGAAATATATAGATGCATGTAAAGTAAAGAATACCTAGATGGCCAATGAAGGCTGTATCAATTAAGGAAGCAATAGGATCAGCAGCTAATGCGAGAGCTGCTGGGAATGCTATACGTAATATCTCGATCCCTAGATCATCCATTTTGAACACACTTTTAATATCTTTGAAGAAAACTACTAGTGGAAACTTCCACTTTTTCTGCAGGGGAGAAACACCACTAATTCTACTCTCTGCCATCAAAAGTTTTTTTCTTGGTTTTTACCTGAAAAATAATTAATTCATTTTTGTTATAATAGATTCATCAAACAAATAAATACGAATTTATTGGGATTTTTTATATGAAAAAAATTTGTTGGAGAATATATTTATTACCATTAGAGAAATATATAGTCACTCTCCATAGTATACTTTACTTATAGAAATCAACCAAAACAAAAAAAAAAAATCCAAGAATTTATAAAATATCTTTTTTTAATTTTAAGAGTTTTGTGTCTTAGAACTGGTCCTGTGACTCTTTTTTTTGGGTTGGAACTGGTCCTGTGACTCTTAACTACATACTGTTATAAGTAATTTCGAAGGGGAGGGGGTTTGTGGAACTATTTGTCGGTCAGGAGGATCATGGTTTTCTTTGAGTTTAGATGGTTTTTTTTAACTTTTAAACCTTTGCTTTTGAACCTTTGCTTTTAAGAGTTTCTTTAAAGATACTCATGCATCTTCACAAAAAAAAAGTAAACTTTTGCAATAATTGCAATTAACTAGCCAAAAAGATATTGCAAAGTAAAAAGAAGTAGAGTGCTTGCCTTAGCTACAATAGAAATGAGCGAGTGTCCTCTTCAACTCTTCTCTTTTGGTACTTCGTCCACTGAAGTGTTCCCCATTTGAAAGTATATATACCCTTGTACACACTGCTTTAAATTACTTTAAAAACAGAAAGTGGGAGTATAAAAAATGTAAATAGATAAATAACTTTATTTGTCGAGATTCACTAAAATCTGGTGTTTTTAAAATATTTAGGTCACGTCATGATATTTTACGTCTGTCGTATTCGAAAAAATTATTCGAAAGAAACGGATGTTGGACATATACTATGTCAAAGTAGACATTTGATAGTCAACAAATGCTGCTACATCAAGAGGACATATGAGATGATAGTGGAAGTTTTGGTTTTTAATCTTTCCCACATCGGTGGGTTAGAAATGAAAAAAGCTACTTTTATACTATGTGATATCATCTAAGTCCAATAATCCAATAATCATGCACATGGCAAGGCATTGATCTAGCCCACACGCGCGCACCACCACCCACCCGCCCGGCCCGGCACCGGCGACGGCGTGGGTCGTGGGTCGTGGGTCGTGGGGAGTTTGGGGAGTCAAAAAATTAAAAATGAAGCAGATTTTGGACCAGCTCTTATAGTAGTGGTTGACTGCTCCAAATCAAACGTAGAGACAAACCTCCACTAATCTCGCACGCGTTAAAGGGATTGGATATTCTGCAGCAGTTACTTGGTCAAGTCAAGTCAAACACGTGGGCTGTTACTTAGTCAAGTCAATCACGTGGGAAATCAAAAGGTCAACCTAGCTGTTACAGAATAATATAAACGTGGGGGTTACAAAGCAATCAAAAACGTCAACCCAATCAATTGAAATCCGGGAGAGAATCATGGGATTTAATAGGGACGTTTTCTGAAGGCTTGTGTATCCACTCCTCACCCCTATATAAAGAGGACTCACTCCACGTTCAGAAGCTACGAAAAAACACTCTGCCTCACCACCCTCTCTATATTTTCCGTTGGAATTCTCTGTTAGAGATACCGGTCACGCCGGAATATCTTTTAACAACGGTGACGCCTTGTTTTTCATTTACCGTGTAAGTGTTTTATTTCCGTGTAATTGTTAACTCGATTTTTGTAATCGTTTTTTCCGTGTAATTGTTATTCGGTTGTTGTAATCGCATTTCGATTTACTGTAATAGTTAGTCTATTTCAAACCTTCTTTTTTTTTCCTTTTCATTTGTTTTTGTTTTACGGAAACCATTTTTCTCTTGTAAAACTGGTGGTTATTAATATAACAATTTAAAAGATATTCATTTTCTTTTCCACCGGTTATTTTAGAAAATGGCTCTTCCCATTTCGGCTGTTGGTTCCTCTTTGAACACTAAGCCACTTCTCGACGCGAACAAGTTAGAGCCCCTTAATGGTTCTAACTATAAGCGTTGGGCGCAAAAATAATGATATGCCTTGAACAGTATGAACTTGACTTTGCTATAGTCGAGGCTCCTCCACTTTTGGAGATTGGAGCTCATACTGAACAAGAGCTAGCTAGGCATGCTGCCCTCGAATCTAGGTTCAAAAGAGCTAACACCATGGCTCGGGGCTGGATGTTGAACAATGTTACTAATCCCATCTTTGACCTCCTTGCCAAAGAGAAATCGGCAAAGGTCATATGGGAAACTCTCGAGAAGAAATATGGGGCTGATGATTCGGGTAAGAAGAAGTACGTGACTGGGAATTGGTATAACTTTAGACTTACGGATCAGAAACCCATGACTGAACAACTTCACGTGTACGAGAACCTATGCGCGGAAGTTATCGCCGAAGGCATGAAGATGTGTGAAATTCTTCAAGCCAACATTTTGCTTGAAAAATTTCCCCCATCTTGGAGTGAATACCGCAACCACCTCAAGCACAAAAAGAAAGAAATGACCCTCCAAGAGCTCATCAGCCACATCCAAGTCGAAGAAGCGAATCGATTAAAGGATAAGTCAATCTCTTTCCCTTCTCATTCCTCCAAAGCTAATCTAGTCGAAGGTTCTGGCCAAGGTAACAAAGACAGGTTCAAAGGGAAGGGAAAGCAACAAGGGTCCAACAAATCTAAGTCTGGGGGAAACAAGAATCGCGGCAACTCCAACAAACAAGGTGGAGGATTCAAGATCTCTGGTAAGATTCAAAAAACTAAAGGGGCCTGTTACTGTTGTGGCAAAGAAGGGCACAAAGCTTTTGAATGTCCCCAGAGAGCTGGCCAGGGTCCCAAAGCTGCCGCGAATCTGACTGAGACCGAAGAAATCATTGCTGCGGTAATGGTTGAGGTAAACTTGGTAGAAAATAAGAGCGAGTGGATCCTTGACACTGGAGCTTCTCGTCATTTCTGCGCAAACAAATCCTTGTTCAAGAAATTCGAAAAGGCAACTGATGGTGAGTGTGTGTACTTGGGTGATTCTTCCACCGCTACTGTTCTTGGTAAGGGTCAAGTTCCCCTCAAACTCACATCTGGTACGACTCTTGAACTGAATGATGTTCTCTTCGTTCCCTCTCTCCGTAGGAACTTAGTTTCCGGGGCTCTCCTTAATAAAGTTAGTCTCAAACTTGTTTTCGAGGGGGGTAAAGTCATTATCACCAAAAATGACGAATTCGTGGGGAAAGGGTACCTTAATAATGGCTTGTTTGTTTTAAACACTGTAACCCTTAATGAGAATGCAACTAATTCCGCTTATATTGTTGAGTCCATTCAAACGTGGCACGGTAGACTAGGCCATTTAAATGTTGCGTCTATTAAAAGGCTTAAAAATCTTGGACTAATACCCGTTAACAACGTGGATGACTTTGAAAAATGTCAAATATGTGTAGAGTCCAAACTTGCGAAAAAACCTTTTAAACCCGTTACCACGAGACAAACTAAACTACTTGAATTAGTTCATTCGGACTTAGCTGATTTTAAAAACTCCGCTAGTAGAGGTGGAAAACTTTATTACATAACCTTTGTAGATGACTACTCTAGGTTTACTAAAGTGTATCTTCTTAAAACTAAAGATGAGGCGGAAAATACGTTTTTAAAATATAAAGCTGAAGTTGAAAACCAACTAGATTGTAAAATCAAACGACTTAGGTCCGATAGAGGAGGCGAATATAGTTCTAATTCCCTTAAAGAGTTTTGTGAAACAAATGGGATTATCCACGAACTTAGTGCCCCTTATACACCCCAACAAAACGGCATAGCAGAAAGAAAGAATAGGTCCCTTAAAGAGACTATGAATGCCATGTTAATTAGTTCAGGTTTACCAAACAACATGTGGGGGGAAGCTGTCTTGTCAGCCTGTTATGTACTTAATAGGGTACCGCATAAATCCCTAGATAAGACCCCGTATGAAATGTGGAAGGGTTTTCCACCAAACCTGAAATTTTTAAAAGTGTGGGGGTGCCTTGCCAAAGTCAAACTACCTGATTTTAAAACTGTCACCGTTGGTCCCAAAACCATTGACTCAATTTTCATAGGGTACGCTCAGAATAGTGCGGCTTACAGATTCTTGTCATTAGAAGATAACTCTATTTGTGAATCTAGAGACGCTGAATTCTTTGAACATGTTTTTCTTTTGAAAGATTTAAATACTGTTAATACTTCTTTACCTGTTGATAATTTATCTACTAATGATGTGGTACCTTTTTGTGATGTTTTTCCTAACCCCTCCACTTCCATGGAGCCTAGTAGTATTCCCGAGGAAGAACCTAGGAGAAGTAAGAGGCGCATGATCGAGTCTAGCTTCGGCCCTGACTTTATAACAGCCTTTATAACAGAAGGTTCTCACATCGATCTATTAGACGAACAGGTAGTCAATTGTTTCCTCATGGAGGATGACCCAAAAACTTATGATGAGGCTTTAAAATCTATAGATGCTAGTTTTTGGAAAGAGGCTATTAACAGTGAACTTGAGTCAATCAAAAGTAACCATACATGGGAATTAACCGACTTACCTAGGGGTAGCAAAGCGATTAGTAGCAAATGGATTTTTAAGAAAAAAATTGAGACCCGATGGCTCAATAGAAAAATTCAAAGCCAGACTTGTTATTAAGGGCTTCACCCAAAAGAAAGGTCAAGATTACTTTGACACCTATTCCCCAGTGACCAAAATTGCCACAATAAGAACCCTTATTGCCTTAGCCGTCATTCACGAACTTGTAATACATCAAATGGATGTCAAAACCGCGTTCTTGAACGGAGATCTAGATGAAGAGATCTACATGGCTCAACCTGAAGGGTGTGTGGTCCCTGGTCAAGGGGACAAAGTGTGTAAGTTGAAAAAATCTTTGTATGGTTTGAATCAGGCACCGAAAAAATGGTATGAAAAACTAGATAGCACTCTTATTTCATATGGGTTTATAGCTAACACTTCTGATTCATGTGTTTACTCCAAGGTAACAAATTCAGAGTGTGTTATAATCTGCCTTTATGTAGATGACATGCTTATCTTTGGTACTACTATTCATATTATAAATGAGACTAAACGTTTCTTGTCTTCCAGATTCGACATGAAAGACATGGGAGAAGCTGATGTGATACTTGGGGTAAAAATCATTAGAAGCAGTAATGGTATTACCCTGAATCAGTCTCATTACGTAGAAAGGATGCTGAAGAAGTTCAATTCCTTTGATGTAACGCCTGTAAATACTCCTTATGATTCTAGCATTAACTTATCTAAACATGTTGGGGATGCTGTATCCCAAAATGAATATGCTAAAATCATAGGAAGTGTAATGTTCTTAATGAACTATACTCGACCCGATATTGCCTATACCGTGAGTAGACTTAGTCGCTATACTCATAACCCGAGTAGTGACCACTGGGTTGCACTTCGCCGTCTATTGAAATACTTGAGGGGTACCATCGATCTAGGATTGCACTATAACAAATTCCCTGCAGTCCTTGAGGGTTTTTGTGATGCAAACTGGATCTCTGACAATGACGAAGTAAACTCCACCAGTGGTTATGTGTTCTCCTTAGGGGGAGGTGCTATATCGTGGAAGTCTTCCAAACAGACTTGTATAGCACGCTCCACCATGGAGTCTGAGTTCATAGCACTAGAGTTAGCTGGGCAAGAAGCTGAGTGGTTGAGAAGTCTCTTATCAGATGTGCCACTTTGGGAAGGAAGTGCCACACCTGTATGTATCCACTGTGATTCACAAGCAGCCATTGGAGTCGCTCATAATAGCGCCTATAATGGAAAGAAGAGACATATTCGCATCAGACATGGGTCAGTAAGACAATTACTGAAGAATGGTGTGATAGCCTTGGAATTTGTACGATCAGAGGAGAATCTAGCTGATCCGTTCACCAAAGGCTTGACCAGGAGACTAGTCCTGGAGACGTCGAGGGGGATGGGACTAAAACCCATCAAATGGGAACATGTGACTAATGAGTCAATGTGATTTCCCCATCCCTAAGGCTCAAACCTAAATCGTCTTGTTCATAGCCACTTGTGGTGGTCCTTTTGAGAAGGACTTGATGAAAAGGCGTACCGAGTTTGAAACTCACATTTGAATTCATAGCCTTTATGGTGGTTCTTTTGAGAAGGACTTGATGAATTCAAGGGTAACTTTGAAACCCAAATATTCATGGTAGAGTGTTGAGGAGACGTCCTTACACCACTCTCAAAATGAATAAATCCACCAAGTTCATAGCCCGTAAAGGGTGGTCCTTAGAGAAGGGCTTGATGAACTGAAAGGTGAGGTTAGAGGGAACCATAACCTTGAATCGGGTTGAGTATGTGCTGTGAGGGTCTCGATCGATAACCGTTGAAGTTCAAGAGTAAGTTCACTTAAACGGAATTCGGTGGTTGCCTCACTTCACTACGTGTCAATTCAAATCGCAAGATATTGGCACTTAAGTACAATTCACCCATTCTTCTTTCTGGGACCTTCTCACCAAACCTTTGTTGACATTCAAATGTGTGGGGGATTGTTGGACATATACTATGTCAAAGTAGACATTTGATAGTCAACAAATGCTGCTACATCAAGAGGACATATGAGATGATAGTGGAAGTTTTGGTTTTTAATCTTTCCCACATCGGTGGGTTAGAAATGAAAAAAGCTACTTTTATACTATGTGATATCATCTAAGTCCAATAATCCAATAATCATGCACATGGCAAGGCATTGATCTAGCCCACACGCGCGCACCACCACCACCACCACCCACCCGCCCGGCCCGGCCCGGCACCGGCGACGGCGACGGCGTAAGGCGTGGGGCGTGGGGCGTGGGTCGTGGGTCGTGGGTCGTGGGGAGTTTGGGGAGTCAAAAAATTAAAAATGAAGCAGATTTTGGACCAGCTCTTATAGTAGTGGTTGACTGCTCCAAATCAAACGTAGAGACAAACCTCCACTAATCTCGCACGCGTTAAAGGGATTGGATATTCTGCAGCAGTTACTTGGTCAAGTCAAACACGTGGGCTGTTACTTAGTCAAGTCAATCACGTGGGAAATCAAAAGGTCAACCTAGCTGTTACAGAATAATATAAACGTGGGGGTTACAAAGCAATCAAAAACGTCAACCCAATCAATTGAAATCCGGGAGAGAATCATGGGATTTAATAGGGACGTTTTCTGAAGGCTTGTGTATCCACTCCTCACCCCTATATAAAGAGGACTCACTCCACGTTCAGAAGCTACGAAAAAACACTAAAGAAAAACACTCTGCCTCACCACCCTCTCTATATTTTCCGTTGGAATTCTCTGTTAGAGATACCGGTCACGCCGGAATATCTTTTAACAACGGTGACGCCTTGTTTTTCATTTACCGTGTAAGTGTTTTATTTCCGTGTAATTGTTAACTCGATTTTTGTAATCGTTTTTTCCGTGTAATTGTTATTCGGTTGTTGTAATCGCATTTCGATTTACTGTAATAGTTAGTCTATTTCAAACCTTCTTTTTTTTTCCTTTTCATTTGTTTTTGTTTTACGGAAACCATTTTTCTCTTGTAAAACTGGTGGTTATTAATATAACAACGGACAAGCAAATTGTTCAAAATTTCAACAACTGAATAATGTTAGATCTTTTCAATTTCTCTTTATTAATTTTAAATTTTAATCTTTAAAAAATGAATGAATATAATATTTTAGTTGACCAACTATTTATAAAAAAATAATAGATGTTTAGAATCCAATGAAATGGTTGTGACTTGGAATTGTATCTTTTAAATAAAAGATAAATTAGTTCGTAAAAAAAATAATTATTGGGTTTGATTCAATAGTAATGGATTATTAGAATTACTCATTAACTTGGGATCTAGCTCAATGATAATGGTAGTAAAGGGGTACACATGATAAAAGGATTACTTAACTATTGGGTTTGGCTCATTAGCAAAAATTAAATTTTCTCCTTTTGTCTTTTACCTTTACTATATATATAAATATATAAATAAATATTAATTTATTTTTTCCAAAATTTTATATCTTAATTTCTTACCCAAATGATTTTTAACCAAGTTAATATATTACGTTAATTTTTACAATTAGATAAACGTATTAATTAAAACATCATCAACATAATTAACACTTGGGTAAAATTTATTTGACCAACAAAAAATATCCGTGTTATTTATTAATGTTTAGCATGAGGAAAACAATTTTAAGCAAAAAAAAATTTGGGTAGTTGTTACATGAAGACAAGGGGTCGATTCAGGATTTTTTTGGATAATTTTTAGTTTGGGGAGGGAGCCACCGCTATAGATAAGGTCTTTAGAGACCACCAAAGTAGTTAATAGAGGCCCATAAATTGGTCATTAAAGATAATTTTATACTTTTAGTAAACAATCATGGTCACCAAAGTTTGGTCGCTAATGTTTGTCAGCTAGAGAGATTTTTTCCAACCACGCGTCAACATGGCCGACCGCCACCTTTAACGACTAGCTGGTGGCCGTTAAAGGCTTCAAATTCATTGACAACTTGGAGGTCGGTAAAATTTTATCAAATTAGCGACCACTTGGTGATCTTTACCGACCATTAAGTGGTAAGTAAAAATTTATTGAATTAGCGACCACTTGGAGGTCTTTACCAATTAATAGATTGTCGATAAATGTTATATTATCTAGCAACCACTTTTGCAATCGCTAAATGTTACCTAATCTAGCTAGCGGCCACCTGTGCAAAAGGTAAAGAATTTTATTTTACAAAAATAAAAAAATAATACATTACACAAATAGAATTGAACACTCACAAAAATATATTACAACCCGAATTAAATAGTCTCAAATATATATTAAAAAAAGAGATAGATTAAAAAATAAATAGTTTTGTAAAAATAAATTACAAAATTATTAAATCGTACAAAACTGACCAAAATAAATTTGTGTAAATACAAACAGATCTGGAAATCAAATAAAGGGGAGGGAGTTTGATCGAGGCACTAGGTTTCATCAGGATCAGACTCATCTCTACGTGACCATCATGTACATGGATTACTCTGCTGACGTGTCGGATACGGTGCAGTAATGGGGTAGATATTTAACATCAACAATTTTTACGTCTGACCTGGCCAATTGATATGCTCAATCATTTGCATACAACCCTCATGACTTGAGGGTGGATATAAATGGTGTGTCTCTAGTAGTGTCAGTTAAATATTGGTTTGATCCTAAGGTTTGGGCTGCTTGAAGGGAATAATCATTCATGAACCCAATTACCGTCTCCCAGACATCAACCATCCATCTCGGCGTCACGCATAATTCTGGATCTTGGGTATGGATCTAGCTTTGACTAGGAACGACCAGTCCAACTGTAGGGTTTCAACCTTTCCCTGCGAGGCCCAAATGGTCTTTTGATACCTTGATCACCATACGAATTTAATCTTGACGTGTCAATGATGCTGTGGATAAAGTCCCCGACGCATCACTGTGAGTCTCATCCGGCGAACTTCTCCCTCAAATCAATCTATTACCGAAATTTGATATGTATGTAAGTCAAAAATAATATTTATTGAAGTATAAATTAATTAAAACTTTCATTCGCATTGACGGAAACCCTCATCCCTCCAATCTTCCGACTCAAACCGATTTTGCTGTAATATTCCACTAGTTGGGGATTCTTCTTCGTCTTTGGTTGAGGGTGTAAAAACGTCATCTAACCATGTCTCTTGGACAAATTCGGTGGATCATCCATGACACCCTAAAAATAATAAATCACAATATAAAAAGATAAATACTTTTTTTTACAAATCAAACAATGAAAAATATGAAAAACATTACCTCCGCCACTCGGTGAAGGGTCTGTGATAGGATTGTCGAGAAATGACCACTTCATAGGCCTTGCTTCTCTCTATTATATCTTCCCCGCAGCCATCTTGCTTGTTTAAAATAAATTTATTAACATTTATGTAAAGTATTAAAAACTTATTAAAATGTAAATTTACCTTAAAGCGATCACTACCCCACATTTTCAGCATCAGCTTCTACTCTTCCGGTCTCATATTCTCAAGAATTTTACCAAAAGAGGACCACTTTTTGTAGATTGATTCCTTTTGATCATCGTATCTCGCTAAACATTTTTTATGGACGTTCCTTTCTATATTTGTCCAGTTCGGTCAGTGTCTCTATTTCTCAACCAGAAATAATGTTGGAAAATATTTGAAACTAACCGGAAAAAAAATATACAAAAAATATGACACTAGAGATGTATTTTTACTCAAGATAATATCTACAAATGTGATCCCAAATTGTGTTTCCTATCACCCGTGTCACATATTGTCTCATTTTTTAAAAGGGTTCCACGTGTCGTTCGCGTCACAATCAGTAATTGAAGAACGCCTCCAAATTTCTCATTATCCTTCTCTGTCGATCGAAAAACGCTCTTTCCACATATTTTCTTTATTTATTTCTGAAATAAATAAAATAAAATAAAATAATTTAGTATTTATTTTTTGTCCGCTCATAATTAGTTAATTGGTATATTTTGAATTTTAAATTTTAAAATATATAGTGGAAGTTGTATGTGGAAAAACCACCCAAACCCATTATCTTATAAAAAACTATACATCCGTTATTTTTAATAGAAGAGTTTGAAAAAATTCCAACTCTATCAGAACAATTCAACGCCTCCTCTCTAACTATTCTTTCTCTGCTTTTAAGAAAAACACACAGAAACAAAGAAATCTGGGGCTCTTAGGTTGTGAACAAAGGTTCTTCTTCATTGTGAGAAAATCTGTGATAGAAGCAATCCAGTCACACTGATTTCCGCTGCTCTTCAAAAGGTAAGCACGAAATAAATCCTCTTATATTATTTGTTTATAATCAATTAAATTCTTTCATAATAATCAGGTTAAATAAACACACATGTGTATGTTAAATAAAATAACCAATTACATTTTAATTGTTAATATTTTAAATAAATGAATCAAATTGGATTATTTACAACTCGTATGAAATTCATTTACATATTCATGAAGCTCGATACTTGTGTCTTCTTCTTGGAGATATAAAGTTTGAATTTTTTTCTAGACATGAGTAACCTAGTTTTGATTTGTCTGAAGGTATACATAGAGAGGCATATATATTTTTCGTAAGAATAGCCGAGATGTTAGGCCCGAATATCCATGTAAAAAAAAAAAACTCGATACTTGTCATTTTAGTGGATATCTCAAAGGTGGATTTCCACCACCATTTTAATTAAGATGTTATAATTTAGCTGTTGACATCGGTAGGATCTGACCTTTCTCAATGTGGGGCACGTAGGATTCCAGTACCCCCTGCGTCGTGGTCCATGCCAAATGGCCTAACTTTTTCGGGTTAATCTAAACAACCATATATATACGATGTTATATATAGGTGAAAACAATACAAGATTATGGTCGTGTGCAGGATGCGAAATTTTTTCTTAAGCTATGGGATAATTATTTTTTAAAGAAATGACCAAACATATGTTTAGTTGAATAAAAAATAGGGTCAATGACCCAAAAAATCAAAATAATATTATACTTGCCCCAAAGAATCATCCATTAACTTACTATTATAAGATTACATGTTTACCCGTCAAGGACGATTCCCGTCAAGGACGATTCCCATCAAGGACGATTCCCGTCAAGGACGATTCCCATCAAGGACGATTCCCGTCAAGGACGATTCCCGTCAAGGACGATTCCCATCAAGGACAAAATTTAGTTAATGATGTTATTGGGAAGAAATTTTGTCATTGATGTTATTGGGCTGAAAATAATATTATTTTGATTTTTTGGGTCATTTTCCCTAAAAAATATATATTATTAAGTGAGTCTAGATGTATAAAAAGATTAACGGCAAAAAATCACATTATTTTATAATCGAAAGTATTAGGGAATCGAGATGATGAATAATAATATTATAGATTTGTAATAAATACCTATTTTATTTTTTATACAATGCGTCATTCGTTCATGTTTTAATTGTAAAGGTGCGGTACGCTGCAAAAATTATCATATATTATAAAAAGATTAAGAAATACACCTATAAATTATAATAAACGAATTAATATGTTCTCTTAAAAGATGTAAATGAGATTTTTTATATTTTTTCTTTTTAGAATATTAATCAAGTAAGATCTTTAATGACAACACATTTTGTAGCTAACAAGCAACTAGACCATAGCATATGATAGCTTTTTGTTTTTAGCGATGGCGTCTCATTACTAAGAAGTGTCGTTAAAAAATGGTTACTACAGACCTTATTTAACGACGAATGAGATATAAGGTTTTCGACATCTGACATCGATCATTGGTGACAATCTATTTCCTTAACGATGAACGGTTGTCATTTAAGATAAAATTTAAAATTATGGTTTACTTTTTAGCGACAATATGTCGTCATTAAAAATAATATTTAAAATTTAAACTAGAAAGAAACGATGATATGTCATCGTCAAAAGCTAGTTGGCAAAATATTATACCTCAAGCGATTACATGTGACCGCTAAAGATAGATCCGTTGGTCGATGTAGAATTCATTTAATTTATATTTTTTTAAATTAGTTATATATGTATGGCGATCACTTAGCGGGAGTGAAAGATTACCAACGACCACAATATGCCGTCGCCAGATGTCTAGTTGTTAATTACTTAGTTACCTAAAGAAAAAAAGTTTGGGATTTTTTAACTATAAAAAAGAATTATTTTGATAAAATTGAAATCCTTTTTCACAAAAAGAAAATGAACCCTAAATCAACTGTCTTAATGGCATGCACCAAAGGTAAGTCCAGAAATAGTATATAAAATAGGATTATTGCCTAAGAAATATTTCAAGTTAGAATTAATTCCCTCTCACCTCAATTATCATTTCTTTGTCCATAAAAAGCATACATATTTTTGCTTTTTCATTTTCTTTTTCAATAAAAGAGTCGTTTGAGTTATGGAAAGCTTCCCACTACTCAAACGTTGAGTAATGGGAAGCTTCCCACTACTCAAACTTTGAGTAATGGGAAGTTTCCCATTACTTGTTATTCATTTAAAAAAAACAGTATCTTTTATAGGTAAGGATGTAAGGTGGCAGGTGCTTATTGGGAATTAACCCTATAAAATATTATGATAAGTTTTTCTAAAGTATGTAAAGAAATCACATATCCACTTTAATTTGTCTTTCCGTTATATGGCGGAAAATAAAAAGGTTTGATAATTGCTCCACATTATCACATAAAGACATAAGTACAAAGATGAACCATGCAAAAGGTTAGTGTTTTAACTCATCATACTCATGCTTAAAGTTCCTTACAACTAGTGTGTGTCTAAAGTTGATAACCTTTAAACGCAACTATAATTATTTTAGTCGCACTAAATTTTCTTTTAGTTTCTTTGAAGAGTTGTTAATTTGGATACATAAAATTTAAGGGTAAGAAAAAATTTATTTTTATAATATTTTTCCAATTATGAACCATAATCTTGATCTCAAAAAATTATATTCTGCATGATATCAGTTACTACTTTTCATTACTAAAAAGAAAAATCTACGAAAAGAAAGCCTTTAAAGATCCTAGTGGATTAAATCCTCCCTAGACCTAGGGTAAGAATTGAACCCAGGGATGTACATTTTATCCAATTTTTAAGGGGAAAATCTGAACAAGAAAAACGTCATTAACTGAGTTCTATGTAGTTAAAGAAATAAAATTGAAAAAGTAAAAAAAAAAGGAAAAGACGAATAAAATAGCTGTAATGCAATTTAAACATATTGCTATATTTATGGGATTGTGCGTGTGCCATACACAAGCATTTTGGTATTGGACTGTATTACTTTGCACGTAGTCATTAAATTAGCTTATCACTTTGAAACATAGTATATTTGTAAAATTGTGCGTGTGCCATACACAAGCATCATAGGTGCAAAGTTTTTAAAAATATCGATTCCAAAATAAAATTATGGCTTTTAAGGAGTGCCTCAAATTAGTGGGATACTAATCAAAAGAAGAGAATGCACTCGGCTGTATAAAGAGAAATTATAAAATCAAAATTCAATATTGATGATATTGGATTTAGAAATTTTTATTAAAAGAACATTGTTGTTCTGATCAAAAGTTTGGAGACTATTAACTCAGATTTATTGGTTATTATGATAATCAAAGATATTTACCATCCTAACTCATTTGTGTGAGATTTTAAAATAAAACAAAAAAAATTGTGGAGTTAGACTAATATTTTTAAAGGGCTATAGTTGTTTAAGAATAAATGCATTTTTGAAAATTAAGAATAATTTGACAACAAATATCTGAAAACATTCATGGATTGAGAAGAATAAAAAAGTTGAAAACCTAGTGAATTGTAATATCAAGGGTGGCACAACTTTTCAATATGGAACTCTCAAAATGAGACATGAATACCATTAATCAAATCTACCTAAAAATAATGATGGCTAACAAGATCGTGAGAATCTCGATCTTACAATAAGACAAAGAAGAAAATAATATATGGTCCCATTTTAAGGATGGAAAATACTTCACAAAATATGGTTATCACTCTCTTGCCTAAGCAGAAATTGATAATAAATGCCAAAGGTCATGTGTGGGTGAAAATAATAGTCAAACCTAAAAGATGGTCTAGCATTCAAATATTACGACAAAAATAGAATCTTTGCTTGGAAAATTATCAATGGGGCGATTCCTACAAAGAAGAATCTGGTTAAAAGGAAATATTTAAAAGATCCAACATGTGAATGATGTGAGATGGGTGATGAATCAATTGAATACCTCTTCCTTAAATACCCATTTAGTAATGATGTGTGGGCTTCATCAAGAATGCAGATTCAAAAAAGATCGGGAGTTTAGTGGTTCTATAGAGGAATGGGTTACGAAAAAAATTAAAAGCTTGTCCAATCATGGTTGGGAAGGAAAAATTATCACGACATATATCCTATCTACTCGGACAACCTTGAAGTGGTTCAAGGGATTTAAAAAAAGACAAAAATCAATTGGAGAATCCAACCAATCGTCAGTGAAATTTAGAAATAGATGAAAAAAAATCCGATGTGGAAAGAGTTTCACATTATAAGAGATTTGAATAGTGTTGCAGATCTAGTGGCTAAGTGCACAAAACTATATATTGATGTTTCATGATGGAAGTGCAGTTCAGTGATTGAAAGCTATGATCTACTCTATAATCTATATAGGAATAGGATTATTGGATAATTGATGTACCTATCTTTTGGGATTTGTTGTTCTAATGACATAAATGTGTATTTCAAATAAGGCAATACCGGAAATACAAATTTTCCTGAACCATATTATATGAAATATTAGTAAAAAAACAAATTTTATCAGTCTATATATGTATAGTGTTGTGTATGAGAAGCCCACACCGTGTAGTAAGCCCGAACCGAAAAAGATCCAAATAAGGCCCCCACCATATCAAAGTTGGATTAGGACTCTGATTAATTTACCAGTATCATCCAAAACCATTTTGTATTGGTATTCTTATTAAAAACTCGGTTCAGACCGGCCTCATGATTGTACATGTGATAATTTTCTTATACACCTAATGTCTAAACCCTGTTCTTCAACTTGTGTCCTTTTATTGAAAAATCCTCTCCCTCAACTCTTTTCCCTCTTTTTGTACAAATCCCTAGTGACTCTTCGTCTCCCAAATCATGGACATATCATTTATTAACCAAAATCATCTCTACTTTCTGGCTATGTTGTAGAACTCGCAGCATAGGCGTCAACTCCCCCCTCAGCCGCCAGCGCCTAGTAAAAAGGCTAGGCGTTTTTGCCTAGCGCCTTAGTCGTCGTAGAAGAGGCGCCTAGCCCGCCTAGGCGCCGATTAATGGTAAAAAATGGCCATCTATGCACTGATTAATGGCAAAAAAATTCCTCTTAGGCCCTCTTTTTATTTTTTTTCTCAGAAATTCTTAAATTGATATATTAACTCAGATTTTAGTACTTTTATATTTACTATGGTGTTGTTAGATGAATTTAATGTGATATATTTCTAATAAGTTGTAATCTAATTTTGACTAATAGATTCTGATATAATCTATTTTAGACCCATTGATATTATCTATTTTAGACTAAATATTTTCGTTCTTGACAAAAATCTATAAAAATAATCATATTTAAAAGTTATTTAAATTGTAAGTATACTTATTCAAAAAAATTAATATATAATTAAAAGATATTGTTATATCATGGGAGTTTTCAATTGGTTATAGATCTTGTATGTATAAAAAACACCAAAATTCTACAATACTATTTATATATATATGCCTTAAATATCATATGAAAAAATCAAAAACTTTAATAATTATGTTATATATATATAGGCCTTAAATATCATATGAAAAAATCAAAAACTTTAATAATTATGAGTTTAAATTCATCTATATATTTTTGAAAAGAATGAAATGTCATAATTAATTTAAATTTTTTTAATTTCTTTTTGGATGGATTTTAATTTGCATTTGATCCTCCCGATCTTTAAGAACATAATGATGATGTCGAACTTTCATTAAAATAATCCCCCATTTATCTTAACTTTCTATGTATTTTTTTTACATGGGAAAACTATTTTTAGAGTTGGCCTTGATGACATGATTTAAAATGATTATGTTGAGGCAGTTAAGTATTGGTTTAACTTCATTTAATATCATATTATATTTTAACTAAATAAAACATCTTAACTGTGACTTTTTGTTAAATACAATAGTATGTGTTTTATTTTCTCTTCAACATGCTGGTTAATGCAGGTGTATCTTCCATTGATATGATCGATGAAATGCATAAAATTTGCAATCACGTATAACTATATATAAGCAAAAGCAAGTCGCAATAATAATCGAATGTATTATTCCTTAAATCATTATACAATAACATATTATGAACCTAATCAATCAAATAGTCAAGAGTGATTTATTAATTGTGAGATAAGTTATACCTTAGTTTGAACAATATAATTTTCATTGCAATAAAAATATTATAATTATGTAGCAACCAACACACCCTTATATTGAAATGTAATAATAAACTTAATTAATAAATTATTTCACTGTAATTTACTCACTCTAAAAACACAATCAATAGACAATGACTCTACTTTCTTTTTTGATCAAACTCATTTCTTGTCGACTTTTAATGTTCCTCAAGACTCATCAACTCTTTTAGAAAAACTGACAGATTCACTATGAGCTTATGATACAAGTGCTGTTATATGCCTGAGTAGTATGTGTCCGGTCATATGCACTGCTGAGAAAGAGTAAGCAATCAGCTGTGTGATGATATTTAGGGTTTATAAGACCTTTGACGACATGAAATTTTGATCTTAATTCAACTCGGATTTTAAGAGGAAGACCTTTTCCTGATTCAAGCTGATCTTGCATGTTTCTTCCAGCACCATACATAGGTTTATTCCTTGTTCCGATGTATAATTTGAACGTTGTTGTACCGTCTGGGTTTGCATAAAGTTTTGACCCCTAGGAGAGCACAAAAATATAGATAAAAGAATTACATTTGGAATACTGGTCGGTAATGATGAAACACATCACCAACGATTTACTAGGTCGGTAAAGTGTTACATTTAACGACCACATTGATTGTCGCTAATGTGTCATTAATCTTGTAGTCACATTGGTCGGTAATGTGTATCTCTAACGACCAAACACGAACAACCAAGTTTAGCTATATATAACTATCGTCAAAGATAAATTTGATTTTTTGGCGACCAATTATGGGGCCACTAAAATCATCGAAACAGTCGCTAGTGATCAATTTCGTAATAGTGAACATATATAAGGCGTCTAAGTATAATTACATCAAGTAAATGATTTTTAAAAAATAGATACAAAATTGCAATATTAGTTAGTTGATGGAGTGATTTATTTTAGAAGAGTCCACAAATCTCTCTTGGTAAATCCCTATATACAACAGATCACAATACGATACACTTAGCTTGTAGTAGTGATCAATCGAATAAATAGACATACTTATATTCGAGTTACACCACTAAATAGAATTTCTTACAAAAAATATTTTTAACTATGTTTTATTAATAAAAAAAATAGAAAAACAGAAGAAAAAAAATTAAAGGGCTCCTTGTTTTTTATACTGCTTATTTATAATTACACTAGGGGTATATATAACACAATAGTGTTTTTCAATCCAAACATGTCTAAGTTATAATAGAATTAATGGGAAAAAAGTGGTGATTAATAAAATACCCGTGAGACGGTAAAAGGAAGCTTGCCGAAGTACATTGCCATGAGTGGCGGATGTAGGCGGAGGCCGAACAACTTTGACGGGTTATTGATTATTAAGTTCAAAGCAATATTGCATGTAAGAAACTTGGTGGTAACACCCGTTGCATCTATTCCTTCCGTTAATGCAAATGTTTTTACTCCTGCAATCTATAACCAAAACAAAATTAATTTAAATAACTTTGACATGATGCATAGTTTTTTCTTGCTTTTCTGTTTTCTTTTTGTTGTTTATAAAAATATCATCGTCCCTCCCCAAATCCAGAAATTTAAACTAAAAGGAAAGAATACTATTATAAACTTAGTTGACCCAAGAAAAGGTAATAAGCTTAATTAACTACATTTGTCTTGAATTGGAATTTGTCTTTTATCATATGAACTATCAAAGTTTAAATTATTTTATCAATTGCTTATATTTAAAACTTAAGAAATCAATTACATCTTCAAAAGCAAAAAAGAAAAAGTACATAACACTACTATTGTTCACTATTCTAGACCTTACCTCTAGTGATCATTATAGGTGGTCGCTAGTGCAATCCTGTAAGTGATAACTAAATGGTCGCTAGAGATATTTTATTAGTTAAAAAAAATTGAAAGGTATCCTTACGAACCAAAAAAACACCTTTTATCGACCACGAAGTGCTCGCTAGTGGGATAATACTTTTGCCGACAACTTTAATGGCCGGTAAAAACCCCAACCAATTACCGATTGTTGTTTGTGGCCGTTACAGAACACTTCTTTATCGAGGAACCTTCCAGCGACTGACATAGGTGGTCGCAAGAACTTGATAATTAGTGACCACCGTTGATCGCTAAAGATTTTTAAAAAGAAAAGCTTTACCGACCATTTACCGGGTTGGTATTATAACCCCTAAAAATTTGGCGGCTTAATTTTGAACGCCCATTTGAAAATGTATCCTCTAGCGACCACTCTTTATAACACTACCAACCGCGATGGTGGTCTCTAGAAGTCTTGAACATTATAAATTTACTCAACGGGTAAACATTTCATCTTAGTTTACCCCAAACCCCCTGTCGAAACTACATCTTGCTCCCGTCGTCGCGCCTACTCTCTTTTTTCCTCCACTATATTTTAGTAAGTTTTTTCCATTATATATATATATATATTTGTGTGTGCGCGCTCGTGCGTGTGTGTGGTGTGCGTGTGTGTAACTATATTTTTGGGGCTTGATTGCAAAATAGATTTAATTACGGTTTCATTGAAAATTCGAATTATTTATGGGATTAAATGAACTAGGTGCAAATTCAACGAATTGAAGTGGTTTTAATGTTATTTTTGCTTTATATAGGGATCTGATATGTAATTTTTGCAAAATATTGGAACCTGTAGTGTTATTTTCATATAATTTAGGGACCGAAGTGTAAAATAGGGCATGCACTTATATTTTTTAGAATATTAGGGACTTGAAGTGCTATATTTATGTTTATATAGGGGGTGTAGTGCTATTTTTGCTTAATATAGGGACATGGACTATTATTTTTTACAAAAGATAGGAACTTGAAATGTTATTTTCAAATAAAATAGTTAATGAAGTGTATATGTAGGGTTTGTACTTCTATTTTGAGTAATTTATGAGAATGAAGTGCTATATTTATGTGTATATATAGTGTTTGTAGTGTTATTTTTACTTAATATAATAACTCAGACTGTTATTTTGCAAACTATAGGAACTTGAAATGTTATTTTCAAATAATATAGGGTTTGGAGTGTATATATGGATTCTACTGTTGTTGTTTTTTAGAAATTTAGGGACCATATATGACTGGAAGTGCCATATTTATGTGCGTATATATATGGCCTATTTTCATATTTTTGAGTAATATAGGAACCTTAAGTACTATTTTAGTGTAATATTTGTGCTGGAGTATGTATATATAATATATGGACTGAATTGTTGTATATAGATATAGTAGGGGGCATCATTGCTAATTATGTAAAATATAGGGGACTTAGTGCAAAATTTCAAAAGGTTGGGCGGTTAAATAATTAAATTCAAAAGTTGGGTGGGTTAAAATGCTAACTTTCAAAAGTCTAAGGATAGAAATCAATATTTCAAAAGTAATAAGGGGTCAAAGTTTATTTTTGAAAGTATTACACGGGTTAAATACTTATTTTCAAAAGGTTGTGAGGGTAAGTTTAGTTTTTTGGGATGAAATGATATTTTTGTAAAATATAGGGTATACAATGTTTTTTTTAAATATAAGCCACTATGGTGATAATTTTGTTTGAATACAGGTTCTATAATGCAATTATATGAAAATATGGGGATATAAAACAATTATATATATATATATATATATATATATATATGTGTGTGTGATACAACATATTTTTTGAGATGCAGGGCTGTAATGCAAATATTTGTTAATTTTATTATATTTTATTTAGAAATATTGTGTGTAATTGTTAATTTAAATATATGTAAATATAGTGTAATTATATTATTTTTGTAATTTAATGTAATACATTAACTTGTAATATAAAATTTAATTTTATCAAACCCTAAACATAGACCCTATAATTAATGTAAATTATATATATAAGTCCCTAAGAATAATTCAACATAACCCCCTATAAATAATTTGAATCATAAATAAACCCTATAAACTAATTAAACACTAAAATATTATCAATTAAGCCTTTGATTGATCATTTGAGTGACAAATATTATAGTTGATATTTTGTCTAGATGTCATAATAGTGATAATGAGGGTAATAACCCACCTAGAGCCCCCTGGTCTTGTCTGGAGCTGTAACATCAAAGATAAAAAGTAATTGCTTAGTTTTTAATTTTCCAAGTATAAATATTTGTTTATGTAATTGGTTATTATTTTACTGAACAAGGAAACCAGATGTTCAGAAAAGGGGTAAGAGCATTCTCCAAAAAGAGGAGAAGGCTAAGGATAAGTATGGTGGAGTGGTGTCAATAGATTTTCTCCAAGAGGATGGCACGTGGAACCCCATTTGGGATATGGCACACCACATGGCTCAAGTAATAGGGAATGCTATTCGGGATCATATCCCAAATATTATCTCGACAGAGTCGTGTCCCTGAAAAAATTATTTGATCTAGACTCATCCCAAAGTAGTTTCATTTTTATTTACTTCTTTTATTAAATTAAAATTTTCGATTGAGTTTCATTCCTTTTTTGTAGGAATATTTTCCAGTGGATGATTGGAGAAATAGTCTTGACTTGAGAAACATAGAGCTGCACGACCACAAAAAATGTGGTACTAGAGTCAGTGATCAAAAAGGGACGATACGCAAGGTTACAAACCGATATTCCTCGAAAGTCCAGATATTTCAAGCTAATGTTGTAGTTGTGGGATAGGAAAGAGTTTCAGGTAAAAAAAAATTATTGAATATTTTGTTTCTATTTAACATATCATTTTAATAAAATTAATTTAAACATGCGATATCTGATGTCGGAAAACATAACAAAGAGAAGTAGGGATCTGGTAGTGGTCATTGCTCGTCCACCCTTACGAATACCCATCTTGGATGCTGGAGGTAATGTTTATCGTATATTTTCATCGTTTACTTTGTAAAAATATTTTGTATTATTAACTCGTGATTTGTTGTCTCATAGGACCCCGATGAGCAAACCCGTGGTTTCAACCGTAGAGATTGGTCAAACCCGATGCTCTTACACGATCCCGACGCTCTTAACCTACACCCTCAGCCCATAGGCCGAAGAAGAAACCCAAGATAGCTAAATTTTACAGCAAAATTGGACGGCATAGACGGGAGACGGGAGGGATGAGCGCTTCCATCTGTAAGATATAATTTCATGTGCAAGTGAATAATTAAAAAAAATCTACTTACAAGTTAAGTTGACATCGAGGATCGATCAGCCTTCTGAATCTTCAGGTGATATCTCCGGGTCTTCAGCCATACCATCATAGTCATTGACCAAGGAAGATTAAATCTAGACTGTGATCGAGATGGAACAAGAGCATATGGGTCCCACAAGAAAGGGTTGGAAATTCGGAGTTGGACAGATCATTCCAACCCAGAGTTAGAGGCAGACGCAGAGCCAGGATTCAGATACGATCGTGGCTCCAAAATGGATGACCGATGCCTTCACGTATATAATCGGGGTCGTGAATGAATTTGCCCGGACTGCAGCCTTAGCTGGATCCCAGGACCAGGGATCGACTGACCCTACCGTGACCACCCTGTTTCCTTCTTTCCTTACTCAAGAGAACTATTTGCAGTTGGTTGGTCAAATCAATCTGTTAATGTTACATTAGGGGATAGGTCATGATGGATATCATCCCACCCTATCCATCACAACCGAGTAATCCGCAGCCGACTAGTCCACGCACGGGAGTATCATCTTCGAGTCGTTTGAAACTCAGAGTTGAAGATGACGATGACGCGACCTAGTCTCCCGATGAAACTCATCCTGACTCTATTATTATCCACATCATATTCTATTTTATTTTATATTCTATTATGCTTTGTAATAATTTTTATTTGATAAACTTTACTTTATTTTTTTTATTTTAGTTTGTAATGGACCTTTTATTTTATCAAAACTTTTGTTGTAACAATTTTGTATATAAACGTTATTTTAAAATTTTAATACTTAGACCGACCGTCATGGTGATTGGTAAATAGTATATAGATTTAGCAACCGTCATTGGTCGGTAATGGTTAGCTTTAACGATCACAAACGTTGCTAAAACTTTTAGCAACCAATTTAAATAACTCTGCCAACTATCAAGACGATCGCTAGAGTCAAAACTCATAGTAGCGTAAAATATATAATTTTGAGCATATTAGCAATTGTAATCCAACGAATTTATAAGTACGGTTGTTAAAAACGTGTATTCATTTGGAAACGGTGTTAAAATAACTTAGATGAAACAGGTATATCAATCAAGATGAATAATCATAATTCATAAGAAAGTTAGTGACCATTGAAGAATGGCATGCATGCACTCATCATATAATGTGGGTGAGGATGATTTCCACATAGCGGTTGATGTGAAATCTAGAAATGGCTACTTCCTTACATAGTAGAGACATTAATTAAAGTTGTAATATTACTAAGGCACGCCTACATAGTTAAGCATTGAAAGAATTATTCTTTTATACATAGGTATCCGGGTCAGTATTCACGTACTACGACTAATCCCATAAGAAATATACACGTCTTCCCATGTATATTCCCACTGAATCAGAACTAGGTTATCCTTATTCAGTGAGGAGATTCGAACCATGTACCTCTTACTTTATCTCCTTTAAAGACTGAAGAAATATCAAGGCTCTGGCCAGTTAAGCTATCCCAACTGCTTGCATTCCTCATCAAAATTTACTGGCCGATTGAAGCTCGCCGACCCTTTCAGAAAGACGAGTCAATACAACAAGAACACTCATACATTGAAATAAATATTTGAATATACCTTCAAGTCACAATGGGCAATATCCTTGTCCATTACACAAAGATTTATAAATAATTTATAACATCTTATTACAGATTTACTTAATATCTTGAATTATTTTATTTTAAAATATTAAGTATTAAAAATTGAAGGTTTTGATGGATACGAATAAATCTTATTTTTGCAAATTTGATGGGCATGTGTGATAGTATTGATGATCCAATCGGAGTTTTATCCTTTATTTTTTTTAGTTTAATATAACATAGGAACTAAATTTTGAGATGGTGAGTACCAAAATGAACTTTTTAAAATTGTACTTCCTTTTTCTTTGTTCTATAAAATTTGTTTATTTAACTTTTCACACTATTTAAAAAACATAATAATTGCATTCATCATTATAAAAATACCCCTAACAAATTATTTTGATATTTTAAATGTATATTAGAAATACAAATTTTAATATTTTAATAAAAATAATAATGAAAAAAGTAGGAAAGAAGTATCTTGAAATTCTAAGTACGCAATATATTTAGAACATTATTTTTAGTAAGTGGACAATTTTTGTGAAACGGAGGGAGTACTCGTTAGTGAAAAAATGTCAATATTAATGGTTAATTTAATGGGACACTATTGACTATGCTAGGAGATTCTGAGCAAACACAAAAAATTTGCATATATTACAAGGTAGATGTGTGTTTAGATTCGATGGTAAAGAAAAGAACGACGTCCATGACAGGGTCAGATTAGTACGATGGCCCCTGGAGCGACTTACTATTACAAAAATATGAGAATATAATTAGTTTGAATACCTTATCAGGATCTGATAAATTTTTGTTTACTATTTTATTAATCTCAAATGTATGAAAAAAATTTTTATGTAAATAAGTACCTTACAATACTAAGCATGTCTACCTCTTCAATTACAAATTGGGACAGATAACAAAATGTGTTAAATAGAAAGTCATATTCAAATAGGGTTTCAAATTCAAAGGTTATATTTATCCCTTACCATTAAAGCTAACTTAATAGTCTTTTTGTAATTCTGTTAGAATGGGGGTCACCTAAGTAGTGCTATAAGTCACCCTCTTTTTACTTCATCCTTATATCATGTTCCATGTGTCATTTTTATATGATACTCAATAAAAGTGAAAGAAAGATTAATTAGGAGATATAAACTTAATGATTAGTGTTTAAACTTCCACATATAAGGTGGTATAAGGATGAAACAAAAATGAATGATATATATACTCTTAACTCCCACTTTATTTTATTTAGTAACTCCTTATGATAGGTGTTATCGTCATCTATTTCTTTCTTTATAGTAATGAAAAACGACAAGGTGGTTGGTGAGCTTCTTTAACTTAAAATGAGGCATGATTTATATATTTTATGTCATGGGAAAGTGTAAGAGATACTATTAATATGTGTATTATCCCATTAACATATTTCCTATAAAATTATCAAAGGGAGAAGAATGAGGTTGCACACGTTCTATCTCCTCAAGACTATTGAACCGTTGTTATTGTTACTTTGCCTTCACTGACCACGTGTTCATCGCTTTTGGCTTGCATATTAAGAATCAAAATACAAATATCGTGTATGATGCGTGAGTCAAGTCATAAGTCTAGTAACTGGTCAAATCTTTTCACCTCAGTCTAGAAGTTCTAAATCCAAAGAGGTAATTGATAGCTTAACTCACATATACATCATGTGTAAGCATAGCCTAGAGCACAACATATCTCGGTCATACCAAAGTGTGGTGTAAGCCTTGAGCAAATTGAAGCTAGTTGTTCTAAAAAATAACTTTATATTTCAACTAATTTCACCAAATTCTCCTACGACCTCAACTAACTTGAGTCACGTCTAAAGATATCAGATACAACTTTGGTTAACCACTAACTATCTTGATTCTCGATACATTTTTGTCAATAGTCTAGCGATTGTCTAGCATATCCTAAGAGGCGGTGGGTAGTGAACCTCAATAAAAGGAATAATATTGGCATTCTAGTCATTTTGGAAACAAAAAGCATCTGACTAAGTGTTGATTATTTCATGAAGATAGTGATTAGGGAGTGAGAGTGCGTTGATAATTTTTATGCGATCATTCATGGGAGAATTTTGGTGGTTTGGTATCCGGATAAGGTAATACTTGAGGTAATGTCAATCACTCCATAAACGTATCATTGTAAGGTTTATTGTAAGGTCACATTTTTAGCCTATATACTTCCTTTATTTACATATTAAATGATAATATAGAGAGAAGGAATTCATCGAGCAATTTCATTGATCATGCCACTACATTTGAATTTTAGCTTTTGTTGTGAGACTTTGATAATATATTGGCTCACAATAAGAGGAAGAATATACGACCCATTACGCTGAGTGATTATGTTGAGTTTGTTGATTGTTACAACCCACTCGGATTGGACAATCTTCGATACTCTATTCAATTTTCTACTTAGCATAATAATCTTATTGTGTGTAGAATTAATGAAGTTATGAGAATTTGGAAACTCAAAGAAGCAGATCATTTTGTTCATGTAAAATTCTTGCATAAGTTGAGTGTTCTGGATCCCTCTCCGTATATTGTGACTATGTTTCTTCAACATGTTACAAGCGTCACACTTTTTTGGGTTTTTATCACATGGACGGATCATGATAAGTATAGAGGTGTGGTTGCAAATGAGTGGAATAAAGAGAAATTTGGAGGAACAAAGCAATTTCGTAGAAAATTAAAATATCTAAAGGTTAATTTGAGAAATTTTAACAAGAAGCATTTCTCTCATATATCTGATATATCTGAGAGAGCTAAAAGAAAAAATTAAACTTTCAAAAAATCCAAAATTTGACTCCAAAAGATACGGTCAATAATTTAATTTTGGAGGAAATAGTGAAGTTTCAAAAAATAGCTATTACACTCGAAAATTTGAGTAATTTTTTTTGTTACATAGGAGAGACACTTTGGACTCGGAGTCATTGATTTGGTTTAAACATGTACCACTAAATTGGATGACTAATGATCTGACCAGCTAATTAATCTAGCTAGTTAATTCAAGTAATTTTTAAAGATAGTGATAAGATATAGGATAAAATAAAACTTCTATTATTCTTTGTATTGTACTATATATAGACCATTAAACTGGTTCCAGTGACAAATTTGGGTCCTAAAGTCCACTTGCTAAAAAAAATTACAAAACCTTAATTAGATACAGCATCTAGGGATCAAAGCAATGTTATTGTGAGCCTGAGTAGGCCCAAAAATGATTCATTTTAAAAGATTCAGATCGGCCCAAATATGTGTAGATCACTATGGGGTTGGTTGAGTTTGGGCCTACTTCTTGAAAAAGATAAAACTAAAGAGTGGATGGTAAAAATAAATTTAAGAAAAAAGGGAATATTAAATATCATTATGGGTAAGGTTTATGAAATGAGTAATTATGGATATTACCCCAAATTGCATCGCCTTTATATTACCTCTTATGTGGACCAATCATAAAAGAGAGAGAAAATAATAAATCAGGAAAAAGAAATTACATGATTTGTCCATTTAAAATCCACCTAAGAGACGATATAAAAGCGATGTAATTTGGAGTGATATCTAGCATTACTCTTATGAAATATATATGAGTTAATAATCACCTATATAGATAATCTAGATATGATTTTACGATATCGATCTGTCTTTGTTTGTTTCACATGATAGAAAAACAACATATGTGTAACTAGCTAGTTGATAAATAATCTTGATCTTATATTGGTAGTCCAATAAAGATTATATATGATAAACTATATATATTAATAATTATCAATAAAAATTGAATTAATAGACTTAGACACTTAGTAATAAGTATAGATTAGACATGCTTCATGTGAGAATGTACAAGGCTTATCTTTCTGAGAAAAAGTGTTGCTATTATGCATATGTTGTATTATAAATTATAATGTTGGTTTAAGAGAAAAAGATTGTACCTTAATTGACACCTTAGGAGCTGGTGGCTTAGTAGCAACATAAAAAACAACCAATGCAGCTATCAAGCTAACCATAATCCGCCATATCAATTGCAAACTAAACCACGCAAATGAATCTGAATAACTAAAAGAAAAATATTCTTGCCACCCTCTTTTTCTGCCTAAATATTCGTCATCCTCAATCTCATCCTCGTCCTCAAACTCGTAATCTTTGACAGTACTTTTAGAACCCGTAACAATGGTGTCATATGAAATCTTTTTCGCATGATGATGCCAAAGAGAAGAAGAATGGTTTGAACCATGAGATGAGTTAGAGTAACGTGAGAGAGCTACTAAACGAGTAGTAATTTCTTGGTTTGTGTTTGTTGGGTGTATATGTTCTACATCAGATTGTAATGTTGATGTTTCGTTGATGATGTTAACGTTGTTGTTATTATGATTATCATGAGTACTATTTGCATGCGAAGCTGTGGATGGGCTTTGTACGAAGTATACATTATATGGAGACGATCGGAATAGTGTTTCCTCTTCCGTCTCCATTCTATAGTTACTCATTGCTCAGAGAGAGAGAGTGATATGATTTCTCTGACATGCTTGTGAGTGAGCATGGAGGGACTTTTAAAACATTCATAAAGGTCCTTAGTTATGATGGTAGAGTTTTACTTTTGATTTATAACTGAAATTTGATTGGATGTGAATGTTGTTTATGAATTTATTTTCCTTTATATTATTCAAAATTGATATATTGTCATTTTTTTTATTAACAAAACTATTTTCTATTAACCAGTTGGGTGAGTTCACCTGGACAAGGTCTAGCTATTTTTTCAACACTTAAAGTGTGTGAAGTGAGAGGTACGGGGTTCGAACTTCTTCCTGGATATAGGTAATCTAGTTTTGATTTACCTTGGAATATACATGGGGAGACGTGTATATCCCCGTAAAAATAGTCGTGGTGCGTACAAGTCAACCCGAATCACCCACGTACCCAAAAAAAACTATTCTCCATTATACCTAGCTAACTTTTCATGAAAAATAAAAAATCAATTATACATTATATTAGTAATCTAATATTACCAAAAAATTCTTGTATTAATTTTATCTAGTTAAATAACGTGCAAATAAAGTAATAAAATCAGTATATCATTCAATATTATATTAATTACCTCTATAAGGAAGTTTAATGTGATTAGATATGATATATGCAAAAAATATTGTTAAATTGAGAAAATAAAAATTGATATTTTTTTTCAGTTAAATTACGACATATATCGTTACTCTGGGTAAAAATATCACATCTCTATCTTTACTCTCCTTATCGAAACTCTAGGTCGTCCAACTTAGAGTTGCAATGGGCTTTGCTTAATTCATCCACGAATGGTCTATTAGATTGTCGTTGTTACTTTTCTGATGTCGTGTTTTGCTTTTTGTTTGTTTAAAAATAGGACGAGATCTTAGAGATTAGGAAAGTCAAGAAACATGGATAGTGGTGTGACCCTGGTGTAGTGGTCTTGTTTTGTACTTCTTTTTGAATATTATCTTCTCTCAATATTCTATTGTTTTTCTCTAGAAAAGAAAAAACTATTGTATTCTATATTGTCACTCTCCTTGTAGAACCTTTAGGTCCAACTCAGTGCTGCGACATGCTTTGCCTATTCCGATCACTACGAACATAATAAGGGAAATGTTTGATCATTATTTTTGCTAGGTTGTTCTATACAAATTTTTGAGGTTGTTATTTTGTTTCCTCTTTGTTTAAAGAATCTGATCAGGGACTAAGGAATCAATGATACACAACTAGTGGCGTAATGGTGGCACAATCGTCTTATTTTATATACCTGACAAATCTCAAATATAATAACGATGATCCCGAAAGTGAAACATCAAGATACTTTGGACAATTATTTCCCGATTAGTTGTGCTAATTTTATCTGTAAAGTTATGACAAAAAATCTTTGTCCTTATATTACAACCTTTGATGGATATAATAATTCCTAAATCACAGTCGACCTTCATTCCAAGGCAATATATAGATGAGAATATTCTTCATTCTCATGTATTTTCCCATTTTCTAAAAGATAAAAGGACTAATAAAAAATATTGTATGGCCATAAAGCTGATATGTCGAAGGTATACAAAAATAAATTAGGTTTTAACACTCTCTTGGTTAACTGGATCATTATTGTGTTACAATGATATCCTATGCTGTTTTGATTAATGTAAACCATATGAAATATTTATACCGTCTAAAGTGATTAGACATAGGGATCTTCAGTCCTCTTACTTATTTTGTATTTTTACTCATTGTATTTCCTTAGTTATTAATGAGGTAGTGGGAGGGTTTTATTTAAAGGGATTAAGATTGTTAAAAATTGGATGAGTATATCTCATTCTCTTTTTTGATGATGACATCTTGTTCATTTAAGAAGTTGGGCATGAATCTATCTTGAATTTTTCCCTAATGTTCCATAGGTATTTTGAAGCCTCGGGTAAAAAAATTAATCTTAATAAGAGTGATATCATGTTTAGTAGGAACAACCCTATAAATATTCTAAATGAAATAACTAATACTTTACGAATGACGCAACTCCATGATCTAGGTAAATAACCGAGTCTCTCATCTGGCTGTGGAACCTCTCAGACTAATTCCCTTTGGTGGCTTATAGATTGTATTATTGACTGATTGTTGGAATACCAACTTCCTATTTAAGGGGGTCAAGGAGATTCTTATTAAGACGATTCTCCAAGCTATCTTAAACTATATTATGTATGTCTTCTTATCCCGCTTCAAGTTTGTAATGAGTTAGCTTCCCTCGTGGCCAAATCTGGTGGGATAATAGTGGTAAACCATGACCACATCCAAGGATGATGGTGGTATACGGATCCAGGATTTTCATTTTATGGATTTGGCTCAATTAACTAGCAACACTTGAAAAAATATGCTTAATCTCGATTCTTTACCTGCTCGTGTTCTAAAATGCAAGTATTTTTATGACATTAACTTTGTTCACACATTGTTGGGATCCTCTCCTTCTTGGGAACGAGGAGTCTTATTTCGGGGCGTAATAGTTTCTTAAAAGACATTAACTAGAAAATAAGAGATGTAACTCATATAAATATTTGGATATGGGTACCTGGCATACCACATCTAATAAAACCTTAGGGGTTACTCCTTCTCGGGTTAGAAACCTCATAAGGGGAGATGATTATTGAGTGTTTTATTCCTTCGATCTATTATTGTAACTATATATATATAGTGTGTGTAGAGATATGTCTTTCTGGAACTTTTCTAAGGTTGGTATAATTGATATCAAAAACATATACCAAATTCTACAATTTTCCCACCAGGAGCGACTACTGTCTTTTAATACTACCTCTGTTCGCCCGTCTTAAGTTACTCCAGAAAACCTTTGGAAATTATTGTGGTCTCTTAAAGCCCCTACATAAATTTGCAACTTTATGTGAAAGATGTGTAAGAATGCTCTTTTACTAAAGAAAATAAAATTTCAAGAAAAATATACCCTAAATTATATTTGCAAGCTATGTGGCAACGAGAAAGAAAGGGTTGACCACCTAGTGTTTGATTTCCCTTCAACGAGGGTTACATGGTTTGTCATATCCAGATTCTATTCCAGAACAACGCGAGTTATAGAGTAGATACCTGGCAAATCTGGAAGATGAGGAATTGGTTCATCTTTGAGGGGATCATACCAAATCCTTAAGCTTGGTAGAAAAGGTTGTCGAAGCTAATACATAAGATCTTGAAGCCATTAGGATAGGGGATACACTTACACCACCTAATGAATTGAAGTATGCTAATTATAGTGAGAATAATATTGTAAATGATAATATAGTAGATCATACTTGTACTAATCTTTGTATTATTTTAGGGAACATAAGTAATGATCTGGAACTCTGATTGGAAGACCACCTGTGTGGCAACCCCCACATTTGACTGTTTTAAAAATAAAAGTTAATGCTTCTTGGTCTTCGTTAACTAACAAATCTTATATTGTTTGTGTTGTCAGAATTGCGAGTGGAGATATGATTGATAGAGTAACCATTGATCTTGAGACTACTTCCGATATGGAAGCAAAAATTAGAGGGATTCGACTGCTTTCGCACAAGGGAAACCGACGGGTAGCGACATTATCGAGAATGGCTTTGCAGAGATTGTGCGTCATTTTGCAAAGAAGAATTTCTCTTTTTTGATCCGCTCATGTAACACTTTGAAAGATATTGAAATGGTTTTCTAACTCTAAGTTACAACTTTCTTGTATTATAAGAAACAGTAATTAACCACATAACTAATCGGGTATCCAAACAAAAGTTTAATGGTATTCTATTTGAACTTTGATTTTATTTTCTGTTATCCTAATTAGCGAAATTTTTGTATACATACTAACCTTCCTTGATAATTGGTTGATTTTCTTTTATATATTAGTTATTTTAAAAAAAAAAAAGATTGAAGTGGTTATGTGATGGCAAGGGTGTTACCAATTAGTGTAGCTTCAGCTTAAAGCCTAATATAAAGCCATACACGCACATGGACTTGGGTCAAAAGTTAGATGTTGAGGGTTATTGTATAATATACAATATGGCCAAGAGCTTTACTTTAACCTTATAACTCGATGGACTAATAAGTATGTTTTAAGATTTTAAATAAAAAAAGTTATATTTCTATATAGAAAAATATGAAGCCCCAATATAATCAAAGGGGCCCAAAGCCAGGACCTTTTTGGCTTCCTCCCAAGATCAGCCGTGCTTATATCATTCATATATTATTATTATTGAAGGTTTTAAATACTAAAAAAATAATCTTTTTTAATTAATTATTTTATTGTTTTTATTTAATATTACATAAAATAGTACATAAAACACATGTTATATCCTAATATACAATTTCAAACATATTTTTGGTAAGATATATGTAGTGAAGCAAAATTAAGTTAACATGCTTAACAAAATTAGTATATTGTAATGGTTAATTTTTTTTATTAGTAAAATACTATTTATAATTTTGAAAGTATAAATTTTAATAATTTAATAATGATACAATAGAAAAACAGGAAAAAATGGTTTGATATTTTAATTAGACAAATTTTAAAAATATATTTATATATAGTAAATAGACCAACTTTGTGATACATAGGGAATAGTATATATGTAAAGGTCATTAGTAATAAGCATGGTGTTTCATGAGTAATTATTTAACATATAAAGCCTTATCTTTTGTTTTCCTTAACCTTTTTATGCTTATATAGGAAGAGGAATGATAGCAAAGTGAGCACGCTTTTAGCATTTCAAGATCTCAAACCTTTCTAATGTATATTCAATTTTTTCTCAAATTGAAAGGGATTAGATGCTTTAATTTACTTCATGTTGTCCAAGGCGACACAATCCCACCTATATCTAATTCTTCTTTAGAAAAACAAGAATGAAGAATATTTGTCTCCAACTAATTCTTCTTTAGAAAAAGAAGAATGAAGAATATTTGTCTCCAATGTTAAATTTTTTTGTGTGTGATAGATATTATCCCTTGTTGATTAATATGTACATTAAAATCAATCACCTTGAAGCTTGGTTGATTTAATATTTCATGCACGACGCATGCATGAAGAGGTTAAAGTTAAAATTTAGAAATCATGGGTAGATCTATTGGGCAATTAGGTTAGGTTATCCTCTTCTTCATCTTTGAGTTTCGACCTGCTTGAAAATGATACTTTGGTGTGTGGATTAGTCAGTTGTGATGGATCAGGTCAGATGATATCTAACAAAACCCTACCATGTTGTATCATTAGCTGGTCGAGTTGTCAAACTAGCGTCAATATAGTTCTCCTGAGTAAGGACTGGAGGAATTTGAGTGGCTTCAGTAGTACCAGTAACCCCTCTTAGGTTCTGGTTGGGTCTGAATTCCAGGTAAATCATTGATAGCCACAACTACCTACAGGAATGACACCACCGCCGTATCTGAGTCATAGGTCTGCCGCTAACTATGGGTTGGAATAATATTTCTAACTTCTGGTTTCTAACCTTTTTTTTTTGCGGAACTCATACTGTGATGGTGTGGACGATGACCCGGAGACACCAGGTGAAAACAATGTTACTTGGTTGATCCTTTCTCTTAACTCAAGCTATCAGTAGATAACATTTGAAATCGGTAAATTTATATATAGTCAATCACAAAAAATATTCTAACTTACATCGTACTCCTCGAAGCACTTATTCTGCCAAACTCCTGTTTTATGCTTCTCAATCTTGGTGTAGTATTCAATAATCGTCAGTTTCTGCGTCGGTCTCTGCCTCGCGGGTATAGGTGTAAGAGTATCGGATCATCACATGTCTCTGGTTGAAACTCTAATTCTTCCGACTCTGGTTCCTTTGAAATAACAACCATGGAGTTTAATACAGATATATTTAATACAAAGGCAACGATTTAAAATTACGATAAACATTGCCTCGAGAAGCTGATCAATGTTTGTCAGGGTTGAGGATCCATGACCACTACAGGGACCTTGATTTTCTCGGTTATTTCTCTCGGCAGCAAGCTTCCTCTATTTAATTTAATTGTATTATATCTATCTCTAAAATGACAACAATGTATTTAATATTATTAAGGTTCCAAGTCCCATCTTCTCGACAAAGCTCCATCAGCACTACTCTACTGTGTTTGACCTTAGATTTCTCCATTTTTCGAAACATGCTCTTAGCCCTTCTTTTTACAACTTTTTCCATGTTTAGTAAACCATATATAATATATATATATATATATAGTGATAGTATCTTTACACATAAATTATTAACAAATCACCATTTGCCTTTACCGTTACACCTGGTGATGAGACCCGTATGACCTCTTGGAGGGTCATTACCCTCGTTGTCATCGTTATGGAGGTTATATACCACATCAACAATAATAATTTGTCACTCAATTGATGGGGTTCATATGTAATTTTAATCATTACATATTATTGACAATTTTATAAACAATTAACCTTAGAGTGACGCCAATTCGGTCGTAAAAAAATATGCATTAAAATTGGGCAGGCTATTTTAGACCGCCAATTATTTTGCTAATCATTTAACTAGGGGTGAGCAAAACAAAACCGAAAAACCGAACCGATCCAAAAAACCGAACCAAAAAAAACGAAAACCGACAAAATCGATTGGTTCCGTATAAGCTTTCTAAAAAACCGAAAAACCGAACAAAAACAAATATAAAAATAAGACATTCTTGATTTAATTTATATTATTGAAGAGATTATGACAATAAGATAGAAAATTGAGTAAACTTTGAAAACAAAAATATTCATATATGACATTCACCATCCCTAAAAGTGTCATAATGTGCAACATATTTTTACATAAGTCATTAGTCGATATATTTTAAAATATCCTTCGTTTATTAATATTTATTGAAGGTAAAGCATACCCATTAAATTTTATAAATATTTCTATGAAATTATTTGTTTATGATAAATACATAATATTTGAGTTCAAAAAATGCAATTTCCTATATGGGTCAATAATATAAAAACCAAACACTTTATATATGGATTTGTTAGAAGAAAAAATGTCTCATGTAAACGCCCTTGAAATCTATCCAACTATCGAATCAAACACATATCAAAACCAAAAAAAACTGACCGAACATATAGCGGATCGAAAACCGGTGAAACCGAACCGAAGAAAACCGTTCAGTTCAGTATCAGACACCTTTAAACACCGAATCATTCGGTTTTGGTTTTGGTTACGAAAAAAACGAGCCAAATCGAACCGTGCTCACCTCTATATTTAACGACTAAATTAACAGTCGTCAGAAGTGATGAGTCACTTTAGACATATTTTTTTTATCGAAAACTAGAGACAACTAAATATCCACTGGTGCAAGTTTTTTTGGACGTAATTTTTTTTTAAATACCATTTTGTCTCTATTGACCACTAATACTTGTAATCTACCGATCACAACAGGCGACCGTTAAAATTCCAGCGACATTAAATGTAATATTGAACATCTGTAGTGAATATTGTGCTCACCTCTACCTTTACCGACTAAATTAACAAATTAACAGTCGCCAGAAGTGATGAGTCACTTTAGACAACTAGATATCCGCTGGTGCAAGTTTTTTTGGACGTGAATTTTTTTCTTTTTTTTCAATACCATTTAATCTCTGTTGACCACTAATACCTGTGATCTACCGATCACAATAGGCGGCCGTTAAAATTCCAGCGACATTAAATGTAGCATTGAACATCCGTAGTCAAATTGTGCCCAATCCCGTTAACCCCTAACCTTCTATTGTTTGTCCAAGGGTTCCTATTGAGGCATGCATCCTCACTGTGCCTCGTAGATCCTGAGTGTTCGGATAGCAATGTTCTTGAGAGCCTTTTCAAGGGTCGATCTCCCTTGTAGGCAGGGCCGGCCTTTGGGTAAGGCCACCAAGGCGGCCTCATTAGGCCCAATTTTTTTTATAAAAAGGGGTCCCAATTTTATCAAAATATTTTTTTTATAGTTACAAAAGGTCCCGAAAAACAAATCTTGCTTTAGATAACTAAGAATATTTTAGTTTCTTGGGCCGGCCCTACTTGTAGGTGATTTTGGATTTGTAAGTTTTGAGTTCTTATACTCCTTTTTTTTTTCAAACAAGTTCTTATACTCGATTGTATGCTTGCTAGCCATATGGATAAATTTAGTTTGAATTTATTTGCTTATTTTCAAAGAAAGGTACCATTGGATACTCATGATTAAATATTATAGTGAAAGCATTTAGAAATAAGATAATGAGTACTATACATCTGGCTTTTGCTTTTAGACCAAGATGTAATGAATTGCAATGCTAGCTAGCTTGTTACTCCTAATTATAATAATTTTATAGGCCCCCTCTCCACATAAACAAATTATGTACAGATTCAGAAATTTATATTAGTATAAATTAAATAATTTTTTTTTTTTTTTTTTGGACAGTGTATAAATTAAATAATTAAAAGATTGATCTAAAATATTGGTATTCATGCCAATGATCTAAAACAGAATTTAATAACTATGTTACTCATGGAAAAATAAAATCAGTAAAGAGAATATTAAATTTTAAAAACTTTATAAATTTTTTCAGTATAAATATGAGTTTTTTGTTTACAATTTTTTTTTTTTTAAATCAAGTAAATATACACTAGATGCATATTTGCCCTTAAATGAAATGTAACAAATTTCAAGGAAAAAATAAATAAATATTATCTACATTATAAAAAACATTAAATGGCTTGAGGACTTGAATCAAAATATTTTTTTAGTGCTTTGATTAGTGTCGTATGAAACGAAGGTAATAGGGTCATTTTCAATAATTCTATGATCATTTTCGGTGAATCTTTAATAAAAATCGCTAAATACCTAGCATTAGATTATTTGAAAGCATGAAGTATTCAACCAAGTATAATAATTAGACAGAAAGAGTATCTCGATCTCATTAAATGGTGTGAACCCAATCAGGGCCTCAAACTCAACCCTGATGGAAGTTGCAACATAAGACATTGTGTGGGAGGTACGAGTGACGTGTTACGGGATACCGACACTACATCGCGTCCCACCTTTCGCGACTACATTTGTAGTCACAATTGGTAAAAAAATAGTAGGCAAAGACAAAATTTTCCATTTGCGACTACTTGTAGTCGCTAATAATTAGGCGCTGAAAAGTGGTCGCAAAAGTGTATCTTTACCGACTAAGGCACATATGTAGGCATTAATAATCATGTGACGTTAACGACTACAGAAGTAGTCGTTAGTTACAACTGTCATTGCCGACTACATTATATTGTCGTTATTTAGTATCATTAATGACTGTAAAGTAGTCGTTAATTAATGTCATTCCAGTCTACAGTTTACCTCATTGACGACTACATATATAGTCGTGGTGGGGGCAAATGTGTGATAAATAAACAGATTAATAAATATAATAATAAATGACACACCCTTGACTACCACAAGAAACGCACTGCAAGTATTACAGATCGTTTGCAAGTTTAGTTGATAAGAAAAGTTTGTTCGCAGGAATTTAATCCGTTAGATCTATTTGTATTCTGAGACGGAAATATGTAGTCTCTAAAGATCAACATCAATAAAGACGACATTTATTTTAACTTAATTTAAATACAAAATAAATTCAAAAAGTAGTCTCGAAAGATGTTTATTGAGACAAAAACTTGTAGTCTCTAAAGATATTGGTCTTTAAAGACGACAGTTTTCGTCTCTAATGATCCGCGACTTTTGTCGTCTCTAATGATCAATCTTTAGAGACGAAAAACGTGTCGTCTCTAATGATCCCGTCTCTAAAGATACTGAATGTACTAGTGTAAAAATAATTTTATATTCTATGTGCATTTAAGAAAAAATAAAGCAATTGTTATTTTTCAAACACACAATCTCTATTTTAAATCATAATAATCAAGCATATCATCCACTAAACTACAATGTCTTATGTGTAGTTTAAAGCACGGACGTATAATATAAACGTTCATTAGAAGCTAATTATTTTTTGGACGAAAATAGCATATCACAAAATTTACGGGTTCATGGGGGGCTTGAGCCTCCCCTGGCCCTTCAATAAATATGCCTCTGGTTTTAAATAATTTTTTACCTTAGGGGGTAAGAACAGCTTCGAATATGTTTGCAACTACAGGTATTTCTTGAAAAAAAGATTTACAAATAATTTAGATCTCGAGATACTTTTTTAATATTTTTGATAAATGTCTTAATTTATATTAAAGAATATTTTTTGCTCTACAATAAACAATTCCAAACAGGTTCTTTTGCTTCCTATATTTCAATAGTAGTTTTTTTCTTTCTTGTCTTTGAATTGGATAATTGATGTCTCCTCATTTGTGATAGATTTATGTTAAGATGAGACATCATTTTTAGTGTTTTAGAAGTCAATAATGTCGATTTTCTTGAGTTTTAGTGCACTTTCCTGTTTTGTGTCTTGATTTGTAGAATTAATGTTTTTAGAGCATATTGGGTTTAATTGTTTATTTAGTGTGTAGCTTTAAAGATAATTATGGAGATTAATTAGAGTCCAAGTCAAAGACAACAACTTATGGAAGGAGATATGCATGGTAATTGGAGATAAGGAAAGAATTGCTAAAAAGATGGAAAAGGAAAAGCTGCCTAAAACTGGGATTCTGCAAAGATAGGCGTTTTTACCTAATAAAGAGGCCGAATTTGGTAGATTACTCCTAAAGGGCGTAGGAAATTCTGTTGCGATTCTTTTGGTATCTTGTGGAGCAAAATCGGACCAATAATAAAGAAGTTATGACCAAAACAACGCAGCAGTGTTTATCTTTATTTCCATACGAATTTGAGTTGGGCTAGAAGTCCATTACCTTAACTCTTCCTCAAGAAAACGAATTAGGTCTTCTAAACACCTATAAATACACCCTTATATCACTTGTAAATCATCCTTGCCTCATAGTAATTAGTTCTTAAGGTTTTATTCTTCCAGTTTATTGTAGAGAGCAAGATGATGTCTTTTATTATTTCTTTTAGTTTATTTCCTTCAGGTATGAACTAAACCTCCCATAGCTTGGGTTTTGCATATGTATAATCTATGAATTCTAATTCTTCTATCTAAGTTTCTTTGGGAATTATATGTTTTAATCTGATATTAGCTTCTTACTTTATATTTGCTTATGTGTTCTGATTTAATGTCTTTCCTAGAATTGATCACTTTAGGATTGTTTTAAGAGTAGTTAGATGGTCTCCTTGACAGGGTGTTTAACTATTGAACCACCACATAATGTCTAGTGTCGATAGCAGTTCTGACAAAACATACTTCTAACTAGATAGTCATTAAGGTTTGTTTTAACCACAGTATCACCAAGACTTGCAGTATTTGCTTAGGGCCTTAGTGGCGTTTGATAACCCTATTTTAAATCACTTCTTGGTTGTGACGTAGCCCCCTTAGTCGCTCTCAAGGTCTAAGGTAGTGGAATTTAGAATCCTGACTAAGTATTACCAAGAGCTAATATTCTCCCTTATGAACTAGATCTATAGATAGAATTAGAAGAATTAGTGCATACTAGCAAAACCTAAGCTATACTTCTCATCTCATATTCTTAATCTTTTACTTTATTGTCTTTATTTTCATAGCTTTAATTTAGTTTTAATTCTTATTCTCAAAAAACCAAATATTTAATTTTCTGTTTTCTAGTTATTTACTTTTACTCGTTATCTGTTCCTACGCGTTTAACACACTTAAGTCCCTGAGAACGAACTCTACTTATCATTAAAACTTGCATACGTCCTGTAATACTTGCAGTACTGTGCCTGTCTAGGGTGAGAGTGCATAGTTTTCCATACTTAAATTGATCTTATTTTTATCACACCCTAGGCGACACCAAGTTTTTGGCGCCGCTGCCGGGGACTTGTGTCTCGTTAGCGTGTGGGTTATCTATTTCGAGTTTTAGTTTTTAATTAGTTTTTACTTTTCAGTTTTTAGTTTAGTTTTCGTTTTTATTTTTCCAGATTTACGCTTGTGGTTTGCTTTAGTCTTTTTCAGGTTTCACAGTGTTTAATTCTTGGCCTCCCTTACCGGAGCCTGAGAGGAGCTTCAGAGCTTATAACAAACGAATTCGTGAGGAAAGAGCCTTGAGAAGAACTATGGCAGACATTCAAGACAATGATCCGGAGTTAGTTTACTTTGCACCAGGAGGACCTCCTGCGTTTGTTCCACCTGGTGTACAACTGCCAGTAGGAGAAGGTAATGGGCAGAATAATCAACAGAACCGAGTTGAACAAGATCTACCTGGCCTTAACATACCATTCCATGTTCAACCCATCGGTTACCGCCCTCCTGAGATTCCGAATATCAAATTTAGACCCGATCCGGGTATGCTTAGTCAATTTCAAAGTTTCGGACTCTATGCTGGTACTGCAATTCAAGATCCGGTAAAAGCGATTCAAAAGTTCATGCAGATTTGTGATGCCTACATTACTCCTGGCATTACACGCGAGCAACTGTATTGTCATATGTTTTCGTTTTTCTTGACCGGAAGAGCTAGCGATTGGCTAGAAAGACAACCACATGGAACCATTCACTCTTGGAGAGAGCTTCAAGCCGCGTTCTTTAACCGATTTTATCCAAAGAGCATGAGACTTAAAGATCAAACCGAGCTTGCAAGATTTTCTCAAGAAGATGGAGAAACAGTGGGAGAAGCATGGACAAGGTTTCAACAAAAATTAGCTAGATGCCCGCTCCATGGTTATACACCTGCTCTACAACTTGCTATATTCTATGAAGGTCTTGATGACAAGGGTAGAGACAAGGTGGATAACATTGGAAAGGGTAATTTTGTGTCCATGAATCACAATGAAGCTTCCGAGGTGTTAGAAAATATTATGGAACAAGAAAGAAGTTGGCCTTCAACGCGAGCTTCTGCAGCAAAGACCCGAGGAACGCTTCGTTTAGATGCAGAAACTGCGAACTCAGCTCAAATATCCTCGTTAGAAAATCAAATCAAGGAGCTGAGAATCGCGATGGAGAAGAATTTAGCTGCTACAAAGGTAGTTCAAGAGGCACAAGGTTGTCAACAATGTGGAGTTAACGATCATTCATGGGAAGAGTGTGAATCAAATCCGCAATCTGTTTACTTCATATCTAACCGATGGGGCAACCGCAACCATCCGGGTATGCAGTATTCAAATCCACAAGGGGCCGCTAATCCTAGTCAATATCAATCGCGACCCCAGAACAACTCTTACCAACAGAGAGGTCAGTACCAAAACCAATATCAGAATCGACCTACTCCTCCACAACAACCTGCTCAAGACGCCTATACCGATACTTTAGACCAAAAAGCTTTACCTCAGTATCCGCAAGAAGGATCTATGGACAATACACAGATAGTACAAGCTCTAGAACGTTTGAACACAACTGTAAACGCTCAAGAGGAAAAAGTCCGAGGACACGATGCCATACTTCAGATGCTAAATACTCAATTAGCCCAAATAAACAAGCATCTAACAGAACAAAAGGAAGTAAAGGCAATCGAAGGAGGTGAAAACAATGTTGGGTTCGAAGCTTGCAAGGCTATATGCCTTGAAATCGAAAAAGAAAAGGAGGAAGCACCACATGCTGCCAATAGTGCCGTGGAAGTTCCCAGTATTGAAGAAGAGCCAACCGAGTCTAACCCCGAGGAGTCCGACTGTCTAGAAGTTTATCATCTGGAAAGCGATGAAGAGAGAGACGAGTTCATAGAGCTACTGAAAAAGGTGCAAGAGGAGATGCGATCGATGGTAGAGTATGCAGCGGAGTTAGCAAGAGAGAAAGAGGAAGAAGCCTCAAAAGAAGAATCGAAAGAGGATGAAGTGGCACCTGCTGTGCTAGAGGAGAAAGAAGAAGAAAAGGTGGAATCGCCACCTAGTGTTCAACCAGTGTCATCACATATTCCTGATACAAATCCTAAAGATGACACTATTCTCAAGACATTTGTAGAGGCGTACCAACCTGAAAATATCAACGCCCAAATGCTTGAGATTACGAAGAGAGGACTTACACCGCAACAAGTTTTTACGCAAGTTATTCCTGAGAAAGAGGCGAGTGTAGAGATCCCAAGAGAGAACCTGAGGGTTTCGAGAAGAAGTGAGAAAGAGCTACCTACTAAGCTTAAAGATCCGGGAAGTTTCAACCTTCCTATTCAATTACATGGTAGGCTCAAGGTGAAAGCTATGTACGATGTGGGTTCTGGTGTGAATCTTATGCCTAAGTCCGTGTTCGAGAGACTTGGACTTCAAAAATCAGAGAAAACTCCAGTGAAGTTGCAGTTTGCTGACAACTCAGTGAAGAGGACATGGGGAACAGTGGAGGACGTCTTAGTCCGAGCAGGTAATATCGCCATCCCTACTGACTTTGTTATTCTTGAGTTTGATGCAGATAAGCAGGTTCCGATCATACTTGGACGGCCCTTCATGGCCACAAGTCAAAGTGTGATCAACTTCCAAGATGGGACCATCACACTTCATGCTAAAAATGTATCCGAGACCTTCTATGTCTTGGGTAAGAAACCAAGGAAGTTGGATCCCACCGTGCCTATCATCCACAGCCTTTCACATCACAAAGTCCCTCCTGAGGAAATCCACTTAAAACCTGTGGATACTGAGCCAAACATTGAGTTTGGGGTTGGCCATGAAGTCCTATGGAAAGCCCACAAACGCGAAAACAGACCACGAAGTTTCAAAGACTCGTGGATGGGACCATTCATTGTCACGAAGGTTGTTTCAGCCAAGGTGATAGAAATTCGCCCCAAAACTGGGGTCAAGCGCAGATTAGTTGACATTCATAGCCTTACTCGTTGTTGGGGAGGCTATATTCGCAAATCTTGACAAAGGTAACACGTCTAACTTTGAAAGACGTTAAACAAAAGTGCTGTTCGGGAGACAACCCGAAGTTTTTATGTTTTCATGTCTTTTACATTCTTAGTTTAAGTTTATTTTAGTTGTTTTTGGTTGATAATGCATATTTGAGAAAGGTATTAGTGTTTTTGGTGTGTAGGAATCGGAGAAATCAAGTTAGGGAACGCGAGGAAAATTTTTGGAGCGAAAGAAAATACCCCGCGGACTACCCCCACGGACTACCCCATGGTCCGCACGGATGGTCCGCCAGGTCAAAACCCGTACCACGGGTAGCTACCGCGGGTTTAGGTCAGAAACACGAAAAAATTCCACGGACTACCCCGCGGTGCACCGTGCCATGGTCCGCGCCCCAGAAACCCGTACCACGGGTTGACTACCACGGGTATTTTGACGGAGCAGCTACAGAAGCCGCGGTGTACCCCGCGGTACACCGGACCCTAGTCCGCGAGCCAAAAACCCGTACCACGGGGTCCTACCACGGGTTTAGGTCAGTGAGCAAAAATTTTCGAGCATCAGATGTCACGGACTACCCTGCGGTGCACCCCATGGTCCGCAGGGGTAGTCCGCAGCGCCGCCAGAGGAGAGAGAAAGTTACGGGATTGAGTTATAAAGGAGGTATTGAAGCTATTATTCCGAATTTATTAAACCTTAACCCTCTCTTTCTACTCCACAACTCCCCTAACTCCATTGAAGCTCATCAAAACCTTCACCAATCACCAAAACACTACCCAATCATCAAGAAAAACACATCAAACCTTCTCTCCACATCATTACAAGAGAGAATCAAGCTACCAATCATCACCAAATTCATTCAAATTGAAGAATCAAAGAGCCAAATTTCACAAATTCATCACACAATTTCTAAAATCCAAGCCTACCCATTACAAATCATCCTCACCCACATAGAGATTCATCACCAATTCACCCATCCTAGGACAAATCAAGCTTGTTCATCCATTAATTCAAAAGTTAAAATTTAAAGGGTTGCTAAAGCTTTGAGTTGGGGATTAATTGAAGATGACTAATAGAACATCAATCTTATCTAGCAAGAGGGAGGTGAAGAGTAACAAGGGATTGGATTTAAACAAGAAGAAATCAATTGACAAAGGAGCTAGTTCTCAATCAAAGGGTAAAGATAAATTGAAAAGTGGGAAACCTTCGTATGATAGTAATGGTAAAAAGCTTTATTTTTATGCAAAGGAAAGAACACAACCTCAACAAAATCCTATACCTATAGAGAGAGTGGATACTTCAAATTCCTTGAAGATTTCTGCAGAGAAACAATTAGAAGAACTACCTTTTGCCTATGAGAAAGTATTCAAGGAGGAAATTAGAGATGGAGATTACAAGAGATTCTTTGAGCTTGGTGAGAAGTTGGGTTGGTCTACGTTCATGGTAAGCCGTTCTGAATTATGTCCTGAATTAGTTTTGGAGTTCTATCTAGGCCTCTCTAGCCGAGATAGTGATTGTGTTCCGATTAGAGGAAAGTTAGTTCCTTTCACAGTTGAGGAGATTAGGAACCACTTCAAGTTTCAGAATCCGAAAGGTTGTTGCAAATTTGAGGAAGCAGTTGCTAAACGAAAAATCTTTGATAAGGAATTACTTTTTGAGCATGTTTTAGACAAGGAGAAAGTGCAATTACATACGGGAGAATTGAAGGCACCTTGGCCTTACAAATATCTTCAAGCAGATGCTAGAATTTGGCATAATTTCCTTATCCCTAATGTCTTTGGAAACACACGAACTTTGGAGGTGACTATGAAGAACGCGCTACTGTTGGACTGTATTTTGAGAGGAGAAGAAGTTGATGTGGCACAGTTGATCTATGAGGAGGTGATACGATTCTCGGTCTCTCCTAAATCGGTTTATAACGTTAAATTTCCAACTATGATCACGTGTCTTGTGCGAAAAGCGAATGTAGTATTGGGTGAAGAAGAGAAACTCGAGTTTAAGACGAGTTATATTGATAATGCTTGGATCAAAGAAAGCCTTCAAAGAGCGGGTTCTACTCAAGCCTCGAAGGAAGAAAAGGAGCAAAATTGGCAAGAGAAGATGGAGGAGCGTTTAACGAAATTTGAAGCAGCTCAAACTTCCTTAGTCAATGATGTGGCACAAATCAATGCTAATCAAGTGCACATCATGAAACTCCTTGAGCAATTAACGAAAGGTCCAGCAATTCCAATCTTGGATATCAATGATGCGAGGCAATAGCCTCGAGAGTATGTTCTCTTTCTTCCTTACCATTTCTGTAAGTATGTCTATCTGCTAATTTTAATTTCTGTTTTCGAGTCTTTTTTCGAGTCGTGGGGACACGGCTCATTTTTGAGTTGGGGGTGTGGGGATTCGTTGTCTCTCATCTCCATTTTTCTGTTTTTGGGTGAAATTAAAATTTTTGATGCATGGGAATTAGATGTAGAGTGTGTTTAATAACTTGAAAGCATGAGCTCAGTAAATTAATGATAGTAAGTGATATGTTTATGAGCTATGTATTTGTATGCTTTGAGCATTTGCAGGAAAACACACGTTGATAGTAAAGAAAAGATTAGTGAGCAATGCGATAGAAAGTATGTTCGATCTCAGGGAACCTTGAGAAGTGTGTAGGCCGTGAGATCCAAGCTAGTTGAAAAACCATTTGATGAAAGTGCTAAAGGTAAGAAATTTTCTGAATTACATAGTGTAGAAAGTGATCAAGGCGGTTCTTTCATATTTTTAAGCCTTTGAAGCCTTTTTATACCTTCTCACCTTGTGATTTTTGAGTTTAAAAGTTATATCCTTCTTAGCCCCTTCTAGCCTTTCTAAAGCCTTTTTATTGAAACACATTATAAGCCATATCCTTTAGATTTTTAGGACTTTTCCATATGACCCGCACTCGAATCGCGATGCTTAGACAGTTGTTTTAGAGCTTGAGTTTGGGGTGGTGGGTCCACCATTATGGGAGTTATTATGTTGGGATTTTTTTGAGCTTATTATTGTGCTTTGTGCTTTATATTGATGATGATTCACAGAATTGTATTGTAACCCTTTGCCGGGGTAATAGTGAATGAAAAAGAAGCTTCGAGCTAATTTTGCCAACAAGGGCATAAAACAGAAATATATATATATGAGGAAATTAGCGTGATATCTCAACATTAAAAGAGAGTCATAGCTATAGAAAAGAGAATTGATTTGAAAAGAAAAGAAAATATATATATTCGGACCGGCAAAGTGGATTTTTATGTGAACATCTTAAGCTTTAATTGGGTTATTGGGGATGCTAAATTGTGCACCAAGGAATTCATTAGGTTGAGTGAGAAACGTTTATGAGAGTAACTCAAGCTCTAGGGCGATTAGTTGATGGCTAGTGAGGAGAGAGCCAAAAGCTCACTCCAAATTATCCAAATATACTATCACACCGTCCCTAAGCCTACATTACAAACCTTAAAGACCTTGTGATTCTTTGTTATGTAATTGAGAAGTGATTGAGCCATTAGAGATTAGTTAAGTGGATCATTGGATACTAGTAAGGTTTGATGAACAATCTATAGCTCTCAAGGGAAACTGAGTAAAGTCCCAATCCTTCTTACATTGCGAAACTAATCTGATCTTGAATTCAAGCCGTGTTGACTGTGGATATGAGAAGTGTACAGGTATGTAGTTTACAAATATTATTGCATGAAATTTTCTGAGTTATGAGCTTTAGGTTTATTCTATATATTCTGCTATGTTTTTCCCTTGTGTTGAGAATTTTATAAGTGTGTATTTCTAGACTTCCCTATGTTTTTATCTTTTATTGTATCGGGACGATACAACTTTGAGTTGGGGGTCTTGATGTCTCCTCATTTGTGATAGATTTATGTTAAGATGAGACATCATTTTTAGTGTTTTAGAAGTCAATAATGTCGATTTTCTTGAGTTTTAGTGCACTTTCCTGTTTTGTGTCTTGATTTGTAGAATTAATGTTTTTAGAGCATATTGGGTTTAATTGTTTATTTAGTGTGTAGCTTTAAAGATAATTATGGAGATTAATTAGAGTCCAAGTCAAAGACAACAACTTATGGAAGGAGATATGCATGGTAATTGGAGATAAGGAAAGAATTGCTAAAAAGATGGAAAAGGAAAAGCTGCCTAAAACTGGGATTCTGCAAAGATAGGCGTTTTTACCTAATAAAGAGGCCGAATTTGGTAGATTACTCCTAAAGGGCGTAGGAAATTCTGTTGCGATTCTTTTGGTATCTTGTGGAGCAAAATCGGACCAATAATAAAGAAGTTATGACCAAAACAACGCAGCAGTGTTTATCTTTATTTCCATACGAATTTGAGTTGGGCTAGAAGTCCATTACCTTAACTCTTCCTCAAGAAAACGAATTAGGTCTTCTAAACACCTATAAATACACCCTTATATCACTTGTAAATCATCCTTGCCTCATAGTAATTAGTTCTTAAGGTTTTATTCTTCCAGTTTATTGTAGAGAGCAAGATGATGTCTTTTATTATTTCTTTTAGTTTATTTCCTTCAGGTATGAACTAAACCTCCCATAGCTTGGGTTTTGCATATGTATAATCTATGAATTCTAATTCTTCTATCTAAGTTTCTTTGGGAATTATATGTTTTAATCTGATATTAGCTTCTTACTTTATATTTGCTTATGTGTTCTGATTTAATGTCTTTCCTAGAATTGATCACTTTAGGATTGTTTTAAGAGTAGTTAGATGGTCTCCTTGACAGGGTGTTTAACTATTGAACCACCACATAATGTCTAGTGTCGATAGCAGTTCTGACAAAACATACTTCTAACTAGATAGTCATTAAGGTTTGTTTTAACCACAGTATCACCAAGACTTGCAGTATTTGCTTAGGGCCTTAGTGGCGTTTGATAACCCTATTTTAAATCACTTCTTGGTTGTGACGTAGCCCCCTTAGTCGCTCTCAAGGTCTAAGGTAGTGGAATTTAGAATCCTGACTAAGTATTACCAAGAGCTAATATTCTCCCTTATGAACTAGATCTATAGATAGAATTAGAAGAATTAGTGCATACTAGCAAAACCTAAGCTATACTTCTCATCTCATATTCTTAATCTTTTACTTTATTGTCTTTATTTTCATAGCTTTAATTTAGTTTTAATTCTTATTCTCAAAAAACCAAATATTTAATTTTCTGTTTTCTAGTTATTTACTTTTACTCGTTATCTGTTCCTACGCGTTTAACACACTTAAGTCCCTGAGAACGAACTCTACTTATCATTAAAACTTGCATACGTCCTGTAATACTTGCAGTACTGTGCCTGTCTAGGGTGAGAGTGCATAGTTTTCCATACTTAAATTGATCTTATTTTTATCACACCCTAGGCGACACCAATAATATTTATTATTTTATAATATTTTATTAATTTCATAGTTAATTATTTACCAATCGACTATCACTTAAATCGACACATAATTCTAACCAGTTTTTAAATAAAAAATTATATTTAAAATATTAACCCCTAGATATAATTATTTAATTATTATTATTAAAATTATTTATATAACCCAAACTAAATTTACTATATTCAGAAACTACTCATGCTAAAAATACAATGGCTCACATAGCCCAATGGTCTCAAACATAATACATAAACTCAACATATACAAAATGATCAGGTGCTTTATTGGTTCCATTTTAAGATTCTGGACGAAACTTTAAATTGTAACCCTTATACTAGACGAAATAATTTGTATTACAATTACAAAAAACTCACAAGAATTATCCAAGAAATTTTAATTAGGTGAATTGTAAAATTATATTTTAGAAAAAATATATGTGGCGTACTTAATACCTTTGAGTTAAAAATAATTGATTTCCATGAAAGTTTAAAGATATCATTTCTAGTGTTTTATTTACTAATTGAAATTTTGCTACTTATAGAATAATGAAATAATTTGAAACTACTCCTTAACTAAACATCTCATTATTACTTGAAACAAAAATAAGATTAATCCCAATTTTATAAATTAGTAAAAACTTACATGAAAGTAATATGATATTGTAAATTTGTGAAGATGAAAAATGGAACTTAAATTTAAAGTCCTGAGGAGATTGATAAAATTATAATAAAAATAAATTATTTCAAAAAAGTATTCCAAATTGAGAATAAGAGAACTGTGAGAATCCAATAGAAAAAATAAAACCTTGTGCCACTTAACAAAAGAATAAGAAACTTGTAAAACTTGTTACACTAGAAAAGTTGTATCGTCCCTAGGAAAAAGATAAATTCCCAGTGTAAGATGGTTATTCTGGTTTTTATATATAAAAAATGTAAAATAATTAATGTGAACTTTCTAAGGATTGTGTCTAATTTCATGCATAATATGTGTTACCTAACTTGTGTTAATGGTACATACATACCCTGGTCCCTAAAGTAAGGGTACCAAAAATTATAGGGTAGTACAAACCTATAACTTCAAATTTTCGATATAAGATCATTGGCATAATCTTAGTCATGAGATTACAATCTTATATGAATATATTAGTTGAACAAAAGTATATTGCATATATATTTTTGGTAGATCCATATAGGAAAAGATTTTAATTGCACATGGAACTTGTCATTTTTTACAAAATAAGAGAGAAAATTTAAAGACTTACTATGTTACTATAAACTTTAACATATATAAAGCCTATGATCACCTTGAATAGGACTTTTTAGAGGATCTTATGAGAAAAATGGTTCAATGATAAAGGTACTGGATTATGATGTGTGTTAAAACTATTTTATACTCTATGAATTTAATGGAGAAATTATACCGATAAATAAACTCACGAGAGGATTGAGGCAGGGGGTCCACTACACCTCCCCCCCCCCATCCCCTTTCCCCTTTTGTGTAATCACACAAGCATTAACAACCCTTGCGAAGGATATGATGGATAAAAACATGATTAAAGACATGAAGATATCTAGAAACCATTAAGTCATTATATTTTTTGTTGACAAAAATTCATGTTATTGAAATCAAAAAACAATTTAAAAAATAATTGTTAAAAAGAAATTAAAAAAAAAATATTAAAAAAAATCTAAAAAAAAATATTAAAAATAAAAAAAATAAGAAAATCACATACATGCAATAATGGAAGGTAAATATGACAATGTGTTTAATTGAGAATTAAGTTGATAATTTGTAAGTAAATAGGAAGTAATTTGTTCCTTCTTTTTTCTTAAGAATGTAAAGTGTGGAATTGTAATTAATTGGGAATTATTCAATATTAAAAAACTAATATTTTTATTAAACTTGAATAAATATACAATTTCATTACGAGATAACGACAAACAATAATCTATTATATAGTCAAAGTCTTTCTCTTATTATTGGTCCAAAGTTTCCCATAAAGTCATTTAGTTAAAAACTTTTCACTTGATTTACCCATTATACACTTATCATATTATTTAATACATCAAAAACAATTATTATTATAACAATATAAAATCAAAATTAACCTAATTTATTATTTTATTTTCATTATTTCTCACACCACATATTCTTATTTCTCTAACCTATTTCTTGTAAACCAGCAACCAAGCACCAGCCCCATCACTTTTTCCACCACCTGACTCGTACACCACCATATTCATATACGCCACCTGACTCGCATACCACCACTGTGTATACTGCCTCCAAGAACAACCACGACTTCAAGAACTACCATAATCACGGTCTGATTTTTAACCAACACGATCTAAATATGAATCACCATTCCTTCCTTGACGAATATATAACTCGCAAAAGTAGGATTTTATCCTTCTCTAGCGAGTTTAGTCCCTACTGTTGGGTTGCTATTGGAATCTTGCATTTTTTTAGTTTTGAGTTGGATTTTAGGGTTGTTTTGTACAATTTTTTGAAAATACAAAGAATAACTATGGTGCAAATGAAATGTTCAATGAAATACATGAGATATGATATATTGATGTACATCAATTGTTTTGATGGATAATCCCTTCAAAAGAAAATTGGATAAATTTGATAGGATAAATTTCATTAGAAAGCAATATTAACAAATTTTGATGGTATAAATCACGTTCGATGGGATAAATTATATTTGATGTGATAAATCCATCAAACAATAGTTTGTGAATTGTTGATGAGCTCAAGACGGTACAAATGGCGTTAAATTGGTCTTGTGGTAAAGGAGGAGCATAGTCACTACTACACGCGGTGTTTTTTGCGGGGAGAGTTTAAATGAGGACTTTAAGTGGGAAGGATATTTGTTGTCGCCTATATAGGATCAGATTATCGGGAAGAAAAAGAAATAAAAAAGTAATTTTGTCCTCACAAAAGATACTATCTTTCGAGAGGACATCTTTGTCGTCGCCATTGTCGATTTTTTGCAACGACAGTGTCCTCACAAAAGAAAAAAATAAATATTTCAAGGTGTTTTTTGACGGTTTGCCTTCCTGCTAATTAATATCACCACTCTTAGTGAGTACATTTGTCTTTGGAGGACATTTGTCCTCGCCAAAGATCACTGGAAAATAATAATACACACAGTTCATTTCTCCACCTCAATCAAAAACTTTACCCATAATAATCCGACTACTCCGAGCACCCAAGCAACCGTCGATTACAAGAGTTGATTCTAGTCAACTACATCAACAAATTTCAACAACACTTAGATAATTTCTTTTCCGGAAATCATTGATTTCAATTTTTTTAAATAGTAAATGGAGAAGTTCGCATGCTTTTCTAAACTTGGTTTTTTTGTTTGAGTTGTTTTGTATTGTATCTAATGACCCTAAAGATCTGGAAAAGAGCTATTTTGTATTTCGTTCAAGTGCTTTTATATTGATTAATTAGTTTTCTTGAGGGTAAATGATCAATTTGTTGATCTATTTATCATGAGATAGAGAAGTAATTTATGTTTAATAAATAATTGGTAGATCTTAGTTGTATTTATTTTGACATACTATTGTTTAATGATTTTTAGGAGATGGCTGCTCCTGTAATGAACAGGAATGAACCTGTTACCTGTCACATAATTTCAACCACCATTGGTGGTAAAAATATAGAGTCCAAGCAGGTTAATGTGTACTTACTCTTGGTATTTTAATGAAATTCAAGGATTGTTTTGTTTGCTATGCTATGTTTAAGGTTAATTGTGTGTATTTTTCAGATATAATCACTTCAACTCTATGGTTAAGGTTAGTAAATGTGAACATATTGGAAGTTATGAAAAGTTTCTTGAATCTTTTTGTAATTGCATAATTGGTCCTTGTATTAAATTTATATGTGCAGTTCAAAAAGGAGTTAAAAAGGGAGTTATATATACGGGTTACTGATCAAATTACATAAATCAGTCCGATTTTGTATGAGAAAATTTAAATGAGGTAATTTGTCGTCTCAATTTTGCTAATGAATATTCAATACTTAAGAACTCTGCTGATATCCATTTTTTGTTCTACTAAACGTGTATCGATCAGGGCCAGGGTTTGCAAATGTAGTGCTAAAATTAGGAGAAATAGAAGTTCGAGAAGTCACTAAGTTCGAGTTTATATGGGGATGCAATCTATCACGAGATAATAAACAAGGTGTTAGCTTCTATAAACCAATACATATACCCGAAGGGTTCTTTAGCCTCGGACACTAAATGAAAATCCTCTCGAATGGTTTGTTTTAGTAGCTCGAGAAGTTGATAAAACTCAAAATTTACCTCCATTTAAATGAAATTCATGCACTCGTCAAGCATTATGGTCCTACTATGTTTTTCCATCCGGACGAGAGTTATTTTCCTTCTTCTGTTTCGTGGTTTTTCAAAAAACGGGGCATTATTGTGTAAAAAAGGTTTTTCGAAAAAGAGGATTTTAGTGAGGACAATTGTCCTCGGGAATAACTTGGTCAACTGCGAGGACATCGTCCTCGCTAAAGACTATATTATCCGCGAGGACATTTGTCCTAGCTAAAGATAGCATCCCTTTCGCGATAACGCGCCCAAGTCCTCGCGTAACTGGTCTTTTGCGAGGAATTCTTTAGCGAAAACATATCCTCGCTAAAGACCAAACGGACTCTCTAATGACAACATAGTATGTCTTGCGCGACGACAATTGTCATCGCGACAGCTGAAATACGCAACAGTGAGTGTAGTAATACTCGAGTCAATAAAAGTTTTTATTTATCCAAGTACTGTACTGTGAAAGACCATGCTTCTTTTTCCTTCAACAGCTACTATAAAAATCTTAGCATAATGGTGAAATTTGTTCTTTCGAGAGTGTTGCTATCACCACAGAACTTGATCCAAGTAAAAAATAATTTATTATTATTAATTTATGAATGATATATAATATAGAGACATATAAACACGTACTGATATCTTCTATGTTTGAGATTGTAGATACAAGTTGGTGAGATACTTTGCTCGTGACCGAGTTTGTTATGATAGAAGATATTGTGGGTGTATTTACATTGATCGAAGGACATGGATTGTAATGTTAAAAGTAGAAACTTTAATTGCAATTTTAGAAAAATTTAGTAACTTAAAGCATAATTATAGAAATTGTGATACATGTAATTTTACTATTTTTTATTATTTGTAATTTTAACATTTATTTGAGATTTTTAATTTTATTTTATTTATAATATTTTCATGTTTTTTTTGGGTTACATGGGTGATCCGGGCTAGCTTGCGCGCACCCGACTAATCCCACGGAGATATACATGCCTCCCCATATATATTCTCATGATAAATCAAAACTAGATTACCCATGTTCAGGGAAAGGTTCGAGCCTTGTATCTTATATTTTTATGTTATTATAGTGAAGGAAAAATATATCCATAACGCTTAAAAGAAAGGGAAAATATATCCAACTTATTCTATTAGATCAACATAGCATTCATGGTCAAGTTATCAACATAACTTATTCTATTAAACAAGACACATGTGATTTACTTCTCCTACATTTAATAAGTGTCTTAAACTATCACCATTAATTTCACTATACAAAGGATTTGTTTCTTGCAAGATTCAAACTCCTATTATGTAGGTTATTAATTAAGTAATCACTACAACTATATTTTTAGCTTTTGCTAGTTGAGCTACACGACTAGGCCCCGGAAGAACGTGTATGGTCAAGTTAATATATATCGTTAGAAGTGAATGGGCTAAGGAAGTTTCTAACAAGGGATAAATGTGGATAGACTACACTTCAGAATATTTTGGGCACTCCTTCGAGAGTTTAAGATCTTCTAGTTAAGATTTCGATCATGTTTTTGGTCTCAGATGTAAGAAAAAAATTACCAAAGTTAAATTGAACATTATAGTATGAGTAATGTTGGATATCATCCCAAATTGCATCACCTTTATATCGCCCCTTATGTGGACCAATCATAGAAGAGAGAGAAAATGATAAATCAGGAAAGAGAAATCACATGATTGGTCTATTTAAAATCCACCTAGGAGGTGATATAAAAGCGATGCAATTTAGGGTGATATCCAACATTACTCTTATAGTATTGATTTAAATTGTCAAAATTTATCCAACTTATCGATCTTAGCAAATTGATTCCAAATCGGATTAATTAGAGATTTACTTTTCTACGAAATAGCTTAACAATCAAATTATATAAAGAAAAATATAATATCACTTTTCTTGTCATAAACACGTGAAACCATATAATTAAAAATACAATAATTTTGTCTCATCCGAGAAGGATTAGATTACAATACAAAATAATACACAAATCAAAAGAAAAGAAACCCGATCAACGAGTTTATTAGACGTGGCAGCCCTTTCAACAACTTAATCAATGAAATGTTTGTTGATCTCCTAATCCAACAAAAACAAATATGAGAGGTCTCGTTGGCCAACAATCTAATGTCTTCAGGATTGACAAAGATATCTAGTCAGTTCGTGGGAGACTTAATGGCCTGAATCACAACTAAAGTATCACTTTCGATGGTACCATGAACAAACGACGACTATTTGGTACATAAAATACTTTTGATGGCCAAACATTCGGTAATAAAAGTGGCACAAGAGGCTACTCTTCGTGTGTTCAGACAGTCAACAACCAATTCATGGTATCTATGAATGAAACATGTAACAACTCGATGAGGTCCAACGATTGTGTCTGTATTTATTTTGATGGTATCCTACAAATGGGCATCCAAATAGAAATGTCAGTTATAACTGAAATATCATGAAAAATATTAGGGGGTGAGGAAAGCATACAAAACATGAGTAAAATGGTCATTTAATCTAGTATTCAACTGTAAAATAATATTAGGCACATTAATAGCTTTTTGTTCTGTAACAAATTTATTATGTGTAAGCTTAATTAACCAACAAGTGAAAGGCATCCTAGGGATTTTTTTTTGTCATAACACCATTCTTAGCACAAGTGGAACTAACGACTATGATCCATCGATCGATCTGAGACTCCTCGGTGAAAGAAACCTTTCTAAGAAACCCTTCTAGGAAGGGGAACCTTAAGCCAAAGTTCTCTTGTCTGTGAGTAACTGAGTATTGAAAACGCATATGCTCGACAAATTCATCGGTGAGGTAGCAAAGGCTGGACCTAGGGGATGACGCACACTTCCTACAAAAACTATTTTGTTACGTCGGATGATCATTATGGCATAAGTTCCTGATAAATTAAACAATTCGAATTTCAGAGGCAGAGGACCCTTTCATATTTTTTACAAGTCTCTGGTCAAAAGTTGTGGTAGCACTTGCCCATTCTTTAAGATATCTATTTATAAAAGAAAGATATATCAACGCTTGGCTATATACCCGTCTTAGTCAAGTAAATAATGTTCCCATATGATATCACATTTATATAAAAGTAATTTTAGAATACTTATTATTAATCCCTTTGTTCCTAAATAAATGTGCAGTTAGTTTTTCACATTGTTAAGAATTATATATATATATATATATGATTATATTAAACAAAAATAAGATAAGAATTACCTAGATTAGAGCAAGATAAGAGAGGTGGTGATGGTTAATAGGAGGTTGCAGCTCTTTTTTTTCCTTCTGTTTGGTAAATGAAGAAACAGAAGGTTTGGGCGTTTTAGTAAAAGAGAGGCGCTCTTTCAAAGAGCGCCTAGATACCCGCAATTTGTTAAAGCTAAAGGCGCTCCCTCGGGAGCGCCTCACTCTAATTATTAACTAATCTTTGACTGACAAAAAAATTAATTACTAAACTGGTAGAGGCGCTCCTCCTGCACGCTAGTTCCGCAAATATTTTTCCAAATACATTTATGATGCAATTATTTTATTACAAAATGTTAGAAATAAAAAAAACTCCATATTTAAATAAAAAATATTTGGGTAAGATTTTTATCCAATATTTATTTAAAAATTATAGTCAATATAACAATAAACATATATCATCATATTAACTAATAGAAAATTATTACAATTAGTAAATATAAATTTAAAATAGATATATATCAATAAAAAAATTCTTTCATCTAATATTGGATAAACCTACCCAAATCATATTAATACACATACCCCATGTTTTAAACTTACAAAATTAACAAACTAGTTAATCTAAAAATATGTGTTTTATAATAATCAATGCATGTGATATAAATATTGGACCATCCAATATTGGATGTAAATCTTACCCATATTAATAATATAATTTGTTAATAATAATATAAGATAGTATCTTGTGAATTATCTATTATAGGATAACATAATTTTTCAAAATAATATGTAACTGAACTCGAACTATCCACCATTCTTGATATTTTTTTCAGTCATATCGATCTATCTTATATGAATTAATTCCATATCCCGTCTGGAGGGTCGAGGAAGTTAGAATACTCATGATCGTGATATAAATCTGTTGTGTTTTATTTGTATAAACCAGTAAAACAATATAGAAACTAATGCAGAAATAAAATAAAAGTATATATAAATAAACAACTTTACTTGTCGAGCCTCGGATTGGATCCGATGTCTTTAAGGTATTTAGGCCACGTACCGGTGTCTTACGTTTGTTGGCTTCAACCTCCAGGATACAACGACAAAAACTATTCAAAAGAAACTGACACACGAATTCTTAAGAATTTCGACGAACTTAATAATGCTGCTTCTTTCTATCTCTCTCTTATAATTTTAATGCTTTGAAAAATGAATGTATGAAAATGTTTGAGTTGGCCAACTATTTATAGAAGATGAAAAGGTGGATTTGGCAAAAGAGTTGTGATGGTTCATTTGAAGATACGTTACATTAAAAGACACAACGTTTAGTTTAGTATAGAAGTCCAAAACATAAGCTGGTCCAGATGGTATGAAAGTCTGGCCCAAAAGCCCACTAGCTTGGAGGCCCAGATTCAAAGCCCAGCAGTACCTTTTTTTTTTTTTTTTTTTGTTTTGCTTTGCTTCATAACCAAAAGAAAAATAAAATAAATAACATGTATTATTATTTATTTTAATCTCTTTTTTTTTCTTTTAATTTCTTCAAATTCTATGACTCAATTTCTCATTCAACTTCAAATGATTTTTTTTTTACCAGATGAATGTATTACGTTAATTAATATTCGAATCATTTCTTTAAATTGAGTCACCCACTGTCATCGTAAACATGGTCATCCCTTGGGTAAAAATCTCATTTGACCAACAATCCCCACACGAATGGAAATTGACTAACCACCTTAAAAAAAATTATGCAAAAGAATGCTAAACACGAGAGAGAGCGAGAGAGAAGCGTAGAAGAATACTACATCGAGAAAGGTAGCTTTTGGCCTTGAACCTTCTGTAGTAAGAGCTATCGGATTTACTTGCTAACTAGTGAACGTGATGTCTTGAACTATTCAGCTTTTGTGTAAACCAAGACAATAGAAATTACATAGTATACTTCGAAACATTATTTGGTTCTCACGGTTGTGTCCATTTACGGCCCTGGACAACTCCTGGTATTTCATGAATAACCGTCGGAGAATTTCGCCATTACAAATTCTCGTAGGGCGGCCCTACCCATGTTATTCATATAGGTGGTCTCTTGTCGAGAGTATTCTGCATTACTCTATCTTATGTTAGAAGATACAAGAACCATTAAAAGTTTAACTTATCCTTCAATTTTACATGTAGCACTGTTTAATTTTTTTTGTCCTAAGAATGGTTTAGGGAGGTTTCCCCACAGTGCATCGCACCAAATTGCAGTTTCATGATTCAGTTTTCCCTTTGAACCTAGATTGTGGGATCTCCACTCTGCTAGGTAGGGTTCCCATCATGGCAACTCAGCTTTCGTAGGCTTAAGACCCATTCTCCTTGACAACACTCGCACTTGCTCTCTTTGTAGACCTTTGGTCAGTGGATCCGCTATATTATCCTTTGATCGAACATAATCAATTGTGATAATTCTGTTTGAGAGCAATTGTCTAACGGTATTGTGTCTACGACGTATGTGTCTAGACTTACCGTTATACATTTCGTTTAGTGCCCTACCAATGGCACTTTGACTATCGCAATGTATGCAGATAGCTGACACAGGCTTTGGCCAATTAGGAATATCCTCTAGGAAATTCCGAAGCCACTCGGCTTCTTCAGCAGCTTTGTCTAAAGCTATAAACTCAGATTCCATAGTTGATCTGGCTATGCACGTTTGCTTAGTGGATTTCCAAGACACAGCTGCTCCTCCTAACATGTAGACAAATCCACTTGTGGATTTTGAGTCGGTGGAGTCTGATATCCAGTTTGCATCACTGTATCCTTCTAGTACAGCTGGATATCCTGTGTACAACAACCCTTCGTTCATAGTGTATCTAAGATACCTTAGAACTCTTACAATAGCAATCCAGTGGTTCTTCCCCGGATTATTTGTAAACCTACTTAGCTTGCTTACTGCATGTGCTATATCTGGCCTAGTGCAGTTCGTTAAGTACATGAGACTCCCAATAATCCGAGAGTACTCCAACTGGTTGATCATATCACCAGTGTTCTTAGCAAGATGTAAATTTACATCAACTGGTGTCTTGGCGATATTTGTGTCGCCATTACTAAATTTGTTTAATACTTTCTCAATATAGTGTGACTGAGATAGTATAATACCTTCAGATGTTCGGAGAATCTTGATACCCAAAATAACATCCGCAAGGCCTAAATCTTTCATGTCAAACTTACTTGAAAGCATCCTTTTGGTGAATTTAATCATATCATTGTTACTTCCAATGATTAACATATCATCCACATATAAACAGACAATGACATATCCAGTCTCATTTTGTTTTACATAAACGCATTTGTCACATTCATTTATCTTGAAATCATTCGAAATCATGAATCTATCAAATTTGTCATGCCATTGCTTCGGTGCCTGTTTTAAACCATATAGAGATTTAACAAGCTTACATACTTGCTTCTCCTTACCTGGAACTAGGTAAACCTCAGGTTGTTCCATATATATCTCTTCATTTAGTTCTCCATTTAGGAAGGCAGTTTTTACATCCATCTGATGTATTTCGAGCTTGTATATTGAAGCTATAGCGATTAACATTCGAATGGATGATATTCTCGTGACTGGAGAATAAGTATCAAAATAATCAAGTCCTTCTTTTTGACTATAACCTTTTACAACAAGGCGAGCCTTGTATTTTTCAATAGACCCATCGGTCTTTAGTTTCTTCTTGAATATCCATTTGCATCCAAGTGGTTTATTCCCAGGAGGGAGATCCACTAGTTCCCATGTATGGTTTTGCATAATGGAATCTATCTCGCTATTTACCGCTTCTTTCCAGTATGGGGCGTCAGGGTTTGACATAGCCTCTGTGAATGTTCGCGGTTCGTCATCTAGCATGTAAGATAGAAAGTCAGGACCAAAAGACGTAGAGGTTCTAATCCGCTTACTTCTTCTTGGTTCTCCTTCATTTGGCAATGATTCTTGATCTTGCTTTTCAGTTGGCAATGATTCTTGATCTTGCTTTTCTTCAATTGCATCACGTGTTCTTTTTAAGGAACCAGATTCTGGTGTGGTCTTGTACGGAAATGTTGTTTCAAAGAAATGTGCATTTCTTGATTCAATCACTGTATTGACGTTAATGTCAACATGACAAGATTTGTGTACAAGGAATCTATATGCAGCACTGTTGTGAGCATATCCAATAAAGACGCAATCGATGGTCTTTGGTCCTATTTTGACCATTTTAGGAGCAGGAATTGCTACCTTTGCCAAGCATCCCCACACTTTTAAGTATTTGAAGGAAGGTGGTTTTCCTTTCCATAATTCGTAAGGAGTTTTATTTACCTTCTTGTGTGGTACCTTGTTGAGGATGTGATTTGCGGTGAGTAAAGCCTCTCCCCACAAGTTTTGTGGTAACCCTGAGTTAATCAACAAGGCATTCATCATTTCCTTCTACGTGCGGTTCTTACGTTCAGCAATCCCGTTTTGTTGAGGCGAGTAGGGGGCCGTGGTTTGATGGATGATTCCATGTTTAGCGCAAAACTCTTCAAAAGGAGACACATATTCTCCTCCCCTATCTGTTCTAAGATTCTTAATCTTTTTATTTAGTTGATTCTCAACTTCAGTTTTGTATTGCATAAATGCTTCTAAGGCCTCATCCTTACTTCGAAGCAAGTATATTTGACAATACCTTGTGCAATCGTCAATGAAAGTTATGAAATACTTTTTACCACTTCTAGTTTGCACAAATTTCAAGTCACATATGTCACTGTGAATTAACTCTAAAGGTGTCGAAGTCCTTTCTATAGACTTAAATGAGGTTTTTGTTAATTTTGACTCAACGCATACTTCACATTCCTTTTGAGAATTGAAATTCACATTAGGTAATAACCCAACGTTTACTAACTTATTTATTGAACCGAAATTAACATGTCCTAATCTATCATGCCATAAATTAGGTGAGTCAAGCATATAAACACAATCAGAATTTTCATTCATTTCTTTATCGGTTACAATTTTTGTAGGTACTACGGTCATTACATTCATCTTAAACAGACCGTCACATAGGTACCCTTTTCCTACATACATTTCGTTCTTAGTTAATACAAACTTATCAGCTACAAATACAAGTTTAAACACAGCCTTGCTAAGTAAGGAACCAGAAACTAAGTTCTTGCTAATGTCTGGAACATGGAGGACATTGTTCAAGGTCAACTCTTTCCCGGAGGTCATCTTTAGTACAATCTTTCCAGTACCTTGAACCTTTGAGGTGGCGGAATTTCCCATATATAGGATTTCTTCATTTGTAGCTTTTTTGTAGGTTTGGAACACAGATTTGTCTGAGCACACATGTCGGGTTGCTCCAGTGTCTATCAACCACGTTCGTGGGTTGCTGACGAGGTTGACTTCTGAGACTGTTGCCGCCAGATCCAAATCGTCAATACCCTGAGATATCTCAGTCACATATAACTGACCACCCTTAACTTTCTTTTGGTTTCCTTGTGCCTTTTTGTTTCGACAATCTTTTGCACGATGTCCATGCTTTCCACAGTTGTGACAATCCCCGTTGAATTTCACCTTTTTATTGTTTTCATTATTTGACTGCCCTTGCCTCTTGCGCTTGTTGTTTTGGTTGGTCCTCCCTTGTTCTACAACATTTGCCTTGGCTTCATATGATCGAGGGTTAGTTGCCTTTTCAGCCATTCGATTGTCTTCCTCGATTCTTAACCTTACAATTAGATCTTCAAGACTTATCTGTTTGCGTTTATGCTTGAGGTAATTCTTGAAATCTTTATACAACGGGGGTAGCTTTTTCACAAGAGCACCAACTTGGAAAGGCTCTACCAGATTCATACCTTCAGCACTCAACCTATGAAGGATCAACTGGTACTGTTGTACTTGAGACATTAATGATCTTGAATCCACCATTTTGAAATCAAGGAACTTACCGATCACAAATTTCTTTGTGCCGGCATCTTCAGTCTTGTATTTCTTCTCAAGAGACTCCCATAATTGCTTGGCAGTTGGCATGGTGCTATACACATTATATAAGGAATTATCCAAACAGTTTAGAATGTAATTCTTACATAGGAAATCAGCATGTTGCCAAGCATCTACTACATTATATGTCTCACTATTTGGATTGGATCCCATTTCTGGTGGATCTTCCTTTAGAAATTTTGCCAAGCTTAGAGTGGTCAGGTAGAACAACATCTTTTGCTGCCACCTCTTAAAGTCAGAACCATTGAACTTTTCTGGCCTATCGACTGGTCCAATGGGTGTTGGTGCGGGTACACGAACTTCTGTTCTTGAGTTATTACCCGTCTCAGGTTGCCTTTCACTTTGTCTAGTATTTTTCTCCATATTCTATATGAAGCAGAATTCTGACGTTAGTAAGTGAGTAATTTTCTAGTATGTATACACAAGCCTAGAAATCAGAATAAGAGAAAGGAAATAGAATGTAACAATTCCGTTCTGTATACACAGACCCAAATATTATTGCAAAAGTAAAGTTTATAAAACGAAAAAGAAAACATTTTCTGGTTTATACAACGTGAAACATAAATACCTTAAATTGTTGTGTTTTATTTGTATAAACCAGTAAAACAATATAGAAACTAATGCAGAAATAAAATAAAAGTATATATAAATAAACAACTTTACTTGTCGAGCCTCGGATTGGATCCGATGTCTTTAAGGTATTTAGGCCACGTACCGGTGTCTTACGTTTGTTGGCTTCAACCTCCAGGATACAACGACAAAAACTATTCAAAAGAAACTGACACACGAATTCTTAAGAATTTCGACGAACTTAATAATGCTGCTTCTTTCTATCTCTCTCTTATAATTTTAATGCTTTGAAAAATGAATGTATGAAAATGTTTGAGTTGGCCAACTATTTATAGAAGATGAAAAGGTGGATTTGGCAAAAGAGTTGTGATGGTTCATTTGAAGATACGTTACATTAAAAGACACAACGTTTAGTTTAGTATAGAAGTCCAAAACATAAGCTGGTCCAGATGGTATGAAAGTCTGGCCCAAAAGCCCACTACCTTGGAGGCCCAGATTCAAAGCCCAGCAGTACCTTTTTTTTTTTTTTTTTTTTGCTTTGCTTCATAACCAAAAGAAAAATAAAATAAATAACATGTATTATTATTTATTTTAATCTCTTTTTTTTTCTTTTAATTTCTTCAAATTCTATGACTCAATTTCTCATTCAACTTCAAATGATTTTTTTTTTACCAGATGAATGTATTACGTTAATTAATATTCGAATCATTTCTTTAAATTGAGTCACCCACTGTCATCGTAAACATGGTCATCCCTTGGGTAAAAATCTTATTTGACCAACAAAATCCAAACGCGGCAACCAATCAACACCCAAGTTTGCTATTCTATAGATACTCTTAATAACAAAATATTTGTTTCTGAATATGATAATCCATATGCCTTTAATTGAGATCTTAATTAATCGGCTCTCTTCCAAACTCTGTGCGTGATATTACTTCTATAACCACCTGTGAATCAACTTCAATTAGCTACTAAATTTTATATGCCAAATAATCATGTCACTTAGTGGTGCCAATATCTGTGTTTCAATTTCATTTGCATTGACCATCTGGTGATGTGGTATTGTTTGAGGCTGATACGGACCAGCTGATTAACCTCTAAAACTGTGAGGTGTTCATACATTGCTTCATCATTACTTACCAGCTGCAACGAAGATTGGGCCCCTGCTATCAAAGTATGACATGGTACATTCTAATGGAGAGGAAGAAGCTAGTCCTCCACTGCTGCGAAATGGAGGAATGTAGCTTAGTGGAGTATTTTAATACATTAGAGAGCCACTATAGAATTTGAAGTATATTAACTCGATTGAACTATGTATATCTTAGTAGAAGAAATAATCCATGTCCAGTTCTAACCCAATTGATTAACAATACTAACTTGTTCCTATCCCTTAAACTAATAGATCTAATTTTCCTTTTTTAATTATGGGGGTATTTTCATTACAAGATTTTCGACCAAAATAAAAAGTTACATATTTATCAACATTCAAGTGCGAAAATTTAAGAGTGGTTTTATTGATTTGTAAAGTATAACAACTATTACAATCTCTTTATTCCTCTTTGTACAAAAGAGTTTGTAACAAATCTGTCTAGTTCTTCATCTAAGTAAATCTTCTCTGAGTATATTAAATCCTTCCCTCTTCATTTATTATATATTGTGTTCTTAACACAACATTTACTTACAACTGATAAACCCTAATGAAGACTTTTCATGAAAGAAGCAAAAATTTACAATGTAGAAAAATATACAAATACCAAAACCCGAGTTATCTATAAATCTTTGTCGAAGAGAACCGTGTCTAAAACAATTTCTTTTAAATGAAGTTATCCAAAATAAAAGAAAATGTTTGTAGAGTTTTGTTTCTTTTATTGGATATGACTTCGACTATAAATGTACCAAAAAAATGAAATGTAATTTATGACTAGAAGAAATGGATCCATAGAGAGAGTGTTATTCAATATGAAAATCAAGGTAGGGTAAGGAGGAAACATTAGCCAATAAACCCTCCCAATCCAACTCTCCTGTCCTTAATGTTTGTCCCGACCAATGATTTCCAAACGTAACCATATGATCTTCCATTTTAATGCTTTGAGCATTATTGTTACCACCATGATTATCATTTTGATCAATCCCCTTAACATCATTAACACTCTCCAATTCCAATTCTGGAACACAAATCTCATTTGCTAACCCCATCATATACGGCTCTAAAATACCACCATAATCTCCAAAACCTCCCTCACCACCACCACCTCCACCTCCACCACCATCACCACCACATGTCAAATTATCGAACACGTGATTAAATGTACCACCAAGAATGTCGTATGCACCATTGTTGTGAAGTTGAGGAAAAGGGTTGAAATGACTGTTGCATGATGAATCCATGCACATAGTTTGCATGGGGATTAAGCAGCTACCCATTAGCTCTGATGAAGTATGATCACTAATATTTGTTGAAGACGTAGAATTATTATTGTTGTTATTATTATTAGTATTCTTCAACCTTTTCTTTATCGTTGAATTCCAAAAATTCTTTATTTCATTGTCAGTCCTCCCTGGTAAACGAGCCGCAATTTGTGACCACCTGATTCCGAAAATTATAACATGTTTAGTTAAAATATAATATTAATTACATTATAAAATAAACTATTCCTTCTTTTTCAAATGATTTTATATTAAATTGCATGACTACTTTTAGGTCAATCATAAAGCTAGGGATAGAGTGATAGAGTGAGTAATTTTCTCACGGGTGTTAAAAGTTAAGAGTATTTCTTGGAGGATTGTAGATATAACTATAACTTTTATGGAGTATTTAATTAATCTAGTATTACTAGCCGTAGAGCTAAGAATTTTCTCTAATTAGGTTAGGGTTAATAAAATTACGGAAAATGGACAAATTGAACTCCACCTGGATGGTACGCGCTCTAAAACCACTTAATCGAGGATAGTGGAGTAGTACTCTTTTAGGGATGCAATGCATATTTGCTTGAAACTTTTTTAATTCAAAAAATATTAGTATAAAAGGATATTAATTAATTTTTACTGAAAAATATTTAACCTTTCTTAAAAAATATATATGATTTATTTTTAGAGTTTTTTTTTCACGGGGGGTTTTTGTTTGCACTTAATGAGATCTTAATCTGGTTTATTAAAACACTGGAGTAATACGACTGTTTACTTTTCTGACCAATTTAGATCTGAATGGCTTTAGGTCTATTTCATTAATATTTAAAATTAAGGGGTGTTTGTTTGCACTTAATGAGATCTTAATTTGGTTCATTAAGACACTAGATTAATAAGACTGATGGTTTTTTCTGACCAATTCAGATCTGAATAGCTCTTAACTGATCTGTTTCATTAAGATTTCAAACTAAGTTTGAATCATTTAGTCACTACCTTTTAACAGAATAAATTCTATTCAGCCGTTCATTAAGCATTTAACACTTATTATTTAAAAAAACAAACGACAAGTAATTATATATATTAGAGTAATGATGTACATCATCAATATAAAATTTAAATAAAAACATAAAAAAGTTAATTGTATAAATTTTTATGATATATATCTTTACTTTAGAAATATAAAAGAAATTAAAGAAAGACAAGATCTCAAATATTACTATATAATTTAATTTAAATTAGCCTCTAACTTTTAATCCACGTAGACAACTATCAACCAACAAAAATTAAAGTCTACTCCCACATGACCAAACTATAATGTAAACAAAATTAGTAAATTCAATTCTAGAATACCTCCCATATATTTCATCAAATATTAGTTAAAATTATCAAACAATTATACAATTTTCAACAATTCCTCTAAATAAGGTCCAACTATTTTAGTTAGTCAACTATGCAGAGTCTACCAAGTTAGGATGATTTTGAATTTAAAGTAATTTTTTAATATATCTAAAAGACGTCCAACTATTACATGATGTTTTAAGAAATAAATAAAAACAAAGGAGAAAATGTGAAGAATTTTTTCTGCCTTTAATTAAAACTTCAAAACTCAAGATCGTTAGTTGATTTAGTGGTTAACTACTCTGCAAATACCAAGAGATCCTGAGATCGAATCTTATCGGAATCAAAATAATTACCAATCCAAAGTGGCTATTCAAAAAAAAACTTCAAAACTCCGTAATTTATATTAGTTAAACGAGAAGATTCTAATGTTAATTCTTCTATTTTGATTAAAATAAATTCTAAAAACCCATGAAACTTAGTTTTTTGCATTTTTTTTATTTCATATTTTACTTTTCTCTTTTTGTTTTGTAAAACATGATAGAAAATTAGGACAACTAGTTAGGGTTAGCTCAACTGGTCAAATCTTTATTTATTCTTTTAGGCGGTACAGGTTTAAACCATGTCAATAACACCGAGTCCAAAAATGGCTCTCCCGTGCAGGTAACAATAAAAAGATTAGGGCATATTATTTATTATGCCCTTAGACTATTTTATGTATATTGATTATCTTTTAAACTAAAAAAATAATTTTATAACTCAATAAACTATTGTAAACTAGTAGGTTATTCCTATGTTTAATTTTTTGTAATTAGATTATTCGTACTTCAAATTTATATAGTTAAAAGTAACACTGGAAATAAGTTTGCTAGTTTAAAATAATTTAAAAAATTATAAAAAAATTAAGTTAAAAAAGTCATGAACACACATGAAATAATCGATAGATCGAGTTAATTTGACTTAACAGGACTAAATATCATAGAAAATAAAATCTTAAACTACATGGAAGACTAATTATTTCTCCACTTAAAGTTAATCAATATCTTTTTTTTACTCATGTTAGTCTTTCAAATGTTTACGCACCATGCTAGATCCCCCGTCTTAACATGGGGACAAACAACTCGTTTTACCCTAGGATGATAGGATCTTAGCAATAAGATGATAATGCATTGTAATAACTGAATAATGAGATGCTAGAACCAAAAAAAAAAAAAAAACTGATAAGAGTTAAAGAATTACAAACCTGTTGCCAAGTATGGAATGTAAATGAAGGATAAGTTCTTCTTCTTGAGGTGAAAAAGCGCCACGTTTAAGATCTGGTCTCAAGTAATTAATCCAACGAAGACGACAACTCTTTCCACACCTTAACAATCCAGCATTTCTTGCAATATCACTCCAACATCCTTGACCATTTGTTAACATATATTTCATTAATTTCTCGTCTTCTTCGGGTGACCATAACCCTTTTCTAAGTTTCATTTTAGTGTTGTTATTGCTCACTAATTTGTCTTTAACCATTGAATAATCTGGCTTTCTCATGATTCTTGATACTTGCCTTAGTTTTTTTTTTTACTTGATGGAGATGGTATGAAGCTTTATAGATGGTTGTGATGAAAAAAATACATAGATTATGTGAAGTGGAAGCAAAATATGCTCCATTGAAACCTTACACATATGATAATTACCTTGTGAGTGAAGAAAAAAACATCGAAAAAGACTTGTTTTTTTATGAGTCTTTCTCTCTCCTCCTTCCTCTCTGCCAAGGAACGTATTGAAGATCTTTTTCTATATCAATGCTTCTCATATTCAATTTTTTTTTTTACATGAAAAACCATTTTTAGACTCAGTGTCATTAACACAATTTGAATCTGTACTGTTTAAAAAAATAATCAAAGGTCTACTCAATTGAGCTAACCTTAACTGCACTACAAGAAAAAGTATTTTTAGCGACAAAAATTTTAACACTAAAAATCTTAAATTTGTCGTTAATAGCCGCTATTTGTTTGTCCTATAACTTCATCTCTAAAGATATCTTTAGAAGCAAATTATTTGTTTTTGACTCTATTGACTATATCTTTAGAGGCAAATATTATCGCTAAAAATATAATTAGAGGCCATTTTAGTGTTACCGCAATAACCTCGTCTTTAATAATACTATTTCTTATAGTGATAATGGTTATAATATCCAATTTGAATCCTGAATCATTTTAAAATTCCGAATCACTGGTAAACTATTATAACAATTAATGATCTTATTAATAATACTTTTAAAAGATTTAATCCAAAAAAAAACTCACTATAAATTTTTATGTATATATACATTATAGATAGAAATTATCTTTATTCTTTTTAACAAATGTTTCATATTTATTGTGGAGGCAAGTCTACCTCCAGGGAGATTAGTCGGCCACCCGGCCACTTCCGTAAAAAAAAAATGTTTCATATCCGTAAAAAAATCTTTATCTTTTAATTCTATTAAGAAAAAAAATTAAATCTGTCCTCAATTAATAGTTATTTTAAAGATCAATATTTTTCTTATTTATGTTGTTTTATAAAAGTTAAATATATACGCAAGAATCGGAGCCCCCACTTGCCCCCTTCTCTTAGGTTCTTTCTTTGAGGTCCACTTCCAATCCGTTTTGTACTCCACCTATTAACCAACATAATTTTTCCATTTTTGTGATTTAATTGTTAATTAATTTTGCACCAATATTCTCCTTTTTCTCTTTATATAACTTATTTTTTCCACGATAACCCCACATACATCACTATCATCATCACCATTTCCACTTCATGAAGCCTTCCCCTCCCACCCCACACCACACGTGTAATTGAAGTTAAATTTTATGGACATTGAGAGTAAAGAACGGAGAATTGTATTATGTGTACTACTCTAATTTCGACCCAAAAAAGGGTGTACTTCTCTCTAACGATCTGAAGTATTGGAAATCTTTAATTTCCTATTTGACTCGGTTTTTAGCTTTCTCACTTGTCACTCCATTTCATCTCTAACTATTTGATGTGATAATATAATATTAGAAAAAAAAATTGATAGTATATTGATAATTAGTTTATTGCACAAAACATACTTAGTGAATAGTATGATACGAATTCTTAATCCAATTTTTTTTTTCATCTTTACGTTTCAATACATAAATTAGACAATGACTCGTGTTACAACAATTTTGTTGAATTACAATCAATGGTGAAATTCATGGATTTTGTAAAGATAGAATTATTTACTACATAATAGGCTTCTAAAATTTTAATCTGTTTAAGGTCTTTTTTTAGAGAATTGAACATTGATATGTATGTAGGTATTTATTTGAGTTTAGTAATATAACATAAATTATAAGTTAGTTTATAAGTAAAACGGTATATTTTATACAAGAGGTACGAAGTTCAAGGTGTAGCTTTTTAAAGAAAGAAATAGAAAGTGGATTTAATTGTTATTTGAAGTGTGGTAAACTCATGATAAATGCCTAAAAAGCTCATGATAACACATTTGGCGTTCGCCGGCGATCTTATGTTACTATCAAGAGGTGATTCCAAGTCCGTGAAAGTTCTTATGGAATGTTTGAAGAGTTTTGTAAAGTGCTCAGAGTTTCAATTAAATGTGCTTGAAACTACTATATATTATGTGGGGATCAGAGAGGAAAAAATTGAGGGAATCTTGAAAATCTCACAACTTACGAGGGGAGAAATGTCATTTTTCTATCTTGGTGTGTCGCTTAGAACTTTTATATTGTTCTCAAGAGATTATATGCCACTTATTGATAAAAATGGATAGCCATGTTCGTTCATGGAATACTGATTTGACTGATAGGGGTCGTTTAGAGTTTTTGCTATAATACTCCAAGGGGTGGTATGCTTTTGATTAGTTATATTCGGTTTCAGTTGGTGTGAGATATCTTATTGTTAGCATTTGTAGAGGTTTCTATTTGGATGGTAAGTTTCCACAAATTCGATAGAAACCAATTTTCACCCTAAAATCGAGTGGGTCTTCGGTTGAAATATTTGGGTGCTTGGAATAAAATGTTTCTCGTAAAATTATTGTGGCAGATTTTGGGTAAAAAAGATTCACTATAGATCAGATTCACTTTTCCAAATTTGGTGCACTATCCAGCTTTTAATTGGTCCACGGGTTGAATGGAAACTTGTTTTGCAATCGTGATTCAGTAAAGTTGGCTATATTAAAATACAAATAATTCAAACTCGGTTTCTTAGTATCAACGATAACTTCGAGTAACATAAAAATATTGAACTTAGCTCATTAGTTTTTTCGGGTGTGGTAAAGATTTTGGCGGTTTGATGTCTATTATTTTGTGATGGATGTATCTTATTATGAGACATATTTTTAGAGGTTTATTGGACCTAAATGAGAACTATTCCCTAATATTTGGCATATTTTCTTTTTCATCTCTTTTTTAACATATTGCTATTTATAGAGCTTTTTTGCCTTAATTGTGTTTTAAATGTGTAACTTTTAGGTACATGTTAACATAATATGCCAAGATATGAGGATAATTCAAGAATTCAAGTCCAAACCCAAGCCAAGGCGTAGAAAGAACAAAAAGCCACTTTGGAGAAGTTAGAGCGGTTATCGTTAAAATCTTGACGTCACTTGGTTCAGTCACCACGAATAAATGGTCCTAATTTGGAAAAAATCCTTTTGATTTGGATAGATCTTGAAATCAGTGACGCATGAGAAATGATCAGAGTTGATATGAAGAAGTTATGTCATTTGATTCCATTATGCCTTGAACTTGTGCATCACTATCTAATAATGGGTTGGGTTATTTTTAACCCAACTAAGTGACCCCATTAGGACCCAAAACATTGTTAGCCTAGTATATAATCATTTTGACAGCTCATAAAGTCAACACTTAAAATATTACACCCATTTTGAGCAGCTAAACTGAAGAAGAAGAAGAAGAAGAAGAAGAAGAAGAAGAAGAAGAAGAAGAAGAAGAAGAAGAAGAAGAAGAAGAAGAAGAAGAAGAAGAAGAAGAAGAAGAAGAAGAAGAAGAAGAAGAAGAAGAAGAAGAAGAAGAAGAAGAAGAAGAAGAAGAAGAAGAAGAAGAAGAAGAAGAAGAATTTTTACACCCAAATCCACCATTCTTCATCATCTGGACTCCGTTTACCATCGATCCTTAGAGTACACTAATTCCATTTTACGTTTTAAACATGATTCTTGCATTATTTGCTATTATTTTCCATTATTAGAATATGAACTAAAACCTCTTTTGCTTGAGAATCGTTTATGTATGAACGTTGGATGGTTTAATTTGATGTGTTTGGATTTTGGGATTTTAATATTTAAATAAATTGATTTTATTTATATTAATTATATGCTTTTGATTATTGCCTTCTTGTACCTTGATCACGTATTGACTAGTGATAGTAATTGGACTATTACCCGGGAGGGGGGGGTCGAATTACGGACGTAGCATATAATCGCTTGGTATGCGTTAGTGAGCCGAGTGGTCTTGACTAGCCAATTAGTCATTAGGGTATAAACCAAATAGTATCTGAAACTATTGTAGGGTCACTCGGAAAAAGGTCTCTAGTGTTGTATGATAGCTTCTTATATACTCGGGAGGGATTGGGAAGGATATTTGATCCTGACTAATATGAAGTGACCAATTTACCCTTATATCTAGAAACATCGAATAAGTTGACTTTGGGAACTACTAGCAATACGCAAGCATATTTCTATCACATTCAAACCTTTCGTTAATTAATTGACATTTCTTTTTAATCTTACCTTATCATTTCATCTTTTTATTTTCCGCACTTAGTTTTAATTATCAAAATCCCAACAAATATCTTCCATTTAATTATTTGCATACGCAACTCAATCTACTAAACTCGTAAACACAATCTTAATAACTTTGATCATTCTTGTGGACTATGTTGTAGATCTTCCCGCCTAGGCGCGCCTAGCCGCCCTCCTCAGTCTCTTACGCCTACTTCAAATTCTAGGCGTTTTAGTCGCCGTGGAATATGCGTCTAGCCCGTTTAGGCACCGATTAATGGCAAAAAATGTCCGTCTAGGTGACGATTAATGGAAAAACATGCGCGCATAGACCTTTCTGTTATTTTTCTTATTCTAGATAATTCTTTAGTTGATATTATAACTCAATTTTTAGTATCTTTATATTTACCATAGTGTTGTTAGATGAATTTTATGAATTAAATAGTTGAAATTTCTATAATTACTACATATATATATTACTAAATATACAAAATTACACATCGAGATTCAAAACCGTATAATTCCGCCTAGGCCTCGTGTAATCCCGCCTAGACGCTAGTCCCCAGTCGACCGCCTAGCGCCCAAAACCTAGATCTACAACATATCCTATGGAGACGATATCCCTTTTGTACTTACCTTTTATTACTTATCAATGACCTTGTACATTTGTGTGTAAATGCCTCCCTTGGTGTTGATATATTTATCACTTCGAGTTTAAGAAATTGGTTGGACCATGCAAGTATCAAGAAGAGGTTGAGAAAATCAAAACTTTTGATTAGGATCAACTATATGAGCACGTGTTGAGTAAAGAGTAAATTAGAGAACATAAAGGAGAGTTAAAGGCGTCTTGTCCTTACAAGTACCTTCAACCTGGTGCGAGAGTATGGAACAACTTCCTCACACCATCAGCTTTTGGGAGCACTCGAACCGCGGACGTAAGTAAGGAATTCACCATATTTTTAATTTGTGTTTTAAGAGTAGAGGAATTAGATGTAGCGCAAGTGATATTTATTAGGGTAATGTAATTCGCAACCGAACCACAAAAGCTATTTAATTTATAATTCCCTTCAACGATCACGAGCCTATTGATGAAGGTGAATGTAAAACAAGATAAGAAGGAAAAATTATGTCCTAATCGGGTACCAACATCGATAATGTGTGGATCAAGAAAATTCTAAGAGGATTAAGTGTAAATATTCCTCAAAATGTTAAGGTTTCTCGTGAGAAGGAGTCAAGTTTGAGATAAGAGGATATGTCTTGGTAAGAAAGGGTAAGTGAGCGACTTGATCGAGTGGAAGCATCTCAAACCTTCTTAGAAGACGATGTGGCACAAATCAAAGCGAATCAAGCGCACATCATGACACTCCTGAATCAAATTAGGCGCGACATTACAAAGGATCCACCAAAACCTATCTTAGGTATTGATGACGCGGGGCAATAGCCTTGAGAGTACGTTTTCTTCCTTCCCTGCCATTTCTATACATGTAAGCTAGTTGTGATTTTATTTCTTTTTGAATCTTTTCGAGTCATGGCAACACGACTCAGTTTTGAGTTGTTGGTGGGAATTAATTGTCTTCATTCCCATTTTATGTTCTTAATTGATTTTGAATAACCATTAAAATAAAATAGTATAAGGATAGGTGTAGAGGGTAGTGAATCAAACGCCTTAACAAGTCAATGATAGTATGTAGTGTGCCCTTAAACAATAATACAACGCATATAGTACAACTTGCATGAAAACATTTAATAATAGATATAAAAGATTTATAAGCAATGCATAGAATAAGTTTGATTTTAGGGAGCCTTACGCGGTATGTAAAACGTGAGGTCTGAACTAGTTGATAACCCTCTTAGCCTATGAACTAAAAGTGAAAATGTAAGAGACCTAGTGGTTAGGAAAATGACTAAGGCGTTTATTTGATAAGCCACTTATGTCCTTTAGCTTGCTCACCCAGATTGAATTGAATATTTATCCATCTTAGTCCCTTTTTAGCCTCAAGCCTTATTTTGTCACCACATTATAAGTCATACCCCTTAGTTTATATGACTTTCCCATATGACTAGCACTCAAATCGCAACCTTAAAACTAGTCTTCTTTAGAGCTTGAGTTTGGGGTGGTTGGACTCATCATGGGAATATATTGGGAGGGATGTTTATGAGTTCACATGTGTATGAATTGATGATACGTTTATTGTAACCCTTTTTCGGGGTCTAGTGGAAAAGAAAAAAAGAAATGAAAATAAGCAGCATGACATCTCACCATAAAACGGGTGCCATGGCTATCTTACATAATAATAAATTGAAAAGAAAATCAAAAGAATAGAACCGACAAAGTGGAATCTTATGTAAATCATCATGTAGTGTTATTGGGTTAACTGGGGATTCTAAGTTAGAGAATCAAAACATGGGTTGAGTGAGGATATCTTTGAGTGTCACTCAAGTTCTAGGGCTATTCGTTGATGGATAGTGAGGATAGAGCCAAAAACGCACATCACAATATCCAAATATACGTATCATACCATCCATAAGCCTACGCTATAACCAAAAATACCTTAGGATTTCTAACTACATGGTTGAGTAACAATTGATCGATTAGGAAAAAGATAGGTAGACCATTAGACTCTAGGTAGGACCTATGAACACCATATAGCTATTAGGGGTGAGCAAATAGCCCATTTGGACCACTTGATCTGCCACAATCTGACCCATATGGTCCATTCCCTTTGGTCTTGGGTCTATACCGGGTCTTAGGTTTAGCCAAATCCGCAAGTTCAGACCTATACCAAACTTTCAAATTGGCAAAATCCGCACGATCCATCTTGACCCGACATACATATAAATATATTCAATTTTACGATATAAATTATGTATACAATATAATATTTATCTTATTTCTATTATTCTTTAATTATTTAAAGATACTTTTTAAATTTTGTCAAATTATTTTTTATATAACAAAAACAGTGTCAATAATAATAATTTTTTTGTATAAGCGTTTCATTGTCACTAATATGACTTTTACCTACACTAGAATATATTATATATTCATATAAAAAATTAACTAATATGACTTAATATCATTCAATGTGATTGTCTTGTGATATAATAAAAAAGAAAAGTTATTATGAATTTTTTTACGATAAATATGAATATTTATTTTTTAATATTTTCTACACACTAATAATTTATATAGATTTATTCAAAATATATGTGTTTTGTGTCATTATTTGACAAAATAAAATTAGAGAATTATAATAATGTCATTTAATACAAAATTAAATTGAATTAATAACAAATTTTGTAGATATAAAAAATATTTAAATAAAGGTCCGCCAACAACCCGTCAAAGTCCCGCCGGTTAAAACCCGCCAAAAACTCGCTAGAATGGGCCCATGCACACCCTTAATAGCCACCATATCACGGTCTTGTGATCTTAGCTATGAAATTCATAGTCAAATGGGTCAACCCTGAAATTAAGGTATGAGTATTGATGGGTGCTATAAGCATCAATTTGATAAGCCGTTCATGGGACCTTTTCGAGATACATAGGGCATGTTTTTGGGTGGTTTTGACGGGATGGGCATTGCGGAGTCGACATTAATGTTGGGCCGGGTTTGTACACTTCAGTATAGGCTTATGATGACACGGAGCATGAAGTTTACTACACAAGTATTGATACCGATTTGTTAGAGTTGAGGGCGTTTGAAAAAAAAGATATCTATTTTAAGAATCACTCGAATGCGATATTATGTGACTTCAAGAGTATAATATGTCATAATGAAACTTTTAAGATGCATCACATTTTTTGTGAGACAAAAAATTATATCAATTGGTTAGGATTTCTTTAAAGAAGTACAAGATTCAAATTTTATTATAAACAAAAAAAATTTAAATTTAAATTAATTCAATAATAATATTGAAAAGTATATATATACATATTGATCTAAAAAACAAATATAATTTACATGGTAATTCTTAATAAAATACAAACATTTAAGAAATATATATTTTATCACCAGAGATAAGAGATTTGGTTCAATCCAAAATTATATTAAATTTGTGGACAAAAACTTAGAGACTAACTAACTGATCATATATGAGTAAAAAAAGTTTAAACATTGATACACCTCAATGTACAGAAAAAAACTATACCTATATGTGTGGGATAGCTTAATTGGCTAGAGGTATACTATTTCTTTAGTCTTAAAAGGGGTAAAGCCGGAAATACAGGGTTCAAATCTGATTAACTGGAAATATGCATGAAAGACTTGTATATTTTCCATGGGATAAGTCGTAGTGCGTGAAAGCTGGCCTGGACGCTGATATATTAAAAAAAAATAAAAAAATAAAATAAAAACACTATACGTATATGTGAAGCGTGACAACACGTACGTAGATAGTGTATGTTTTTAGGTAGCAAATAGTAGGGGAGAGCATGGGTCGGTTTTACCCGATTTTGAGGTTAGGGTAAACCAAGGGTAATATATTTCGGTTTAAGTAATTGCTAGGGTAACCCAAGGGTAGGGTAAAAAAAATTTACCCTCGGGTTAATTCGGTTCACCCTTTGGTTACCCTCGTTAGACAACATTAGTCAAACTCTTTTTTAACGCATGAAAAAATTAAATAAATGAGAAAATTTGAAAACACTTCGAAAGATCAAAGATACAATCTTGACATTAGAAACAAAAAAAATCGTGAATCGAATACACTTCAAAATAAATTATGCATGTTTGGAATATTCGAGAAGCCAAATGAAATGACTTATCAAATGTACATGTTTTGTATTTTTTTTATTTACACGGTTTTTCGGTTTGGGTAACCCCAACCCAATAGCTTGGGTAATATATAGGTAAAATACATGGACCCGAATGAGAGACTTGTATATTTTCCATGGGATAAGTCGTAGTGCGTAAAAGCTGGCCTGGACGCCGATGTATTAAAAAAATAAAAAAAATAAAAATAAAAACACTATACGTATATGTGAAGCGTGACAACACGTACGTAGATAGTGTATGTTTTAGGTAGCAAAGCCAAATAGGGTTTGTTACTTGAAGAATAACGAAAAAACATCCTATGCATGTCGCTTTATTGAGGTTACACACTTTCTAAGCAAATTAACTGTCAACAGACTAATAATATATTATTAGCGTCTTAAAACCATTGAATTTATTTTTATTTTTATTGACAGAGAATTCAGTTGAAAGCGTTTTTTAAATATCAAATTAATGTATCTTTTACCTTCCCTTGATAAATCTTCCAATGTAATAGTACAAATTTGCATATACTGGTTCAGTAAAAGACATCTATATATATATACAAAAATAAAATAAACTACGAAATCAAATTAGGAGAATATGGTAACCAAATACATCTATTACCATGGGTCTATCTTTCATATTACTATAAACCGTTCAATTTGTGTATGCAAGTATTAGATTAACCTATGAATTTTGTCTTCTAATTGAAGACACTATAAACAATTCATGACTTCTAATGAAGCTAATATGAGTACTTTGGCTAGCTTCTCAAGTGCAATCATGACTTTACGTTATTAGAAAGTAACAAATTGCTTCACCGTGTGAGCATGAAAAGACAAAAATGACTAGAAACATATGTAAAACAAGAAAAATTGGTCTTGGAATGGAAAAGAACAAAAAGAAATTATGCAATGGAGAATCATCATACCGGAAGGGAAATAAGATGGACCAAGGGACTATATATCATGATTATATTCTTTACCACTCCTTGTTAATTGGCATGTTTTTAAATGACAAAAAAGAAATCATGAAATGACAAGAATATATTTTGATTTTGGTTGGTAAGGTGAAACATATATGCATACAAGGGTTAATATCTGAAATCATATTACAATAACTTTTTAATTCACGGTTATATTGTATTTTTATCGTTTTTTATGATTGTATTCTTCCAGCTTTATGGAGAACTCATATTAATATTGTTTTATGCCGCGTTATGATTAAGGGGGGCCATGGCCCCCCTAGATAAATTTTAAAAAAAAAATTCCTTTATAAAAAAAAAAAAGTTTTGTATTATTTTGTCTTTATATTTTAAAAAAAAAAAGGATTAATGCCCAAGAAACATCTCAAATCAAATTTAATGCCCCCTCACCCTTGTCGTTCTCCTTTTGCCCATAAAAGGCACCTCTTTTAATTTTTATCCTATTCTACCCCTTTCTACCGCCGCCGCTCTCTCTCTCTCTCCACGAGTTCATAAACAAATAACTATGATAGCCGCTCTCTCTCTTTCGTTTAAATCATCAGCATATACACAAACACTGTGAATTATGAGAGCACCCATTAATGACGAATTTAGCAAGAAAAATAAAGAAACAGAGAGAAGAATAAGAAGAAGAATGAATAAGAGAGGAAGAAGAGATGTTTTATTTCTTGTTACAGTTACAATGTACAAAACTAGTTTATATACAATCATGTCTAACTAGATATAGTTGTAATCTAACTAATTTTTATGTAGAAGAAACAATTTGCATTTTGGTCCCTGCATTATTTCTTTTTATCCAATTCATTTGCTGTATTCAAAGATAGATTGACATCTCCACTGAAACATGATATTTGAGTATTGGGAAAGTAAGAAATTATGATTGAATTGTGCAAAAGTTTGTATTGAATAAGTTGATTGATTAACGTTGAAAAACTAGAAGAAAAAAACAATTCAAATGAGTAATGGGAATCTCTCCCAGAACTCAATATTTAGTCCACAAGTACAAAAATGTACTTGCTTAGCGTTTTCTAAGTTCTGAGAATTTATCCCAGTACTCAACATTTGCCACAAGTCCAAAAGTGCACTTGCACAAGTACAAAAGTGGGCTTGCACAAGTACAATCCGAGTTCTGAGTAATGGGAATCTATCCCAGAACTCAATATTTAGTCCACAAGTACAAAAATGTACTTGCTTAGCGTTTTCTGAGTTCTGGGAATTTATCCCAGTACTCAACATTTGCCACAAGTCCAAAAGTGCACTTGCACAAGTACAAAAGTGGGCTTGCACAAGTACAATCTGAGTTCTGGGTAATGGGAATCTATCCCAGAACTCAACATTTAGTCCACAAGTACAAAAGTGGACCTGCTTAGCCTTTTCCAAGTTCTGAGTAATGGAAATCTATCCCAGAACTCAACATTTAGTCCACAAGTACAAAAATGTACTTGCTTAGCTTTGAATAGAAAATTTGAAGATTTGAAGGAATGTGGAAAAGTTTTATTACTCCAGCTTGAATCTTCTCTCGAGTAATCTTACAATCGATGTCTACATGCTTTGTGCGTTCGTGATGTACAGAATTTGTAGACATAGCAACAACAGACTTGTGGAAGAGATCGTTGGCCACAGCGCTGTTAAAGAAAAACAAATTTGTGGTGAGTGGGAGAATCGGCCGGCAGCGCTGTTGAAGAAGAGCAAATAAGGGACAAGGGTATTTTTGTATTTTGCAGCAAGGTGCCTTTTATGGTCAAAGGTGTAAGGTGGTAGGTGTTTAATGGGTATTAACCCAAAAAAAAAAATATTTGGCCCCCCTAAAAATTTTAAATCATTCATTTGGACCCCTTAAGTTTTCAGAATCTTCATTTAATCTTCCGATTTTTTAAATTTTATTTTATTAGACTTATAATTATATTATTTTTTCAATAAATTATATGTTAATTTGTATTAAATAAAAATTAATTAATTAAAAAATTATATTAAAACTTATAATGCAGTTTTATATAATATAAAGCTTTATTTTACAAATTATTTATAATATATGGACCTATAATGCAAATAAGTCTAAAAAAAAATTTCGGGACGTTGCCCACGAACCCCCTTGGCCCCCCTACTAAAAGATCCTGGCTTCGCCCCTGGTTTTATGACAAACTTTTATCTCCTAATGTTTCTTACGTTCTCTTTGTAATGAAATTATGAAGTCATAGATTTTTATTAAATTATGAATTAAACCTCGTAATAAAGTTATGATAATAGAAATTTAATATACTCCATCACTAACATAAATTTTCCGGTACACTACACCACATCGTCTATGTAAGCGTCGTTTTTATAATATAAACGTTTTCGGTAAAACTTCCTATTGCACTTTGTTATCAAGGACATATATAATAAAGTATTACTTATTCCAAAAGTATCTGTAAATAGATCATAGGTATGGTGTACACTTTGTCGAAAAGGGTCGACAATTGGGCAGGAAATAAATATCGACATATAACATTTTTTGCATAGCTAATAATTTCAAATAGAGGTCAATGCAAATTAACTTCGCGTCGTTAAATATAATTTTATATCTCAATTTTATCTAATGCTCATATCAAATATTATTCAATACAAAAAAACATTCGATTAAAAAAGTACAAAAAAAACCTCAAATATTCAATTTTAAAAAACCATAAATCTTTCTACTATTCCATAGCCTCCTACACCTATATATCCAACTAAATCTTTTCACGTTAACAAATACTCAATCTCAACCCCATTAACCTTCTTTATATACATACCACCATGCACCAACTTCCCCAAATACCTTATATATCGCATCCATAAGTAAAGTCACATAGGGCTGCACACGAAAATCACGAAACCGCAAAACCGTACAAAACCGACCCAACCCAACCTGTGAAAAACCAACCTGCATGAACCATGGTTTATAATGGGCCCAATTTATTTTTTTGGTGGATTTGGTTCGGTTTGCGGTTTTGGAGAAGCCCAAGCCGCGGGTAACCAACCCAACCCGCGGTTTGGCCCAATAATTTTATATATATATATATATATATATATATATATATATATATATATATATATATATATATAACTTAGTGCCCAACAAAATTATTGTGAGCCTTTAACTCTTAACCCAGCCCATCATCCCATATAATATATAATGCGGTTTTGTTCACCATTATTAATCAGAATACTCAATTTAGAAAAATCAATCGGTCCTTCACTCTGCCTTAATTCACCATATGTTCACCATTTTTTTGAAAAGATCACAGAAGCCTCAACTCTTCCTAAGGATCCGTTGAACTGATAAAAGACAAATCCCTACTACTGCCTTATATACAGATTCGTTGTAGTTTCCTCGGACCTACTCCTCTATTGTGGTTCCGGAAGAGAGGTCTCCAATCCGGCGAGTTGACAGGTGGCTGATATGGTCTACATTTCTGAGTTGCAGTAGCGCATAAGAGAGAGCCAACTGCTGTACCAAATCTCTAAGGACATGTTCTCCATTATTTACACACGAAGTCCCTGTGAAAATAAAGTCTTCAAAGCTCATACAGTGACCAAACCCCCACCCGATCCACACCCGAACCAAACCGACCAACCTGAATCCGAAAACCAATACAATGTTTGGGTTGGTTCTTGGTTTCAATTATTGAAACCCGCACTTGCGGGTTGGTTGCAGATTTTAGCCCGCAGGTCGGGTACCCGACCCGTGTGCAACCCTAGTGTCACATGGACATCAATCTTCACCAAAAACGTTGCTATACAATTTTCTAAAGTGGAAAAACTTTTTTTCTTTCAATTATGTCAGGTATATTTAGTTGTGAGAAAGACGTTAAACTTAGGGTTTCATTTGTAGTATGAGATGGTCAAATCTTGGTTGGTGAAGTCGTAGGAACTCTTATGGCTATCTCAAGTATTTTATATGATGGAATTAATACAATTTTTTACTTACGGTTTACAAAATTAAAAAATCAACTAAATTTATACAATAATCTGGGATAAAATGTGGGTCTCCACGACAAAGGGTCTTTATTGTTAGATTATATATGTAAGCATATATAAGATTTATTATCACCTTAGTTAGCGATATTATTTACCTTAGTTAGAGAGATTATTTACCAAAGTTATTTTAGACTGCTTGCTCTCAAAGTTTAGTCCTAGTATATATATATTGCTATGTAGTTCACTTTAATATCATCACTTCATTTAATACAAAACACAGTCTTTCATATTCTTTTTTCTAATTCTCTACATGGTATCAGAGCCACTATTCTTGTAACTCATGCCTTTATCACCGTATCATCTCATCACCATCGAAATTAGCAAAATACTTACCCAATATTTTTTTATCAAAAAAGTCAAATCTTAATTCGTGTTTAACTTCTTCATTCGACCGCCAAATATAGTCGAATAATATATCAAATCGAAGATCTTTTCGAGACGGTTCTACCAGTATAAAAATCACTTTTATACGACATCTCACGCGCCCCCACGTGCCGCTCAAAGTTCTGGAGTTGTTGCTAATTTTTTGGTAAAAATTTGGGGGAAAAAAAACACGCCACGTCATCAAACCTTCTGCCAACTATAGTGACTACCACGTAATCGTTGACTGCCACATCACTTAAATGAGATTTTTGGACTTCACCCTTCTTGAGATTTTTTGATCCACTGATTCCGTTTCCGTATTTGGTTTTCTCAAATTCTTTTCCAGTAAGCCTATTTTCTACAAATACTTCTAGAAAAACAATGACTTCTACTCTATCCCGCTCATTTTCATATCAATATTGCAAGTATTGTCATAAACATGGTCATGATCTGTTAAAATGTCCTACCCGTATTTGCAAATTTTGTCATATAACTTGTTCAGGTCATTATCTCAATGATTGCCCGAGTCGATCGTCTGTGCCAAATCATGTCGGTGATACAAAAAATTCTAACATTACATCAAATATCTCACCCATCTCAATTGCTGATATTCAGAATATGTTTAAGCAAGTCATGTCTCAATCTTCCCACAAACCTTCGGTTGTAAATTCTATAACATTTGGTAAGAATTCTCGGTTCTTCGATTCTGGTTGATCAAATCATATGACATCAGATTCTAATTATATTACTAATGCAAACACTTTACCACATGCTCCCCCATTTATACTGCTGATGGTACACCTATGTCAATAAGTCATACTGGGTCAATTTCTACTTCTAGTGCTTCATTTTCCAATGTTTATCTTGTTCCTAAACTTTCATTAAATCTTATTTATGTGGGTCAACTATGTGACCTTGGTCTAACGGTCACTTTCTCTAGTTCTGGTTGTTGTGTGCAGGATCCTAAAACTAGACACACTTTTGGGACAGGCCGTAAAGTAGGACGACTTTTTGAGCTTGTCAACCTCCATCTCCCATATCATATCGCTGCTCCAGTTATTCCACCAATCCATCATCAGTCTCATCACCTCTTCAACTTTGACACTCTAGATTGAGGCACGCTTCATTCATTAGGTAAACTTCAACCGTTAGTCTCAAAAGGGTCACTAGGTCAGGTCCCCATTGAAAAGATCAATTGTATGTTGTGTCAACTCGGTAAACAACCAGCCTTATCCTTTAGTAAGAGTGAATCCACATCATTTGCATGCTTTGACTTAATCCACTCATATATTTGGGGACCCTCCCTCGTACCGACCATGGGGGGTCTCGTTACTTTGTTATATTTTTTTTATGACTACTTTAGATTCACATGGATATACCTTATGAAAAACCGGTCAGATCTCTTTCAAATCTATTCAGAATTCACTGCAATGATTTACACTCAATTTTCACATCGTATCAAGATTCTCCGTACAGATAATGCCATAGAGTATAAGTCGTCTACCTTTACCGTTCTTCTTCGTCAATAATTGGAAATTAAAGAGACTTTTAATAGTTTATTCATGCTCTTGGGAAAAGAAAAAATCAAGAGTCTTTTCTTAAAAGAGTCTCACATCGAAAATAGAGATTGGAAAAATATTGGTTTATAATATTTTATTTTTCTATACATTTCTAAAGATTTAAAATTATAGAGACAAAAGAAGAAATGAGAATACCCACACGAGTGCGCCACCACCACCACCCTACCCTCCGACACCAGCAACGGCGAGTTGGGAAGCTGTGGGGGGTCTTGGGTCATATGGGAGTCAGGCAGTTGTGGAGTATTGAGAAATTAAAAATAAATAATATATATTTTGATTTATTGAACCGGGATCGAGTCGTCCTATACCGTCCAAGAGTTGGTTGTTTCCGTGGCTTTCATTCCAAGCGGTAAACTTTTTTTTGTCTTAAAAGACCTTCAATAGTAATGAATATAGAATAAAGGAGAAAAATAATAAGAATAATCCTCAACTACGAACAAGAAGGTGAGCTGCATTCGAAACCCACGAGCTCATTAGCTTAAGACAACTCATCATAGATAAGCCTTGCGCCCAATAGATTAAACCAGCCATATGTGCAACAGTGCAAGTGATAAGCCCACATGTGGAGGCCCAACCTTTTTTTAAGGATTTTTTTTTTTTTTTTTGGAATACATATGAGAGCCACTTTTTGGACTCGGGAATCATTTTGACTCCGATAAGATTCGATCCCAGGACCTCTCGGTCTCTGCGGAGTAGCCTAACCACTAGGCCAACTATCAATCTTAATTATTATTATTTATTTTTTTAAAGGATTTTTATCGACATATAGATCGAAAATTAAATATTAGCTCATGTAATGAGAGGCGAAAATTAAGATTGTATTTAAAGGGTATTTATTAGAAGATATCTAATAAAAGTATTTAATTATTAAATTAAATTTTTAATAATTTAGTTAATAAAAAAAATGTCTAATAAAATTTATTATTTATAAAAAATATTTTTTAAATATTTTTATATATTTAGTACTCTTATTATTATATATACTATTTTATTATTAATATAATATTTATTTTAAAATATTAAACAAATAATAAGGTACTTCTACTACTACTACTACCACCACCACCACCATGTAGCTAACCACCGTTACAGACACCACAACCACAACCACCACCACCACAACTTACTACTAGTTCCATCACACACGCGCCCGTCCGTGAAGTTTTTTTAAAATCGTTGTAAGTAATTCTAGAAAAACAGAAAAATAAAAAATTTGCATATTTAGAAAAGCAAATTAATATTTATGTCTATAATTTTTTTTAATTTTTTAAATTTTTTTTTCGCAAACATGAAATTCACTATTTAAAACATGAAATTTGTTATTTGATTTTTAGGAAATTTGTTAAATTTTGAAAATTATTCCAAAATGAATTTCTAAAAAGAAAATAAAAAAAACCACGAACACTTCAGCTGTTACGTAAGAAAATGAATAAAAAAAACGTGTGGATAAGGTTTTGGTTAGCTAGATCTGGCTAGGAAAGAAGAAAAGAAATTGAATTTTGAATTGAAACATTTTAGTTGAAGGAACTGAGTGATTAAATTGGTTATTCAACTTTTAAATTTTAGCAAAAAATTAAAATTAAAAACCTATTGGAGTCCGCCTACAAATAGACTTTTTAGTAATTGTCTCTCCTTTAAACCATGAGTGTTTAAGGTGTCGTTTGTTTTTAATTTTTTTAAGTAATAAGTGCTGAATGCTGAATGGACAACTGAATAAGACTTATTCTGTTAAGAGGCAGTGTATGAATGATTCGGACTAAGGTGTCGTTTGATTTTTTTTTCAAGCGATAAGTACTAAATGCTGAATCACAGTTGAATTTGTTAAGAGGCAGGGTCTGAATGAATCAGACTTCGTTTAAAATCTTAATAAAACAGACCAATTAAAAGCTATTCAAATCTGAATTGGTCAGGAAAAACAAATAGTCTTATTGATACAGTGTCTTAATGAACAAGATTAAGATCTTATTAAATGCAAACAAACATCCCCTAAATTATGGATCACATTTTCACTCTTTTATGAACAACAAATCTATGGAGTAGTTTGAAAAGGAATACAAATTCCGGCCAAAAAATAAAACTAAAAATGGATTAGATAAATAATATTAAAATAAAAAATATAGGCTGGAGTGGATTTATTATTTATATAATTTATACGTCCCTATTATAAGAGAAAGAATTTGGACACAAATATTTTTCTTGGCATCTAATTCAAGGATGTGCCCATTTTGTTTGTGGGCCAAGACACAAACAATGGCCAAATGCTCACATGGGGAGGACTGAAGAGTAAATTACGGCAACTAATCTTTGAGAAAAGGGCCCCACTCAAGACCAATCCTAAAACGACGCAAATTTCGGTGCTTAGTGTGGGTCCCACTCTTATGCAACCCATAAGCCATGAGTGCATATTGTATGGCTTCTTCCTCGGTAGGATTTTTTCGTTCGAAACCTTTTTTTTTTTTTGTTTTGTCAATGTTCGAAACCTCAATAGGGTCATCGTGAACTTTTTTTTTTGTTCAAAGCAGGTTATCGTAAACAACCAATGTATTAGTTATTCAAATTTATAATTGAGCAACGCTAGATATCATCTGCATCATTTTTTAAGTAAATTTTAAAATAGATTAATTATATAATTCTCTTTCTTGATTTTTTTTTTTTTATGATTAGTCCACATAAAAGATGATAGAAAAGTGATGCAATTTAAGATGATATCCAATATTACTCTTTATAATTATCAAGCTAAGTTAATGATTTCTCTAAAAAAATCCGTATTTCATGTCATTCCATTCCTTTTTTCTATCTTTAAGTCTTATTTTTTCGTTTTCCGATTATCAAGTTTTCTCTTCAACTTTACGTCATATTTACAAGATTTTTTTTTGACACGTGGGTTGCAGGCCACCTTTTGCACATCCAACTAATCCCACGGAGAATATATCCGCCTACCCAAAGCATACTCCCACGCACGTCAAAACTAGGTTGCCCAGGTTCGAATCCTTTTGGTTGAGAGACAGGGGTCTGGCCAGTATCTTCTTTGTTATCGATTATCCGATTAATATGCTGTAAATTGATCTATGTCAATTTTTAGGCCAACTTTTATCTAATTAAACTTTGATACAAATATAAATCTACAATACTTCGTAATTTTTGTTCTTTTTGTATGATAAAAAATAGACAGATGTGCTACTTTTGTGAGTTATTGTTATTTGGATGAGTTTCCACTCACGTTGCCTACATGATCTTAACTCATCTAGATGGGTAATTTGGAAGAGCTGTGGATTTCTCATTGTCGCAGGTCATTGTTAATATCTGTTCATCGTGATTAGAGTTTTATGCTTGATTTTAAAAGAAATTAATCTGTGTTGAAAATTCAATGACGGTGGGCTCGAAAACTTGGTCTTTTACTTGGATAATAACTAGAGTCAAGAGATTAATCCTCTATGTAGTTGTTGTTTTCTATTAAATGACGTAATTTATATTTCGTCCTTGTTTATACTTGTCTGGTGTTAAGATCTTTATTTCTTGTTGTAATGATCCTTTTCTTTGAATAAAATTGTTATTTTTGACCAAAAAAGTTACTGAGTTGTGCCAAGTAAATCTTAGTTTTAAACATGTCGAATAAGAGTAGTTCAAACTTATTTGTTTATTTTGTCGAACAAATATGAACGGTTTTTTTTTCAATTTGAACTTGATTATTTACGAGTAGTTTGTTTATTTAATAAATGAAATGAAATTTTTATGAACGTTGTATGTTAAATGGAGCATGAAATATGTAGTATGAAGTGTGATACTCCTTTCGTACTTACTCCATAATTCAAAATGATCACTCCAATGAAGTGTGTGGTATGAAGTAGGAGAATTAAATAGAGAGTGTGGTATACAGTATGGAGTTTGATACTTCCTTCATACTTACACCATACTTCATACCACACACAATGGAGTGTGTGGTATGAAATATGTAGTATTAAGTATAGTGTGCAGTATAAAGTAGGAGAATTGCATGGAGTGTGTGTTATGAAATATAAAGTATGAAAGGAGTATAAAGTATGGGGTATTGAAGTAAGTATGAAGGTATCATCATCAGCTCCATAAGATGGAGTGTGTGGTATGAAGTATGGAGTATTGATGATGGATAAAGTCTTCAAAAACATGTCTTGGTTTATTGGTGGTCCTTTGTGTGTTCTAAAAGAAATGCAAAAGTAATTGAACCACAACCGCAAGTGTACGGTTGTCCCAAGTAGTAATAAGTGATTCTAGGATCGTTCGCAGGGACGGTTTGATTAACTACAATGCTTATCGAATAATGAATGGTTGCACTTATGAAAAAAGCAAGTAAAAGATAATATGATTGATTGGTTTTTGTATTAATTCTAAGTAATGAAAGACTATAAGGAAATGCAAATAAATACTAAAACGCAAGTAAATAAATGTGAAACGCAAATATGAGAAGGTAGCACTTGAGAACGCAAGGGATCCTCCTAATCCTATTTCATAATATATGCTGTTTAAGGGTTAAATCGGTCTATTACAACGGTCGTGATTCTAAATTCCTTATACCCCCGTCAGGGTGGACTATAAGGCTATCCTAGAGTGTCACTAGTCTCGTCAGGGTAAATATGATCCACTTTTAGATGATTAAGTAATTTAACTCATTGGCCCTAAAATTAGCTAAGTTCGTCAGAATCAATAGCTTCTATTTTAGATTGAATAATTAAATCCGTACCTAAACTCTCCGTCAGGATGATCCATACGCCACATATGTGGAATAGCCTAGATACTAATACCTGTTCTTAGTTCATGACTCCAAAAACAGTAAATAATCTCAAATTATCGAAAAGAGTAAAAGACCCAATTTAATTTAATTTAACAGAAACCCAAATTCAGACATAGAAATTCAATAGATTTGGGATTCACCCATAAAACATTCTCAAGTACTATGAAAAAATTAGCTCATACTAATTAAAAAGAAAACTAAATTAAAAGAAATGGAATTCATAATGTTTTACAGAATTAAAAATAAGAAAGACCTAATTTCCGGAATTGAATTTGACTGAGAATGGAGATATAGACTCTCTCCAGCTCTACAGCTTTCTTCTTCTTCCTTCTGCTTCTTCTCTCTTGATGTTTTATTGTGTAAAAAGTGAATTGTGTGAAAAACAGAAGTCAAGGGCTCATTTTATAAGCTCAAATTCGGATTAGGCCTTGGACCTAAGAATAAAACACTAATTAAAAGTCCAAGCCTATTTTCTAAGCACAAAATCCCGTAACTGCTGCACCACCTCCACTAAAACGGCTCTAGCCGATTCTTTATAACTCCGATTGACCTGAAATCACTTGCTAAATTTCCGTAACTCGATAAGGAACATATTCTCTTCAAAGGTCAGCGGCTAAATCAACCGTTAAGTGCCTCGAAATCAGCAATCTTTGGCCTGTTTTCCAGATTTGCAGCTCCAAAATAAAATTCTTTCGGGATTTATCTTCAAGCTTTGACTCCATATCACGATCTTTGACTCTCTTCTCGGATTCATTTCCTAGCCAATATTCAAAACCTACAAACTTTTCACTAAAATACACAATATTACGCGCAAAAGTTTAATAAATAAAAAATACTAGAAATAAAATAGGAATTCTGGATTATTGCATTTTTAATTCAAAAGTCTATCAAACATAAAAAATGATGTTTCAAAAGTCTATCAAAATATTCAATTAAACATAAAAAATGATGTCTCCCAAGGGTCTAAATTAAGAACAATTAGGGAGACATCATTTATACTCTCTTTATTACAAAATTAGTGTACACTTACTAATTCAAGACACTCCCTAAACACACATATACAAACAAAACACCCTCAAAGTTGAAATGGAATTTCGGTGGTAGTTTCTTATTCTGGAAAAAAAGATGTTTGTGCTTCATGGGCGTGGTCGTCCTGGTTCATGAAAAAAACAATAAGAATATTACAAACAACATGTTGAGTAACCAAATCAAAATCAACCATAATTATAAAATGTATATCTCTAAAGTAACTTTACTCTCATTAACCCATAATTCTAAGGATCTTCTTTGTTACCCTGATATCGTCATTTATCGTCGCCTTGTCTACTGTATTTTTATAATTTTATAAGAAAAATCTTAAACTGTAGCAATAGCCTCCAATATTTGGTCAATTTCTCCAAAATCTCAATCAATCTTGTTGAGGAGTAGTGACAAAGGAAAGGAAAAGGTGACTTCTGGATCAGGAATAATACATAAAATTGAGACAAAGTAAAATTGTATATCAAAACGACTACTGGCATCACCGGAAGGATCGAAACCACATTCGTAGGCCGAAGATTTTTTTGGATAGGTCGACCTATTGGAAGCAAATAGAAAAGGAACATCAAGTAAGATCAAAGAATTTAGCGGACTTATCTTTGCCATATGTATACTGAAAACTAGAACACTAAGATAACTTAATTACTCTTGGATGATTTGGGAGATTAACAAATAATTCCATTAAGTGACATGGCCAATGATTAAAGAAAATGTACATAATAAATATGTACCTCAAACATAACAAAATTTGGTATTGACTACTCAAAGCTTAAACACAATAAAGAATGAAATACAACATAAAATTATGATGCTCAAAGCTAATAATACTCACTATTGGAAACCAAAATTCAAACATGACCTGGTCTACATGGTGAAGTTCTTTGGATTCTAGATGATCTTTGCGACGGTTTGAAGGAAAGCTACCAAGTCAACACCTTAAATAATCTGATGATTCGTTGTAATGTTTACTTGGAGAACCAATCAAACATATCATTCAGGCCAGATTTTGAATAGTGTAAATCAATCAAATCATCTATTCTTTTATGCTTAACATAGGGACCTATAGCGTTAATAAAAACTCAATTTTATCCTATTCTTGACACTGAAGAATCTATATTTACCAGCTACAATAGTAGGCTTCGATGCTCCTTAAGTCATTATAATATCCTGATAATTATTACACAAAGTATATTAACACAAAAGCCCAGCTACTTTCTTCATTACCATTAAGACCTATATCTTTCAAAATTCTCTTTTAACACCACTATCTTTCAATTCATTTTCACCGTTAAAACAACATGCAATTTCTATCCCGTCTTTGGGAAAAAATGAAAGAGATGGTCTTAAATGCTCATTCTAGATAGATAAGGCCTATATTGAGCAAAGAAGCCAAAGATGAAGGACCAATATTATAAATTATATTGCTAACCTAAGCTAAAGGAAGAATAGAAATAAATTTATCAACTCCAAACATACCTGAATTTGAGAGAGTAAATGTTCTTATACATAATATATACACACACACACCTTAATTTTACTCTCAGATGAAGTAATTTGTGAACCTACTGCTTCAGTAGATGAACCTAACTCTCCAGATTGTTTATTTGAACACATGTCTTGGTTAATAAAAAATACACAAGCTTCAAGTACCAAATAAGTGAAAAAACAACAAAAGGAGGTTGTTATATTACCTAAAAGCTATACTTCCGTTAAGGTATGAGATTTGAATATTTCTTGGGATTTGATCGAATCTAAAAGTATCTCAAATATATTATACACTCTTGGATATATTAACAAACACAAAAGGTAGAAAAAGTATTCTAATATATTATACATTCTTGGATAGTGAACTCAACTCCGTTTGTTTTTTATAGTTTGTTCCATCTTCAATTTTAGCTTCATACTTAATTGAATTACAGAAAGATAGTTCTCACGTAACAAACAAAAGATTTTCTTTTGCAGATTAGAGAAATGAGAGATTAGTTGGTAGATGTTGGTGGTCTAGGATACATGGGAGTGTGGTAGTATGCTGGTTTGAGGAAGGGAAAGGTGTGATAACTATTTGGTTTATACAACCAAAACATAAATAATCGGTATCATCAAGGGACACAACAGTTAAAAGTAGAGCAAACATGAAAAAGTCACCTAACTTGGATCCCAAAGTTTAGAACGGAATTCACGCACCTACATTTTGGAAAAATAATAAATTATTTTACATTCAGAAGGTTTTGGAGTTTCATAAGCATATTTCAGTAGTTAAATACTCACCTTAATACTTGTCGCATCTTCAGCTTGTTGAACTAGAACCATACCTTCAACAATAACATGTGATGCACCAAGAAAAGTCCTAAATCTTGATAAATATACATTATTAAAAATAAACCATAAGAGGCAACGACACCTAATACATCATCTAAGACTAATAAGCCAAGAAGCCATCCAAATCTTGATGTAGGTCTTTTTCTACAAACACCGGATCATGACTCTCAATTTTAGTTAAAGGTTTGTTTATTTATAATGTTATTTTAAAAGTCAAAGGTCTTTTTTTTTGCTTATTTAAAATGTTATCTTACATATGCAAGTGTCTCGCTCTATTATGTATAACTCGTCTTCTTTATACGTGTGATCATATCCTCATATTTATTAGCACGTATACATCCCTTGCATTGGCAAGCACTACCTGCCTCACATTCATCCACATCTGCATTAATCCAAACACTTAGAATGTGCTTGATTTCACAATGGAAATGAGTTTAATTCAATACAAAAGAATTTAATATATGTCAATTATAAGTTACAGCTTTTATAGAGTAAATTAAGCTATCGAACACAACCTTAGAGATCTCTCTCAAGTCTTTCTTCACAAACATACCTTCATATTTTTCACTTGTTAATTATAATGAATGCACCACTACCACCACCACCTACCCACTAGGCCCAATCTGGGTGGCGGGTGTGGCGAGGTGTGACGTGACGTGAGTCGTATGTCGTGCCTATTTTGAAAGCCATAACATATGGGAGCTGGTGGGAGCTTATGGGAACTAATAAGCCACGTTCAAAAAGGCTATCAAAAGAAAAAATGTCCAACCTTGAATTCTCCAACTTGTAGAAACTCCCAAAATCATGACTCAACCATGACAAATGTTACAAAGCTTGTCTAGATTCGTTTCCCTTTCTACCAAAAGAAGAGTGTCCAGGTGCATGCCAGAGTTTCAAACGTATGAAAGATTTTTACCTTTATGATGGACCTCTTTATGGTAGAAATTTACTTTGGACTTTTTTGAAAACCTCTAACTATATAAGAGGAGTTAGAGTCGTTTGGAAAGACACACGCATAATTACAACACACTCGAAGAGCTCTCAAACCTCTCTTTCTAAAAGTAATTTCGGAGCGTAGACTAAACTAGTGATAGTTATGCTTTTAAAGATACCGTTTATACGAGAATATTTTTTTAACAAATTGAGGTATTTGATTGTAGAATCTGTAATTTCATTTACATGTAATCTTGTTGTAAGTTTACTCTCATTTTTAGGATATTTTATTTGCGATAACCCTTATTACAATTAATGTTCTGTTTTTTATAAACAATAACACTATTTATTTGTGTTATTTCATAAGATACCGTCGATTTTTTTAGTATGTAGGTTTAGGATAAATCCAATTTTCTGAGTTATTACAAGTTGATGTCAATTGTACTATTCCTCTATGTCTAGCAATTATACAGGGCCGGTTCAAGAAATCAAAATATCCTTGATTACGTAACACAAAAACAAAAAATCTAGACTTTTTTTAATCATAAAAATTTGTTTTGATGGAATTGTGACATTTTTTTATAAAACAAAAAATGGGGGTTAAAATGACCGTGTTATTTGTAATATATACTTTTTTGATGAATTATCTTCTTCTGCGTTTTCACTTATTCCTAGGAGTAGAAACGGGGCAGCTGACTAGGTTGCCAAACATGAACTATTTAGTACATTGTTTAGTAATTGGGGTACCTGTATCCTTCCCAAGTTGTTCATTATTTTACGTTCTAAGACCGAACCTATAAGGATGGGCTAAACTCTGTAATTGTTTCTTTATTATCTATTATATTATTTATTTATAAAAAAAAGGAAATAAAAGGCCGATCATGTAGGTATGTCATTGTTAAAAGGGGTTATTGTTGAAAACATCCTCCTTAAACTCTCTAATTGTTTTTTTATGCCTTCAATAATCTTATTTATAAAAAAATGCCTAATGAAATAATTATTTATAGAAAACATCCCCTTTATATTTTCTATACCTTTATTAATTCCATCACATGCGCGCGTCCGTGAAATTTTTTTAAAATCGTCATAACTAATTCAAAAAAAATCAGAAAATTAAAAAAAAAATATTTTTGAATAAATCTAATTAATATTTACGTCTATAAATTTTTTTGATTTTTTTTGAATTTTTTTAATTTTTTCGATTTTTTTTAATTTTTTTTTCGCAGACACGGAATTCCATGTTTTAAACCGTGAAATAAACATGGAATTCCATGTTTTAAACATGAAATTCCATGTTTCAAACATGAAATTCCATGTTTTAAACATGGAATTTCGTGTCTGCGAAAAAAAAAATTAAAAAAATAAAAAAAAATCAAAAAAAATCAAAAAATTCAGAAAATTCCGAAAAAAATCATAGACGTAAATATTAATTTGATTTATCCAAATATAATTTTTTTTGATTTTTTTGATTTTTTTTGAATTAGTTATGACGATTTTAAAAAAATTTCACGGACGCGCGCGCATGTTTATTAGTTTTTTTCTTATTTTTTAATTGTTAATTATAAGGGGGCTGTTTTCAATAAATATTTTTTTCTAGGCACCTTTTTCTAAATAAGTTTTTTAATAGGCATCAATCAACAATTGGCTCTTGTTAAAATATATTATATAAATTAACAAAAAAAAGTTTAACATTAGTTTTATTTTTTTAATTGAATAATAATATTAAAGCAAAACATACGTAATATTATGGCATTGCATGGATTGGGGAGAAAAGCTAAGTTTATATACACTGTTTCCCGACAAATCGACAAATTTGTCATTGTAGTGGACCAACTCTTTCAAGATCCGTGTCCCCGCTATCTTTCTTTCCATTTCCTTTCCTATCGCTCCCCTCCACGTATACACAAAACTGATATAAATAAAACAGAGTTTTTTTTATTTCTAACTTATTTAAAATAAATAATTACATGAAAAACGTATTTGAAAAAATAATAGCAAAAGTAACGTATAGGCGCTTCCCAGGGGAGCGCCTTACTCACTTAATCAGCCCATTAAACTATTGGGCCAATTAATAAAATTAATTGTGAGGCGCTTCGTAGAGAAGCGCCTTTATTTTAAAAAAAAATTGGCCATCGATCTTTGGCCAATACTTTAGCCGATGAAATTGAAGTGAAAGCACATGTAATTAAACTTCTGCAATATGACATTGGTCTTGAGGTTCTCACACAAGAATCTGATAACACAAAATGTAACACATCACCAATTCATCTTTCGACTTAATAGTTGCAGAAAATAGCAGTGTTTTACAACAGTTAGAATTTCATACTTGGAGACCAGTAACTTTAAACTATTTAAAGGTCTCAAAAATTCACTCTACCATTGGTTGCAAAAATGGATTGTATAATCAATCACAACTACACCTCACAAAAGAATGTGAATTAAATAATTCACTTCTTATACTTGTAATTTCTTGTTTCATTCATAAGTAGAAAAATCCACTCAACTTTGTTATATATCATGTGTACAGAAAGTCATGCAATAAAAGTTATATTTATCAATAGTTTACTTAACTTTCCATCTCAATTTTTGTGTGAATTGTTTAATTATCAATTAAATAAAATCATAAAACATATTCAGTAGAATGATAAAACAAATACATAGATGAGAAGTTATAATAGACTACCATTGATGCAAAAACTCTTATAGCTAATCTTTCTGCTGCAGCTTCAATATCAAATAAACTTCAGTTAAATACTGAACTCCAAAGGAGCTCAAAGCCTAAATTTCAGCTTTCTACTTACTCTTCACCATTAGTTCCAACTCTCTAACCCAACCCAGATTTTTCTTCACATAATCTTCCTCCAACATATCTTTTCCCGTTTTAATATCCTGCTCACTCATAGGCAATCTACACTGCTCCGGGATATTATACTTGTCCAAATCGATTGTCCTAATTCCCAAACATTTTATATCAGGTGTCTATTTAACTAATGGTGCAATTTACAGTTACCATATAGACAAAAACATAATTCACATAAAAACATAATTCATGTATAATGAATTATAAAGTGGGTATACAAACATATTTACAGCGGAAAATAATCATAATATACCATCTAAATGCACCAAAAGGTTCAAAATTAAATACAAATTCACACTTAACAAAATTGATCGGAAAAAGGAATGGAAAGGCTTAATGAATAGAGCTGTGATAAGTAGGCCAAATAAGATCATGAGGAAGGATAAAGTTGGGTACCACTCCATAGGAACCGGATTCGAGATTGTTGGCCAACAAATAAGCTTTTGGGATTAAGTATTTGCCAACAAGAGAACGTTGGCTAATAATTTTTTTTAAAACAAAAGCGCTTCTTAGAAGAGCGTCTCATAATTAATTTTATTATTGGGCTCATTAGCTTAATGGGCTGAATAAATGAGTGAGGCGCTCCTCGGAGGAGCGCCTATACGTTACTTTCGTGATTATTTTTTTAAATACGTTTTTCATGCAATTATTTATATTAAATATGTTAGAAATAAAAAATACTCAATAAAACAAGTTGGGTTAGTTTAGGAGAGCTTCTTCCATACACACAATGTATGGTAAATAAATTAAAAAAATCAAAAATATATATTATTAAATTACCTACTTACCCTTGAAGTGACTAGATTTTGTGAGGATCAATATATATTCTGCATAAAGTAGCTTTATGACTTTGATTTAATTAGGACCATGTGTATTTTTTTGTATCACAAACAATTAACTCAGATAAACTTTTCGTTATAGGTAGTTTTATAATTCTACCCTTTGTATGTAGTGTATATTTTCGTTTAATAGCAGGCTTAGATTATCATTATTTTTAAGTTGTGGTATATATTTTCATTATAATTTCACCAAGTTTGATTTCCATATCAAATACCCGATTTTGCCACGTGTCAGCATAACAGATGTTTTATTTATTTTTATTTCTTTTCTTCCATTCACACTTTCCTTTGCACGTGATGTACCAACATATTCTCTCTCCTCCCTCACATCAGACTCCCCCTCTCCCATCTCCCATTACCTCTCTCCTCTCTCCGTGCCAAAATACCCATTACCATCTTCAAACTCCCTTTCTTCTCCGCCTTCTCCACCACCACTCACCACCCTTCCGACCTCTCCCTTTCTCTCTGCGCCCACTTTCCCGATTGGACTCACCTCAAATCTCGCTTACTTAACTCCCACCACCACCAGCAATCTCACCACCTCCATTAACCCTTACCCTCAAATCAGGCGTAAGTCTTTTCGCTTTACATAACAACGATTACAAACCCAAATAGCGGGTTTAGTGGAAATGTTAAACCTAACAGGTAGAGTAATCTGTTTTGGTTTGTTGCAGTGGAAATGAGAGATCTCCTCTAAATTGTCGGTATCCAGATGATATTAATCATCTTCTATTGACATGTTTGTTAGTAAGAAACAAGGTTTAAACTCTCTGAAAAAGGACAAGTTTGAGATGATTGAGCAAGAGAATTTTGATTCTGGGTACTTTTTAGGTGAGTATACAAGTATGAATCTGAATTTACGGTATGTAAAATCTTTGCTTATTGGGAATGTAGGAAGACTAAAAGTAGCGTTGTAATAACAGAGGAAAATGGGGTTAGAAATTCGTCGAATTAGAGAAGAAGAGATAATTTTGAAGATAAAAATGGCGCCGGCGGTAGTCAATCAAGCGGAAAATTGAAACAAGACTGCAACGTTTCCAGAAAGTTCGATTTGGTGCAGACATCGATGCTTATACTTAGGTAAACATACACATGTTTTGGTTATTTATTTATTGATTTATATGCAAACGCTAATCAAAGAACGAGTTGCTGTTTAGTTGTATTTAATTTTATATTTTGATGAAATGTTCTTGCACTGTGCCCTAATGTTCTGGTATATTTTACAAATTGCGCTCTGTGCCATCGGAAACTGGAGTATGTATAAGCCAATCCATATTAGATTTATTAATTTTGTGAATTATTTTCCATTGTTTGTGTAGTGAATGGACAAAAGTGGAAAAGGATTGCACGAGAGCTATTCAACTTGATCACACTTTTTTTGGACAATAACTTGATCAGACTTCTGTTAAAAGGTATTAACTTGTTATATTTGAATTTCAATTCTATTTGTTTATTTTGTGATATAGTTATTTTTCATCTACTGATGGCGTGTAATTGATATGTATTTGCAATACATGCTTTTGTAGAATTACAGATTATTATCCGATCTTATTATTATTCCCTCATTTTCTTTTCATGTTTTTCTGTTTGTTTTGCTCTCATTCTTATGTTTTTTATTCTCAGCTTAGAGCCACCACCATTGGGGATTATTTTTAAGGCGGACAACCATGAACTTTCTGCTAAACCTGTACAATTCACAAAAGTTGCTCATATTGGGAGAAAGGATTCGGATGAAGCTTTCTTTTGGTACCCTGTTGCTCCTCCTGGTTATGCTTCTTTGGGATGTGTAGTAACTAAAATTGATGAAGTACCACGATTGGAATTAGTTTGCTGCCCCAGGATGGATCTTGTTAGTCAAGCTAAACTAGCCTACTTTACCTTAACTAGACTAATAAACACGAATTAACCCATAATAACCATATTACGTCCTACTAATAGATTTATACTTCTTTCATGCCGTTTTTTCCTAACCTCTAAACTCGTAACCTAACTACGTGTTATATACATAAAAAATGCTCTAACACACCAAAATAACATAAAATAACCATAAACTACATAAACAATTGAAATTAAGACTAAATGAGAGATTAAAAGCTAACTAACCATTTGAAGACATTTTCTTAACTCGAATTCCACCCGTTCCACGTCTATATGTATACAACAAGCCAATCCCGATAATTCTTTCTTCTTACTCCAAATATCTAAATACCATGTTATACATAGACAATGAAAAACCCCGATCATTTATTCACAACCACTTGGGTTGGTGATATATCATTAACCGTATCATTAACCCCTACCAACCGTCTCAACCATAACTATCTTATCACCATAATTGCATCTAACTACTACACCTACACACACTTAATACATACATAACTCATTCATGAGAAAAACAAAATTCGATAGTCTACCGACCCGGGATAACAAACAAAATCCGAGCTTGATCATCCAACGATAAAATAAGGTACCTCAAACAATACATATACATAAAATTACCCTAGACCCTAATTAATTCGAAACTCTCACAGCATGACACGTGTCCAAAAATGGCAATCATCACATAAGACAAAACACTATTTACCTAGTATAAATTAACCCTACAATCAACAATTCAAAAACGATAAATTACACTACACTTAATTAATTCAAACTCCATCTTAAAGTGTTAGTGGATGACATCTAGCATTTACTTGACCTTCCATTTAATAAATCCGAAAATACCACAAGATGACATGTGGCAAATTTAGCTTTTACCACCTTTGCTTATGGTAGAGAAATGCGAACGTAAATTTACTCTTGCATGCAATCTTAACGATAAATTGAACTCCACCAACTATTCAATTCCGACTTTTCCAATTAAAGAAAAGAAGTTGGGCACTATTCATCGAATGACCATACACAAAAAGCCACTTTATAGCTTTACTATTCATCGAATGACATGTTATCATTACCTATTGGAGGGCATTATAGTAAAACCACCTTTTATTATAAAATTCCTTTTTTTCGGATCTCACCACAACCCACCATGTGTCACCTTCTCCGCCACATGTCTCCATCCTATTCATGCATAGGTACAACATGGGTATGGTAGAAAATTCCTTAGTTTAGACGAACCTTGTTACTACTATTTCTTTAAAGTTCGGTAATTCTGATTTTTTTTTTTGACGGGAGGTAATTCTGATTTACTTACAAATATAAAGGGGTAATTAACCAGATGAGATTAGCTCACTGGCCAGGGCCTTGGTCTACCAATCTAGTGGTGCAGGTTCAAACCGAGTCAATGACTCCGAGTCCAAAGTGGCTCTCCTATGTAACCAAAAAATATAAAGGGGTAATTGGAGAAAAATGCCTCTTTAAGTAGGCTACTAATTTTTTTAAGCCTCTAACTTTTTTATTTAGAGTTAAGTGCCTTCTTAATTAAGTAATTAGAGAAAAACTCCCCTTAATTATTTCTTTTCCCTTTTTACCCAATATAAATACTACTTATTATAAATTAGGTAACTAATTCCCCAATTATTATCAGGGTGAATGCCCAATAAGCACCTACCACCTTAGCTACTAGCCCATAAAAGGCACTTAAGTTAAAAATACCGAAATACCCTTACTTTAGTAAAAACATGCCGCTGCTGTTGTAGTGCTGCTGTTGTAGTGATGATACAAAACATGCACTAGATGAAACACATACATATATACAAATACAAACACTGTGAAGAGGCAAGAGCTACCATTGAAGGAAGAAACATAGAAGCTCAATTTGCAGAGAGAAAATGAAAGAAGAAGAAAAAAAGAAATGTAAAGCTAGATTGTTTTCTCATTAACTAAAATTGGTTATGTATAAGTATATATATACAGCTGCTCTAGTATTGTATCTAACAAACTAGCATAACATAAAGACAACTGTACATTCTAACTAATTTAATCCAAGTATTGGATATTTGCTTTCAAGTCCCTGTAGTTATAAGTTTGAGTTGCTTCTTGTCCACTTCGTTACTTGTATTCTGAGAAACACGATAAACACAATTCATCTTAAGCAAACAATATACCTTAAGCAACAAAAGACAGAAAAACTCAAGAAATTGTACTATAAGTGAGTAATGGGAATGTTTCCCAGAACTCAAGAAATTGCAAAAAAACTCAGTAAATTGATACAAAACTAACAAAACACATAAAAATGAAGTAAAATATTGATAATATAAAGAAAAATGAACATCTATGTATAAAACACCTGAAAGTATAAAACGATGAGTTATGGGAGTCATAAAACTCAAGAAATTATACTGTAAGTGAGTAATGGGAATGTTTCCCAAAACTCGAAAAAGGCTAAGCAAGTCCACTTTTGTACTTGTGCAAGTACACTTTTGTACTTGCGGGCTAATGTTGAGTACTGGGAAAAATTTCCAGAACTCAGAAAAGGCTACGCAAGTACATTTTTGTACGTGTGGACTAAATGTTGAGTTCTGGGAAAGATTCCCATTACTCAGAACTCGGAAAAGGCTAAGCAAGTCCACTTTTGTACTTGTGGACTAAATGTTGAGTTTTGGGATAGATTTCCATTACTCAGAACTCGGGATGTACTTGTGCAAGCCCACTTTTGTACTTGTGCAAGTGCACTTTTGGACTTGTGGCAAATGTTGAGTACTGGGATAAATTCCCAGAACTCAGAAAACGCTAAGCAAGTACATTTTTGTAGTTGTGGACTAAATATTGAGTTCTGGGAGAGAATTCCATTACTCATTTGAATTGTTTTTTTCTTCTAGTTTTTCAACGTTAATCAATCAACTTATTCTATACAAACTTTCGCACAATTCAATCATAATTTCTTACTTTCCCAATACTCAAATATCATGTTTCAGTGGAGATGTCAATCTATCTTTGAATACAGCAAATGAATTGGATAAAAAGAAAAAATGCAGGGACCAAAATGCAAATTGTTTCTTCTACATAAAAATTAGTTAGATTACAGCAATATCTAGTTAGACATGATTGTATATAAACTAGTTTTGTACATCGTAACTGTAACAAGAAATAAAACATCTCTTCTTTCTCTCTTATTCATTCTTCTTCTTATTCTTCTCTCTGTTTCTTTATTTTTCTTGCTAAATTCGTCATTAATGGGTGCTCTCATAATTCACAGTGTTTGTGTATATGCTGATGATTTAAACGAAAGAGAGAGAGAGCGGCTATCATAGTTATTTGTTTATGAACTCGTGGAGAGAGAGAAAGCGGTGGCGGTAGAAAGGGGTAGGATAGGAAAAAAATTAAAAGAGGTGCCTTTTATGGGCAAAAGGAGAACGGCAGGGGTGAGGGGGCATTAAATTTGATTTGAGGTGTTTCTTGGGCATTAATCCTTATTATCACACACTCACACACAGATCCTCTCTCTCTCTCTCTCTCTCTCTCTCTCTCTCTCTCTCTCTCTCTCTCTCTCTCTCTCTCTCTCTCCTCTAACCGTTTTATTCCATCTCCTCCATTGATAAGCTACGCGAAGCTCACGCAGCTCACAAACGAAGCTAATTCACGAATCTAACTCGGTTTTTTCTTCTTCTCTAAAGGTAATCTAACCTCTCTTCTACCTCTCACGCTCTGTACCTCTCTCGGCTCCTTTTTTTTTTGAATTTTTGATTTCATTTTGTCGTTTTGCTGATTTGCAGGTTTGATTTTCTGTATATATACGTATACATGTGTATGTATTCTCTATTTTGAAAGCATTTTGATTCACGTTTTCATCCTACTTTGCAACTTGAAGCAATTCTACTGTTTTGAAGGTTTTTCTCTTCTAATTGCTTGTTTTGTTATGATTTTGTGTTTATATTCTTAGTTTTGTTCATATTTTGCTTTGATGTTTGCAAATTTTTGTGTTTAAGCTCTTTTTGTTATGATAATGTGTTTACATTCTTCATTTCTTCATATTTTGCCTCTTTTACTGTAAATTTTGTGTTATATTTTTCATTTTGTTCATATTTTACTTCTACATTGCTAGATTATGTGTTTAAACTGTTTTAATCGCAGTAGATTGTGCGTTTGAGTTGTAATTCCGTGAAGAGGTTTGTGCAGGCGCAAAATTCCATGTTTTACACAGTATGAAACTGTATGAAACATGGAATTTTGCTGATTCACATTTTCATCCTACTTTGCAACTTGAAGCAATTCTACTGTTTTGAAGGTTTTTCTCTTCTAATTGCTTGTTTTGTTATGATTTTGTGTTTATATTCTTAGTTTTGTTCATATTTTCCTTTGATATTTGCAAATTTTTGTGTTTAAGCTCTTTTTGTTATGATTGATAATGTGTTTACATTCTTCATTTCTTCACATTTTGCCTCATTTTCTGTAAATTATGTGTTATATTCTTCATTTTGTTCATATTTTGCTTCTACATTGCTAAATTCTGTGTTTAAACTGTTTTAATCGGAGTAGAGTGTGTGTTTGAGCTGTAATTCTGTGAAGAGGTTTGTGCAGTCGCAGAATTCCATGTTTTAAACATGGAATTCCATGTTTTAAACATGGAATTCCATGTTTAAAACAGTATGAAACATGGAATTCTGCGATTGCACAGAATTTTTTCCCATTTCTACTTCTTCCTTTGTTTGTGTTATTGTATTCTAGTACTTATGTCATGACTTGTTTTCTGCAGATGGTTATGGTTGTAGTAAAGTTCGGTTCTCAACGTTATATGCGTTCGTTTGATCTTTTTCGACTCTCGATTCTGTTTTCGATTACGTGTTTTCACGATCCCAAGTAGCATACATTTGGTAGTCACAAAGATTTGGTTCTGAAAAGCAACCATTTGAGTCAACTAATCAGTCACGTCGGTCAATGCCAAAAATTGTCAAGTTGCTCTATGATTATTTTTTATGATCATTATATTCTTGTAATAGTTGTTTAATATTCACTAGTTTAACAATTTTTACAGTTTCTATTGTTATGTTTTGGATCATTTTTGTTTTTATATTGTGTTGTGGCTCATTCCTTTATAATTGTTATCTTTCTGTATAGATTTCAATTCGAGTAGCTTAACTTGTTAGTGTGCAGGTTAGTAAATTTTCATGTTCCAAACATGGAATTCCATGTTTCAAACATGGAATTTACATGTCATTTTAATGTGTTGCGGATTTTGCCTGCTTTTTTGAATTTTTTTGGTATCAGAACTGTTCTAATCAAATCCTTCACAATATGAAATACTAATCAATTTCCATTTCTAATCAAATCCTTCATAATACTTAATAAATTAACAAGACATTTTAAACATTACATTCTAAAACATTCCAAAATAAGTACAATTAAATACGAAATACTCTTTTCAATATAATAATAAAAACGTCAACACATTCATCAATATTCTTTTAGATAACTGATTCTTTGATCTTTGTTTTTGCTGAACTGGATATACACTCTTCAATGAACATAATCCACTGAGGGGCTGCTCATCACTTAGAAAAGCTAGTAGTTCTTCCTTTTCACTGCTTGTATCTTATCATCTTCTTGTTCATCAGTAAATCTTCTTCTTGGAGGCATTTTTACTAGTATTTACACAAACTCCAACCACAAGAAACAAATTAGTAGTCTTGACTTGATAACTTTTCTTCTTGGTGCCATTTTCACCTGTTTTTACACAAACTCCAAGCACAAGAAAACATATTAGTAGCCTGAATTGAGTTAATTCCATGTTTAATACAGTTATCAAAACATGGAATTTCATGTTTAATACAATTATCAAAACATGGAATTTCATGTTTTGATAAATGTATTAAACATGGAATTCCATGTTTAATACAGTTACTAACAACATTCTGCAGAATTCTATATTATGCAGTAATTACACTATAAGGTCCCTAAACTACACATTCTATCTAAAATACAGTTATCAACACATGAAATTTAATGATTTGATAACTGTATTAAACATGAAATTCCATGTTTAATACAGTTACTAAAAGTATTCTGCAGAATTCCATATTATGCAGTAATTACACGATACATGATGTCTATAATATAGTTATCAAAACATGGAATTTCATGATTTGATAACTGTATTAAACATGGAATTCCATGTTTAATACAGTTACGAAAAACATGCTGCAGAATTCCATATTATGCAGTTTTTTACACTATAAGGTCCCTAAACTACACATTCTGTCTATAATATGCATAATATTTACCAAAATATCAGTCTCAGACCCCTACTTATGTATATTTGACAGTTATACCTCAATTTTTTTGAAATAATTGCACTATAGGTCCCTGTTTTACATATTAATCATTTTTTATCGCTCTAATCCAATTTTTGTTGATATTAATCACATTATTCTTTCACATTCATCATAAAAGTCCTATTATTAACCCTAGAAACTACCAAAATCGTTACTATTTTACTTAATCAAACAAAAATCAGTAAAAATCAATCGAAATCAACATGAAATCAATTTTCGTTTTGATTTTGTTCATGAATCACACAATAATCATTTCGGAATCATAAATCACTCTAAAAATATCAGAATAACACAAAATTTTGGGTTTAATGCTTACTGTTTTTTGATTTTGTATGACAATTCTTTGTTGTTGTTGATATTCTACACTTGTTATTGGTTTGAGTGCTTGATATTCACCATTTCCATTGCTTGTTTCCTTTGTCGTCGATTTCTCCTGCGTGATTTTCATCTTTCGCCGCTTAGAGCTTTGTTGTGTGTGTTTGCGTGTGTGTTGTGTGTTTTTGTGTGTGTTGTGTGTGTTTTAAACGCTTTTCAGGTTTTTATTTTAAACAACAAATATATACACGTTTTTTTTAATTGTTAATTATGGGTAGTTTTGGGAGAGGCTGTTTTCTCTAAAATATTTTATTGGAGGCACATTCTTTTAAATAACTTCTTTAATAGGCATTTACCTCTAATTGGCTCAATATACAAAGAAAATGTATACTCCCTCGTTTTCATATTGTTTATCCACTCATTCAAAATATAGTTTCAAAATCTATATCCACTTAAAATATCAAGACATTTTTTCTTTCTTTTTCTATTATTATAAAATTAAAATTTATATTTTCAAAACACATTTATAATATCAAGACACTTTATTAAAGATACTTTTCTTATAGAAAATGTAATAATTACATTTTTTAATATGTGGGAAAAGTAAAATGGACAAACATTTTGATACAGAGAGAATATATCGTATCATATTAGTCATGGTACATGCAAACTAACTAGGATAAGTGTGAGCTTCTAACAATGTTAACACCATTGAGCAAAAGAAAAAGAAAAGCACTGGGTCATATCTCTTTTTTAATAATTGAAACTCTTTAATTTTTTTTAAAATCTTTAATTTTTACCCAATTTAATTTTGTTTTACAAATTTTTTAAAGAATATTTAATTTTTTTCAACTTTACATAGTTGCTCTTAATTAAAACACACTGGACGAAACCAAAAACTTTTGCTAGAGGAGCAAGGGGGTTCAAAGGTAAAGTCTCTGGAAAAAAAATCCGCTGAATTTAAGTTATAAGTCTATATATTATGCAAAAATTACGAAATAGGTCCTTATATTATGCAAAACTGCACTACGAGTCTCTATATTATGCAAAAAAATTAAGTATTTATAGTGTTTTTTAAGAAACTCAGGGAGGGCCATGGACTCCTCTAGCCAGCACCGACTCCGCTCCTGAATACACATGAACTCATTTAGTACAATGTTCTTTTTATTATTTAATTAGGAGTAGTACTAGATGAAGTAGAAAAAAAGTGTATTAGTATTCACAAAGAAATAAATATTATTAAACATCTAATATTAGACATATTTTTCAAACAAGTTGAACAAATATCTTTTAGGCAGAGAAAATATCATCTATATTTCTTAAAAAAAAATCCCTTATGGAATTGACTAGTTTGTAACCTTGAACTCTTTTATTTATCTATTAGTATGTACACTTTGACAAAAAAAAAAAGTGAGTTTTTGGAACGTCAAAGTGGAGGACGACACTATTACTTCAAGGAGTAATAAATAAGAGTATCAATATGGGTTGAAAATCTAGCAAGATTAATATTATTTGATGAGGTTTTGACGTATCACATAAGTTTGTTACAAGATGTTATGGGTAGTTCTGTCAAGATGTTATCAGTCTATTAGTATCGATAAATCCTTTATCTACTTTTCAAAAAATATGGACAAATTTGTGGCAGCTTAAGTCGTATCGAGGTCCGATTGGGAAGATACTTAGGAGTCCCGATCATCTTGGAGAGGCGACCTAAGAAATTATGTGGACATGATTAATAGTTTGAGAAGTCAACTAACATATGCGCAGAGCCTATTCCTAGCTTGTCGTATCACGTTAACACTATTAGTACTCATCACTATACTGATTTATGTCATGTAGTCAAAGAAACTACCCCAATATGTTTGTAAAGAAATAAAATCAGATTTGAAGAGATTTCATACTGGGTTCTTCTCCGGACCAAAGGACAATACATTGGTTACTTTGGCTAAAGCTTTGTAAGACGGAAAAAAAGGGGGCGTTTGGGATTTTAGGACATTGAGGAGATGAATACATAACTCTTAGGGAGGTTGGGATGAAAGATGGCCCATGACGACAAGGTGATTTGGACACAAGCCTTTAGAAAAAATATTTTTGAGGGAGGGTTCTTCAGTACAAAGGGAGGATGTCAGATTCATAAACATATTGAGCCATTGCGAAATGTATTTTTGTAGTGAGATGGGGATCTCAATATTCTGTACAAAACAATGAAAATGTAGCATTTGTTTAAATGTTTGGATTGGAGGGGAACCATTTTTTGAGTTTGCTTTATGCCTTGTCCAGGAAGAAGAAATATAGTCCATTGTGGAGGATTATACGCACGCAGATGGTCATGAAATGGGATTTATTTCAACATTTATAACTGATCGATGAACACGTAGATTACCTCATATGGTAAAATAAAATTTTTAACCAGTTTAAATAAAATAATATAGCACGAGTACGTATCCCATGAGTCAAAACGTATATTTGATGAAAATAACATATAACCATTAGAAACTATATAGTGTAACATTTGGATTAAAAAATATTTCTCATCAAAGTTTTATAAATTCTTTACATTAATTCTAAAATATGATACCTGTTTATATCTTATATAATAAGAGAGTAAATGCGGAATAAGCGAGATTATTGTTGAACAGATTTTTCAATCTTCTCGAACAATTTGAATTGGTCGCGTGTTAAATGATATATCTCTTAATTCTCTTAATTATCCCATAAAAATTTCTCAAATTTTCAATATCCTATATAAATCTCTTAATTATTTCTCTATTATCCCGTAAATTTCTCATGTTTTTTCATAAATATCCCGTACACTGGTTTCATCTTTTTTTTTTTTTCGATGTATGGGTGTCCAGGCCAGCTTACGCGCACCACGACTAATCCCATAGGAAATATACACGCCTCCTCATGCATACTCCCACTTAATCAGAACTAGGTTACCCATGTTCAGGGAGGAGACTCGAACCATGCACCCCTTGCTTACCCCTTTAAGGGCTCAAGAAATAACACGGCTGAGGGGACCCCTTTAAGGGCTCAAGAAATAACACGGCTGAGGGGATTCGAACCCTGTACCTCCTAGTTGAGAGACAGGGTCCTGGCCACTGAGCTACACTGGTTTCATCTTGTCTATATAATAAGAGAGGTCGAGTTTTATACAAAGTGATCGAAATTGCTCAAAAACTAAATTATCCAATTCTACGAACAATCTATATTATGCTAAATGTAAAATTTTAATATAAAGAAAGTATTTTGACTGCAAGGGTCATGTCATCTTCCAACTTAGTCTCTAAAAGGCATTAATCTGAAGTTATTCTTGAAAAACATCTCATCGAATGAAACTCTTAATTCCCCCCCCCCCCCCCCCTCCCACCCAAATACCCTTTATATACCATATAAACGGGAACCCTAATCATAAAAATACACATAATCTCACACAAATTATTTAACCTCCATGGATGACTGGTAGTAGGTTTGCGGAGTTTGCTTGGATGGAGCTTGAAAGTTGCTCAAATTGCATGTTTACGTAGTTTCAAAGGTTTGCAAAGCTTGCTGCATGAGGTTGAGCAAGCTCAGAAAGGTGGTGCGAGCTCGCAAGGTGGCAGGGCCAGGTCGGAACAGTGATGGCATCATGTCTTGTTCAAATTTCATCGTGATGAGCTGTTAGTGATGGTTTGTGATCCCTTGAAGAATAAGGTCTGCTGACACTATTGAGTTTTCTCTCCTGTTTCACGTGTGCTTAGCTAAGTTACGATTGTTTATTTGTTAATGTAAGAAATTAGTTAATGTACAAATTTATTTAATTAGGTTTTAGTTTTGTTTCACTGTTAGATATTTGACCTCTTTGTGCTCTATGTATTTATATATTTAGATTCTTTTATCAATTTCAAATTCAATTTTGTTAGTGTAATTTTATTAATATCCAATGAATTTTACTTTTTGTACATTATTTTTATTTTTTGTCGATGTTTAGACAATTTTTAAGTTTTATATATAAAACCTTATGATTTATTTCGTCGGAAAACTTTTGTGCAGATTTGGGCTAATATTATTTGGGACTCGTGTGTAATTTCTAAAACTAAAGATTGCATGACTTATTTGGAGTTGGATCCGCATTGTACTCTATGTGGTAAAGACTTCGAGTCAAATAAGCACCTCTTTTTCGATTGTGCTTATGTGAGGGGGATTTGGGATGAAATTAAGTCTTGGCTAGGAATACATAAGGGAATGAATATGCTCCTTAGTGATTTGAAATGGCCAAAGAAGCTTAAAGCTAGAGAAAATTGGAGAAGAAAAGCATGGAAGATTGGTTTTGGAGCTACCGTATATTGTGTGTGGAAGTCGAGAAATCACCTAGCTACAAGGGATGATTCTACATCAAGAGAAACAGTTACCAAGGAAGTTAAATGGTGTATATTTTCCATTTTATATTCCTTGTTTCCTCATCATTTCTTTGGATTATAGTGAGAAAGTAGCTTGTACTAGTATGAGTTAGTTGTATTTAGCTTCTTTGTTGCTACCTTAAGCTTTCGAGCCTAGGTAGGTAAATCATTTGCATAGTGTGCAATTTTATTTTTACTATTAATACAACCATTTACCTAACCCAAAAAAAAAGATCCTCACCCCTCTCATCCTCGTCCCATGTCCAACCATATCAGTGTTCAAACAATTGTACTCATTGTTAAGTGACATTGCTTAGCGTTGAAAGTAAATTTGCTTACAGTTTAAAACAAATTCCTCAATCCACTTTTATTTGACCCTCTTCCTAAAAAGAGGTGTCCAACAATATTTGTCCTTTTACATTATCAAGACATTTCCCCCCCAATTTTTCCAGTATCACCCTTAATTAATTAACTAAAATCAATGGTGCAATAAATGACCTTATACCTGATGAATAGGGGTAATATAGTAAAAAAAAAGGTGTGTTAAATATCTTTTTTAATTCTTGTGCCACAAAAAGTAGGACAAATAGAAGTGGACGGAGGTAGTACTTAATATTCGATGAATATACTTAATGTTATCGTCGAAGTACTCGATGACTTCATTAATGCTGCTAACTGAATATTACTTGTTATTTGTTTTTTCTTCTACCTAAAAATATTTTTGGTTTCTTATTAATTGAGGACTTTGTTAAAAAGTTTAATAATGTTATTAGGTTGAAGATCCTATACAAATCCACTTAGATTCCTCTAAATTTATTATGGTTAATGCTCAATAAACCCCTGCAGCCTTGTGTACTAACCCGTAAAAGGCACGGTCCTTTTTACCCTTTTTATCACATCAACCGCCGTCAATCTTCTCTATATCGTCCAATAGTTTTCTTCTAAATTATTTGATACCGCCAGTAACAAACTTTATCTATATCTACTAACAGACCTTGGCCAATTGATCATAGCCAGCAAATTATACTAACTACATCTACCATTAATTTAATGTTTAAACAACATGTCAACAACTTTTAAGTAGCATTTAGTAGTTGTATAAGTGTAAAATTTTGTTTCTCATAACTTTAGAAATGAGAGATTTACGATTTGAGTAGTTGAATTCCCTTTGATTAGTAATAGAAGTAGTTAGGATTACATAAAAAACAGCAAAAAATAAGAACAGTTTTACTAGCAATAAATTGATTATCAAAAGATTCTTGAAACTTAATTGTAGTTATATTAAGAGATGTTTACCGACGAGTTTTGGCGACATTCTCGGTAGATTTAACTATATTTTATCTATTTAATCTTATTACGGTAGGCCATAAATAAATTCTAACACCAAATATATATTTTTTAAAATTTGGCTACCTATTATATCTGTTTTATTTTTCTTTTTCTATTTATACAATTTTTTTTAAAGCTTAAACTTTTTTCTTGTTTCTCTCTTCTCTATGTTTCTTTCTCTCCTCCTTACACATAAATTCACTCTATTTTTTAGTTTCATCTTTTACATCATTTTTTTTCATTCACCATTGAAGTTGTTTCACTAACAACTACCACCACTGGCTATGAGTTCCACCACCACCACTAAGAATCTGGAACAATTTTGAGCTCATGAGCAAGATTTGTCACCGGAGTTGGAAGAAGATGACCTCCCTTCGTGAAGCTCTGTCATTCTTGGAAAGCTTCGCCGTTCGTGACCTCCGGCGAGAAGCATGGTGTGTGAGGATTCATTGCTCAGAAGTTTGTCTTCTCATCTCCGACGAGAAGCATGGTTTGTGAAGCTCCAGAAGAGCTCTACCAAGAGAAAAAATATGTCGTCGTTGGAGATCTGACGGTGGTATTGTTCGCACCGACGTGAAGACAACATCAAAATAGGAGCTATGAGAAGTCTCACCATAGATTTGTGAGAAGTTGTGCTTCACGGAGGAGATGTGCTTCGAATGCTGAGATGTGTGCTTCGAATATTGAGTTGAGCTTCACCGAAGCTGCGCTTCAAATGCTGAGACGTGTGCTTCGAATATTGAGTTGAGCTTCGCCAGAGCTGTGCTTCGATTTGCAGATTTTATTTTATTTTCCTTTTCTTTATTCTGTGTTTGAATTGCAGTTCTCTCTCTCTCTCTCTCTCTCTCTCTCTCTCTCTCTCTCTCTCTCTCTCTCTCTCTCTCTCTCTCTCTCTCTCTCTCTCTCTCTCTCTCTCTCTCTCTCTCTCTCTCTCTCTCTCTCTCTCTCTCTCTCTCTCTCTCTCTCTAAGTATGGTGTATTATAGCATGTACTTTTTCTTTTCTTTTCTTGTATTAATTTCTAGATTTTATAAATATTATTCTTATTTTTATGCATTTATTACGTGTTACTTGGTATTTTTTATAGAAAATATGGTGCTTAAAGTTTCTCGACACTGAGAGTAAGATATTTCGACCACTCAATAATTTTTTCGTCGAAACCGTAAAGTATTGATACTCAGTTAGCTGCTACTCAATGAGTTAATATTCATGAATTACTAATTTGTAATTCATGTTTAATGTCACTTAATTTTTGTTTTTATATGTTTTTTATTTTGTTTAAAAATATTTTAGTATTTAGTCACCGTTTCTCTTTAAAAAATCTAACCACCAGTATATTAATTCTAAAATGCAAAATCAACATATATACTACTATATTATTGTTTTATTATTTTGTTACGAATTTAAAAATCACCGAATATTAATGAAACTAATTTCCGACAATAGACCATAAATGTAAGCATCTAACTCCTATAAAGCTAAGACCCTTAAACCCTTTTACAGTAGTACTATCAATCAAACTTCTTCTCTCACTTTACTTATCTTTCGTCACTAAAACATGGTTTTGAAACTCTCTTTCTTCATTTATCTCTTCTTGCTTTGCTCAAGCTCTGCATTTGGAATCACTCCTCTTGAAGGTAAGCATATATTGTTATTGTTTATCTAGATCTATGTTCATACTGTACTCTCTTTAGTTATTATAAGATCCTAACATCGAACTTACCTGAATCTAGTGAGGTACAATGCAGTTCCGTTACTTTTATACTTTAATAAAATGTAGGGTGATTTCAAAAACAGATTTTTTAGCTACCTCTTTAATAAATTGATTTTTATTATTCAGTAAATTTTATTTAGTTCTGACTTAGTAAGATATCTGGATCTGCTGAAGATGGTAGTAAATAAATATCTTACTGAGTAACATTTATAAATCTCCATCGGGTTGTAGAAGATACAGGTACGGTCACCCTTGGATTTTTTCTCGTTAATTTCACTACAAGTCCCTAACTTTGTCAGAATATAGGGGCATAAATGTTAAGGGTAAAATGGTCATTTGCATTTGTAGTGGACCCGCTTCCCTTGACCACATTTAATGAGTTATTTATGAGTGAACACTTAGATCCAGAGTTCGAATCTCACCAGAAGCAATTTTAGTTCACATTAATTTTTAATACTTGTTCATAATTCTTCAGGTCTACTACCAAATGGAAACTTCGAAGATCAACCAAAACCAAGCGACCTAAAAAAAACCGTCCTACAAGGAAAAACCGCTTTACCAAAATGGGAAATCACCGGTCTAGTCGAATACATCTCCGGTGGGCCACAACCAAACGGAATGTACTTCGCCGTAGCACACGGCGTTCACGCCGTTAGACTCGGAAACGAAGCAACAATCTCTCAATCAGTTCCCGTCAAAAAGGGTTCATTATATGCAATAACATTTAGTGCTTCGAGAACATGTGCACAAGATGAATCGTTAAGAGTTTCAGTCCCACCACAAATCGGTGATCTTCCGTTACAAACTTTGTATAGTAGTAACGGTGGTGATACTTATGGTTGGGGATTTATTGCTTCTTCAAATGTTGCGAAGATTACTTTTCATAATCCTGGTGTGCAAGAAGATCCTGCTTGTGGTCCATTACTTGATGCTGTTGCTATTAAGGAACTTTATCCTCCTAAGCTTACAAAAGGTTTGATTTTTCTAAACTTTCATGATTAACTCTGAAAAAAATTAATATAGGGACTTATTGTGCAATTAACTCAAGAAACAGATCTAATATAAGGGGGCGTATATTGCAATTTTGTATAATATTAGGATTTATAGTGCAATTACATAAAAACATAATATAAGGACTTGCAGTGAAATTTACACAATACAAGGACCTATAGTGCAATTTCACAGAATATAGGGACCTATAGTGTAATTTGACAGATAGGGATCTATACTGCAATTTTACAGAATATAGGGACCTATAGTGCAATTTTACAGAATATAGGGACCTATAGTGCAATTTTGTATAATGTAAGGACCTATAGTGCAATTTTGTATAATGTTAGGACCTATAGTGCAATTTCACAGAATATAGGGACCTATATTGCAATTTTACAGAATATAGGGACCTATAGTGCAATTTCACAGAATATAGGGACCTATATTGCAATTTCACAGAATTTAGGGACCTATAGTGCAATTTTACAGAATTTAGGGACCTATAGTGCAATCAACTAAAACAACTAACATATGGGCCTATAGTGTGATTTCGCATATACTATAAGGTCCTATAGTGCAATTAACTCAAATATTGATTTAGGACCTATTGTGCAATTTTACATAATATAAAGACTTATGATGCAATTTTTCATAATATAAGAACCTGTGGTGTAATTAACGAAAAAAAAATTTAATCTAGGCATATATAGTGCAATTTTGTATAATATAATAACCTATATTGCAAATTTGCAATCAACTAAAAAATTAATATAAGGACCTACTACAATTTTGTATAATATTAAGACCTATATTACAATTAACTCAAAAAATCTATAATGCAATTTTAGCATAATATAGGGACCTGTAGTGCAATACATAATTCTTTTTTAATCTTTACAGCTAACATGGTAAAGAACGGTGATTTCGAAGAGGGCCCACATAGATTATTCAACTCATCACATGGTGTACTTTTACCACCAAAACAAGAAGACGCAACTTCACCACTTCCCGGATGGATAATAGAGTCACTAAAAGCCGTAAAATTCATAGACGCAAAACATTTCAACGTTCCATTAGGAAACTACGCTATAGAATTAGTAGCGGGAAGAGAAAGTGCGATCGCACAAGTCATAAGAACTGTCCCTAACAAGATGTATAATCTTTCATTTATAGTTGGAGATGCTAAGAATGAGTGTCATGGTTCTATGATGGTTGAAGCTTTTGCCGCTAAAGAGACGCTAAAAGTACCGTTTACTTCTGTCGGTAAAGGTCATTCGAAGAGTGTGAGTTTTAAGTTTAAAGCTATTGAGTTGAGGACTAGGTTGACTTTTTTTAGTTCGTATTATCATACTAAGGTTAATGATTTTGGTACTCTTTGTGGTCCGGTTATTGATCAAGTTAAGGTTTTACCTGTGGTTTAGTTTTAAGTGGAGTAGTACTACTCCGTAGTAATGAGTGAGTAGTTACTAGCTATGTGTAATTTTGTACTGTTTTATGTTATATTAAATGAAGGTATTATTAATGTTGTATGTGATTGATCAACTACCAAATTTCAACTTGTGAATTAAAATGTGTTTAAATACGGTCACATAGGTGTTGGTGTATTATTAAGTTTATAGGTGAAGAAGATAACACATTGTCACCAACTAGGTCACCACGGTTTCTATTTATTCGTCAAAATTTAAGAACCCTAAAAATATTATAACAAGGTAAATTGTACGTAGTACAAGCGAGGCTATTGTTAAAGATTGATTTATGTTTGCTCTTTTCCATGGGTGGGGTATTTTTGATAGTAGTTTTTGTTTTGCTAGTGTGTTTTTGCAGAATTTTATCTGTTATGGCGACTAGTCAGGGATATTAGACATGCCATTATACGCATTAAATTATGTCGGTCGTTGTATGTATTTGTCCTCTGATACTTTTGAGTATTTACCACTGATTGTTTCTCATCGGTATTTGCTATTGCTTTTTTGTTTTTGTATTTTATCTTGATGGGCGATAGAAGATGAGTATCTGGGGATTCTGGGGTGGTTTTTTTTTTTTTTTTTTTGGGTGGAGCTTGTAATGCATTTATTTTTTATTGGTTTGAGACCTTTCAGTTTTCCTTTTAATCTTAAGATTCTATTGGTAAATTCTTTTCTAGTTTAAAAAATTGCAACTGGGTTTTCTTGATGATTCCAGTTTGGTTATTGGTTAAGACTTGAGATTAGATGTAGAAATTTTCTCATCGCTTGTTGACCGTTTTTTATCGCTTGACAAACTTCCTAGTCATTATCTTTGAGCCCGTTTGGGATTGATTATTTTGGAACTAAAAGCGCTTTTTGATTAAAATTAAATTATTTGTAAAAAATCTTAAAAAATATTTTGACATCTAAAATCACTTTAAGTGATTATTTTAATAATCACTAATCTAGTGCTTTTCCTGAAAGTGATTTTAAGAGTCTAAAATATTGCTATGGAGATAAAATCACTTTAAGTGATTATTTTGAAAAGCAATCCCAAACGGGCACTTTATCTTTTGTTGGATTATCAACTACATCTATAGTGTGGTTTTCACATGAAATAATACTTTGTGGGATGTTGAAGTAGCTGACATGTTAAGCGACCTATTCTGGTCGTTGTCGTCATGGAAACTCTGTGTATACGCTGCCGATACATCTAATTCGTATATTTCTTTGGCGATTAAGCATGAACTGAATTATATCCGACTCATTTAGCGGTAACAAATCGTACATTGGACGGTCAATATTTACTAGCATCTTCCACCGGATCTTGACATCAAAACCTTGGCGCAATGGAGAAGTACCACAATCTCTTATGAGGTACTTTCTTCTCCTTCTTCGAATCCCACCTAGATTCATCAGAAAAGGAAATTTCTCGAGATTTTCATTCTTTTTATAATACAATGCACAATCATTCAAACAAACATTGATCGTGATATAGCTTATACCCAAATTTTCAACTTTTTGTTGCACTTTTATAAAAAGCAGACCAATTATGTCCTTTAAATAAAAAACGACCAAACAATTGCAAATCATCAGCGACGACAAAAAGTCGTCGCTAGTCATATTAATAGCGGCAATAGGCTGTCGACGCTTATATTAAAGTAACTTTAGCGACGGCAATTGTCATTGCTAATGAAAAGTTTATTTTTAAAATTATTTTTACTATAAAATGTCGTCGCTAATTACATTAATTGCAACGATATAAGTTCGTAGGTAGTAATATATATCTTTAACAACGATAAATGTCATCGATAATGTTATATTTAAATTTTTTTGCCACCAATAAGAGTGACAAACGTGTGTCTCCTCTATAGACGAATCACTACCGATGACATAATATCGTCGCTGCTAAAAGCCGCGATATAAGATCGATAGTTGGTCTAGTGGTTAGACTACTCCGCAGAGACCAAGAGGTTTTGAGATCGAATATTATTGGAATCAAAATGATTTCGAGTCTAAAGTGACACTCATATGTATTAAAAGAACCGCGATATAAACTGATCATACAAATTTTATATAATAATATAAAATAATAAATTCTAATATATAATATTTTTAAATGAATAATGTTAAAAATTTAATTATTATTTTATTTTGTCAAGTATATTATTACAAATGTTAATTTATATATCTTATGGATAATAATTTTCAATTGTAAGTATAGTGCTTTAAGATAAAATTATATACTTATAAAATTTTGTATACAATATTCTATTTGTTTTATGTAAATTTTTGATAAGTTAATGAATTTAAAACAAATCAAATATTTTCTAATAAAAGTCAAGTGTAATTTTATAAAGAAATTTTAAAAAAATTCACTTACTTTTTATAAGTAAAAAGAATTTGAATACTAAAAAATAGTATAGAAAACTATATTGTTGAACACAACTTTATAAATTTTTGAATCAAGTCACTAATTCTATTTCTTAAACCTTTTTACAAGTCAACCCAACAAATCCTTTTTCATGATATTTTGGTTATTTTGGTAAACTTTAGAAGATATCATTTTTATAAAATTAGGAGGTTAATTTAAATTTTTGTTTAGAGTTTTCAAATTTTTATGATAGACTTTATGTTAAATTTGAGTTTTCATTTTTAAAACTATGAAACTCATTTATGAATGAGTAGTCTATTGTGCGTAAATCAAATTCAAATAGTGTATCGAAGTGACCTTTAATTACTTGAACCAGAGCTGGTCCTTGGGCAAAGCCACCAAGGCCGTCGCTTTGGGGCCCACTTTTCTTTTTTATAAAAAGGACCCCAATTTTATCAAAAACCAATTTTTTTTAGTTACAAAAGGCCAAAAAAAAATCTTGCTTTAGGTAACTAAGCTTATTTTGATTTCTTGGGCCGGCCCTGACTTGAACAAATACTTTAAGTTCTAGTTTGAACTGAAATTCAAGATTAGACTATTTAAACTATTGTATGCATGACTTAATACTAATATGATCTCCAAAGTTTCAAACAAATTATATCTATCATTTTAGTAAATTTTGCGTTTTATATACAATCATATTAAGTGCTAAAACAACCTTTGGAAACTAATACTCCTTGTAGTCTTGACAAATATTATTTGAATACATAACTACAATGTAACAAGATTGTTAATATTGTGAAAGTATCATGTTAATGGATTCAAATGCTAAAGATATCTAACAATTGACAATTGTAGTAATATTTAGAATTATACCAGTTTATTTACAAATACTATTTGAATACATCACAATAATGTAATAATGTTGTTTATACTGTTCATAGAGTAATGATATATCATTACTCTTGCTCATAATATCAAGCTAATGAATTCAAATGCTCAAGCTATCTAACAACAATTTCTCGATTACAAATACAATCTCACAACACAAAATAATAGGCGGGAGAAGCGAGCATCAAATGAACTACTTTGCTACATTTCATAACAAATACAATCTCACAACACACAAATAGTTTAAAAATTTCACTACAATAGTAAAGACTATATTATGAATTTCACATTCGGGCATCAGTTAATGATATTCAAAGAAAAAAATGAGAGTAAGATACAACAGATTTCTAACCAAATGTTGTTGTAACAGTCTTTTTTTGTTCGATATGTGCGTCACTTCTTCTGTTCTTCACATCCAAGGTACCCTACGAGCTACTTTCCAACAAATCTTCCACGTTCACCCAAGCATCGTACTCCTCTGAGAGAGTTATCATTACAGAAATATCACAACTGCATCTTTAAGTAATTGTACCATAGTCCCTATTTTATGCAAATTAACAATATATTGAAACAAAAGGATACTAATTAAAGATGTGCAGTCTTTTCCTACTGCCTTCATAAGTATATCCACACCTGACAAACATGGAAACACCATTGTTCGAGCAAAAAAAAGACTCATTGGGGGACTAAAGTACAATTATTAAACTTAACCTTTGTTCAATAAAGGCATCATCTTTCAGAATGAGCATTTATAGCCACTATCCTTCATTTTTGGTCTAATGACGGGAGCACAATGAAAGATAGTGGCCTTAAAAGCTCATCCTAAAAGATAATGGCTCTATTGAGCTAAGACCCCAAAGATGGAGGACCTATATAGTAAGATCTATGTACCTCCATGAGGAAATTTCATGTAAAAGGCCAATATTGAAAACTCATTTGTCTTATGGTCCTCATTTGATCGAGATTCAGGCGCTTTCTATTTCCCAAGACAAAGTAACAAAAGAAAGACTAAGAAACAACTAATTTAAATACAGAATTGATGAATGAGACCATTTATTGAGGATCGAGTATACAACTTTTTAAACATTTTGGATTATATAGAAAAAATTGTAAAATCTGGGGACTATTGCGGAAAACTTTATTATACTCTCTTATGTTATGTGAAATTCTCGTTACATGGCCATAATGACAATTTCCACCTATTCTAACTTTGTTGTGTATATTTTTTTTCTTTTTCTTAGAAAAAGTGATTAAAATGAAACTCAAATCCAATTACATTTGGTGACTTAGTGGATTCGAACTACGAAACATATAAAAACAGGAAAATAAAGCTATTGCTAAACTATAAAGGCTAGAAAGCAATAACTAAATTACTAAGAACCTATTACAAATATCCATATGAAATCAATCTTTTAATATATCCTTGAACTTCCAACACTTCGCAATCTTAACAATCTTAACATTTACCCAATCTTAACATTTACTACATAATGTTTATATCTTTTGCATCCATCTTACTTGATTCAGATAAATAACTAAATGGAATTAATGATTTATTCTTCAGAAAGTATAATGAATACTTGCATTTCTTTGACTCCATAACATATATACAAATGCAGTTAAGCAACCACTATATACATCACATAAACATTCACCACTCATTTTCTGTCGAATGTGATCAATTAGCTCAGACTAATTAGATTTTTTTTGAACTTCCATATCAAACATTCAGAAGATAATCTTTGTAAAAATAGGCATTTCACATATATATGATCTTTATAAGTATCACAGATTCTATTGTATATTACTCCTCAATTTAACATTCTAGCCTTTATAGGTAGCTTGTCCAAACAAGCAAGCCATGTAAAAAAACTGCACTTGTGCACATTTCTTTTGTGCCACACAACTTTATTGCAATTAAAAATAGGATGAATTTCTTTGATATGTAATAAAGTTTTCTTGAAAGAAAAATTAATTTTACTACTACTAGACCAAGTAATCTTATCAACTCTATCAAATGTTTTGAAGTTTGAAGGCAAATTCTTTGATAATTCTCTTAACTTAGATGGAAAATATAGTTTCCCTCTAATAATGCAGGAGTTAGTCTTGTTAGTCCAAAGACCTTTGTGTGTTTCTTTCTGAAATATTTGATCAACACTCTGACCTATAATCCAATTATCCCACGTTTACATATGTATCAAGGCCATTACTAATCCTCAATTTTAATACCTTCTTCCGTATCGAGTTTTGTTGAATATTCAAGCTCCATATGCACTTGTCTTTGATCAGGTTAGTATGTGTCCATATGCTCCGAAGGTTTGAGTTCTTCTTATACATTCTCCAAAAAAGTCTCAGTAGACACACTTTGTTGATTAATTCAATACTAGGTATGGTTAGTTCACCTTTATCTTTACTTCTACAAACATCGTGACACACAAATTTTGAATTTAGTACACCATCAAATTTACACTTCCACAAAAAATTAGCCAAGATTACTATGTTGTGTATATCATATCTCTAACCATAATCATGTAACTGGTATTGTAAAACATGAAATTTCATATTAGAAAACATAAAATTTAAATGTTTTGAATTTATTGTTTGAAACTATTTTAAATATAAAATTTCATATTTTTCGGAATTAAATGTTAATTATAAGAGATAAAATAGTTTTCTTTATTTAATCAAAAAAATTAAAATATTTTGAATACTGATATGATAAATTTGAGTCAGAATTAGTTAAAACAATGTGTTTCTTTTGAAATATTAATTTTTTTTTTAAATATATAGTTATAGGTGGTATTTAAAAACGAGTGGCTAAACGTGATCGTAGTAAACTATTCGTTTAAATTTGATAAATAAATATTATATTATTAAAATAGATTATAATTAAAATAGATTATTATTAAAATATATGTTAATATTAAAATAAAAAATATAGTATCTAAAAAGTAAGAATAACTGAATATGAAAAATAGTTACGAAAGATTGTATAGCTAAAAGATAATATAAAATTCTATAATACTATATTAATTTTATATAAGTTTTAATATATTATAAATTTTAAATTAATCTAACTTTTTATTCCTAATAAAAAATACGATGTCATATTATGAAAAACAGGGGCGGAGGTAGGGGTGGGCTGAGGTGGGCTGCAGCCCACCCCAACTTATCCAGCCCACTATAATTTAACCTGTTTTTTTTTAAAAAAATAGATAAAATTATAACTAAAAAAATTATAATATAAAATTAGCCCTCCCTAACTTAAAGTTTAGAAATTAATTCTATCAAATAATAAAATTTAATGACAAAATTGGAACGTAAATACCATTAAATATTCAATTTCTTGGGTTTTTTTAATTTTTTTTCATAATTTTTTTTGTAATTGACTCTTAAATGTTTGAAAAAATTTCATTTGGCCTCCTAAATTTCAAAATTTATTTTATTAGATTTTAAATTATTTTATTTATAGGATTTTTTGTTTTTTTTTACAACAAAATGTATGTTATTTTGTATAAAAAAAGGAAATATATCACATGATTAATTTTAAAAAATAATATATGGACTTATATTGTAATCTTTACACAATATAGGGATTTATAGTGTATTTTAGCATTATATAAGGATCTATCTAGCAATTTTTGCATAATATGTAGACTTATCGTGCAAATACGGTAAATAATTTTTTTCGGGGCCGTTGCCCCCGAACCCCCTTAGCCCCCCCTAACAAAAAATCCTGGCTCCACCCCTGATGAAAAAAGTAAAAATTATTTCAATTACTTTATAAGTGAAAAAAATACACATACTAAAGAAAATATTGAAAACCTTATGGTAGAACTATTATAAAATATCAAATATTTTAAGTTACTTTCTAGTTATAAATATATATTTTTTTAAATAGTTAATTATTAAACATTCTGCACCTCAATTAAAAAAATTCTCTTTCATGGTATTTTGAAATTTTTAGTTTAATTTTTTTTTTAAATCAAAGGCCTAACTAATTTTTTTGTCCAAATTCTTTAAATTTAGAGAATCAATTTTGCATAAAATATGCCATTCTTTTTTAACAACTAAGAAATGTTTATTCAATTAGTTTATTAGTTAATTGATTTTCCATCCCTTCTATCACATTGTCTATAAAAAAGTCTTCAGGAATCAAGGAGGCCCGTTTAACCTAGTAAGATAATGCGAGAGATAATGAAACGAATCATATGGATAAACCTTGCACCAATTATATTCTACTTTATTATTCATTTGTCAAAAAGACAAATCATACACCCAAAACATGCCATTGTCTTGTAACATTATTATTATTTTTTTTCTAAAATATTTTCATTAATAATAATTGATTATAAAATTAGCCAATCTCCGAAAATATAACATCAATATCTAAATCTAACTAATTGGGTCTGAATATGATTAAACCAATCCTAAAGTAACTTTCCTAGAATCAAATTCGTGGCTATCCAATCTGTTCTTATCTCTCTTAATAAAGGAGAATAAGAGATTACATAATTACAAGATATAATAAATACTACTAATAATATTACAAATGCTGAAATTGTTTATGCTAAATTGTTTCCAAGAGGAACAATTAAACCCTTGCAATCATTTCCAATGATGCATCGGCTGTCTTTGTGATATCTCGCAATAGGACACGCCTTCAAGACCCCAAGTGTTTCGGCTTTAATAGAACTCTCTATATCAATCTTTCAATCTTTGCAATCAATTAATTTCCATGTTTCATCTCTGGTAACACATGCAATTGTCGCTTTATTATTTTTAAAAGAAGTATCACTATTAATCTTAATATAATTAACGGAAGGGAGGGGGAGGTGGTAGGGATTTTAACTAGTGCAGTAAGGTGGGAGGTGAGCATAGTTCGGTTCGTTTTGACTTTTGGCCAAAACCGGAATCGAACCAAATATTTTGGTTTTTCATACTTTAGAAACTAAACCAGACGGTTCGCATTTGGTTTCATATTTGATTTTTGGTTTCAATTGGTTTGTTTCGGTTCGCTTTTTGGTTCACTTCGAATTTGGATGCTGGACCTATAATCTTTGTCATACAATTTCTTAAAATTCATTGTCTAATAGCGACTAATAATTTAATACAATTATGTTATTGTTCTAACAACAATTATCTTAATTTACAATACTAAATAAATTTATACAAGTAAAACTATTACTTCTGAATTTATACAATCACGATTAATAAAATCAATCAAGCTAATACCTACTAATAATCTTAAGTGATATAAGAAAAAAGTCTTACTAATAACACCGCCAAATAGTAAAGCAAAAAATTTCACGTAGAAGATAAGTTTTCAACTAAATTTTCTCCCATATAATTCTTATAAAAAACTTCCCACATTCTCTATATTTTTCTTTGTCGGTTTGATTTTAATTCGTTTTTTTTTTGGTTCGGTTAATGCATAGTAAATCGAACCGAACCAAAAAAAACCGAATTTCTAAAATTGAAAACCGAACCATTTGGTTTTTCGATTTTTGTTTATTTTGATTCGTTTTTTTTTTGTTTTTTAGTTCGGTTTGGTTTTCTTAGGGCTGTAAACGAATCGAGTCGAGCCGAATACTAGATGTGCAAGCTTGTTTGATAAGATTTACGAGTCGAGTCGAGCCGAACTCAAATTTTAACGAGTCGAGCTCAAATTTTAAAACTTGTTAACATATCGAACGAGCTTTTTTCGACCCGATCTCGATTTATTAACGAATAATTTGTTTTTGTATAGGTTTTAACAACATATTTATTGATAACTTACAACATTAATTTACAGATCATAAATTTTTAACGAGTTAATGAATGAGCTCGAGTGAAGGCATTTTTTTAAAGAACGAGTTCGAACAAACTTATTTGTTCGTTTGTATAAACGAACGAGTTCGAACAAGCTTTTTACCGAGCCGAGCTGCTCGCTGCTCGCAAGCGGCTTGGTTTGTTTACAGCCCTATGTTTTCTGGTTCTCATTTTATCAGCCCTAAGTAAGGCTTACCAAATTTATTAAACCAACCCATAGTTTTCTTATTTAAAAGAAACCATCCCCTCCCCCCTCCAGTAACACACCAAGGAGAATTAATTGGGGTTTTCCAACAATATCTTTCAGAAAATTGAGTTTTTCATTCTCCTTGGTAGGCCCATAAACAATGAAATGTCGCACGGGTCCAAAGAAGATGTGACATAAGAACAATGATTGATTTTTTTCCAGCTTGACGGTTTAAACAAAGAGTTATATTTAGAAAAATTAACAAACCCCCCTCCCGATAAACCCCCAGATTCAACAAAAGCCACAATATCCATATTGACTAAGTTTCTCAATAAAAGTAAGTTTTTACTTAGTTCAGAGGTAAATAGTATCTCAATATGTTGATCTTTGCTTGCACCCATTAAGCTTAATTCTGCCAGGGGTGTACCGATCCCCTAACAGTTCCATCCTTGTATCATATACCCTTGTGGGGTTGTTATGGGATAACCCCGCAAACCTCTTCATCCGGTATTGATTCAAAATCTTCATTCATACAATCAAAGTCTTATTTTTTCATCTCTCCTTCTTCATGATCCTCGTTTTAATCACTATGAATCGCCATCTCATTATCGACCCCTTGAAGTGTATTACCCACATATTCCGCATAATTGGTGTTGATAAGAGTTGCAAATGATTTTTACTTCATTATAGCATTCACCTTCTAGTTGAAGACCCAGGTTTAGTTTGACATGTTCAAGACTCCTTTTGTTTCTTTCCAATCGCCCAAACGAAAATTCTTTGTTAGAGGTATTAGTGATCTCTTGTACTATTGTGACATTTGGGCTTTTAATAAGAATATTATCTAATCTATTAGTTGATTTGGAATGTAATGGGCCTTTGTTAGCGGGGACATTATAAATCCACTTAAGGAGTAAGGCCCGGATCAAATTTTAGAGTATTTAAAATAGCCTGAACCTTATTGCCAGAAAAATTCAGCGCCTTCTTCCCCAAATAATCATTTTCTTCCGTCAACTCAATCCTTAAAACAAGTTTCTTTCATTTCTCAATCTAATTTCTATTCTTCAATCGTTTTTTCTTACTTTTGTTTTGACCAACACTGTTATCGAAGTTTATATGAACAACCTTGAAAACAAAGCCATCAAAATGATTTATGGTGGACGAAAGACCATCAACAAACATATAATATTTAAATATGATAAATAGAAGGAGGGTGGCTTAAGTTGGTCGTTTGTGGCGTTTTGGTGCTCAATCAGCTAACTCGGAAAGTGTCCTGAGTGAGAGAACATTATCATAAAATTAAAGAGAGATTTTATATATATATATATATGTATTTTAATGAATAAAGTTAAACAATGTTAATTGCTCAACACTAATCTGTGTAGTGATTTAAGATAAAATTTATAACTACATTTTTTTTTTTTGAATACATGAGAGAGCCACTTTGGACTCGGAGTCATTTTGACTCCAATGAGATTCGATCCCAGGACCTCTCGGTCTCTGCGGAGTAACCTAACCACTAGGCCAACTATCAATCTCTAACTACATTTTTTTTAGTTTCATGTAAAATTTTAATATGTTATAGATTTAAGATAAATTTAATTTTTATTTATATAAAAATAAGGTGTCATGTTATAAAAAAATTAAAAATATCTTAGATAAACTATAAATTTAAAGAATTCAATTACTAAAAAAATATATTGAAACATTATAGTCGAATCATTAAGTCACTGGATTCAAACTTTCTAGACCTATCACAAATGTTATTTCTTAAACATTTTATATCTAAACAAAATCTCTTTCACGAAATTTTAATAAATTTTAGAATAAATTATTTCTACAAAATAATTTGATTCAAAATTTTATCTAAAACTTTCAAATTTTTATGATCAAGCTGAAGGAAAATTGCAACTCAATTATATCAAAATATAATTCGGCGGAAACAAAATTGCAATTAAAAAACCATCTAATTGCGATTTAAGGATTTAAAACAAAGAAAAATTCGATTACATGCCTTAAGCTGCTCTATGAAAATCGGATTGTTTAATACCAGCTTCAAAAGCTTGAAGCCTCCACGCTTTGCACACCGAGCTTGATTATTGCTTTCAGAATCCAATTCTGACTTGGAGACAAAAGACCTTTTGTTTTCTGTGGGTTTTTTCTTAAAAGAAAAACTGATGAGAAAGATGTTATTCTACATACAATGATTTCTCATTATATATGTAATAATGAAAAGTGGGAACTGAAAAGTCATATAATGAAAATTAATTATCTTAATAATCTGGTCCACTACCCACAAGTGGATTTAGACCTTCTACATTATACAAACGACTTGACTAGCCTAGCGGTTAGTGACACATTTCACCCAGTTGGAGGTACATGGTTCAAACCACAACCCTGTCAATTTATTTTTTTCTTTTTTCTTTTCTCTTTTCTCTTTTCTCTTTTCTCTTTTGTCTTAGACCGGTCTTATATTAGAATATTAATTTGTGCTAGCAAATTAATATACCAATATTCCAAGTATATATTTAATTAATATTTATTATCTAATAATAAAATTAATTAACGACATGAAGCAAGATCAATACACTCGTTAGTGTGCGACTACGTGGGTTCATCGTTAAACCGGTAGTAGTTAACTTAATGAACTACTAATCGAGGTTGGCGTCTAACAACACTCCTCAACGACCGGATAACGTGAAGTAACTCGGTACAAAGAACCCGGTAAAGGATCATACACGTATTCCCTCTATCTTTACAACTCCGGATCATCCTGGGATATGGTACAACTGTCAAATCCCATTAGAAAATCAACTACGTTACACGTCGATTATCAACGATTGACGAATGACCCAAGAAACACCTTTCTTCATTCATTCTATCACCTTGGCCAAGGATTTGATACAATCGTTATAATCTTATGACATCGTAGAGCTCAAACTCTTTACCTAGAGTTGATAGATTCCATCTTGACTCATCCCTAGGAGCATATATACTTAGTCGTGTCCAATATCTTTTTGACTAGCATTGTGACACACTAGTAGTCCAGTATCAAAACACAACAAGCATATACACAACAGTAGTGATGATCTCAGGTCAAAGAATTACAAGCATAAAATTCCTTCTAGAGATTAACCTACTTGACAGTTCAAGGTAATTAACCATTAGGAATATCTAGTTTTACTCGGTTCGATAATCACATCGCTATGTGCATTATCTATGTACCTAACTCGGTAAACGAGAACTACCGATATGTATCTGATAAATACTCGTTAGCTACATATTAATCTAACCGGATCATCGAGGTCCTAACTCGATGATCCTACGATTAAGAACAAGTTTAAATTAAGTCCTATGAGCTAGATTCTCATTATCATAACACCTTATGATATCTAGTTCGTAACTTAATCAAGGATCTGCCTTGATATTATGTAGATGAATACCATAATCATCAAAGCTTGCCATAGATTCAAGGAAACAATTTCTTTAATCAATAATGTAGTGATAACTATTATCGTGTACAGTAAACACTTGTGTTCAATTCATTATAAGACGATCGGGGCTAGGGCATAATTCCAACACAAGCACGCTATACACAACACACTATACATTGTGGCTGTTATTTAACAACTTGTAAACGCATTTAAGTAAATAGTGTAGTGTCACATGTGAAGTTCCCTATATTAACCTATTAGATTCTACTATTTTGTATGGGGTTATTGTTGAAAACATCCTCATTAAACTCTCTAATTGTTTTTTTATGCCTTCAATAATCTTCTTTATAAAAAATGCCTAATGAAGTAATTATTTATAGAAAACATCCCTTTTATATTTTCTATACCTTTACTAATTCCATCACATGCGCGTGTCCGTGAAATTTTTTTAAAATCGTCATAACTAATTAAAAAAAATCAGAAAATTAAAAAAAAAAAAAATTTGAATAAATCTAATTAATATTTACGTCTATGAATTTTTTTGATTTTTTTTTGAATTTTTTTAATTTTTTTTCGCAGACACGGAATTCCATGTTTTAAACATGGAATTCCATGTTTTAAACCGTGAAATAAACATGAAATTCCATGTTTTAAACATGAAATTTCGTGTCTGCGAAAAAAAAAAATAAAAAAAAAAAAAAAATCAAAAAATTCAGAAAATTCCGAAAAAATCATAGACGTAAATATTAATTTGATTTATCCAAATATAATTTTTTTTGATTTTTTTGATTTTTTTTGAATTAGTTATGACGATTTTAAAAAAATTTCACGGACGCGCGCGTGTTTATTAGTTTTTTTCTTATTTTTTAATTGTTAATTATAAGGGAAATTTGGAATGGGGCTGTTTTCAATAAATATTTTTTTCTAGGCATCTTTTTCTAAATAAATTTTTTAATAGGCATCGATCAACAATTTGGCTTATTTTGTATTATTAGATTCTATACACGGTGGCTATTTAACAACTTGTAAACGCGTTTATGTAAATAGTGTAGTGTCCCATCACCCATGTGAAGTTTCCTATATTAACCTATTAGATTTAACTATTTTGTATTAACTATTTTGTATTGTCACAAGGATTTAAACTTTCAAATTCAACGATCTTGTATTGTTACGTAATTTTAAACTTATAAATCACTTTAAACTTATAAATCAAACTATTTTGTACTATGTATGCACGACTCCCGTCATTATAATCCGATCTCCAAAGTTATCGAACAAATTGTAGGGTAAAGCACACTTATAGCCCTTTATGTTTGGGTCGAATGCAGAAACCACCCTTTATGTTTGTTTTTGACGATTAAAGCCATCTATGAAATTTTTTTTGTCACCGTTAGCCCTTTCTTCCATTTTCTGTCAGTTGACCGTTAGTCAACGCCACCTGGCGCCACGTATACGCCATGTCACTGCCACGTTTGCTCCACCTCATCATCAGCTGATAATTTTTTTTTGACGTGGCAGGGGTAAATTCGTAATTACATTTCCATGTTTTACCTTTTACCCTTTACCGAACCCTAAATCCATCCCATTAACCCGATCCCCAATCCCTTCTTCTTCTCCCCTCCCTCGTCGCCTCTTCTTGTTCGATTGTTAATTCCGATGGATGGTTCCAGTTACATGACGGCTTCGTCTCCGATGGCCGACCCAGGGAAGGAACAATGGGTTTGCTACTGTGGTCTTAGATGCAAGGTGAGCACCTCGTGGACGGAGATGAACCCTGGACGGCGTTTCATCGGATGTTCGACGTATCAATCGCCGGAGGAAAAGTGTTCCTTTTTCAGCTGGTTAGATCCTCCTATATCCAATAGAAGCCGGGTTGTGATTTTCGGTCTGCTTAGTTCGATGTCAAGGAAGGATGAGGAAATCGAAGATTTAAAATCCCGTGTAGGTAATTTCTTGAAGATATGACATCTTTGTCTAATGTTTTTGTTAGGTTTTGTTGTCGGTAAGTTGGTTTAGGATGTTTTGATTATTCGTGTGTTTGTTGTTGTTCTTCGTGTATTCGATTATCGATTGTGTCGGTGTAATGCTTGTAACCTGGAAATCAGACATATTGTGATGGTCTGTGTTAGTGTTAATGGATTTTTTGCTAAGTGTTGGTCAATCTCTTGATTCTTTCTTAGGTTCGCTTAGTAACAGTTTTGAGATGGTGAAGTTCTGGCCCCGTATCTTGTTGGGCTGAACAGGTGTGGCCCTATATTTATTTTTAAATACTTTTTTTGGCCCATTAAGTTATTCAAGTCTACGCGGTTTGGCCCTTAATTTTTATTGAGTTACATATTCTGTCCAAGGCCCAATCAGTATAAGACGTTACTATTATTTAATTAAGTTTTAATTGTAAATTGCTTTTTTAAATTCGGTTCATAGTTTCAAGTGTAGAGGAATCCATTTAGAGGACCATTTGGAGGACCATTTCTTTTTTAAATTAATAATTTTCCGAATTTTAGGACATATGTCCCCCTGCCACTTAGCTATCCATTTTCTTCGTTTTTCTAGTCTCTCAACTAAATATATCCTAATCCTCTCTAAACAAACAATCACAGGAGATTCCCTAGCATCCAACAACTCTTTATTCCACGATTCACACATATTATTCAACAACACATCACAATGGGTGTTGGTCCTAAAATGAGACCTACTCCAGTACCTCGGGTGCTCTTTTGCCAACCACTCATACGCTTCCACATCCATCCCTTTAATTATCTCCATTACATTCGTGAATCTCTCAACATAAGTAGCTCTTGCGGCCTCCCACATTTTATCTTTTAGCGCAAAAGAGCCATGTTTCTTTTTAAAATTCTGATGTAAATGTCTAACACAGTGTCTATGTTCAACATTAGGCAACAACTCTTCAATTGCTATACCTAATCCCTGTGTTCACATACAAAGAAAACAAAGTTATAAAAACTTCTACACTTGTAATAAACAAACACTAGAAGAATTCAATATACCTTTTGCTTGTCGGTTATGAATACCCACATCTCAGGTTCATTGATTTCTAAATCCTCCACTAACAAGCTCACAAACCACCTCCATGTCTCTAAATTCTCAGTTTCAACCAAACTATAACAAATAGGATAAATGCAATTGTTTGCATCCATCCCCACCGCAGTCAAAATCACCCCGGGATGAGATCCTTTGAGGTGACAACCATCCAAACCCACCACCCTTCTACAACCATTAATAAACCCCCTTTTCAAAGGTTCTAAACAACAGTAAAATCTCAGAAATCTGTTTTCACCAGTTACTTCATCTTCAGCAGTTTTTAAAAAAACTGTTGACCCAGGATTAGTTCTTATCAACTCAGCGCAATAATTGTTAAGCAAGCTATACTGATCTAAAAAGTGAACTTCATCTAATTGCCTTCCCTTCCTAATAGTCCTATACGCTTGTCTCCTACTAATGCTTACATGAAGATCATGCAAGACTAGCTCTTGCAAATCAATGGCCTTAATATTTGAGTTCATCCTTAACTGATGCGCGTATCTCCTAGACAAAACACTCGAATTCACGTGCTTACTGTTTAGTGCACAACCACATGTATGCTTTTTGTTTAAAGTCCTGATTTGGAAACTTCCATCTTGACTTAAAGTTGCATATATAAACCAGTTACAATTCTTACCCCTACACCTCGCTCTAATTCTACCCGGTTCATTACATGGAAACCAAACGTGCCTAATATCGGCAATAGCTCGAGCTTTAACGACATCCTTGAATTCACGACCGTCGGAGAATATCATACCAACAGCTAACTTCGGATCACAAACGTCTTCTGATACATTAAACCTCAAAAAGCTCCTCCTTCGAACACCAGAACTTTGAAAATCTTCATCTTCCGATGTCCCTTCCAAGCTAATCAATTGATCAGAATCGCCAGTAGAACCCTCGTTGAAATCTTCATCATTTATTTCAGGTAATAATTTAGGGCACGGAAGATCTAGCCCATTAACGTTAACGGATGGAGAAGAACCAACACCAGCGAATTCAACTCCAATATCGACATTGTCTTGGTACAATATGTCGTCCTCATCATCGTCAAGATTGTTATCACTATCATGAAAGGAGAAATCGGAACCACCACTATCACTACCCTCGTCATAATTACCTTTATCTACATGAAATACAAAATTACACGCATTATTAAGACCCTACGCACAAAAACTAAAACCCTAAACATAAACTACATATCTCGACGAAATGGGTAACGAAAAATGTATACCTGAATAGGTTAGTATTTCGTTCAAAATCGCCATTCGAACGGAGTAGAGCAAGTGGGTTTAATTTTCTCTATCGATCTCGACTGATTAACGCGATTGCAAGCCCAATTTTTGAAGAACACCAAGAACACGCTCTACTGTGTGTTTTTGTTTTGATTTCGATCGTGTAACATTTGACGGGAAGTCAACGGTGAGTGAGAAGGTAAAGGGTAAAAGTTAAAACAATGATGTGTAATTACGAATTTACCCCTGCCACGTCAAAAAAAATTATCAGCTGATGATGAGGTGGAGAAAACGTGGCAGTGACATGGCGTATACGTGGCGCCAGGTGGCGTTGACTAACAGTCAACTGACAGAAAATGGAAGAAAGGGCTAACGGTGACAAAAAAAATTTCATAGATGGCTTTAATCGTCAAAAACAAACATAAAGGGTGGTTTCTGCATTCGGCCCAAACATAGAGGGCCATACGTGGTCTTTACCCCAAATTGTATCTATCATTTTGTAAATTTTGTAGTCCTCTTTAACTCCATCATGCCAAATGCGAAAACAACCCTCGGATCACTCCATCTAATCTTAACAAATATTATTTGAACACATCACCATAATGTAATAATGTTGTTTATGTCGTAAATAATATCACACTAACAAATTCAAATTCTCAAGATATCTAACAACAATTTCTCGATTACAAAATTCTACAAATCAAAAACCTTCTTGGATTTCACATTCAACCTTGGATTAATGTATATCTATAATAAATCTTCATTTTAACGACAGAGATGATACAAAATGTGAGAGAATGATACATCAAATACGTAACCAAATGTTTTTATAAATCGTAAGAATTTAATTTTCATTATATATTCCCTTCATTTCTTCCCTTCATATATACCTACAAGACATTTTTCCAACAAAGCTTCCGCATTAACCCAAGCATGATACTTATTTTAGAAATTCACCGTTAAAGAAATATAATAACAATATCTTTAATTTAATTGCACTATAGGTCCCTATATTATACAAAAGGATACTGAATAAAGCTGTGCAGTCTTTTCCTACTGCCTTCATTAATATATCCACACCTAACAAACAAGAAATTGTCAGGGACTAAACTACAATTATTAAAATTCACATTTTCTTTAATAATAAATGTATCTCCGGGATGAAATTTCATGTAAGGGGTAATATTGTAAACTTTGCCTTTAAGAACAGTCCACATATTGAGTCTTCGTTTTGGTGTTGTTTAAGTTCATTCATAGATATAAGTCTCGTGTTTGATTCTCCTTTTAAACCTGTCATATATAAGAGTATTATGAGCTAATTGCACTATAAATCACTTTGAATCGCCATCTCATTATCGACCCCTTGAAATGTATCAGCCACAAATTCCTCATTGGCGTTGATAAGAGTTACATCTGAGTTTACTTCATTATACCTTTAACCTTCTAGTTGAAGACCCAGATCTAGTTTGGCATGTTCAAGACTCCTTTTGTTTCTTTCCAATTACCCAAACAAAAATTCTTTGTTAGAGGTACTAGTGATGTCTTGTACTATTGTGACATTTGGGCTTTTAATAAGAATATTATCTAATCCATTAGTTGATTTGGAATGTAATGGGACTTTGTTGTTGGATGGGACATAATAAATCCACTTAAAAAGTAAGGCTCGGATCAAATTTTGGAGTATTTAAAATAGCCAGAAAAATTCAACATCTTCTTCCTCAAACAAGCATTTTCTTCAGTCAACTCAATCCTTGAAACAAGTTTTTTTCATTTCTCAATCTAATTCTATTCTTCAATGGAGTTATCTTACTTTTGCTTTGACCAGCACTGTTACCGAAGTTTATATGAGCAACCTTGAATACAAAGCCATCAAAATTATTTATGGTTGCCAAAAGACCATCAACAACCATATTATAGTTCCCCAACATTCTAATCAATTAATTTGGTTTTCACAATCACCTTTCTCATGAGTTAAAATCCCACATATATAGCAGAAATCAAATAATTTCTTGAACTTATATGAGACCCAAGCTTGTTCTCGATGTCGGAGATAGAAATTGAAGCCAACCTCAAGGGGTTTATCAATACGCCGGAAATCCTTACTTTATCCCTCAGGCTTTCTTTGAAATTGTTTGGACCAGGTAGGATAATCCTCTCAACTCTCCCCAATTTCATAGCAATCTTTCTTCTTTGATGAACAAGGGTGGGATGCCATCAAATCTAATCCAGAAGGAAGTTTCCTCAAGCAAAGTTGGATTTGCTAAACATTCATCCCATTTTAAGAAGAAAATGAAACTCAAACAAATAATAAAGCCTAATCTTCCAGACATAGTCCCAAACTTCTTATTTCTCAACACTAATTTGTATAGTGATTTAAGATAAAATTTCTAACTAATATTTTTTTTGTTTTATGTAAAATTTTAATACGTTATAGATTTGAGATAAATCTAATTTTTTACTTTTATAAAAATAAGGTGTCATGTTATAAAAAAAAAAATATATTTCAGATAGACTATAAATTAAAAGAATTCAAGTATTAAAAAAATATTGAAACATCATAGTCGAATCACTAAGCATCAAATAATTCGACTCAAACTTTCTAAATCTATCACAAATTTTATTTCTTAAACATTTTATATCTCGACTAAACAAAATCTCTTTTACATATGTTTAATGAATTTAAGAATAAATTATTTCTATAAATAATAAATTTAATTTAAAATTTTATCTAAAACTTTCAAATTTTTATGATCAAACACATTATACACTTTGACAGCTTGTAAACGCATCTATGTAAGTAGTGTATTGTCATATGTGAAGTTCACTGAATCGTTTATTGTCACAAACTAACATATTAGATTCAACTATTTTGTATTGTCAATTTGTCACAAGGATTTAAACTTCTAGATTCAACGATCTTGTATTGTCACGTAACTTTAAACTTCTAAATCAAACTATTTTGTACTATGTATGCACGACTCCTGTCAATATAATCCGATCTCCAAAGATTTCGAACAAATTGTATCTATCATTTCGTAAATTTTGTATTTCTCTTTAACTCCATCATGTCAAGTGCGAAAAAACCCCTCGAAAACCATCACTCCATCTGGTCTTAACAAATATTATTTGAATACATCACCATAATGTAATAATGTTGTTTATATTGTAAATAATATCACACTAACAAATTCAAATTCTCAAGATATCTAACAATTTCTTGACGAAATTCTACAAATCAAATACCTTCTTGGATTTCACATTCAGCCTTGGATTAATGCTTTTCTATAATAAATCTTCATTTTAATGACAAAAATGATACAAATTATGAGAAAATGATACATCAAATACGTAACCAAATGTTTTTATAAATCGTAACAATTAATTTTCATTATATAATCCCCCTTCATTTCTTCCCTTTGAATATACCTACAAGACATTTTTCCAATAAAGCTTCCGCATTAACCCAAGCATGGTACTTATCTAAGAAAGTTACTGTTAAAGAAATATCATAACAACATCTTTAATTTAATTGCACCATAGGTCCCTATATTATACAAAAGGATACTGAATAAAGCTGTGCAGTCTTTTCCTACTGCTTTCATTATTATCTCCACACCTAACAAACAAGAACTTGTCAGGGACTAAAGTACAATTATTAAACTTCATATTTTATTTAATAAATGTACCTCCAGGATGAAATTTCATGTAAGGGGTAATATTGTAAACTTTTCCTTTAAGAACAGTCCACATTGAGTCTTTGTTTTGGTGTTGTTTAACTTCATTCATAGATATAAATTCTCGTGTTTAATTCTCCTTTTAAACCTGTCATATATAAGAGTATTATGAGCTAATTGCACTATAGATCCCTACTTTTTAGTTAATTGCACTATAAGTCCCTATATTATGTAAAAGAGCCTGAATTTTATCATAAGGTATTATGAGATTGGGGTGGAGCCAGTAATTTTTGTTGGGGCTAAGGCACACTATTGTTCTTGAGATAATTGCACTATAGGTCCCTATATTACTTTTTTTTGTGTTAATTGTACTATAAGTCCCTGTAGAGAAGAAATTCTAGGAAAAAGTTGTATTTTTGATAATGAAAACGTAGTCCTATATATACAAAACACTAACTAAAGAATAGGAACTAATCTAGCTATAATCTAGGATTAAATAACTATCAGATATATCTAAATCCTTATCTTATCTTCTAGTTTATCTTTTATTCAAATATCATTAATAGATAAATATAAAATCATGTTTATCCAATACTCCCCCTCAAGCTGGTGAGTATGAATTTTCTATTCCCAGCTTGGAAACACATCTTTGAAATGTAGTGTTACTCAATCCTTTAGTCAGAATATCTGCCACCTGATCACCGCTGGACACATATGGAGTGCAAATCAAGCCACTGTCAAGTTTCTCTTTAATGAATAGTCTATCCACTTCTATGTGTTTTGTTCGATCATGTTGTACTGGATTATGAGCGATGTTGATGGCTGATTTATTATCGCAATAAAGCTTCATAGAACCATCCCACTGAATTTTCAGATCATCTAGTATAATTTTCACCCATAATAATTCACACACTCCATGTGCCATTGCACGATACTCTGCTTCAGCACTTGATCTTGCTACAACATTTTGTTTCTTACTTCTCCATGTCACCAAATTTCCACCAATAAAAGTACAATATCCAGAAGTTGATCTTCTATCAACTATGGACCCTGCATAATCTGCATCGGTATAAGCTTCAATTGTTAGACTTGTGTTTCGTCTATATAAAATTCCTTTTCCAGGAGTTCCTTTAAGATATTGTAAGACACGATTAACTGCTTGTAAATGAATCTCTTTTGGGTTTTGCATAAATTGGCTAAGCACACCCACTGCATAAGAAATATCAGGTCTTGTGTGTGAGAGATAAATAAGTTTACCTACTAGACGTTGGTACCTTTCTTTATCTACCACCAAATCTTCTTCAGCTTCTCCCAATTTGTGATTGGGATCTATTGGTGTACTAGCTGGTCGACATGCCAATTTTCCTGTTTCTTTAAGAAGATCAATGATGTATTTTTGTTGAGAAATGAAAATTCCTTGTTTTGAATGTGCCACTTCAATTCCGAGAAAGTATTTAAGTCTTCCCAACTCTTTAATCTCAAACTCTTTTGCCAAACATTTTTTCAAAGACTGACTTTCTTTTTCATCGTCTCCTGTAACAATTATATCATCAACATATACAAGAAGAATGGTGACTCCCCCTGAATTTGAATGTTTAACAAAAAGAGTATGATCTCCTTGACTTTGTTTATATCCCATGTTTAATATCACTTTTGAGAATCTTCCAAACCAAGCCCTCGGAGATTGTTTTAAACCATACAAGGCCTTTTTCAATTTACACACTCTGTTCACTTTTTGATTATTAGCAAAACCTGGTGGAATTTCCATATATATTTCCTCTTCAAGGTCTCCATGTAGGAAGGCATTTTTCACATCAAATTGTTGTAAATTCCATCCATAATTAGCTGCCAATGATAAGAGAATTCTTACCGTATTCATTTTCGCAACAGGAGAAAAAGTTTCTTGATAATCTATACCATAGGTCTGAGTATACCCTTTTGCTACTAACCTTGCTTTGTATCTTTCTAATGATCCATCAGCATTATATTTCAAAGAGAAAACCCATTTACATCCTACAGGTTTTTTTCCTGGAGGTAAATTCACCAAGTCCCATGTTTGATTCTTTTCAAGAGCTTCCATTTCAACATACATAGCTTGTTTCCAATTTTCATTTGATAAAGCCTCAGATAAAGTGGTAGGTATAGAAATGGTGTTAAGGCTTATAAGAAAGTTTCTATGAGATGGTGAAAAATGCTCAAAAGTCACAAAGTTTGATATAGGATATAGTGGTTTTTTAGTGCATTCTCTAGTATTTTTCCTAACAGCAATAGGCAAATCATCATTTGAATTATGTTGTGAGAAATTTTCAAGGTTAACACGAGAATTAGAATCATAAATAGTTACCTCATTTCCAGTCTCCAGGTTAGATTCTTGAACTTGTTCAGGTACAGGAGCTGTCCTCTTCTTTCTTGAATACACTTTACCAAATCTCATATCACTAAGAGCAGACACATTATTATTAGTTCCTTGGTTTTCACCGTTTTGAAAATATATACCTTTTGGGGTAATAGGTATAGATCTTGGTGAGAAAATATCAATTAAAAATGACTCTGGGTTATCCTTATCTTCTGTAATTAACTTCTCCTCTTGAAGATACGAATTTGTAAAATACGATTCATTTTCATTAAAAGTGACATCAGCTGAGACATAAAATTTTTTTTGACGGGGGATGATAACACTTATATCCTTTTTGAGTTGAAGAATATCCTACAAAAACACATTTTATTGCCCTTGGATCTAATTTTCCACGGTGGTGAATATGAACAAATGACACACACCCAAATATCTTAGGAATTAGATTATTGGTAGTAGATAAAGTGGGATAAAATTCAGAAAGTTTTTCCATAGGACTTTGAAAATCTAAGATTCTAGATGGCAATCTATTAATGATGTGAGCGGATGTGAGGATTGCTTCACCCCAATAGGATTTAGGTACATTGTGTTGAAAAAGGAATGCACGAGTAGTATCAAGTAACTGTCGATTTTTCCTTTCTGCTACCCCATTCTGTTGTGGGGTATTTACACAAGACGACTCATGAATTATCCCCTCTTTTTGAAAATATGGAGTTAAAGTTTGATTAAAATAATCCCTAGCATTATCTGACCGGAATCTTTTAATTGTAACCCCAAACTGATTTTTAATCATGGTATGAAAATTTGGAAGAATACCACTAAGATCAGATTTATATTTTAAAAGAAATATCCAAGAAATTCTAGTACAATCGTCAATAAAAGACACAAACCATCGCGCACCTGAAACATTAGGTACTGATGAAGGACCCCATATATCACTGTGCACTAAAGAAAAAGGAGTTGAACTTCTTTTATTACTAATAGGAAAACTTACACGTGTGTGTTTTGCCAATTCACACACATCACAATGAAAATATTTTTCTTCTAAGTTTTGAAATAGAGAAGGAAATAGAATCTGAATAATTCTAAATGAAGGGTGTCCTAACCTACGATGATGAAGTAGAATTTTTTCTTTATTTGATAAATAACTGTTAGACAAGAATAATGATGAAGGTGTCTCTTTGATAACATTGTGATTGCTTGATGTTTCAAGAAAGTAGAGGCCATCCTGTTCCTTAGCATGTCCAATCATCTTCCCCGAATCCTGGTCCTGAAAAACACAGTGGGTAGAAGAAAAAATGACGTTACAGTTAAGATCTCGGGTAAGTCTTTGAACAGAAATAAGATTAGTTGAAAGTTTGGGCACATGGAGCACATTTTTAAGCATAAATGAAGGGTTAATTTGAATATCTCCTAAACCTGCTACTGTGGTTAATGAGCCATCTGCTGTAACAATTTTTCTACTACTAGGGCATGGAAGGTATGTACTGAATTTTTTGTTTGAGTGAGTCATATGGTCAGTGGCTCCTGAGTCCATGACCCAAGAGTTTAAAAGAAATTTATCTGAGATTTTTAATCCAATGGAAATCGGAAACGTACCTGAATGTGTCAATGAACAACTACCTGAAGCTTGTTTTCCAAGAGTTCCTAACAAAGCTCTCAATTTCTCGATCTCTTCATGGTTAAATTCATTTTTTCGTTCTAATTTTACTTCATTTGGTTGAATAGTACTCAGATTTACTTGTCCATAATCTCTTTGTTGTCCTCCTTTGTAACCCCATTCCCTGCTAGGTGGTTTCCCGTGGAGTTTCCAACATTTTTCCTTAGTATGTCGTGTTTTCTTGCAATATGTGCACCACAAGCTATCTTTGCTATCTCGATTAGGCCCCTTTGATAATTCAGCTCTTCCATTTGTTTGAGTTGACATCTGATCAAGAGTTGGATCTTGTCTATTACTCTCTTTAGTTACCATGGCTGATCCCTCCAATATTTGAGGTTCCAGCATGACTCCACGCCTACTTTCTTCAGCCCGAATTATAGAGATTACCTCGTTTAGAGATGGCAATTCTTCTTTTCCAAGAACTTGTACTCTAACTTGATCAAATTCAGTATTCAGGCCAGCCAAAAAATCATAAACTCGATCTTTTTCAATAAACTTTGTTATGATAACTGCAGCTTCAATATTTGTTGTTTCGATACCTCGATAATGGTCAAGCTCTTGCCACAAATTTTGCAGTAAATTAGAATATTCTGTAATCGTCATGTTACCTTGTTTGGTTGCACTGGTCTTGATTTTTACCTCGTACACTTGGGCTGCATCTTTCGCCTTGGAATACGTTTGTTTTATTGCATCCCAAATATCTTTTGCAGTCTTTAAAAACATGACTGGATCACTGATGTTAGGAGTCATTGAGTTCCATAACCAAGCCATAACCATAGAATCCTCCTCATCCCATGCAGCAAAGCCAGGTTCTCCTTCTTTTGGGCCTGTTCCAAGAAGATGAGATAGCTTTCCTTTACCTTTTAGAAAGGTGCGAACCAATTGAGACCACTTTAGATAATTTTTTCCATTCAATTTGTATGATGATTGAATATTCTGTAAATCTCCAGATGGTTGGACAAGCGTTCCCTCATCATGTGTAGACATTACTAGCAATGAATGCTAGAAAATTTTTGCTGAAATTTTGTTTTCTTCTGAAAAAATAAAGCCTGACAATGAAGGTCAGTTTTTTAGAAAACCAGAATTTCTTCTCCTTTTTTAAAGCTCTGATACCATGTAGAGAAGAAATTCTAGGAAAAAGTTGTATTTTTGATAATGAAAACGTAGTCCTATATATACAAAACACTAACTAAAGAATAGGAACTAATCTAGCTATAATCTAGGATTAAATAACTATCAGATATATCTAAATCCTTATCTTATCTTCTAGTTTATCTTTTATTCAAATATCATTAATAGATAAATATAAAATCATGTTTATCCAATAGTCCCTATATTATGCAAAGCCAGTAATTTTATTGGGGGCTAAGAGAATTCAAGGGCAATTTACACGCCCATTGTTTTTCAGTTAATTGCACTATATGTCTCTAATTTAGTTAATTGTTTTTTCTGGTTCTCATTTTAATTTATTAAAAGAAGATGTGACATAAGAACAATGAGTGATTTTTTTTCCAGCTTGACGGTTTAAACAAAGAGTTATATTTAGAAAAATTAGCAAACCCCCCTCCCGATAAACCCCCAGATTCAACAAAAGCCACAATATTCATATTGACTAAGTTTCTCAATAAAAGTAAGTTTTTGCTTAGTTCAGAGGTAAATAGTATCTCAATATGTTGAGCTTTGGTTGCACCCATTAAGCTTAATTCTGCCAGGGGTGTACCGATCCCCTAACAGTTCCATCCTTGTATCATATACCCTTGTGGGGTTGTTATGGGATAACCCAGCAAACCTCTTCATCCGGTATTGATTCAAAATCTTCATTCATACAATCAGAGTCTGATTTTTTCATCTCTCCTTCTTCATGATCCCCGTTTTAATCACTGTGAATCGCCATCTCATTATCGACCCCGTGAAGTGTATCAACCACAGATTCCGCATAATTGGTGTTAATAAGAGTTACAAATGAGTTTACTTCATTATACCATTCACCTTCTAGTTGAAGACCCACGTCTAGTTTGACATGTTCAAGACTCTTTTTGTTTCTTTCCAATTACCCCACACATAAATTCTTTGTTAGAGGTATTAGTGATCTCTATTGTGACATTTGGGCTTTTAATAAGAATATTATCTAATCCATTAGTTGATTTGGAATGTAATGAGCCTTTGTTAGCTAGGACATAATAAATCCACTTAAGGAGTAAGGCCCGAATCAAATTTTGGAGTATTTAAAATAGCCTGAACCTTATTGCTAGAAAAATTCAGTTTTTTCTTCCTCAAGTAAGCATTTTCTTCAGTCAACTCAATCCTTGTAACAAGTTTCTTTCATTTCTCAATCTAATTTCTATTCTTCATGGCTTTTTCTTACTTTTTATTTGACCTGCACGGTTATCGAAGTTTATATGAACAACCTTGAAAACAAAGCCATCAAAATGATTTATGGTGGACGAAAGACCATCAACAAACATAATTGGTGTTGATAAATAGAAGGAGGGTGGCTTAAGCTGGTCATTTGTGGCGTTTTGGTGGCGTTTTGGTGCTCAATCAGAGAGACATTCTTCACTTGTTTTTACACTGTAAAGTTGCTATTCAAGTGTGGAATTTATTGGGTTTAATTGCAGGTCATGGGGAATCGCGGACTGCTGCTATGGGGATGGATGCTGATGCTCGAAGATGGACTGCTGGCGCTGACCTGGAGGATGAACAGCAGCTCTCGGCGGATGAGCTGAACCTGACTTGGGAACAGTCTCGGGCAGGAGCTGCTGCTGCTGGGCGAGCTGATGCAGCATTTTCTGCAGAAATTCCAGCTCGCATACAGGGAGATGCTCGAAGGAATGAAAGCTCAATTTCAGATTCTGCAAAACGGTGGGTTGAGGCCCATCTAAGTTCTAAGGCACGAATTGCGGGCCTTGATTGGCCGTATGTGTTCGTAGCGGCCCTTTGGATCATTTGGACTAAGCCCCGAGCTCTCAAGAGAGAAATCTTTTCCATGGCTAATAATTTTGTTTTAGCATGGGGCAAGAGTGTAGATGGGGGAATAATTAAAGTGGCAAGAAACGTGATGATTAAATGGTTAAAGCCTACTATTAGTTTTAAGTTGAATATTGATGGTAGCTTTATCCCTATGAAAGAGGTTGCAGGTGTTGGTGGTATTCTAAGGGACAAATACGGCTCGTGTATTGCGGGTTTTATGGGTCCTTGCATAGTGGATTCTCCGCTAATTTTGGAATCAATTGCGTTACACTTTGCATTAAAATGGGCTACCAATAGAGGGCTTACAACTTTGTGTATTGAAACAGATTCAGAGGAGCTCCACGCGCTAGTGAAGGGCGGTGGGAGCTCAACTCGTCAAGAGATGGACTCGAGGAAGTTCCATGCGCTAGTGAAGGACGGTGGGAACTTAAGTAGTCGCAATGTTTCAATCCTTAAAGAATGCTGCTTGTTATTGAGAGAATTCCCGAACATTGAAATTAATCATATATTTAGGGATGCGAATCTTTGCGCGGATAAGTTAGCGAAAGAAGGTGCAACTATGAACACACACCCGGTAGAATTTATTGAACCTCCAGAGTATCTTTTGAGTTGGATTATTAGGGATAGATGTGAACACGCAACCGCTAGAGTTGTGTTGGATTCCTAATAAAAACGTTTGTTCTTAATGTAAACGCTTATTCTTAACGGCTTTAATGTCTCTCTTGTATGCCAAAAAAAAAAAAGTTAAACAATATTAATTGCTCACACTAATCTGTGTAGTGATTTAAGATAAAATTTATAACTACATTTTTTTTAGTTTTATGTAAAATTTTAATATATTATAGATTTAAAATAAATCTAATTTTTATTTTTATAAAAATAAGGTGTCATGTTACAAAAAGAATTAAAAATATTTCAAATAAACTATAAATTAAAAGAATTCAAGTACTTCAAAAAATATTGGAACATTATACTCGAATCATAATGGAGCATCAAGTCACTCGACTCAAACTTTCTAGACCTATCACAAATTTTATTTCTTAAACATTTTATATCTTCACTAATCAAAATCTCTTACACGAAATTTTAATAAATTTTAGAATAAATTATTTCTACAAATTAATTCAAAATTTTATCTAAAACCTTCAAATTTTTATGATTGAGCCCGTTATTCACCGAGGTCGATATTTAACCACTTGTAAACAAATTTATATAAGTAGTATATCGTCACAAGTTATATGAAATATTTAGAATCGTTAATTATTTTGTATTGTCACAAGGATTTAAACTTCTAGAACATACTATTTTGTACTATGTATGCACGACTCCCGTCAATATAATCCGATCTCCAAAGTTTTTGAACAAATTGTATCTATCATTTCGTAAATTTTGTATTTCTCTTTAACTCCATCATGTCAAGTGCGAAAAAAACCCTCGAAAACCATCCATCTAGTCTTAACAAATATTATTTGAATACATCACCATAATGTAATAATGTTGTTTATATTGTAAATAATATCACACTAACGAATTCAAATTCTCAAGATATCTAACAACAATTTCTAGACGAAATTCTACAAATCAAAAACCTTCTCAGATTTCACATTCAACCTTGGATTAATGTATATCTATATTAAATCTTCATTTTAATGACAAAAATGATACAAAATATGAGAGAATGATACATCAAATACGTAACCAAATGTTTTTATAAATCGTAACAATTAATTTTCATTATATATTCCCTTCATTTCTTCCCTTCGAAAATACCTACAAGACATTTTTCCAACAAAGCTTCCGCATTAACCCAAGCATGATACTTATCTAAGAAATTCACCGTTAAAGAAATATAATAACAATATCTTTAATTTAATTGCACTATAGGTCCCTATATTATACAAAAGGATACTGAATAAAGCTGTGCAGTCTTTTCCTACTGCTTTCATTAATATATCCACACCTAACAAACAAGAACTTGTCAGGGACTAAACTACAATTATTGAACTTCACATTTTATTTAATAAATGTACCTCCGGGATGAAATTTCATGTAAGGGGTAATATTGTAAACTTTGCCTTTAAGAACAGTCCACATTGAGTCTTCGTTTTGGTGTTGTTTAACTTCATTCATAGATATAAGTCTCGTGTTTGATTCTCCTTTTAAACCTGTCATAAGTACTATGAGCTAATTGCACGATAGGTCCCTACTTTTTAGTTAATTGCACTATAAGTCCCTATATTATGTAAAAGAGCCTGAATTTTATCATAAAGTACTATGAGATTGGGGTGGAGCCAGTAATTTTTGTTGGGGCTACGGCACACTATTGTTCTTGAGATAATTGCACTATAGGTCCCTATATTACTTTTTTTTGAGTTAATTGCACTATAAGTCCCTATATTATGCAAAGCCAGTAATTTTGTTGGGGGACAAGAGAATTCAAGGGAAATTTACACCTCCATTGTTTTTCAGTTAATTGCATTATAGGTCTCTATTTTAGTTAATTGCACTATAAGTCCCTATTTTCGGTTAATTGCACTATAGGTCCCTGTTTTAGTTAATTGCACTATAAGTCCTTATTTTATGCAAAATACAATTTTTTTTCACAATAACAACAAAATTCAAAGCGTACAAAGATAATTTTAAAATTAACATCAAACTGAAAAGTAAAAAAAGTAAAACAATTTGAAATAAATACACAATTATGAAAAAGTTATAGTATACCTGCAAGATCAGGATGTGTACGGGTAAGTTTAAGCCAATCCATTTGACTATACCCTTTCTCAAACGGAATCTTAGCACGTGGGGCCGGTTTTTTCGCCGGAATATTCTTCTGTTCACTCTTTTTTGAGGCGTCGATTACATTAAAAGATAACGAACCAACTTTTTCCTGCTTTTCTGAAAATCCATTATCTTTCCACACTACACTTTTATTGTCTCCATTATTACTCGATGACGCGTTGTTTATATCGATCAAACTAATGTTTTCAGTAACTTTTTCTGCTTCGATTTCTTCTTTGTCATTTAAATTAGCTACCTGATGATAAAAAATACGAGCTTTAAACGATTTTATACAAAACAAATTACGAAAAATTGGAAACTTACTTGACAGAAGGTGAAATCGTCAGAATCTGCCATTCCAGCTGTTTCTCTAAGTGGAGATTGAAAAGGGTTCTGTTCCAAATTAAAATAAGAAAAATTGAGGGGGAATTGATGTAAATTGTTGGGAGATTTTGCAGATGATAGATTAGGTCTTAAGATTGTTCAAATTGATCGAATAGATGTAAATGAGATTTCACGATGATTTTTATGGGTCAAAAAGAGAATATAGGAAAGTTGGGTATCTATTTTTTCTTCGAGAAGTTTTTGACAAGGAAAAAAATGTTAGTCAAACTTTTTGGGCTAGGGATGGTTACCTTGTTCTAGATTGAAAGGTTTCTAAGGTTATATCTAGGAATTAATGTTGGTGAAAAAACAAGAAAACACTTATATATAGGTCTATTTCGTTTTTGTTTTTTTTACACTAGTGCTTTGGCATCTTTCTTTGTAAAAAAAATACAAGTAATGAAACACTTTGCGATATCTTCAAACAATTATTATTGCAATTCTAGCCAGTTAATATATTATTTATTGTCTATAAGAAAGAAAATAAAGGAAAGACTATATATTAAATAAGGTGGAAAGCATAAAAGATAGAGAACAAGATAGATTAGAAGAACTACATTGTGAATCTAAGTTGTTAGATACAATAAAATGAGACCATATATATAGGTCTAACTAATAGGTGAACAGAAAAATTAAGACTAAACTAATTAGAAAATAAATACGATATGAGAAATTAGTCTAATAAACTAATAATAAAATATGGTAATAATATATTTAACACCTCTTACAAACTCAAGTAGGTAGAAGAAAGAACGACTTGAGCTTGAAGTTTGGATCGAGATGGTGTGTCTTGAGGGTTGTTGATTGAGAGAAGACGTGGTGACGGTACTGAAGTTGTGCCGTGGTGTTGAGGTGAAACGATGAGTCGAGCGTTAAGATCCGTGAATAAAAAACGGAATATTAAGCAAATTATCGAGATAAGACCGTTAGATTACCTATCGAGATTTAAAATTCTACGCAAAGATTAATTTCAAATCCTACTAAAGGATTAAGATTTCAAATCCTACAAAAAGATTAAGATTTCGATTCCTACAAGAGGAATAAATTTTTTGATTCCTATAGAGGAATAAGATTTCGAATCCTACGATAAGATTAAGATTTTGAATCCTACGAGAGGATTAAGATTTCGAATCCTACAAGAGGACCAAATAAATGAGATTTCTTTTATTTGTGCAAAAGAGATAAAACATATAATGAAAGAGAATTATGGATGTTGGAGATTAATGACTTGCAAAAGTAAATGAATCGATAACGAGAAACCACTTGGATTAGTGGCTCTGATACCATGTGATATATTTAAAAGGTAAACAATATATTAAATAAGGTGGGAGTCATAAAGGTTAGAGAACAAGATAGATCAAAGGGTAAATAAGAGAATTTTTTTTGGTAAGGATGTAATTCTGACTTTTGTTTTGCAAATTACTCTAGTTCTCTATAGATAGCGGGCTAGGCCTTAATAAACGTCCAACTTTATTTCAAATCATAAAAAGGTCCACCATAAAGACATAATCGTTTCACATGTGTGGAAATTCTTGCATGAACTTAGACACTCTTCTTGTAGCTGGTTGGAGGACGAATCTGGACCAGACTTGTAGCCTTGTAACAACTGAGTTTTTATTACGGGGGTTACAGATTTTGTATATGGGGGCAATGAAGGCTTGAAAGTTTCTAATGGCTTTCCAAATGTAGTCAAATGAGTTGTATAAATACCAACTTCAAAACTGGTTTTATTTTTTATTTTTTACTCTCCGAAGACTCCCCCAAGACCACGCCACATCATTGTCGTCACCAGGGGTGGGTGGTGGTGGTGCGCGGGTGTGGGGTAAATCTTTTACTCTTTATCTCTAGTGTCTTGAACCTTTTGAAAATTATACGAGGAGAAACAAATATAAACTAATGTATATTTTCCTATATTTCTATGTGGGACAAAGTAAAGTAAAACCTCTAAGCGTTTTTTTCTCCGAGAGCATGACTATCAATTAAATAAACCTTTGGATTTCTTTATTAATTCCAAGAATTAGGTGAATAAATAGTTTGATGGATTCACTTTATTCCCAAAATCCCGATCTATATAAGGTATGCGTAAGAGGATTTTGGTTTGACCTAGACTAACCGTGTGGACTTGCACTATATCAGTCATAGTGTTAGCAAGATATACTCAATCGAGACACGTCCCATTACATATGTATATACACTAACTTGTGCCCCGTCCCAAAGGTACTTAAATAAAATTCAATAAAAAAATTATAACCGATTATGAAAAATTCATAATTTATGTGTATAAATACTTAAATGATAATCATATATAAAATAACTTACAATTACTCGAGTAAGAATCATACATATTAATCTTAATAATAAAATAAAAATAATTTCATTTTTATTTTAAAATTTAAAGATTTAATTTTGATTTTTTTATGAATGTCAAAATATAATATAAAGATCTATATTAGTATTTATATTTCTCATAAAGGTAGTTTATTTTTATTTATGTTTCATAATGTTTGTCCACTTACTAAAAATGTAGTTTTAAAATGTTTGTCTATTTAGAAAATCAAGACACTTTTTCCCTCTTTTTTCCACTATTACCTCTATTAAAAAATTAAAATTTAGGTTTCCAATACACATTTAAGATATCAAGACACTTTATAAAGGGTACTTTTGTAATAGGGAGTGTAATAATTACATTTCTTAATTTGTGTGAAAAGCAAAGTGGACAAATATTTTGAAACGGAGGGAATAATAAGAAATGATCATATCTTTTATATTTCCAGCTAAGGTTTCTAATTATGTAGATGTAGTATTTTATATGCAAAATTATTTAATACTCCAAAATGGTTAAACAAACTTTGAGAGATTTCAAGTCCATCACGTGTCAAACCTTGAATTAACCATTTTATACCCAAAATTCCTCAACCAATAAAAGTAGATAAATCTTGTATTCTCACCTCCACACCACCCCCTAGATATTTGGTAATCTCACTATAAAAACCCAATCAAAATTCACACACACTAATCCACCAACCAAAACACACACAAACACAAACACCATCACCATGACCTCTGCATCTTTCTTCTCTTCTCCTCCACCATATCTCCTCAACATCTCAACCTCAAAATCCAAATCTAAAACCTTTTCACTTTTCAATCAAACCCCATTTCTTAAATCTTGCTCAAAATCATCAAAATTCATCATCAATTCCACTTCCGCAGCAATTATCGATAACCCATCTAGCTCAGGTAATCAGGATAATCAAGAATCAACTGGACCCAAAATTGGGGCTCGGGTCAAGGTAAATGTGCCGTTGAAAGTGTATCATGTACCGAAAGTACCAGAAGTTGATTTGACTGGAAAGGAAGGTATGTTGAAGCAATATGTTGCGGAGCATAAAGGGAAATTCATCTCTGCGAATTTGCCTTACAAGGTGGAATTTTTTGAAAAAGTTGAAGGTAGGGATAATCCTGTTAAGTTCGTTGCTCATCTTAAAGAAGATGAATTTGTGTATGTTGATTGATAGAATGTTGAATTTTTGCTTCTTTATAATTGCTTTTTTTAGTGAATTGTTATGATAATGATAATGATAATGATAATGATGATGATGATGATGATAATGATACATCGAATATGAAGTTGATTTTGTATTGCTTTGTATGTGATTGACTAATTGTGTAAATAAGATTTCATCACTTGATTTCTAGTTTTATTAAGTTCAAAGGACTGAATTATACCTAGAATTGTGTTTCTTAGGAGTGCTATTGATCCAAACAGGGCCTTATTCTTATTGGGAGTAATAATTATTCGATAAGGGTAAAATTAAGATTTATTAATCATAAAATTTATACTTAAGATGAGATTTTGTAATACCAAATTTCAGTCATATTTCTATTTGTATGTTAATACCCCTCAAACTAGTAAGGTCATCACTAAGATAATTATCTTTATATTCTTTCCATATTTTCAGGGATTTTTCAATAGTATTTTGAGGGATATTCATTCCTATTTTTTCATATATGTCATATAATTGTGCTTACTTATTCGAAGATCATCTTTTTATATTTACTATTAATCATCTTGATTACATTTGCCATTGAAATATCCATCTTCTATGAATATTGGTTGCAAGTTAATAAGTCAAGGGGAATTGAAACTAGCTCGTGGAACATTGCTCCAAACTTAAAACTATAAAACAATACTCCCTTTTTTAAAATTTCAATATAGTCTCATAATAAAAACTATACTTAAAAGGGAAATACAAAATAGTCTTGGAACATGAAATTCATGATAATATTTTAAAGATGGAATTAATAGAACAATACAAAATTAAAAATTTATCCTACATCAAATTCTTTAATTTTATTTAAAATCCTATTCTTTAAGGATTGTAGATAGAATTGCTAGTAGAAAACAAGAAATATGATGTGAGTTGCCTAGAAAGAAAAAAAAAATGTATGGATTTAATGAGAAATAGTAGCCAAGAATCAAAGAAGACAATAGAGCAAACATATGACATGCATAAAAGTAAAGAGTTGAAGGAGAGAAAAGAAACAACGATTTAGAGTGGTTCACCTTTGAATATCTACATACATCGCCTAAGTGGTCTATACAGACTTAGAATTTCAAACTCCTCTACTTAAACTCCTTGTGTCTCTAGAAAGACAGAGTAATAAAAAAAAGATTGTTACGACATTATTTGGTTAGAAATTTGTTGTATCTTACTCTCATTTTTTTCTTTGAATATCATTAACTGCTGCCCAAGTGTGAAATTTATAATATAGTCTTTACTATTGTAGTGAAATTTTGAAATAATTTGTGTGTTGTTAGATTGTATTTGTAATGGATGTAGCAAAGTAATTCATTTGATGCTCGCTTCTACCAGCTATTATTTATATGTTGTGAGATTGTATTTGTTATCAAGAAATTGTTGTTAGGTAGCTTGAGCATTTGAATTCATTAGCTTGATATTATGAACAAGAGTAATGATATATCATTACTCTATGAACAATATAAACAACATTATTACATTATTGTGATGTATTCAAATAGTATTTGTAAATAAAATGGTATGATTCTAATTATTACTACAATTGTCAATTGTTAGGTATCTTTAGCATTTGAAATCCATTAACATGATACTTTCACAATATTAACAAGCTTATTACATTGTAGTTGTAGTTATGCATTCAAATAGTATTTGTCAAGACTACAAGGAGTAGTAGTTTCTAAAGGTTGTTTTTGTTGGACATCCATTATGTCAAGAAGACATTTGAGAGTCAATGTTGGCTGCAATGGACAATTGATAAGTGGAAATTGCTTTTAACCTTTCCCACATCGGTGGGTTTAAAAAAGATAAAGCTACTTTTATACTTAGTGATATCATCTAAGTCCAATAATCCAATAATCATGCACATGGCAAAGCAATGATCTAGCCCACACGCGCGCACCACCACCCACCCACCCGGCCCGGCACCGGCGACGGCGACGGCGACGTGGTTCGTGGGGAGTTTGGGGAGTCAAAAAATGAAATGGATTTTGTACCAGCTCTTAAACGTAGAGACAAAGCTCCACGAATCTCGCACACGTTAAGATGAAAGAATATCCCAGCTGTTACTTGGTCAAGTCAAACACGTGGGTCAACTAAGCTGTTACAGGAAATCAATCAAATCAAAACGTGGGAATTGAGAATAGGAAAGTCAAAACGTATCAGTTACAAGATTGTGGGGGTTACAAGGCAATCAAAAACGTCAAATCAATTCCGGGAGGGAATCATGGACGTTTCTGACTTGGGTATTCCACTCCTCACCCCTATATATAGTGTTCTCATTCCACTCTCAAGAACTACGAGCACTCTAAAGAAAAAACCACTCTGCCTCACCTCTCTCTATATTTTCCTACCGTAGTAATTCTGTTAGAGATACCGGTCACGCCGGAATATCTTTTTAACAACGGTGACGATTGTGTGCTTTTCCTTTTCCGTGTAAGTGTATCGTTTTCTGTTATTTCCGTGTAACATTTTGATTTCCGATTGTTGTAATCGTATTTCCGTGTATTGTTATTTCCATTTCATTGTAAACGTTATTTCAAATTCCGTGTAATTGTTATTTCGTTTATTTTCGTGTAAGAGTTTGTTTTCACTTAAACTCATTTTCTTTTCATTATTTTTCTTTTCGGAAACCATTTTTCTCTTGTAAAACTGGTGGTTATTTTTTATAACAGTTTTAGCACTTTGTGATTGTATATAAACCGCAATATTTGATAGATATAATTTGTTTGAAACTTTGAAGATCATATTATATTGAATTAAGTTGGGTATACAGTAGTTCAAATAGTCTGATCTTGAATATCAGTTCAAACTAAAAGGTAAAGGTAATTATTACGAGAGGTTAAAGTACACTTTCTTTGATAGATTATTTTAAATTTGATTAATGGATTATTCTTAAATACATTTCATAGTTTTTAAAAGGAAATCTTAAATTTAGCATAAAGTCTATCATAAAAATTTGAAGATTCTAAATAAAAAATTAAAAAAAATGTTAAATTGACCTCCCCATTTTATAAAAATGGTAAAGTTTACCAAAATATCATAAAAGAGGATTTTTTGGGTTGACTTGTAAAAAGATTTAAGAAATGGAATAATGATGATTGAAAAATTTATAAACTTGTGTTCAAAATAAACTTGTGTTCAAAATAAATTTATAAAATTTATAAACTTGTGTTCAAAATAAATTTATAAAATTTATAAACTTGTGTTCTCTATACTATTTTCTTAGTGCCCGTTTGGGATTGCTTTTCAAAATAATCACTTAAAGTGATTTTATATCCATAGCAATATTTTAGACTCTTAAAATCACTTTTAGGAAAAGCACTAGATTAGTGATTATTAAAATAATCACTTAAAGTGATTTTAGATGTCAAAATATTTTTTAATATTTTTTACAAATAATTTAATTTTAATCAAAAAGCGTTTTTAGCTCCAAAATAATCAATCCCAAACGGGCTCTTAGTATTCAATTCATTTTACTTATAAAGTAAGTGAATTTGTTTTTAAATTTCTTTATAAAATTACGTTTTACTTTTATTAGAAAAATATTTGATTTGTTTTAAATTTATAACTTATGAAAAATTTACATGAAACAAATAGAACATTGTAGAACTTTACAAAATCTTATAACTATATAATTTTATCTTAAATTACTATATTTACAATTGTAAAATATTATCAGTAACATTATATAAATTAACTTTGTAATAATATACTTGAAAAGATAAAATAGTAATTAAATTTTTAACATTATTCAATTAAAAAAAATTATATATTAAAATTTATTATTTTATTTTATTATAAAATTTGTATGATCACAACTATATCGCGTTTTTTTTAATATATATGAGTGTCACTTTAGATTCATAATCATTTTGATTCCAATACTATTCGTCCTAGGACCTACTGGTCTCTGTGGAGTAGTCTAACCACTAAACCAACAATCGATCTTATAGCGCGGCTTTTAGCAGCGACGATATTAAGTCATCAGTAGTGATTTGTCTATAGAGGCGACAGACTTCTGTAGCTCCTATTGGTGGCAAAAAAAAATATTAAATAAAACATTAGCAATGACATTTTATCGTCGTTAAAGATATATATTACTACCTACAAACTTATATCGTTGCAATTAATTTAATTAGCGACGACATTTTATGTTAAAAATTAATTTAAAAATAAACTTTTCATTAGCGATGACAATTGTCGTTGCTAGAGTTACTTTAATATTAGCGTCGCCAGCTTATCGTCGTTATTGATATGACTAACGACGAGAAAGTGAATACTAGCGACGACTTTTTGTCGTCGCTAATGATATGTGGGAATTTATGACAGAAGTTTGGCAAATTTGAGATATTATTACACCCATTAAAATTTCTCACTCCCAAATACCAAACCTTAGTTAAAAATCCCTCTTCCCCATCACCATCCACTATATCAAAAATCGGTTGATCCATTTTTGAAGAATCCAACCTCTTCCTCCACGTGTAGGACCCTTATAATATCAAAATACCCGATAAATTTTCTAAAAAAATGGTATTTTCTCAAATTCATTTTTTTCAATATATATGTATTATAACTAGATGTATTATTTTGGTTTGATCGTAGATATGTATATATTTTGTATTAATGTGGGTTATATAAATAATCTAATATTATATATATTTATAGAATAATTTTACGAAGCATTATGTTGATCGTCACATTTATACGTTATTTGTTTTATTTAAACGAGTCGTTAGTCGTTACTCGGCATTGGTTAGATTAAATCTTGGAATACAGCAAATCGATAATATATGGTCTACGGTATGGATTTTATTAGGTTTTCAAAAAATACTGTTGATAGTACGTGGTATATTTTTTATCCATATGAGCGTTGTTTAAATAATCGCAAGCAGCATATTCTTGATGTTTCATTACATCTTTTAAGGTTCGGGAGCTTATCAACGTACGAGGTTTAGACGAAATACGGCAAAATAGCACAAGTTTTTGTAAATAATGCTACCTTTAATATTGTAGATGAAGAAATGGTTAATGTGTTTGATAATCAGAGTCCCACTTTTTAATCTCAGAGTCCGGTGATACCGAGTTTGTCAGCGGTATGATTCTTTGACAAGATATTTCGACCATGGTCAACGATCTAATATGCAAGATAGAGAATCATACTTTGCCCAGAGATTGGAACATGATGTGGGTGAAGGATCAAAATTGAGATTATAGAAATTGTTATAATGCCTCCTTTGAGAAGTGTCTTAGGTGTAGAAAGAGAAAGTACTTGACACTATGTATCTATATCTCAGGGCGGCAGAGTTAGGGTTAGGGTTGACCATGATATTTCAATTGACTTTTAAAGGTAACAGTTTACTTTTAAATTCTTAATCATCTTTTTTCTCAATAATATTATATTGATTTGAATAAGAAATTGATTTTTGATTATATGCTCTCTCATTATGAGCTTGTTTACGTTTTAGGGTTATAAAAATGATATTGTGTGTTACTTATTATACTCAATATTTTGATTGTGTAATTCTAATTTTGGAATTATTATCTTTACAGCTCTTTATCTTCCGACGTTTGTGAATTCTTGATTGTTTTAACCTTAGTTTAATAAAATTAAGAAATTATGATAAACAATCTCATAATTTAGTAAATGTATCTACTTATTAATTAAATAAAAAAGCACAACTAACACGGACAAATATTGTACTCTAGGTTTTTTAATACTAAAGTTGATGTTAAATATGCATAGTTTTAGTGATTAAAATCAATTAATAAATATCGAAATTTCACATACTAATCCGTGTTGTGTAAAAATATATCTTTCATTTTTTTAATTAGAAAATTTGTTCTTGCAACTTATTGCCAGTATTTAGTTAAGTTAGTCAAGTCTCATGATAAATAATATTTCTACTCTAAAGATTGTGTATGTCATGGAGAATAAGTGCAATTTAATAGCGGACAATATATGTGAATTTAATAGATTATAATATCAAGTAAAAAGGTGTAAGTGATAATACTTTGCAAAGTTTTCCCTATATAATTCACTTCTCATGGTTTCTTTATGTATGTGTGTTTTCTGAATTGTATAGATAGGTGTTGCTATATGTTTAATAAGATTTATTATGCGAACTTAATTTTATATCTTACCTTTAAGCATTCTACGAGAAACAGATATTACTCAGCATTAGGCTCACCAAGACTAGTAGCCTTGTTAAATGATGTATGATTTTCCAAAACTTTGGTTGGTGGTTTCTTCTCGGTCCCAAACCCGGTCCCACGTGGACTCCCTAACTTGTCTGCATCTTGAGTTCCGGTCCCACCACTCATGGAAGCATTACCCATTGTCAATGTTGCTACCTCATCTCGAGAAGTATACCACATATTAGTGTACAATGTCGACACTTACCATGTACAATGTTAGCCTTTAGTACTAAGAATTAAGAATGATTAGTGTCAATAAATTGTGAAATGTGTTTTGTCACGATATGAGAGTATTTTAAGTCTTTTGCAGTTTAATAGCATTCAAGGAAAATACCAAACTCTCATTTTTATCATAAAAAAGAAAAAATTCCCAACACCCTATGGGTCAAAGACCCCCAAAAAAATCTATTTCGACCTAGGTAAATATCAATTTTTAGTATAACCTCTTACGTTAACAATGAAATTGAGTCGGTTAACAGACACAAACTCCTTTCTCTATTAAGTTGGCCCCAACAAGACCTTTTTGTAAAAAATAAACCTTAGTTTGGTTAGCGTAAACTCCACTATTTCAGATAGGTCGAGTGAGTTTAAAGTAGGTCAGGTTAAGTTAAATTTGGGTTAAAAAAGAGGGCATTAAAAAAAATTCAAACTCAAATTCAATCCAAAGAAGACGAATAATAATAAAAACATTCAAATTCATTCCAAACAGATCAAATAAAATTTACTAATAACCAAAAGGGGAAATAAAAATAATTACATCTAATTAATTTAAAAGGACAAAACATTAAATACTAATAGCTAAAAGGGTTAAATAAGAATAACTTTCAGATTTGACCCAAATGGGTGAATATTGTGACACAAAATGGATAAATAATAATAATAATAATAGAGATAATATCTAATTAAGTCCAAGAATTCATTATCTCACCTCTATAGAGTCCAGGATTTTTTCCACTTCCATGAGCGTCCATTTTTTTTCTTATACCATCGATACCCCTTTTAATTGATACTTTTATCTATGCAATATTTATAAATTAGTAACTGATTCCTGTTTTATCGTCCATCAAATAATAGCTAATAATTATGGTAATCTTGTTATTGTATTCCACGTTTGAAGATACACTTTCAGCTAATGAAGATGATGAATTTATGGGTTTACTCTTCCGCCACTTTCAACCCAAATCAAAAAAAAAAGTTATATTGTATTTGCAACAAAGAAATCAGAGATCAAAGATTGGCCGCTGATTCTTTCACCCAAATCTGAAAACTTATATATGTACCAAAAACCTCAGCCACCGATCTTTCTATTCTTCATCAACATAACAGGAATTTATGGGTTTACTCTTCCGCCACTGATCTTTCATTCAACTACAATCTCAAGTCTACTCTATCGCTCTCGCTGCAATTAACACAAAAACCACAGTTCTAAGGTATGGATTTTCTCTAAAAAAAATACGTGTTCTAATATGTTTTTGTCAATAAACCACAAAACTAATTGTATATTTCAACAAATCAAGTTCTTGTACTTTTTGGTAACTAGTTTATGTTGATGTTTTACTGCAACCCATCAAATGCTTCCGTCAACCCACTTATATTACACGCACACACCACTATTTTTTATCTCATTGTTTTATGTAACCCACCAATATATTCACGTAACCCACTAAAATTACTCGCACACACCACTAATTGTAGACAAAACATTTTTACTGCAACCCATCGAATGCTTCAGTCAACCCACTTATATTACACGCACACACCACTATTTTTATCTCAGTGTTTTATGTAACCCACAAATATATTCACGTAACTCACTAAAATTACTCGCACACACCACCAATTGTAGACAAAGCATTTTTGCGCTCACATACACATTCGGATTATTGCACTCATATACACCTTCATATTACTGCACTAACACATGCTTTGTACTGATATGAATTTCCAGGTTGTAAATGGATACAAAATCTCATCTGTGAATTGTGTCATCTTCTTTTTCTTCGTTCGAATCAGACCTTCTTCAACGTCGTTGGGCTGCTGTTGTCCCTTTGTCTTCGTCATTGTAGTTTTTCCGGTGGTGTATTGATTTGTCGGTAGGGTTTGTTAGTTTAGAGGGAAGGAGACGATGGGTTGCTTAATTTCTAATTTTTGTTTTGACGCTTTGTTTGTTTATTTATTTATTATTAGTTGATTATTTTTGCATAAAATCTGGGAATTTTGTTATGGAAACTAAACAGACATTCAATGGTATAAGGAGGGTAAATCAGACTTTTGGGGTGTGTTGGACCTGATGGGCAACTGACTAAAGTCCATGGACTCTAATAGTAAATCAACCTTTTTTTACTTATAATAAAAAGTAATTACATCTAAAATTTAACTAAATGTTACAAAGTTAAAAAAATTTATACAAACCAATAAACGTATTGAATATCTTTTATCGCAAATATAAAATTAATTTTGAAAAAAAGATAAAATAAACATTAATAACATAATTACATGATTAATATATTATAACTTATAATAATGAGAAAATGCCCATTTAAATCATGATTAGGAAAGTTTATGCCTAAAAGTTGACAGGTTATTATTTCTTCCCAATTAAATTTTAACGTTCCCGTTTAAATCAAAAATATATTACCATTTTACTTTCTTACCCTTTTTATTGTTATTAATTACAAATAGAGGTATTTCTTAAAAAAACCGTAATAAAATTACATAATTGTTAAATTAAGCTTCTAATAATTTATTTTATAAAAAATGTCTAATAAAATAATTATTTATAAAAGATATCTCTTTTATATTTTTATACCTTTACTACTCTTATTATTAAATATTTATTTTTAAATATTAAACAAATAATAGGGTACCACCACCTCCACCACCACTATGTACTTAACCACCATTACAGCTACCACAACCACAACCAACACCACCTCAACCACCACCACCACCTACTGACTAATTCCATTACACACTCGCGCGTCCGTGAATTTTTTTTAAAATCGTCATAACTAATTCTAAAAAAATCTGAAAAATAAAAAATTTGTATTTTTGGATAAAGCAAATTAATATTTACGTCTATGGTTTTTTTATTTAATTTTTTATATTTTTAAATTTTTTGCAGACACGGAGTTCACTGTTTTAAACATGACATTCACTGTTAAAAACAGTGAATTTTCTTTCCGCAAACATGAAATTCACTGCGATTTTTTTTTGAAAAAATTCAAAAAAAATCATAGACATAAATATTGATTTGATTTATTCAAAAAATGCGAATTTTTTATTTTTCTTATATTTTTAGAATTAGTTATGACGATTTTAAAAAAATTCGCGGACGCGCGTGTGTGTAATGAAATTAGTAGTAGGTAAAGGTGATGGTGGTGTTGGGGGGTCGTGGTGGTGGAAGGTTTTAATCGCAAATGGGATAGATCCATCTTAGTTTTACAATAGAGATGGGACAAATCCCATCTCAGTATTAAATGGATTCTTTTTTGTTTTAGTGTTTAATAATGTTGATGACTCGTACAATTTGATTTTGAAGTTATATAATGTACTAGAAACACCAATTTTCTTCATTTCAACTATTTATTGCTTCTCAAGTCATCAATATTCAAAGTAAATAAGTTATTTCTTATATAAACGTAAACTGTAGGGAATGAATCAGAATAATAAGCAGCTAATAGCTTTAGGTTTCAAAGGATCTGCAAACAAAATCGGAGCTAAAATAGTAAAACTGGATGGAACAATCCTATCAATCCCCCGACATACATACATAACCCCAGCAGGTCAAGACTTTTTACCTCGCGAAACAACACATCATCATCTTCAACACATTATACCTTTTTTTAATTAGTTTTACAACAGAGATGGGACAAATCCCATCTTAGTTATACAATAGAGATGGGACAAATCCCATCTCAGTATTAGAATGGAGATGAGACAAACTCATCCCAATCTTAAAATTACAAATGGGACAAAATCCCATTTAAAAGAAATCAAAAAATCAAAATCAAAAAAATCTAAAAATTCAAAAAAATCATAGACGTAAATATTAATTTGTATTATCTAAAAATACAATTTTTTTATTTTTTTGATTTTTTTTGAATTAGTTATGATGATTTAAAAAAAAATCCCGGACGTGCGCGTGCGATGAAATTAGTAATAGGTGGATTTTACACTATGATAATATTTGATTTAAATAGGAATAAATATATGGTCAAAGACAACAAATATAATAAGGGTACTATAGTAATCTTTTCATCTAAATTATTGTGTAATCTAAATGGGAAGTTTGTTTGTCATTTTGATTTAAGAGGGCATTAACCCTATAATAATTTGTTTCAGTATAAATATAATTACAAATAATATAAAGTTAAAAAGACTTCAAAAATGAATTAACAACTTGCAAGATATAAAGATCTAAAATTAATGTGTCAAAAGTAACAAATACCCATATTTTAACAATTATTCATGATATACTTTTTTCATATAACTTATTTTTTATATCATTACATATGTAAAAACAAACATTTCATGATAAACGAAGAAGTTGCAATATAAAAAAATACGATGAAGAGTTAACTTAAAACACCACATCATACGAAATAAATAATCCAAAAGTTGAATATTACCAAAAGTTCAAAAGTTTAAAAATTCAAAAATTCAACGCAAATGATGTAAATATTGTGATTTAATTGGCTCTAAGAGGTGCATACTTCTTTAGCCTTATGATATTGCCTCCAATCCAAAAATCCACTGCGTTCCTTCCGGCCAAAATTTCAGTTGGGAGAGACGACAAGTAGAAATGAAGTCTCTCAAAGTTTCTTTGTTGTTATTGATGTAAACCGCCTCTCCAAGCAGTTCCTGTATAACCTTGTAGATAATTAAATTACATTTCATTATTAAATAAAAGATGTGAATATAAAATAAATATGAATTTAGAAAATAAATAAATCTTTTATTTGTCCTAAAAGAATGGCAGGGAACACTTCAACGTGAGATTGTTTTTGAAATATTATCTTTTATCCTAATTCTAAAAAAAACAAAATTATTCCTTTTCTAGTCAAATTTTTTATTTTGTCCGCTCAATTATTAAAAGATTCTAAAAATCAATTTTTTAGTTACCTGTTGAAGTGATAGCGGATCTGTTGACTGCTGGGACGAAGGTCGCTAGAAAATGTCATATAGAGGATACGTCGTTCTCCGTTGTCTCGTAACGTAAACGGCACAGCATTTGGGTTAAGATTAGAGGCATTCTCATTATTTTCCATGTCCTGATATTGAAATTTTTTAAGAAAAATACAGAGGGTAGAAAAAAAAAAAATTATGTTATGCTATAAGATGACTATCAATAACATTTTATAGGAACGGGTTTCTTACAAAATTAAGAGGGTTTAATCACTTTTGGCTAGAGTAATTATAAATGTCACCCCTAATCATGTCTCTTTATTATCACATTTAATGTGTTATTCACCTTTTTATCACCCCCTCTAAGTTAATAAATTAAAAAATTAGTTAGAAAATAAAAATAAATTGATTGACTAATAGAAGGTGATAAAAAGATGACATGAAAAAGGATGACAATAGTCATTATAAATGATTGTTGTCATTCTTTTTCAAGTAACTTTTTTATCACCTCATACGTATCATTACATAGGGCAATAAACAAAGAGAAAGAAAACAATTCTCAATCTATTGACTCATGTAAATGCCACATGTGAGTTGATAAAATAGTTATAAGAAAAATAATAACAACTTAAAAAGTAATGATATAGGATACCCCTATTCTTTTCACTTTTTTTATCATATTCTATTGAACATTCACATAGGTCAATAAACAAAAAAGAAAGAAAAATATAATAAGAGAAAAATTAATTTATTTGGTTCATGTAAATGCCACATAGGAGGTGATAATATGATGATATAAAAAAAGATGACAACAATCATTATGTTATTCCTTTTCTAGTCATTTTTTTATCACCCTTTATGGATCAATATAATAAAAGCTAATAATCTAAGATTTATGTATATGCAATATTTAACAATATATTTGATGTATAAATCTAAAACATTCCAATCCATATTCATTCAAGGTATATGAAAATAAATATCATATATACAATTAATTAAAAACCATTTTATGAAATATACGCGACTTAATAAAATATGATAAAGGATGACAACAATCATTATGTTATCTCTTTTCTAGTCATTTTTTTATTACCCTATTTTTATTATCTATTATAAATACCTTTTACTTTCTTATTCAATGCAATCTAAATATGAATATAAAAAGATAATTAAAAGATGACACAAAAATGGATGACATTTAACAAAAACATATATGAAAAGATATATCGTATATGTCAGTTAAGGAAGTAGTTTTTTTCATCACTTATCAAGTGTTTACGTATATCAACTTCTTGAGAATGTTAAATATATCAATATCATATTTTCTAGCATAGAATTTTGAATAACATATGTTAAGTGAAGTTCGTAAATTAGTTATAGTAGTTCACCTTGTGATACAGAATCTGTATCCGAGTCTATTAATTGAAATATCATGATCAACGATCTTATCTTCGATGGTAATACCTGATCTGCAAAACAAAAACAAAACACTTGCACAATCAATATATATATTATCAATATGTGGGCTCAAGCCCCGCCTCAATTTTTTAAAACTTTTTTATTAATCAAAATTTTAACAATCAATATTAAAAATTAATTATTTCAAATTCTTAATTTTATTTTTCTTATTCTTAATATTTTATAACTATTTATAGTAACAAGATTTAAACTAAGGATAATTTGATAGTTTTTTGTCATCGATCTAGAAGTTATATTTTTTCTTTTTAATTTACATTTTTATTATTTAATAATTAATGCATATATAGATTATTATTTTTATATAAAAAAAATATACAGATGAATTTTTTTACTTTTTTGTAAATTTTATTTTATTTTACTTGATTACTCTTGAATATTAATTATATCAGAATGGAAAAAATGTAATACAAAGGAGAGATTAGATTGGATGAATTCTATTTATTTTTTTAATAATTTTATTTATTTAATTATAATTCACGATATTCTTATTTTATGTCATTTTTATATGATAAGGATTAGAATTATCATTTCTAAAATTTATTTATACTTTAAGCCTACTCTCATTTTTGCTCCTGGATTCGCCACTATACACACACACACACACATATATATATATATATATATATATATATATATATATATATTATGTGGAGGGGGTGCTCCCACGTGTGTTTGTGGTTATCGAACGCCACATCAAAATATTTGATTTTTTAGCTCGATTATATGAAAAAATGTTTGATATCATGGACGGATCTCAAAATTATCAATTATTCGAGACTAATAATCACCACAAAATTAATTTTGTATTTGTGGGTTAATTTTTCATAGTTAAAGGCACATTATTATCATTATTATTATTACTTCTATTTTCTCTCAAATACATTTTTGTTAAAATTTTATTATAACCCAGTATCAATGAGATATGCAGACCCTGCCCCTAACACTCATACATACTTTAGAATAAATACTAATAATAATAAATCTAGTTTACAAATATTAAGTTACAAGTCTTGAGATCATTCCATATGCATCTATTTAAAATTCTTATAATATAAGTGGTATGTATTTAATAAAAACAAATAAATAATTGCACCAAATGAAGAAAAAAATGAAAACAAACTTATTTACGTCTGATTAAGAAAAACTATAATATTTTATGATACATACCATATAGATCTTCACTAAAAACTTCAAATTAATCATAAAAAGTTGTGTGAAATCTGTAGATAAGTTCGGATGAATTCATATAACAAGGATATATAATAGAATAACAATGATGAGAGGTGGGTATATAGAAGATCTAAGGGGAACTTTTGAGATCTGAAAGAGGATGATTTGTTGGTTGAGGTGATATACAAAGTTAATCGGAAGAGGCGGTATACGAAACTTTAGATGATTGAAACTATGTTTAGGGTTTAAGGTTATGTATACAAAGGTTAAATGCCTTATTTATGTTGAACGATAATTTTAATTAGGCTAAAATTAGAACATCGACCCAACATATACAGTATCCTAACATCAGAAATCCCAAGTTGGAATCCAGGAACTGAATTGGGATAGGCTCGTTTTAGAAGCCCAAAATATACAACCTTCTAATATTATAAATCTCAAATATAGGATCTTAATTGGGCTAGACTTGTCATATAAGCCCAACACACACAATCTTATACTATTATACGAAAGTACCAACAAGCTAACCTATGCCAATTGCAACCTTATTCACATGATAATTGATGGGATAAATGCTCAATAGACCCTTCCAACCCTGTGCGTTATCACTTAAAGGCATAGTCTTTTTTACTCTCTTTAAGAGGTCTTAGGTTCAAATTTGGTTGGCGTCAACAAATTTTTTACTCTTCTTAACAGGTTCAGGGTTCAAATCTTCTTGGTATCAACAAATTAATATGATCTGAATCACCTTATACATCAAGAAATCGCACATGAAGATCATTAATAATCGATCATTCACTATGTTACAAAGCAAAATATTCATAAAGACAAATCAATAAATGACTACTTACCCACTGTTTTGAAAATTGATACTGGTTACCCCCTATACTAATTTTTCGTGACTCGTTACCCCATGTTTCCCACACTTAACGGAATCCATGCACGTTTCGTGACTATTTACCCCATAAACAAAAATATACGAAAAGATGGTGACATACCTTATGGTCCAAAAGTATGTTTTCATAAATGGATATACCTGGAATGAAAGCATATTGGGTCTCAATGATACAATGGTTCATCAAGGATTTGAGGCAGAAAGAAAGAATCACCACTAACACCTTATTGATGAATTAAACATAACTTATATGCTTCAGTTTACCTACATTTTTCAAGTTTATTTACCTTAGGGTTCAAAGTAATAATTGAGCGATTGATTGATCTCATATCACTATTGTTCATCATCAGCTATTGAAAGACCTTCAGAACAACTTGTTTTATCATATCCTAGTTTTTAGAGAAGAAAAAACCGCAAAATCATCCAAACCTAGGGTTTTATCTGGGTTTACTTTCCAAACTACTCTCTTTACATCATCTATTGACATTGGTTTCAAAATATATGAACTCATCTCATCATTAACCTTGGGTTGAACATAGTTGATTACCTGGTAAATATCTCGATCACCAACTATTTAAAATATATTTGAGATGTTATCAACAATATCCTTTCGAATTAGTTTAGGTTTCTCTGACCGTTATCCATCAGCTAGTTTTGACCTAAGAATATTATTTCGAATTCGTCTAGCATTGGTGATCGCCTGAAAGTATATTGTGTTACGATCACCTAAGGTAAGCCAATTATTTTTAGATCTCTGAACCCTGTACGTCTCTTCTTTAAGCCAAAACTCCTCAAGTCTCTTAGTATAGAATGCATATCTATTCCAAGTATCTTCGGAGTATGGTAAGTTCGAGAGTTTTTTTAGGATCAATGTTATTAATATGGGTTGTATAATTCAACAATCCTTTACGTTCTCAAAGAATAAGGGCCCGAATATTAAGTTTATGATCAAACTTAGCAACTCTATCTACTAATCACGCACAACCCAACCAGTGTTGAGATATGAGAGGTGAACATGTTAGGTCTAAAATTCAATTTATATTGAAGAAGAAACAATTTTTATTTTTATGAAGCCCGTCAGATGACAAGAATATCAAGGTCGAATGACCAAATCAACTATTGGAAGAAGGGTCGACCATAAGTTGGAGAAACGAGAGACCTATTATCCATTAACTAGGACTCTATCAAAAAAAATGTTTAATTAGAATTTTTCACTACAACGGTTAGACCACGAGAACTTAACTCCTTTAGAAGGGACATCCAAAAAGTTTAGGAAATTGATAAAATTATTTAAAAAAAATAACCATATTATGTCCATTAGCGCCTACCCCATCTGATTTATTGAAGACGAACCGTAAAGATTAAAATCTTTGATTACACTCTTGGGGATGGGGGACACATGTTTACACGCTTTAAGGTCCTCTAAAGAATTTCGCTTTATCCCCATCATTTGGAGTCCATATACGAAAGACGTAAAGACTATTCCAAATTTTGGTACATCGCGAGAGCAGTGTCTAATGTTTTTCAAAGAGGATGGAACATTTAAATTAATAGAACCACAAACCAAAACTACTAAGACCTCTAATTTTTTATAGAATTTCTCAAACACTATAAGGTTTATCTTAATAATTCTAGCAAAGAATATAAGAAAGCAAAATTTTGTTTAGTTTCAGAAAGAAAAAAACGTCTCTGGTTTATGGGCTGAGATGGTATCCACGAGGGTGAATCTTGTCAAGGGAATGTCAAATTCTTGACAATTCCATCTGGTTGTAATCATATACCCCGTATTGTTCTTGGACAACCCTGCAAACCATATTCGTTTTCGAAAACCAAAACCAAAGTTTCATTTTCAAAATTAACATAGTTCAAATGCTTAATAGCCTTAAAAAGGAACATCTGATCAAAAGGGGCCAACGACTTTAGTATAGCAGTAGCCACCCGTCGACATATATTTTTAAAGAAGCCAACAAACTCATCACATAGAAATATTTAAATCAAATAAGATGTAGTCCAAAAAGAAAAAATCACATAAGATAAGATGAAGCCAAAATAGAAAGACTCCATCAGCCACAGCAAACCAAAAAACAATGATAAAAAACGAAATTTGGTTTGTGCATAAATCTACTAAATCCTTAGGGAATGGGAAAACCCAATCTCCGAACCAAGATAAGTAAACTTTGATATGCAATTTTCTCCATCATAAGATGTTGACGTTAAGAACTCCACCCAATCATCATAAGATGTTGACGTTAAGAACTTCACCCAATCTACTAATACGTCTTTATACATTTTTTGCCATGGGGTTGATTATTAAATTGTAAAAGTTAGACAAACTATTAAAGTAATGAGTAATTTCATCGTACCATTTTTGAAAGAGAAGGAGACTCTATTTTGTAGTTGAGTAAAATATTGGTTCTACACAGGATATTTCTTTCGTATAGTTCACAAGAACAAGAAGCTTTTTAAGTCATTATAAGAAGACAAATTGTTTTGATGTGATTTTGCTAAAATGGGTCCATTATCACGTGGAGAAAAAGAGATAGATTTTGTATGCATGCTTAAGTTAGATCATGAAATGACGTGATTGTTGTATAATAATGATAAATAATAATGGTGTAATTATTTGATCAGATTATCATCTGGGCCAGATAGTAGATTTTCGTGCATCTTGTGCCAGACCTTATTGGCCAAGGTTTACAATTATTGTCACACCATTCGAATATATGAATAGTGTGCGCATGGCCGTATCCAAGCGGATATTGGAACGGATTGTAGAATACAATATGAATTTACTAATAATTTATATAACATATGCTTATTGTTAGAGATAGTTCTTAGTATACTTTAGTAGTCTCAATATTTAATATGATTGGTGAAATTGTTTCGATGATTAATACAGATTTAATTTATTTGTTTTGTATCATATCTAAAACAACTTATGATTTTTGTTTCAGTATGTTTTATAATATTTTGAGCTAATTACCATATACACCATAGGAGGTAAGTATATTGACTATAAAAGTCACACACCAAAAACAAGCAACCAAAAGACAAAACTAACCTTTTCCAATTAAAAAAAAAAAAAAAAAAAAAACAATATACACACGGAACGTCTGATAACAAAAAACACAAAACACATACAAACACACAAATACACACAGTAAAAAAACACGCACAAACACACACTTGAGAAAAGAGCGGAGAAGATCAGCGAAAAATAAACCAAAAAAATCGTAGAATCAACACAGAATCGAAGCCGAATCTCAACGAAACACGAAGATTTAGCAAACACAAACAAATAAAAGGAAATTCAACCGTAAAAAGCTAACAAAAATCAACAAAAATCAACAAAAAAAAAACAAAAAAAAACAAAAAAAGGTAACACAGTGATTGAGAATGGTGTTATGTTTATTTTCAGATTATTTGCGTATATAGAGTAGCATTTGATAATTAGATAAGAACACATGCATTTCCGAGATGAATATATGAACTAGGGTTCGAAAATTGAAAAAAAATCAACAAATACGGATGAATATGTGAGTCTAAACGAATATAAGTGTGAATATATGTGTGTAATTGCGAATAACATGAATTCATATGATTATTTATGTGTATAGAACAAAAATTGTTAAATAAAGTGAAAGATTAGTGTAAATTGAATGACGATGGACTTATTAGTGATCATTGAGCAAAATAAGATGTTATAACAGATGAACAGTGTTATGATTATGTTCATAGAAGATGAAATAGTGAAATTTATCTGGAATTTACAGTTAAAAATGTAATTTACAGTTCATAGCAGATATAGTTGTAGTTTGACTGTGAATGAACTGTAATTAATGATTAATTGCTTAGTTTGGAATAAACTGTGATTATTGTTTAAGTTTAGATTAAACTGAAATTATAGGAATAACAATTAAACTGTTAGACTGAGTTTAGATGTGTACTGTAATTGGAAATATCACTTAATCTGTAGATGATGATGATTGATTAAGTATTTGAAGTTTAAATCTGATGATATCTGTACTAGATTAAGTGATTAATGCATATGAGATTAAGCTGTAGTTATTTGGTGGGAAAAATCCCACCAAAAAACAAACACTAAGAAAGATAATTCAAATGAAATTTTTTGGGAGGGAATTCTGAACAAAAAAAGTCAAATGCCACTTGACTTTATTCATATATATTTGGTGGGAATTATCCCACCAAAAGAAACATATAAAAACAACAGGGAAACATGATGGGATTGTAAAAAAAGTTAATGAAATTTGGTGGGATATCAAACACAAAACAGAATAAACAACAACATATACTTGCATATAACTTACTTTCATATATTATTCACTTTCATATATTATTCAGTTTCATATGTATTATCCAGTTTCATATGCATTATTCAGTTTCATATGTATTATCCAGTTTCATATGTTACTTTATGTTTAATATTTAGTGGGATTCAGTGTATAATATATTGTGTAACTTTAATAACAGGTACCATGAGTAAAAGGTACAGATCCGCACTAGACGGAATGTTCCAGATTCTTAAGCTACCAACAGTGACAGCAGAGCACGTAAAAGCGTGCAAGAAACTCCCTTTCTACCTTTTAATCAAAGGAATCTACAGAATTGCACAAAATGGTAGATTAAAAGGTATGAAGGGGAAACCAAAAGCATTGAAATTAATTGAGGACTGTTATGACAAAGACAAGAAGGCTTTTGTGTTTCGAGGGAAAAGCGTAAAACTTACATCAAAAGATGTGAGATTAATCTTAGGAGTTGAAAGTGGGAATGAGCCACTGAAAAAATTTACAAAAAGCCAAGTACAAGGAGAGGCTTGGTACAAAAAGATGTTTCTTGATGAAGAGAAACAACCTTCAAATAAAACAGTAAAAGATTTGATCAACGAGGTATTAAAAAAAAAGAAACCAAGAGAAGAAGATCTCGAACAGTTCGCAAGATTGATGTGTATGATTAGTCTACACACTTGCTTCTTCCCAGCAGCTGCAGGAAGGATAGACTGGTGGGTTCTAGGAATATCTGCGGATTTACAAAGAATTAAGGCTTACGATTGGGCCTCAACAATGGAACGTAAGTTAATGGAAGGGATTGATGAAAACACAAAAGGACACATAAGTGCACCATTCTGTATACTACTGGTAATTATTCTCAACTGATATATTTTTTAATGAATTATTTTAGACTGATTTTTGACTGATTATGATTCACTTTGCAGCCATTCTTCTTCGAGCATGTACAAATGTGGAAGCCTTCTGAAAACAAAGCATACCCGAGGATACTCAGATGGCTAAAGACATACAAGAAAGGATGCTTCAAAAAGAAATTTTTAGACAAGATCAAAAATGAAAAGGTAAAAAAAATCAATAATAGAAACTCAAGTAGAAAATGAAACTTGAATTATTTTTAACAATTTTCGATATACAAATGCAGGTGAATCAGAAGGAACTTGTGATCAAACAATATGAAGAAAAGAAAATCAAAGCTTACCTTGAAAATGAAGATGATGAAGAAAGTGAAGAGGAAGATCAAGAAGAAACTGAAGATGGAGAAGAAAGAGAAAGAGAAACAGAAAGTGAGGGAGATGAAGAAGAAGAAGAAGAAAATGAAGAAGAAAATGAAGAAGATGAAGAAGAAGCAGAAGAAGATGAAGAAGAAGCGGCAGAAGATGCTGAAATCGAATTGACAGAAGAGGAAGCAAGAAGACAAAAAGAGTATGATGAAATTTACGGGTTTTCGTGGCATACAGAAGAAGAAATGACGCTAGCAGAAATTCTCGCGCAAATAAAAACGAGTCAAAATGATATGATTAATAAAACTATAAACGAGACAATCAAATATGGAAATAATTTCCAAGGAAGTGTCACCGAAAAAGGAGAAAGTTCCAAAGTGCAGGCAGGTTATGACCCGGAACTAGCATTTGACTTAGGACTAGATGATAGCACACAGGAAAAAGAAGGGGAAAAAGAGATTGAAATGAAGAAAAAACTTGAAGAAGTTGAATGTGAAAACAAACAACTAAAAAAAGATAATACGCAAGTGAAAAAAAATCTTGAAGTACTTCAGGTGGAAAACAAGAAACTGAAAGAAGAGAATAAAAAAATGAAAAAAAAGATGGAAGAAATGAGGAAATTACAAGCTAATCGAGAAAATGAACTGAATTTAGAGATGGACAGAGTTAAAAAAGAATTAGAAAAATTAAAGGAAACGCGTAACCGAAGAGTAAGCTTCAAGCTAGATAAAGAGAAGGGAAAAGAGCAGATGGAAATTGAGGAAGGTAGAAAACAGATGGAGATTGAGGAAAGTCAGGTTGAAGAAGATGAAGATATGATGGATTTAGAGGTTGAGATGGAAAAACTTAAAGAAACAGAGATGATGGAGGAAAATAGACAAGATTGCTGGGTAAATGAAAATGAAACAATTACGGAACCTGATATGGGTGAAGAAAAAACTGAAGAATTGATGGAATCTGAGAAAGTTGAAAAAGAAAATCAAAACATGATGGAAAGCCAGATGGTTCAAGAAGATGCAGAAATGGTTGATGAAGGAACTCAACAAGAAGATGATGACTATGAACTTGAAGTAAGTTGGACAACCAGTGAATCTGAAACAGAGAAAGATACAACAGAAGTTCAAAGCAGAAGATCATCACTACTGAAATCACCAAACTCAATGGTGAAAAAAATAAAACAAGATGATAGAGTAGGTAGGAAAAAGAAAATATCGGATGATTATGTCACAGACCCGAAACTAAACGAAGAAGAAGATTGGGTAGAGGTTGAGGGGGTGAAATTTATAATTCCAAAACACAAAGTATGTGATTATGATGACTATTATATGTTATGTGTTTATGGAAAAGGAAAACCAAGACAAACAAAAATTTGGGAAGATGAGGAAAACAATTGTGTTTATGTAGAAGAAGTAATGGAAGTAGCAAGAGATGGAAGATTAACACATAGCGTAAGTTTTTTTTTTAAAAAAAAAAAAATATAAATACACAAAGTTAACACAAAAAATGTAAGATTATTAATATTTGTTTTGTAAAAATTGTAGTTGATTGAAGCAGTGCTAAAGATATGGAAGAGGGACAGGAAAGAACAAATGTTAGAAAGCTTGCCCACAAATGCTATGGTAAGAAGAAAAAAAAGACAGTTTGTGTTTGGTGGGAAAATTCCCACAAAAACAAAACAGTTTCTGTTTGGTGGGAAAATTCCCACAAAAACAAACCAGAAAAAAAAAAAAAATGTTATTTGAATTAAACTGTTTGGAAATATAAATTGACAAATTGTTATTTGAATATACAGGAATTGAGGAATCAACTTAAGTGGGATGAGCTAGCAAAGAAAGTAGGAGATCCTTTCATAAAGTGCTATACAGAAAAAAAATACACAATAATTCCTATCGAAACAAAACATGGGAATGGAACTTTGTGGACCCTACTTGTGTTGGACAGAGATCAGAATGAATTTGTACATTTTAACTCAATGCCAGATGAAACGGATAAAATGGCAGGTGGGAAAGCAAGAGAAAATGCGAAAAAAATGTACGAGTATTTGACAAACAAGATCAGAATTGAACAAAAAAATGAAAAAAAAAACAATATTGAGCAAGTGCCATTGATTGATGTGCATGTAAACCATGGTAGTACAAGATTAGCAGATTCAGGGGCGTATATTTTACTATATGCAAACGACTTATTTAAGAACCATCCAGTATACAGATCATACACTATAAATGCTGCACAAGATGTTAAAAGATACATTTCAAGAACATTATGGACAGACGAATATACGATACCTAAGGTACAAAAAATCTGATTTAAAACTAGAAGTTGTAGCTTATATATTTAAAATGTATATTTACAGGTTCAACGAGATGAAGGAACGAGTAGTAGCGCTCCAGCAACTATTGAACCATCAACATCAGGACAAAAAAGAAAAAGGGCAAAAAGGGAAAAGCCAAAAGTTAATCTACTCAGAATCCAAAGGCCAAGATTAAACAGAATGTAAAAAAATATGAAATGGATTTTCAATAATATAATATATAATAATATTTGATTTCTTTATGCAGTTTCACACCAGAATGTCCAAGGAGAAGTTTGAGAATTAGACTAATGGAAAGACCGGATTTGAGAGATGACACAGTAATAGAATTTTCAGATAGTGAAGAAGAAGAAAAAGAAGAAAAAGAAGAAAAAGAAGAAAAAGAAGATGAAGGAAAAACAACAGAAGAAGAAAAAAATGAAGAAAGAGTAGTAGAACAAGCAGAAACAGAAGGAGAAAAAAACGCAGAAAGAGAAGGAGAGACAAGGGCAGAAAACGAAGGAGAAAAAAACGAAGAAACAGTAGTAGAACAAGCTGGATCAGAAGGAGAAAAAAGCGCAGAAGGAGAAGGAGAAAAAAGGGCTGAAGAAGAAGAAATAAATGAAGGAGAAAAATTAGAAGAAACAGAAGAAGAAGAAGAAGGGAAAAGTGAAGAAGTAGAAAAAAGAACAGAAGAAGAAGGAGAAAAAAGAGCAGAACCAGAAGAAGGAAAAACTGAAGAAGAAGAAAAAAGATCAGAAGCAGAAGAAGAAGAAAAGAATGAAGTAGGAGAAAAAAGAGCAGAAGAAGAAGAAGAAGAAGAAGAAGAAAATGAAGAAGGAGAAGAAAATGAAAAATAAATATTATATCACTACTTTTTATGATTTCAGTTTTATGTTTATTGTTATTTTTGAATGAAGTTGTTATTGATGGTAAATTGCACTACTTTATATTAAGTTGTTTAAGATGTTATTTTAATTGTCTATTTCAGTTAAATGTTGTGTATTTCAAATGTGATGGTAGTTGTTAGTAGTTGATATATAGAATCTATCAAAATAGCAGCATACAAAAATTCCCACTAAAATAAACAGTTAGGGTGATGTTAAATTTGGTGGGATACTTAGTTTCGTAGGATAATGAATTTGGTGGGATGTTCAGTTTGGTGGGAAAAATCCCACAAAATAACCACATACAAAAAACCACAAAAAAAGATGAAAAAACAAAAGGGAATTGTCATAACAAAACTAAAATTTAATGATAAGAATAGGATGTTTAATTTATAGAGCAAAAAATGTACAAAAACAACACTAAGAAAAAAAAAAATCAAATAGAGAAACAAATTTTTTTTTTTTTTTTTTTTTTTTTGTAGTTGGTGTGATTCGAACCAAGATCAATAGGCAAGTGTATAGCTTATGCATGGTCTTTTTGACCATTGTGCTCAATGAGCTTCCGTTTATGAACTTTACAATCAATATACTTATTATGGGGATCATTGTATGAAATCATATCAATATATTAAAAAAGTTAAAGTTGTTGTTTAAGTTAAAGGTAGTTGAATGTAGTTGAATGAACAAACTAAACTAGTATCATACTAGTTAGTTAATCAAAAATGAAATTAAATTACTAGCCAAGGATTTGATGAAACAAACAAATTATAGAGGTTAAAACCGAGTCAATGAATAGGAATCCAAAATGACTCTACTATGAAATAGAAACAAAAAAAAAAACTACTACTATACTACTTACTTTAGGGATAAAAAAGATCCCACCAAAAGAGAGAAACAAATTTTTTTTTTTTTTTTTTTTTTTTGTAGTTGGTGTGATTCGAACCAAGATCAATAGGCAAGTGTATAGCTTATGCATGGTCTTTTTGACCATTGTGCTCAATGAGCTTCCGTTTATGAACTTTACAATCAATATACTTATTATGGGGATCATTGTATGAAATCATATCAATATATTAAAAAAGTTAAAGTTGTTGTTTAAGTTAAAGGTAGTTGAATGTAGTTGAATGAACAAACTAAACTAGTATCATACTAGTTAGTTAATCAAAAATGAAATTAAATTACTAGCCAAGGATTTGATGAAACAAACAAATTATAGAGGTTAAAACCGAGTCAATGAATAGGAATCCAAAATGACTCTACTATGAAATAGAAACAAAAAAAAAAACTACTACTATACTACTTACTTTAGGGATAAAAAAGATCCCACCAAAAGAGAGAAACAAATTTTTTTTTTTTTTTTTTTTTTTTTGTAGTTGGTGTGATTCGAACCAAGATCAATAGGCAAGTGTATAGCTTATGCATGGTCTTTTTGACCATTGTGCTCAATGAGCTTCCGTTTATGAACTTTACAATCAATATACTTATTATGGGGATCATTGTATGAAATCATATCAATATATTAAAAAAGTTAAAGTTGTTGTTTAAGTTAAAGGTAGTTGAATGTAGTTGAATGAACAAACTAAACTAGTATCATACTAGTTAGTTAATCAAAAATGAAATTAAATTACTAGCAAAGGATTTGATGAAACAAACAAATTATAGAGGTTAAAACCGAGTCAATGAATAGGAATCCAAAATGACTCTACTATGAAATAGAAACAAAAAAAAAAACTACTACTATACTACTTACTTTAGGGATAAAAAAGATCCCACCAAAAGAGAGAAACAAATTTTTTTTTTTTTTTTTTTTTTTGTAGTTGGTGTGATTCGAACCAAGATCAATAGGCAAGTGTATAGCTTATGCATGGTCTTTTTGACCATTGTGCTCAATGAGCTTCCGTTTATGAACTTTACAATCAATATACTTATTGTGGGGATCATTGTATGAAATCATATCAATATATTAAAAAAGTTAAAGTTGTTGTTTAAGTTGAATTGGTGGGCAAAATCAACCCAAATGAAAAAGACAAAAACAACTACCCCAGATGATAATGAAAAACGAGAAATCATAATAACATTACAATCTTTGATGTAATGGACAAAAAGAAACAAGGCAAAACACTCCAAAAAGAAACAAGGCAAAAAAAATCTCAAAGAAAGGAAAAATATGTATTATTAGAAGAACCAGAGTGTTTGGTGGGAAAATTCCCACCAAATAACAACATACAAAAAACCCACCTAAAACAAATGTGTAACTCCCTCAAAGAATACAAAACTAATACAAATTCATAAAACATCTTATTTAAAGTGGAAACATTAACCTACCACAAATACAATACTTTGAGAAAAATCAAAGCTTATTAAAAAAAATGTTACTGTTATAGAAAAAACAGATAAATAAAAAAGGAATAGTAAAATAAGATATTTGCTTGTGATAAATGATATGTGAATAACAAGATCAAATAAGTGCATCGCATGTGGATTTGTTGTGATAAGTATACTCGTTGCAACGACCACAAAGCCTCTTAGACCGAGTAAACACAACATCAGAAGAGTAACGATTCTTTTTCGGCCTCCCGGGAAGACGCTTAACTGAAGGGGGCTGGATTGCCAAATCATCGACAGGTGGTGCGGGATCGAGATAAGTAGATATTGCCGGAATGCTTTGAGAATAGGTTTCAATGTACTTTAAAGTAGAAAAGTAAGGATCCACGAATTTATAATGATCTAAAGGTCGAAATTGATGAAGGGCTGCAAGTGTGTGTGGACAAGGAAAACCATCGATTTGCCAATGAAAACATGAACAGGTGTAATTGATTATATCGACCGTCATAACTGGATCTGACATGACTTGAAAAACGTGATCGCTTGAGGGTTTAACTGACCAAGGACGGCTTCTATCGTAGTTGATCCAGTACCTCAAATCAGGATCTTTTGCAAGAAATCTATCGTATGATTTTGCTTCGATTAATCGATCGTGCATCTGAACCATCAAGAGATTACGGATGCTGTCTATTAGCTCGGTTATCGGTAAATCACGGAACTTCTTTATTTGACTGTTGAACGACTCGGCCGCGTTTGAAGTCATCTCCCCGTATCTCTTCCCGAGAAAAAACGCGTCTGCGTATTGTTCCCTGGGCAAATTAGCCATGAACTCCGAAGCTCTCTCGGTGCCTGTGAGCAAGAACACCTCGAGACAACGCTCGTACTCCTCTTCGTTAACGGCCTTGGCACAATTATCGAGTAAAAGGGACAAGACTTTGAAAGTACCAGCAGAACCACGGAATTTCTTCTTCAGGTTCTGTTTCAGATGGAACATACAAAAACCGTGAAACGCGTCGGGAAAGGCACACTTCAACGCTATAGGAATACCGTGATGACGGTCCGAAACAAAAGTCAACACACGGTCAGACACGAGAGGAGCAAGAAATTTCAGGAAAGAAGTCCAACTGTTTGCAGTTTCCGAGTCTGTGATAGAAAAAGCTACTGGGAAAAGACCTGAATTAGGTAATTGTTGTTAGTAAAAATATAAACATAAAGAAAAAAACAAAAACAAACAAAAAAATAAAAAAGGATTGCATGGGGAAAAAAGTCAGGAAAAACAACTACATGTTTGGTGGGAAAAATCCCACCAAAGTCACTTAACATATTTTTAGAAAGTTTTACTTTTTGAAACCTTTGTTTTTTAAAACACTTTCCATTTTTAAACTACAATATGATGTTTAGTTTAATAAGCTAAAAAAAAAAAGCAAAATGAATGAAAAAAAAAACAAAACTTTTATAGGCAGTTTGTTTGGTGGGAATGATCCCACCAAATACAAACTGCAAAAAATAAGGAAAAGTAAATGAATTACCCCTGTTTGCGTCTTTTGCAATGGCGGTCAGAAGGGTCCCCTTGAACTTTGACTTGAGAAAAGTAGCGTCGATGAATAGAAGTGGGCGGCAGGCACGGAAACCGGCAATACAAGCACCGAAAGCAAAGTGAACACTCTCGAATGAACGTGTAACGGGATCGACTTGTAAAAAGAAATGTGAAGAAGGATCTGCGGCTTTTACTTTTTCAAAATATGCCTTGATAAGATTGTATGAAAGAGCCGAATCACCGAAAAATTCGTCTCGGGCTTTACGTAAAGCTGTTCCTGCGATTTTATATGATATGTTGTATCCGTAATGGTGTTTCAGATGAAGAATTATGTCATTCGGAGTAATAGAAGGTCTTGCTCGGACTTCATCGAGAATAACATCGCAAACCACGTCAGAAGATAAAACACCGGTTTTCTTTGACTTGTCTGGTTCACCGCATGTGTGTGTGTTTGTGAAAGATTTCACGTAGAGACGATCGTTACCTTTCTCGATTGAAGCGTATACATACCATAGACACCCTTTCGATACCTTTTTTTTACAATAAACGCTGACTTTCGAAGCATTGTTGTGACCAAAATCGAAAAAGTATCCTGATTCGCAAGCGTACTTTTCTAGACAGATCCTGAATTCTTTCACACCATCACGGTAAAACTCGCCTACTGACTTTAATAGTTTGTCCCAGTTATGGCTTCGAAGTATTTTAGGTTTATGAAGCGAATCTAAAGAATCGTCGCCTGGACGAATAACACTCACGGGAGATTGAACCGAAACTGAAGTATCCGAAACAATGGAAGAACTTGTTGAACTTGATGATCCGCTATGACAAGATGATGTACTAAATGAAACACTACCATCGATAACATTAATTTGTAAGTCACCTGTGCTAGAATGCTCAACCAACCAAGTAATGGCTGAAAAATCGGCTTCCGAAACAAGTTTGCTACTTCGCGAACCATATGAATAATTGTACTTCACAAGTGGATGACAAAGAGAAGGCCACCTTTCACTAACGTAGGACTTGATATCAGCAAAAGAATGTAATAACTGAAAAGGATAAAAAGCATTCTCGTCCCCCAATTTGAACTCTACTAACACAGAAGAAGACATTGAAACCTGCAAAAAAAAAAAAAAAACACGGAACAGAAACAAATTATACATCACAGATAATAAAAATACAATTCAAATGAAATGAAACAACAAGATAAGCCATAAGAATACAAACAAAACTAAAAAGTTGGAAAAAACATAGACAGATTGTTTGGTGGGAAAATTCCCACAAAACAATCTGCAGAAAAGAAAAATAAAAATTTGCAAAAAAAACACGAAACAAGAACAAATTACACATCAAAGCTAATAAAAACACAATATATTTGAAATTAAACAACAGTCTAAGGAATAAGACTAGAGAAAAAAAGTGAATACAGTGGAAAAAAAAAAAGACAGATTGTTTGGTGGGAAAATTCCCACCAAAACAAATAGCCCTGTATAATGCATAAATTGAACTACAGGTCCTTATTGTTTGTGTATATAGCATTATAAGACCTTAATTTAAGCAAAATATGCAACATGTAGCACAATATTCATTTTTCTAAACTAATACACACTTATATAATGAAAAATTTGCAGTATAAGTCCCTATAGTTTAAGTTATTGAATTATAAGACATTGTTTCATGCAAAATCTGTAATATAATGCATGTGTATGGACTAAATTACACAATTCAAACTTATATAAGGAAGAAATTGCAATATAGGTCCATGTTTTTGAGTATAATGCATTATAGGAACTTGTTTCACTAAAAAACTGAAGTATTATCACTAAATACATAATTATTAACTAAACTGCACAAATACACAATTATATACAGATCAATGATTATAAATGAGGTAATATAAGAGCTGAATAAGTCATAAAAGCAGTTAAATACTTCTGATTTCGAAAATGATGATGAAGATCTTCATAAATTTATATAACGAGTAAAAATTTAGCTCTGAAAAAACAAGACGAGTCATAGAGTTATAGTTTACAAGCATTCGAACTAAAAAAAACTAACAATCACAGAATCACAGCTTGAAAACAGAAGAAAATGAGAAAATTCGATGGAAAAAGAAGAAAATAAGATGAATTACCTAATTGAAGATGATAAACAAGAAGAAATTCACAGCAACTTGATGTAAATGAAGAAGAAAAAAGTAATGTCTGCGAAAGATAAGAATTCAAATTTCGAATTACATAAACACTCGACAAAAAAAGAATCAAAATGAAACAAAATAGAAAGAAAAAAGGAGAGAAGAAATCACCTGCGGTTTGAGATGACTAATCAAGCTTGAATTCTAGCAAAAAATTCGAAAAAAAATGAAGCAGAAAGGAAGAAATCACCATGGAAGCAGTTTGAGAGAAAGAGAGAAGAAGATAGTGCGTGTGTGTGAGTGCGTGTGAGGAGAGAGAGAAAGTGAGCTGAAGAAATAAAGAAATAAAAAGAAGAAGAAATGAAATAAAAGGTAATAAAGGGGTAAAAAAGGAAAAAAATATTTACTAGGTGACTTTTATGGGCAATATAAAAGAGAAGATGCTGGAGGGCTATTAATGTTAGTTTCATGACTTACATGGTAATTATTCCTAATATTTTCTCGCTTGATTATTATGTTTTGAGAGTAATATTATTCTGTGTTAATCATTTAACCTTTTTTCTTTTTGTTCGAAAAATCGTTTATCTCTCTAGGAAGCAATACTCCTAATATATGTATGAAATATGAAAGGCATGTTATTGAAATAAAGAAGTTTACAATATAGGTCATTGAAAAAATTAAAGATTGATTTAAAGAAAAAAGTGTAATTTGACATTTCACATATTGTAAAAATTAATGTTGATTATATTGTTATTACGTTCGATCACTATTACTTTTTGTCCTTTTAGCAAACCGTCTTACGTGATCGCTAGAGGTATTCTCTCAACTACTGTCAAATAAGTGTTAGATGAAAATTTGTAATAAAAAAAAAAGAAATCGAAGAGAGTTTTCAACGACCAAAGAAGTCACCTTTGACGACCACTCTTGCTATTTAGACAATTCTTTTAGTCCCACTTGCTTGGTCGGTAAAAGTCTTAACCAATACTGACCGTACGTTGTAACTGCCTAGAGATGAGACATTAGCAACGACCCAATTCACTTGACGATTCAAATTACCCACCCTTATTCACCAATATCCGTTATCGACCAATTTTTTAATATCTAGTGACCGCTGGTCCTACAAGGTTCTAAATTTTATAAAATTAAGAACGGGATTTTAGATTAATACACTTGTAATCCAAACCCCAAACCCTCCATCCCTTTCTGACTGAAATCCTCTCTGTCCCGACTAGCTTTCTCATCGTCTTCAGCCTTCTCGTCGTCGCAGCTTTGACTGCCATCATCTCTGGTTTTCCTGCCACCTCTCCCCGTCCCTTTCTTTTCATAGTTGCAACCATTAATCCACCGTCTCCATCATCTAGTCTTGTCATCATAGCTGGCATGTCACCTCTCTAGTTTGCCGACATTATCTAGCCCCATTGTCGCATCTCCAACGTGTCTCTTCTCCTTCTGCGTTCCTCTAGTCTGCCTTCTTCCTTAATGTAAGTTATATATATATAACTTGTGGATTAATTTTAATTATTATTATAGATTTTTTTGTAATTTCAAGTTATAATTATATTAGTTTTTATGGATATATTGTGTAATTATTGTGTTAAGTTGGGTATTTTTCATTTTTAGAAAGAGTTGAAGGGGTTTTTGTCATTTTTTAAAGTGTGTAAGGAGTTACAAGGAAAATACGATAGTGTTAAGGGTGTTAGTTATCATTTGTGGAATTGGTAAGGGGGTTACAATGGAATTGTGAAATTGTTAGGGGGTTATTTGTCATTTTTGAAAGTGTTAAGGGGGGTAATTCTTGTAATTTCAAAATTGTTAAAAGGTTACGTGTCATTTTCAAAATGGCGGGACTTACAGTGCTATTTATGACTAATATTGGGACTTGAATTGAATGCTTTGCAAAATATAGGGCACGTAATGCTACTTTTGTAGATTTTAGGGACTTGAATTGCTAGTTTTATAAATATAAGGGTATAGTGAAATTTTAGGAAAATATAGTGCATACAGTGCAATTTTATGGAATAATCTAGGGCATGTAGTGCAAATTTGAATAATACATGGCATATAGTGCAAATTTCCGAATCATACATGGCACGTAGTGCAATATTGGAAAAATATATGCGAGTTATGATTAATTAAAGTCTTATACTACTATTTTTTGAGCAATATAGGGATTAAACTGTAAGTTTTGCAATATGTTGGGGCTTTAGTATAATTTAATGAAAATATAGGGCATGTTGTGCACGTTTTGAATAATACAAGGCCGATAAGTTAATTTTTGATTAATACATGGCATGTAGTGCAACTTTAGAACAATTTAGGGACCTGAATTGTAATTTTTTTGATATACTTGTGTTGAAGTTCTATTTTTTTATTAATTCCAAAAAAAGGTTGGGGGTTAAATGAAAATTTTGAAAAAAAAGGGTGGGTGGGGAGTGGGGGGGGGGGGGGTTAAATGATAGTTTCAAAATATGAGGGGGGAGTTAAATGATAATTTCAAATAATGAGGGGGGTCAAATGATAATTTTATAAAAAAGGGGATTTAAAAGATAATTTTCAAAAGTTAGGGTTGAAATGATAATTTTGAAAAAACAGAGGGGGGTTATATGATAATTTTTGTAACACTTGAGGAAGGTGGGGTAAATTCTAATTTCAAAAATATGGGAGGTTAAATGCATATTTTCAAAACAACTCTATTGATCGCGCGATGGTCGCTAAAGAGAATACATTATTAGTGATCACATGGTGGTTAATTGACCCTCTGGCGACTATATGTGTGGTCGCTAAAGGAATAAGATATCAAGGGACTATGGAATAGGCATTGTTTATACCCGACCGGTAATAGTTTTTGGTGGTTGTTGAAAAGTACCTTTAACAACTAGGTAGAAGCGCTAAGATTTGGCGATTAGAGTCGGTCATTGTTACTTTTAGCGACCAATTATACTACTTCTAGCGACAATTAGATGATCGTTGGGTCAAGACCTGTAACCATGAATGTCTTAATATTGTTAAACGAATTGTGAATATACTAGTGATTAGAAAGAATATTGTCCAATAATAAAGACTGGCTTATTTCTTATTAAAAATGATGATAATAATATTTGATATATTTTTGAACATTCGCATAATGAAATGACTGGTGCTCTAACTAGGGGCCTGTTTGGAAGTGCTTATTTTAGAGTAAAAACTGCTTTTAGAATAAAATTTAAAATTTGAAAATATTAATTAATTTTTTTTGTAATCTAATTTCACTTTAAGTGCTTTTTTAAGAATTACCAATTTGGTGTTTCTCATAAAAATGCTTTTCAAGGTATAAAACACTTTAAAAATCCTAAGAGCATTTTTAAGTGTTTTTCCAAAAAAAACACTTCCAAACAGACACTAGATGTACCATGCTTTTAATTTTGGAGAGTTGGAAATGTTTACCTAGTAACAACTCATACTTTTTCCTCCTTTGTTTGCTTAATTATCTAGGATCGAGTAATTAAAGACTAATGACGTATCATTTGTTGTCTACTAAAGGATCATTTTATCGGCCCCATATCCTAAATCTATTCGAAAAAATATGGAGAAACAACCATCCATTTATAGAGTATTGTTGGCATAAGATAAAGCAAATGAGCAAGTTTGACTAGAAATGTCAATGGAGTACAGGTTTGTGGGTACACCTATCCCATCTCACTTTAAACGAGACAGATTTTGAAATTCTAAATGGGAATTGGGGCGGGTTGTGGGGATGGATACACAAAACCCGCGCGCGATGGAACGGGGTGTGGGGCTAAATATTCTCTACCCCGCAAACTCGTCCCGCGTATATCTAATTTATAATGAATATATTTTTTAATTATAATATATATTTTTATTTCAATAATTATTCAAATCGAAGTTTGTGTGTATCTATTATAACACACAAAAATTTAATTATTCAAATCAAAGTGTAACATCAAAAGAAAAATTTGTTTAAACATCAAAATATAAATGTAAATCTTGAAAAATGGAAATTTTGAGAGTTTAAAAATACTAAAATATGTAGTAGTTAAAAAATATTTGAACGATCACATTGAAACCCGCAGGTAGAACCCACACCCCGCAAGGATTTTGAAGAGAAGGGCAGGGCGTGTGAAGAACACCGAGGATTCTTTTGTAAGACAGAGAATGGGTAATCCTGATCCAAACCCGTCCCATTGACATCCTTAAGTTTGACTACGATTTAGGATCAGAAAAAATATATTGATTGGCATAAAATATGAACACATTATAAAAATTACATATAAAAAATGGTGAAATTATTTTTAAAACTTTATATACATTAGGTTAACTCAACTCTTATTTTCAATTTCTGTTATTTTTATACATTTAAAAGTTATTTTACTTGAGCAACTTTTGACTTAATAACTATTTGATCATTGAATCACTTAATAACTATTTGATCATTGTATGAGTGATTCAATCAATAGAATAAGAGGAATATACCTTTTTAGGCCTAAAATTTAAAAATGAGAATTTTAAGGGCCTAGTTACTTTTTATGTTTTTTAAGGGCCTAACTAGAAATTTTCTGGTTAGGTTTACGTTTTTAGGGGGTACAGACCCACTGTTTTGGGGGGTATATGCCCACTATTTTAATTTTTTGGGGGTACACGCCCACCTTTTTTTTTTTAATTAAGTCCATATTTGTTCAGCGTTCAGTTAAGTCCATATTGGTCAGTCCTTGTTCAGGTCAGTCCTTGTTCCAATCAGTCCATTTACCCACTAAACAAGTATCCTTACCCCTTAAAATAACATGTTTACCCCCTAAACTAACAAGCTTTCCCCTAATACCCCCTAAAATATCAAAATAGGGGGTATTTACCCCCTAAAATATCAAAACAGAGGGTATTTACCCCCTAAAATTTCAAAACAGAGGGCATAGTGGTGGTGCGCTGGTTTAGTGGTGGTGGCCTCGAAATCACAGCAATAGCTCGGTTTAGTGGTGGTGGCCTCGAAATCACAGCAACAGCTCGGTGTTGGTGGTGGGGCTCGGAGTGAAGAGAAGCAGGGTGGTGGTGTTGCTGGTGGTGGTGCTGTCCAGATCTGGAAATAAAAACCCACCAACTCGCGCCACCTGCACAACCTCGCGCCACCAGCAGCATCACCTTGCGCCACCAATACTTGCAGCAACAAAAATCGTCTGCAAATCGACGAGATCTTAATGGATGGAAGAAGAAGAACCCTAAAATAACAAAACAGGGGGTTCGTACCCCCTAATTTTCCAGATCTGAAAATAAAAACCCACCAACTCGCGCCACCTGCACAACCTCGCGCCACCACCAGCACCACCTCGCGCCACCAATACTTGCAGCAACAAAAATCGTCTGCAAATCGACGAGATCTTAACAGATGGAAGAAGAAGAAGAAGAAGGAAAACCAGCAGATCGGAGATGGGATGCAGATCGGAGTTAGGATGCAGATCTGCTGGACTGCTGTGTTGCAGCCATGGTGTTGATTTGCAGTGTTGCAGCAGTGTTGGTGGTGGAGATCTGGTTCGTGGCAGTGTGGATGGTGGCAAGAGATCTGGTTCGTCGTGGTGGTGGTGGCTTGGAGAGAAGAGAAGCAGGGCTTCGTGTATGGGACGAAGCTGTGGTGGTGGCTCGGCGAGATTTGCTGCAAAAGGTGGGAAGCGGCGGGGAAGAGAGCTGCTGCAGAAGGTGGGAAGCGGCGGTTTTTCTGCATTTGGGTCGAGAGAGAAAGAAGAATGGTGTGGGTTTTATATGAATTTTTTTAGTTGGATTCCAACTAATAGTAACTAAGGCCCTAAAACAGAAACCAACATGTTATATAGGCCCTTATTTCTCTTTTACCCATAGAATAATTATCGCTCTTACATCTATTTTTGTTTTGTTTAAAATTAAAAAATTAAACACATCCTTACAACTGAATACCAATCCATCAATAATGTTAGCAGAAAAATAGTTGTGGAAAGAATTAGGTAAATATTTATAAAGTAATGCTAAATATTATCTTAAATTACATTATTTTTATTACTTTTTATATAGACCAATTATAAAATAAAAATAAATAATAAATAAATAAAAAATCATATAATTAATTTATTTAAAATTCAATTAAAAAATAAGAGATAATTCCCAATTAATTACACCTCACTTTTCATTCTCAAAAAAAAAAAAGGAGGAAATTACTTCCTACTTACTTACCAATTTTCAACTTAATTCTCAATTAAGCACATGGTCATATTTACCTTCCATTATTGCCCTTATATGGTTTTTTATTTTATTATATATTTATATTATATTTATATTTAATTTCTGAATTTATTTTTTATTTTTTTAAATAACTTCTTTCTTCATTTTTTTTTCGATTTTTTTTTTAAATTTTTTTTTTTCGAAATTTTGTTTTCCCGGAATTTTTTTTTGATTTTTTTTTTCGAAATTTTATTTTTTTCGGAATTTTTTTTTGAGATTTTTTTCCCCGGATTTTATTCCATAATAACATGATGTATGATTAGTACATATGAAATTGTGTGTTAAAGTAACACAAAATCATATGTGTTGTGTGTTGCATGAACACCCAACATGTATAATATTAAGTTGCTTAAACACACATAAATAACAAATTGTGTGATACATGAACACAAAATCAGATAGACAGAATATTTGTACACAAAGGTATATAATAATGTACATGTAGGCTGATTATGTGTTCATGCAACACGCAATTGCTGGAAATATGTGTTACAGTAACACACAACAGTATGGGTTTAGTGTTGGTAAGACACACAATGCGTTTATCATTTACAGTTTTGCGTTGCTTAAACACACACAAATAACAATTGTGTGTTGCAGGAACACAGAATAAGATATAATGAATATTTGTACACAGTAATAGATAATAGTGTACAAATAGTGTGAACATCTGATTGTGTGTTAATGTAACACACAATTGCTTGATGTGTGAGTTACAGTAACACAAAACAGTATGAACTTGTGTGTTTCTAGTACAGACAATGACAAAATCTTCGGGAAAAAAAAAATCGGGAAAAAAAAAACTCGAAAAAAAAACATTTTTCAAAAAAAAAATGCGGAAAAAAAAATTCGAAAAAAAAAATCGGAAAAAAATAATTTCGAAAAAAAAAAGAATCCGAAAAAAAAATTTCCGAAAAAAAATATTTTGAAAAAAAAATATTTCGGAAAAATAATATTTAAAAAAAATCTGACAAAAATAAATAAACATTAAACTATAATCAATAAAATATATAATTAAAGTAATTAATAATAGGTGGAAGGATATTTTGGTAATTGGATAATATTTTGTGTTTAATTGGAAATTAAGTCAAAGTTGTAATTAATAGAAAATATTTACCTTCTCCGCGTAATTAATTGGGCGTTGCCCCAAAAAATAATACAAATATAATATAATTTAAAATAATACCCAACATTACTTATATAAATAATACTAATTGTTTATATATATACAATGATGATGAAAATACAATGACCACTCTCAAAATTTCATGTTACTTTTCGAACTGAAGTTGAATACATTTCGAGTACGAGCCATAAAAAAGTTATGAATTTCTCTCTCAAAAATTTCTCTCCACTAAAAAACACAAACATACAATCTAAACAACCCAAACCTACCTAAACATCTAAAATCTCTACATTTTAGGTGTCCTGACCCTTTGATTTAGTGTTTCTCCTTTATAATTCTTCATACACTAAACCACTTCCTCCCTTCTTCTTCCTTCTTTTCCCCTCCTCTTCTTCTTCAAAAACTCCCTGCTCGCAATGGAGTTCTTTGCCCCTTCTCATCCACTAGCTAAAGACAAAGCACTTGTTATTACACCAGATGCTAACTCAGTTTACAAAAGTGCTAGAGAATTTAAACTCACTGCTAAACTCCTTGCTATGGAGAAAGTTAACCACATTTTCATTAAAAACCATATCAACAAGTACTGGGCTCTTCAAGAGCAAGTAGAAACAGAAAGATGTGCTGCTAATATCTTCACCATCATCTTCAAAAATGAAGAAGATATCAGTAAAGTTTGGAATCAAAGGCCTTGGACTATCCAAGGCAAACATTTAGCTATCAAAAAATACGAGAATCATAACAAAAATGAAGTAAATCACACTACGGTTTGGATTCAACTTAATGGAATACCAGCTAATTTGTTAACAAAGCAATGTATTGGGAAAATGATGAGCTATTTTGGACAAGTTCACCAAATCAACCTACCAGAGGAACTCAGCATTGATGAGAAATCTACTACAAAAATCCAATTAGATTGGAATTTATCAACTCCACTCATACCAGGCATCAAATATTGGGAAAATGAAAACTCAGCAGTGTGGATTAAGTTCACATATGAGGACATTGGCCAAGTTTGTTATGGGTGTGGGCTTTTCGGTCATGAAGAAAATAACAAGAATTATCAATGCCAGAACCCAAAAGTTACCCCCAAATTAGGAGCCTGGATCAAGACTTCCACAAGAGGTCCAACTCCTATGGTGAATCAAAATATGAACAAAAGGAAGATTACCAACCAGAAATTCGCGGTGAGAAATTCACCCACCATGAATCGAACTTGGAATAACTCAGGGGTTAACACTAACTCGGTCTCTGAGTTGAAATCAACAAACGGAGTTGACTCGGTAACAACCAACAAACTCACCAGCCAACTCACAACCACGAGTGCAGGTACTACAGGTACTACGGAGGTTTTCAAATTCGGTACGAATTCTACAAAAGACAAAGGAAAAGGAAAAGGACTAGTGGTGGGAACGATGAAAGAGAAACGGAAGAAGGGTAATGGTACTGAACTTTCTCTTCCCTCCACTTTGTCTCTATCGGATAATAAGGATAAAAATAAAGGAATAGGAATAAACCCAAACCCGGTTCTGAATAAGGAAAAAAATCTGGCCCAGCTGGCTAAATCGTTTGTCAAAGATATTAACAACACCCAAGCCCAAGAAAATACTTTAACATTTGGGACTTATATCAGCCCACCTAACTTTATTAAAAGCCCAAGTGTCATAATGCCCAAAACCCAAAACCCACATAACCCAAATACATCTTCTGCTAACAATAACCCAAGTCAACACACCCAAACAACAAAAACACCTAACCCTAAATCCCCAATCGACCAAACACCAGTTCAGACCCCGTCCTCTCTCCTCCCAAATCCGACCACCCAAAACCCTCACACCAACGATGTCTTCTCTACGCCAAATCACACTATACCCCTCAATTTCATACCAACTCTCTCAAATACCACCACTTTCAGGAACTGTGACACGATCGAGGGCTCTCAAATGTCTATTATGAAGAAAAAGTTCTTTGGAGAAATCAATATGAGAACTCCGATCAAAGCTAAGAGCACAAACATTAAGAAAAACCAACTAACGCAATCAAATACCAAGCGTCAAAATTCTCTTTGGGCAGCTAGAAAAGGAGCTAATGAAGAAGAGAAGGAGACTACGGTGGAGATGATAACCGACAAGGATAAACCAAAAGTTGAATCAAGCAATTCGGAGTGCAAGAGAGATAAAGCTGTGGAAAAAGAGGTTTGCGGGGTTGACCTAGATCAACCCCTCCATCATCAATGAAACACCTATCCTGGAACTGTCAGGGTATTGGCAACACCTTGACAGTCCAGGCCCTAGCCGATATGGTCACTAAATATCGGCCACAGGTACTTTTTCTTTCAGAAACAAAAAATTCATACTCTGCTGTTAAAAAGATTGAAAAAATTATTAACATGACACTTATAGAAACTGTAGAACCAAAGGGTCTCAGTGGGGGCCTTGCAATCTTTAGTAAAGATAATTACGAAATTGAAATCATTAGTAAATCTATCAATCATATGCACTGCAAAATTAAAAACGAGGGAAATGAATTCTTTTCTACTTTTGTATATGGGGCACCACTAGAAAAAAATAAAGAAGAATGCCTTAAACTGTATGCAAATTGCAAACCTATGAATGATGCCCCTTGGTTACTAATTGGAGATTTTAATAACATTAGATACACCTCTGATAAAAAAGGTGGAAACTGTAAAATTAATAAGTATATGAATATGTTCAATGGATTTATTAAACATCAAAAACTTGATGAAATTGTCACAAGAGGATGCAAATTCTCCTGGACTAACAAAAGGGACAACAATGAAATGATTAAATCTTTCATTGATAGAGGTCTCTGCAACAAAGCTTGGAGTGATATGTACCCCTCTGCCTGGATTGCATTACTACCAGCACTGGGATCAGATCACTCACCACAAGTTCTCACTTTATATGAAAATCACATTAAGAAAGATAGAAGATTCTATTTTGAAAATAATTGGACTGAAGAAAATGAATGTCTTGAAATTATTAAAAAAGTTTGGAACATTAAGAAATGCCCTTATGGTATCACTAGAAACCTCTTTACTCACAAACTTGAAAAATGTAAGATTTTACTTACTAAATGGAGTAAAGAAAAGTTTAAAAACAACAAAAAGGTCATCAACAAGCATATTAAAAATCTTGAAAAAATATATAATGACCCTCTCACTAAGGATTGGTCTGAATATAACAATATTATCAAAATTGTGGAAAATTTATGGAAAAAGGAGGAGGATTATTGGGCCTCCAGATCCAGAAATAACTGGCTCAAAAAAGGAGATAGAAACACCTCCTTTTTCCATGCTTCCACTAAAGAAAGAAGAAAAATTAACACTATTACTAGATTAATCACTGAAGAAGGTAATTGGGTGGAAAATTTCTCTGATATTAAACATGAAATAACTGGTTATTTCAACAACATCTTTAAAACAGTAGGGAATAGAAACTATTACTCTATTCTAGAAAATATTAAACCTACCATTACTAATAATATAAATACAAACCTCAACAAAAAACTCGAAATTCATGAAATTGAGAAGGCCATTAATGAGCTAGGAGCTAATAAAGCCCCTGGCCCTGATGGGTATCCTGGCTTCTTTTATAAAAAATACTGGCATATTATTAAGCTAGATATAATTAAAATCATAAACAATTTTTGGTATAATGATGGGCCTTTAGATGATATAAATCAAACATTCATTTCGCTTATACCTAAAATACCTAAACCTACCTCTATAAAACATTTCAGACCAATAAGCTGCTCTAATTTCATTTACAAAATTGTGGCAAAAATCTTAGTGAATAGAATGCAACCGGTATTAAATGTTTTGATTGATGAAAATCAATCAGCATTTATACCAGGACGGCATATTCAAGAAAACACGATGATTGCTCATGAATTAATTCACTTTATTAAAAATAAAAAGGATACAAAAAAATATTTTATGACTATAAAAACGGATATCCAAAAGGCATATGAAAATGTAGAATGGGATTGTCTTGAAGACATTATGCTTAAAATGGGTTTCGATACAAAGTGGGTTAACAAAATTATGAGATGTGTAAAATCAGTCTCATACGCACTTTTAATAAATGGATATCCTACTGAAATTGATAAACCACAAAGAGGGTTAAGACAAGGAGACCCCCTCTCCCCTCTTTTATTTTGTATTACAACACAACTACTTTCATCTCTTATTAAACAAAAAATGGATAATAATGACATGAAAGGCATAAAAATTGCCAAATCATGTCCCCAAATATCTCATCTGCTATTCGCTGATGATAGCATATTTTTTATGAATGCTAATAATTTGGAAATTGAAAGCTTTAGAGATGTTATGAACAAATATAGTTATGCCTCAGGAATGAAACTTAACCTCAATAAATGTGGTATAAAATTCAGCCCCAATACCCCTATTTTCTTACAGAACATGTTTGCTAAAAGGCTAAATATGCCCATTACTAACAACCTAGGTAAATACCTAGGCTTACCAACAGAATGGAATAGGTCCAAAGTAAAAGACCTTAACTTTCTGGTGGAAAAAACTCTACAAAAAACTGAAAACTGGAAAAACCTCTTTCTATCAGCTACAGGTAAAGAAATCCTTATAAAAGCTGTCTTACAAAGCCTACCTAACTATTTTATGACATCCTTTCTCATCCCAAAAAAGATTTGTGATCTTATATCCTCGCAAATCTCCAATTTTTGGTGGGGAGCAAATGGAAAAAATAAAATACACTGGAAAAATGGGATAACCTTACTAAAAGTAAATATTCAGGAGGACTTGGATTCAGGGATTTACATCTTATGAACCTAGCTCTCCTTGGAAAACAAGTATGGAATATACTTAATAAACAAGATTCATTACTTTATAAGACCCTTAAAGGTAAATATTTCCCAAATAATAATCTCCTTGAAGCTCAACTAGGATACTCACCCTCCTGGGGTTGGAGAAGTCTAGTGAGTGGCATTGATATCATCAAGGATAATATTAAATGGAAATTAGGAAATGGAGCCAACATAAATATCCATAAAGATATATGGATAAATGGAAGTTCAAGTATCATTAAACCTAAGATAGGAAATGCCACCTTTGTCTCTGATCTTATGAATTCAAACAGTAGACATTGGAATATTAATAAGGTGTACCAAGAATATGACCCTGAGATGGCTGAGAATATACTCAATACTTTTATACCTTACTCAGGTGGTAGAGATACACCTATATGGAATCTTGATCAAGATGGATTGTATACGGTTAAAAAATGTTATCAACACTTAAAAAAAAGACAGGAAGAAGAAAACCAAGGTAAAAACAATAATAAACCAACAACTTCTCACACCATCAGTACAGACATCTGGAAGATGATGTGGAACTTGAACATTTTACCAAGGGTTAAAAATTTTATATGGAGGGCACTCAAAAACCTCCTACCAACTAATGAAAATATTTATAAAAAAAGAGCAATCAAGACTCCCCTATGTGACTTATGTCATACAGAGGTGGAATCTACTGAACACATGCTCCTCAATTGCTCTTGGACTAAAGCATTATGGTTAGCTTCTGAATTCAATATAAAAACTTGCAACCAGAATTCAATGAGACTGGATTCTTGGATGGCAAGTATAATAGAAAATATGGAAAAACAAAAGAAGGAAAAAAAAGAAACTATGGGAAAAATATGTTTCCTCCTGTGGCAAATATGGAAAACTAGAAATGATAGTAAATACAAATTTACTAAAACTGACCCTTTGATAACTCTTGAAAATGCGAGAAGGGAATGGAATAATTACAAAAATACTATACCTTATGATGTTAGTAAAATACTGAAGGTTAATAAAGATAATGAAACTGACAAAAGAGGTAATGTAGTAAAAGTAAATGAGGAGGATAAGAACATCTCAACTAGTAACAAAATGAATCCTAGTAAGGAATGGATACCACCCCCAACAAATTTTATTAAAATTAATGTTGATGCAGCTTTTGCTAACAACAAAGCTGCAATTGCTTGTGTAAACAGGGACAATAATGGCAAGATTTTGGACAGCAATGCTTGGAATGTGAACGTGGATTCTCCCTTAGAAGCTGAAGCCCTAGGCATACTCAAAGCCTGTATAATTGCCCGAGATTTGAAGGAGAATAGGGTAATTATTGAAGGTGACTGTCAAAGGCTAATGCTTCCTCTAGAGAATAACACTTATATTCATATTCCAAAAATTTGTAATATTGTCAAAAGTATTTATTTTATTTCGGAGATTTGTAATCCTATCTTTAGTTGGACTAGTAGAGATAGAAATACACTAGCTGATGGATTAGCCAAAAGAAAGCTACTTAGCAACTCTTTTGGAACACAATCTATTGTGAATCCTAATAGGCTAGTTGAAACTAGAAACTATGAGGCCTCTCCTTCGGGAATTGGCTAAATTTTGTAACCGGATTTATCAGTTTTTAATATATTATGTTTGGAACAAAAAAAAAAAAAGAAGATGTCGAGCTCAGCTTTATTTTTCTTTGAGTTAGGTACCTTTAAACATTTTTATATTTTTTCTAATTGAAAACTATAATGTTGGTTTAAACTCTTATGTACAGGCTCAAAATATAATATTAAAATTGATCCATTAAACGGTAATATTTGAAAAGACTAAAATGTTTGATTGAGACATAGCGAAAGAAAAATTAAATGTATGATAGAGAAAAGGCGAGGATGCTAAAATGAGCCAATGATTGGAGAAGATTGGGGATGCAGGTTAGAAAGGAGACATGTTGACAGTAGCGGGAGAAACTGGGACCACGTGTCACGCACATCTAAAACTTTTATTATAATGCACGTGAACTCTTATATAATTACTCAAATAATCTAATCACACACCATTGCACGTGATCTACATATTGAGAGTACTTTGTACCGAACTTCTCGAGTTTTTTATGTTTAGCATTATTTTATTAAATAATTAGCGAATTGGCATAAGAAAAAAGAGTAAGACTTCACCAATATAAGATGGTCCAATATTTAATTCAGAGTTGACTAATATAACAAAACACATGTAATTAGATTAATAATTTACTTACTTTTGTAAGTTTATAACATGGGGTATGTGTATGAATATAATTGGTGTAGAATCATCCAATATTGGATGGAAGTATTTTCCAAGGGAAAAAAAATTGTGAAACTGGCACAAGGACGGTAGACGTGATACCGCCCTTAATTAAAAATATGTTTAAGAAAGAAGGGCGGTCATCGATGGACCGCCCTTAAGTTAATTACATTTTTAAGTAAGGGCGGCCCATTGTCCACCGCCCTTTTCACGATAAGGATGGGCGGTCATGAGAGGGCCGCCCTTCCCCGCAAATTAGGTTAAAAACACCCCCTTTTTCCTTTTCTTTCCATTTCAATACCCCTTTTCTCTCACACACTCACCCCCTTCAAATCAAACCCAAAATCTTCATTTTTTTCATCAAATCCTTGGTCCATTCATCTTGAAGGTAATTATTCTATTCATTTGTGTTTATATATACCATATATATATGCAAGAAAAACTAGAGTTTTTTAGGGGTATATAGTAGTTGTGTGTGTTAAATAGTTGTATGAGCTTGTTTCTAACAATTAGTAGGTTAAATTAGGTTTTATATATTGTATTCGATTTGCTATTGATTATTTTGTTTGTATTGGGGTTTAGGTAGATATGAGTTTATGTGGATATGTTTTTATGGAGGAGATGTTGTTCATAGTGGTAACGGTGTTGTTTAGTATTCCGGGGGTAATTGTAAACCATTTATGACCGGAGGAGATATAGGGTTGATTGGTTTAAAACAAGCCGTATGTTCGACTTGTAATTGGAATGCAAAAGAAGTTATTTTCGATTTGAAATGGCGATGTCCGGTTTCGTCAAACCCTCCACGGTATCATGCTATAGATGTTGGGGAGGACACGATTAATCCGATGATTTGTGGGGCGAGAAACGGTCAATACCATGCTATTGAGATTTACGTTGTGGTTAAAGAAATTCGTGAATCGCAATCTTCTACTTCGCGTGAAAAGGGTAAAAAAAAGAATTATGAGCGGGGTAACACATCCACACCTCATGAGCCGATTCGCGAGACAATTCGTGAAGATTTTAATGAAGATGATGACAATAGCGAAACCGAATCGGAGGCATCCGATGAAGAGGGTTTTCATATTTCTAGTTATGAGAACGAAGTTATTGGTAATGACGACGATGACGATGACGATGACGATGACGATGATGAATGTTCTAATCCAACTAATTACAATTTCGGTCCCCTTGATACGAGCGAGAAAGGAGAATGTCATGATTGGCAATTAAGTCGACCATCTTCCATGGTGAATGGAGTTCAACTCATCCATGGTGAGAGATACGCCTCAAGGTGTTCTCTTTTGTTGGACGTGAGTAGGTGGCACCTAAGAAATCACAAGCAATGTAAAACTCAAAGGACGAATAATAAATACATTGCACGCATTTGTGTACATGCTAAAGACGGTTGTGGATTCTATGTTCGTGGTGTTTATGTTAGTCGAAGTAATGTGTGGCAAATTACTAGGTTAGAAGAACATATGTGTCAACCCGGAATTCTTGTGAAAAATCACCGACAATTGACTTCGGATTTTGTTAGAGATGAAGTATTTGCCATGGTGAAGACCGATATAGCTATGAAAACTGGTTTGATACAAACTCAAATTCATAAGGATTACAGACATTACATTTCGTATGGTAAGGCATGGCGTGGTAAACAAAAGGTGCTTGAAAATTATTCGGAACACATGAAGGGGCGTTCACGGATTTACCACGACTTTTGGGTGCTCTACGAGTCACTAAACCGGGAACAATATACGAGTTTGTTTATAAAAATAGTGTGGGCAACAAAGCTACGTTTGATATGGTTTTTTGGGCATTTGGACCTAATATCGAAGGTTTCAAGCATATGATGCCCGTGGTTAGCATTGATGCAACCCATTTATATGGGAAGTACGATGGTAAACTACTTATTGCGGTTGGGTACGATGCAAATAATCAACTATTTCTGTTAGCTTATTCGTTAGCCGATGTTGAGTCGACATACACATCGACATTCTTTTTGAATTGTCTAAAGAAATATGTTACGAAGAACCGAAAAATTTGTTTATTGTTGGATCGGCATAAAGGTATATTGGCAAGTATTCGGGATGTGTTTCCACCTTCCAAAGGAGTTCATCGATTTTGTGTGCGCCACTTAGCAAGCAATTTGAATCATAAATACAAAAATCGGGTGACAAAGAAGACTTTCATTGATCTTGCTTACATGTCGGATATGCATGAACATGATAAGTATTACCGACAATTTTGCGAGTTAAATGACGGAAAATACAAAGGTTGGATTGAAAGAATAGCGAAGGATAGATGGTCTCTTGCACATGACGGTGGGTACCGTTACGGTAATATGACAACGAACTTATCAGAGGTTTTAATAAGGTCTTGAAGGGAGTTATGGGGTTGCCTGTAACGGCTATTGTATTGTTAACATTTGGAAAAAGTGTTGGTTACTTTGTAACAAGAAGAATAGACGGGAAGGATGCTTTGGAAAAAGTAAAAGTATTCCAACCGAAGGTCGCAATTGAACTTTATAAGAGTGAACTTTATGGGACAGGTTATAAACCTGAACTTTACGATGCAGAAGACGATATATGGGTTTCTAATGCGTTGGATGGTAGGAGATCGGATAGTGATAGAACGAGTTTCATCGTAAATGTCAATCAACAACTATGTACGTGTGGACTTTGGCAAATGTTGCACCGTCCATGTGGTCATTTCATTGCTGTTACTCAAACGTACGATAAAGATAAAGCGTACTACCCCTATGTGTCTGAATACTTATCGTTGTCGAAATACATGGATTCCTATGCCGGTAAGTTCCGTCCCCTTATGGAAGGGCGGTAGGCTAAGTACCGCCCTTAAAACGAATATGGGAAGGGCGGTACCCGTCCTACCGCCCTTCCATGCAGAGATTTTTTGAGCAATTTTTTTTTGCAAAATTTATTCAAACTTCAAACCTAAACACAATACATAACTCAAACTATCCCCAAAACAAACTAAAAATTTCAAACATATTCCTTAACATAAACAAACACATTTCAAATAAAACAATGACTTAAATCAATACACAAATCACGTAATTCAATACGAACTCCAAACATAATATATTGTGATTACAACTAAAAATTAACTAAAGCAATAAATAACTAAGCTCGTCTCCTCCTTCGCGGCCTACTTGAACCCGGTGCTTCCTCCTCCTGCTGCGTAACGTTCAATCTGGCAATATGCTCAATTAAGCTTTCCTCTCCAGCATATGTCAACATTTGTCTTACGGGAGCTCTCAAATCATCAACAGTGACACCCGGGTCTGAAATACGATACGCCAAGTCAACCGTCGATCGAATCTGTCAATATCCAAAAAATCTCAATATAATCCTAAAACAAAAGAAGGTTTAATTTATTACCAGTCTTTGAAGTTGAGCTCCCCGAGGATGGTAACCGGTATCTTGACCTTGTCCTTCGTTTCGACCTTGAGAAGGGGAGATATATATCCTTGAATTTACCCGATACCAAGCCTTATACCTTGGAGTACACCCAAACCCTTGAACTAGGTTCTCTAACCTATTATACTCCGCCTCATTCCAAATTCGGATCTCCCGATCATATTTTACTCTCCAAACTTCGTGAGACTTACCTATTCGATCCATGGAGGTATGATATCGATCTTGGGATTGATCGATAGGTCTGGGAATATCTTGAATGTACCCGAATTGTCTCAAAACACGGTCGGGGCGGTACCACTCTACGTTGTTGAAATGAATCAACGGTACAACACATAGGTATTCCTGTTGATCAACCAAACAAGTCTCGGCAACGGTTCCAATTCGAGCACCCTCGTAGGGCATCCAAGTAACCTAATTAAATATAAAACATTAGAAATGTGTACATTTTCAGCTAATCCCAAAAAAAACTAACCTGGTCCGCTTCTTGCATATCTAAATCATCTCGATAAATGCGTAAAGTTCTACCGCAACTATTGACCCAGGTTTTTGCACCATTCCAACTACAAAAAAATAAATAAAACATTAATAATTCATTAGTAGTAATTATACACGAACATTATACAATTCACTTACGAGACACTAGTGGGACCATAACCAGCGTTTAGGGCATAATGGACTAACGTTGGTTTAACATGCAAATAGTCCCAACACCATATCTTCAAGGAAAGAATCGAAACAAATATTATAACTTTATACCATAGCACGAGTAATAAATGAAAGAAATACCTGCAAGAGAAGACCACACCCCTTGAGGGTTGCCATGCTCCCCTCGCAAGCACTACAAAGGCCACTGTACAAGTACGATAATACTGCCACACCCCAAGCATAAGTCCGAGTCTGCCTCAAATCTCTCAACAACGGCATATACATCGTCGGAACTGTGTTTTGTTTACCGGATGGGAAAAGGAATGTACCGAATAAATGCAAAATGTATGAGTTAGCGAAATAGCGTAAAACCGTTTCATCTGCAGCTTCGGTTGGTTTCTTATCCCCAAAATTCGTCCTTAACCAATGAACCTTGATAACTTTACGACCATCTCCCCCATCTAGCGGTACCATTCCAAATAAATACAAACATGTTTCTTCAAAGTCAAAGTAGGCCGGGTCGGTCTCGGTCACTGCACGACCACAGATTGGTATACCTAGTATCATCGAAACATCTCTTAAGGTGACGGTCATCTCACCTACGGGCATGTGAAAGGTATGGGTCTCCCATCTCCACCTTTCGACCATCGCAGAGATCAACGCGTGGTCCAACACGGTCCTCGATATTTTACGAATCTCCCCAAACCCAGCTTCTTCAACGAAAGGAATTACACTTGGGTCCAAATCCCACGGTGTAGTGGAGATTGGCTTGACCGTCACACCTTCATATCGGCCCTAATAACAAAAACAAATAATTAACAAATAAACTTAAATAAATTTTATTTTTGAAGTAATTAACTTACGTTAGTCACGGCTTCGGATTTATGGGTAAATTTCCCTTGTCTCCATAAAAGCGCATCTGGATTGCTACTAGAAGATGCCATTAAAAACTAGCAAAAGAACAAGAACCGTTAAATTAATAAAAGGACCAATAGTGCAATTATTTATAATAAAAAGGACCAATTGTGCAATTACCTACAATTAAAAGGACCAAATTGTGCAATTAATTAAATTGCAAGACACTAATTGTACATTTCACTAATATCAAAGAAAGGGTTTGTTTTGCAATTAATATATACTTAAAAGGACCTATTGTGCAATTATTACACTTTAAAAGGACCTATTGTGCAATTATCAAAACTTATAAGGACCAATTGTGAAATTGCCTAAAACTCAAGTCCCAAAATGTATAAATAATTAGAAATCTATTAATTTAAACAAGTAGGGCAATTATAAGGATTAGTATTGCAATTACAAAATTAAACAAGGACCAATTGTGCAATAATCTAAAACATTGAATTTAATCTAATAATTTTTGTATCAATATAAAACGAAATTAGACACATTACACTAAAATAATAGCATGCAATACATCATCAAAATCAATACCAAAAACAAAATTAAAAAAAAAGGGGTTTTAGAAACCCTAACCTTAGGATGATGGATGGAGGATTGTGCTTGAGTGGTGAGTGGTTGAATAGTGTTGCTTGCATCGGAATTTGGTGGTTGGTGGCGGCAGCACGGCAGATCAGCTAAGGGGGGTGGGTTTTGGGCAGTTTTAACTATTGAGAGAACTCCCGTAATGGGAGTTCTTAAGAAAATCACAGGTTTATTATCTGGAAAGAAGGGCGGTAGCTAGCCTACCGCCCTTAAAATGCGGTAAAAAATACACTATGGGCGGAAGCTAGCCTACCGCCCTCCTAAAAAATAAATTTACACTATGGGCGGTGCGTTGACCACCGCCCTTCTCTTAATCCGTATTTAACTACGGGCTGTGTGTTGACTGCAGCCCTTCCTCGTTAATTAAGTAAGGGCGGAAGGATGGCTACCGCCCTTGTGCTAGTTTCGCAATTTTTTTTCCTTGTACCAATTTGCTAATTTTTTATTAAAATAGTGCTAAAAAAACTCGAACTTCTCTATATGAAAGTTTTACTTAAATTTCGATTAAAAAATCTAATATTTAGATCACAATTAATAATAATAAAACATATGTATTTAGATTAATTAGATAGTTATAATCATAATATTTGTATTAAACCATCCAATATTAGATAGAAATTTTTCTTTTGAAATTGAGACTAAATCCATTACTAATCTCTTTTAATTTTTGGTAATATGCATGATCAATTAATTAATTGTTTAATTTAATTTTAGGTTTATTAAATTATAATAGAGGTAACTATATCATTTTATATGATTAGAACTAGGGTGGTAAATGAACTAAACCATTCGCGAGTTGTTCGAACTCGGTTTGAAAAAAACCCGTTCGAACTCGTACGTTTATACGTATGAACAAAAATGTTTATTTAAACACGTTCATTAAAAAACGATTATGTTCGATCTGTTCATCAACTACTCGTTTATATTAATGGTTTGCAAATTAATTTTTTATTTATCAATAAATTCATTATTAAACATAATATATTTTCTTGTTTTTTTTTTAATTTAATTTTTTTTCATTAATAACAAACTTTATACTTCATACCACACACTCTATCTAGTACCAGTCATTTATGATTTTTTTTTTCAACCATAAAAAAATCAAATTGTTCGTGAATAACTCGAGTTCAACTCGAACAAAGCTCGTTTGATAAGTTAAACAAACAAGTTTTAAAGAATTTGTCATGACTCGTTAAAATTTGAAGTCGGTTTAGCTCGACTCGAAAATCTCAAAATATAAGCTTGCACGATTAGTACTCGACTCGTTTGGTTTGTTTACAACCCTTATAAGAACTCAAATCATATATCAACCAAGGTATTCTATGCACGTGTACAATCAATATTCTGAAAAGAAATAGGTAAGACGGATTTTCATGCCATGACAATTGGATCGTAATGGCTTTTAGTGATACTATTTTAACCAAAGGGATCACATGGATCTTTGTAAGGATTTTTTATATGGTTTAAAGTTTTTAGATTATACACTTGGATTGCAATTTTGTCCGTGTTTGAGGTAGAGAAATAGATGGTGGAATAATTGTTTCAGATAAAAACCAATAGTCAAATGGATTATGCCCCGAGAGGGAACCAAATTAAATGTAGAAGGATGTTTCATTGAGACAAGAAAAGAAACCGGTACAGGGTGTCTCTCAGAAACAACGAAGGTACATTCTTAATGGGATTTGCAAAGGCTTGTATAGCGGAGTCGTTTTATTTGGAACGTTCGGCCCTAGAGTATTGATAAGCCAAAATGAAGCGTCGAACTATTGATTCAATGAGAATAATATGATGTCACAGGATAACTAAACAGTAGAATCGCTATCACAATCAAGAGCCGGGCGAACTATTGATTTAACCCCGGAAAGGGAAATCAACGAGCCCGAAAAAACATTACGAACCTTGATTATCTATATATACCCCAGGTTTATCCCGAAAAATATATCTCTTGCCCTATTTACTATTTATAATTACAGTTTGAAATATCCATAACTCTCTATTGGGTCATAAGAATATTGTTAGTTATAATACTGATTGGAGCGTCGGAGTGCCATCCATAGCAAAACTCCATGTGGCCCTAATTTAGTAACATTTCAAGTATCACTAGTCAGGCGAAGAGATACTCATCGCGTACATATTGAAGACACACCGGGTAAGACTTTTTCTATCTTCAACAGTTTTTACACTTCTCCATATATCCTTTTCTAGCATCACAACTTTGGCATCTTTGTATGTGATTTTGTTAGTAGATTTTTTGTGTTCTATTTTGCCGTCTGTGGGAACGAGTTCTGATTCCTATTGAAATACCTCATGTAATTGATACGATTGGGGTTTTAAATGAGCCGAACCAAATACCAGATGTACAGGCTTGTTTGTTTAATTTCTCAAGCCGACCTAAGCTCAAATTTAAACAAGTCGGCCCGAGTTGAGCTTAAATTTAAACGAGCCGAGCCCGAGCTTTCTACGATCCAAAATAGAAATGTTAAAACTTTTTTGTTTAACTTATAGAACAATCTTTTTTAGAGTCGGGCTCGAGTTGCTCATGAACAATTTGTTTTTATATGGCTGAATGGGACTTTCATGTTTGATAGAGTGTGCTATGCAAATATGAAGCATAATATTAATGAAGAAGTAAATGTCTAAAAAAATTATAAATATCCAAGTTGATATTGAAGGTTTAATAATATATTTATAAGAAGATAATATATTAATTTTTAATTCATAATTATAAAGGAGCCTTTCACGAACGAGTGCAAGCGGACTTGTTTACTTATCGAGCTTAAATTGGAGCTTGAGCTTGTTTATATTCGAGTTGATTTTGAATGAGATTTTTCTTTGAGCCGAGCTCGAGCTGCTCGCGAGCGGCTTGTTTCATTTACATCCCTAGATACGACCAGTGAGAAATTTATCATGATAAATGGAAGATGCGGTTGTGATACATACTACTTTGATTGTTGGGAGAAGATATTTCTTGGTAGTAAAAAATGATCAACCACTAGATAACAATGTTATTCTGCATCACAATGCCCCTAAATAACCAGTATTTAATGGATGAGCCACAAGTTTCTACAAGACAAGCACCAACCAAAGAATATTTACTCCGGTCTAGGGTGACACAACTTCTGAAACAGTTATTGCAAAAATCATGGGCCAATAGAGGCCCACGTCGGTGCAACCACGACATGAACTATAAAGTATACATGTACAATATGCTTTATAAGGACCAGTCGGGAGTGTGTAACCTCGAGAACCAAATAGAGATATGACTCAATTTAATTAAGAAAGAGGGAGAGAATAACAATATTTAAGGGAATTTTGACAAAGGATAAAGAGTCCATATAGAATAAAGGAATTATACCATACCTATCGTACATTTTCAATTAACCAAAAGAGTCCTCTGCCTTGGGGGTGTTAGATGCTCTCATGTCGAAGAAATTAAGTCCACCTACCATGACAACCTTTGATTGGGTAACTGACCATGATACGCACTTCTGTGTATATCAGAGGCATATGAAGTTTATGGTGGTGACCATTTCAGATCATTTGCAAAGCATTTCTTAAAATACTATCTAGTAATGCATAGATTTGATTACTTGTTATTTTATAATAAAAGGTATCTTATTTTTTTGTGAAATTTACGATGGTCCTGAAAATTGGAAAACGCAAGTCACCAAAAGGATTAGCCTCTAAGATGTACAGACCAAAGCCTAATACCAACATGTATCGGGAATATTCATAAATGGCATTCAAGGTTAGCTTTGTAAACTAATAATAACGTTACATGATTATTTTATGAGTTGCAATGCACTTTCCTAGCAAAATGGTAAATAAACCCAAATAACCGAAACCCGTTTATTATCATATATATTTTCAAATTCTTTTTAATTTAGGTAAAGTAGTATATTGATATTTTAAAACCAAAATCCAGATACTAGATTTAACCAGCTACCATACAAATATGAATTTTAATAAAAGACCAACACAATTTTATATATACCTTAAAAAAATTCGTGTATAAGTTATACGAGTGGTTTTATTTTACTAAAATTAATATATTTACAAGATTATCATTTTGTTATGGTTAAAAACAGCAAAATTGTTTATAAACTTGAAACAAAATAGTAAGGATATAGTTTTTAAAAGTATAACTAATGATCAAAACCATCTGGTTATGGTTTTTTATAAATAAATCGTTATGTTCCTTTTTTTTTAATATTTTCTCAAAAAACTAAACTACTTCCGTTTTTAGTTGCATGTAGAAGGTGGATAATTAATACATATTTAATAAACATTTATCAGTTCTGATGGCTTTCATATATTCATTCAAGTTGGTTTGTTTGTCCAAGTGAAAAAGGGATAACTTTATATAAATCAGTAACTAATATAATTTTGAACCGAAAAAAGAGTAATTAATAAAACAATTTTAGGTGATTGTTACATGGGGTCTTGGAGACTCTAGTTCTGGCTCAAGGGTAATTTGGATCTACACTCTTCAAATTAGAGGCCACCTATTTTTATGAGTGACAAAATACTAAAATACCCTTAAATAAAACAAAAAACATATAAAGACAAAAAATAAGTGACATTAAGCATCAATCAACTCCTTGAGTAGCAGTTCACCGAGTATCGATACTTTCTTGCTCCTCCCATCTTCCACCAATCACCACTAGTGCCGCCGGAAAATTTACTAAGCTGTCTAATAAATTTTACTGAGCGGTCAATATTTTTTACTAAGCAGACGGTGAATTTCACTGAATGGACGGCGAATTTCATTGAGTATCAGGAACCTTTCTTTAAGCACTCAAAGAAAAATATTGAGTTCTTAGTGAAAAACACTGAGTACTCTAGAAAAACACTCAGTAACAGACAAAAAATGCATAAAAAATTAATTCCATTAGCAGAAAAAAAAATTACAAAAGAAATTCAAAATTTAGTAATACATTCTTTGAAATTAAAATTGATACATAAAAGATAAACAAGAAAAAAAACGTTGGAAAACAAAAAAACATTGAGTAAGTTATTCTATTACACAATTTGAAATAAAAAAAAGGCTGGACCTGTGAACTAAGTATACTCAGAACAAAAGCAAGGGACTAGTCTCCCCCTTTGCTTGAGATTGTGAGGCTTCCTCGTCGCCGGATAAGAAGTTGTGAAGACATTAGAGAAGAAACCCGACAAAGCTTTAGTTTCAACGCCGCCACCTTTGTCTTAGGTGGGGCTATGGCCGTTCGAATACTCAGTACTGTGTATTCCTGACCTTATTCTCCAGCAATACACTTTGTCTCAGGCGATGCTATGGTCGTTCTAATACTCGTTGTTGTTGCACAAAAAAACTGCATGTTGCACCGATCCGGCGAGAAGAGTGGAGCTTTGAGATTTGTTGAAACTCGATGTTGCTACACAGATCAAGTGAGAATATCCGTTCGTGGGGGAAGCTCGGAAATCATTCAATGGCCACGCCGAAACTGGAGATTCAAGCCTTCGGCAATGAAAGGAACTAGATCTTTTTCACCACAACCATGTATCCACAAGCAGGGACCTCTGATCTACTTCTCTCTCGTAGCTTTTCCCACCTCACCTTCTCCAGCAGCTTCGAACCTCATTAACTCTGGCCATGGCTGCTTTGGAAATGGAAGAAAATAGTGTTTACAAGAGAAAGATGGGAGAGAAGAGAGAAAGGAAAGAGAGAGAGGAGTGAAGTTGTGAAAATTTTGTATAGCTTTTAGGATTTGAGTTGTATTATATATATATATGTAGTAGGTAATTGGGGGATAAAAAATAAATATTTTAAATTTTTATTTAATTTCAAAGATTTAGATTCATTTAGACCCGACTTAAAACTACGTAATAAAAAATCTCATAAATTTTAAAGTAAAATTTTCATCCTATATTGGATAGTCCAATATTTACATCATAACTATTAATTATACTTATAAAACACGTGTCATTAAATTAGGTAGGTAGTTATTATAATTAACTTTTGTATAATTAAAACAATAGGTGTTTTTTTTTGGCTTAGGTAAATGGTTGTATGAATAAAAATAACTTTACACTATACAAGAGAGTTACCTACCTAAGCCAAAAGGCTAAAGGTAGCAACAAAAAAGCTAAATACGAATAACTTATACTATTACAAACTAATCTTCCACTATCATCCATAAACGAATGATGAGAAAACAAGGAAAATAAAATTGAATATATGCACCACTTAATTTCCTTGGTAACCGTTTCTCTAGATGAAAATTCACCTCTCATAGTTAGGTGATTTCTCGCTTTCCAAATACAATACATAGTAGCTCCAAATCCAATCATCCATACTTTTCTCCTCCAATTTTCTCTAGTTTTAAACTTTTTAAGCCATTTTGAAGTATTTAAAAGTGTGTTCATCTCCTATCCATACATAGACAAGAATTCATCTCATTCCAAATAGCCTTCAAATAAGTACAATCGAAAAATAGATGTTTATTTGACTTGAAGTCTTTTTCACATAAATTACAAAGAGAATCCAACTCCAAATAAGTTATATAATTCTTAATTTTAATTTTTTTTTTTAAATCATTCAAACAATAATTGCAAGTATTTTTTTAAATTCTATGTTTCGTGATAATCTTAGAATCTAGACCTACGTGCGTGTGAAAAAGATATAAAACCTACGTGCGGGTTTTAAAATGGAGTAATTCCATAATTGTTCTAACTCCTATCATTTGAAACTTTGGTTTAGGATAGGACGAACTGGACCCGCCTTCCTCGTTATCCCACTGATTCCTATTAAAGTCTAATGATTTTTAGTGCTCGCCCACGTGCACTATGTGCGTGGTACACACTGTAGACCGCTTTGTGGAAAGCTAAGATGAATCTTTCTTCTCATATGATTTGGAGCGTGAACCCAAACTGTTTGGTTTGCAAATATTGTGCCCTCAGTCAACGGTCAACTAAGAAAAAAGGTTTATTTTTCATTGAGAAAGTTACAGTTTGACAAAAGTAAGACCTGACTTTAAATCAGAGGTTGAAAAATGGAAAAGTAATTTATCTGTTACAAAAAGTCATTTGACCCCAAACTATGAAGGTTTTATAATGTGAATTGTCCATGGTTCATATTTAATCTTTTTTTTAGGATAAGAAAGAAAGGGGAAAAATTCCAACGCTACTTCTTCTTTTTCTAATCTTGATCCTGTACCTGGAATATGATATGGAATATAATGTGTATTCCAAAAATTCAAAATTTTACTTAAAAATGTATTAAAAATGTCATTCTTACTGAGATTAATTTCTATAATAGAAAATGTACTAAAAGTAGATTTGCAAAGTTTGTAACAATAAAGATGAATCTATTTACACCTTCTTTTCGAATGTCCCTAGGCTAAAGCAGTTTTAAATTGGTATAATATTTTTAAATCACTGTACGGTACCTCAGAGGTTTGTAACCTGAGTTTTCCCCTTATTTCTAGAAAAGGGAATTGTGTGGCTGACTGGGTCGCAAAACACACGCTTTTAAGCACGTTGTTTGGCGATTTGAGCTCTTACCCTCCATCCCAGTTAGCTCTCCTTCTTCACCAGGATATCACTATTAGTGGCGTAAGGTGGTGTGCTTTTGTACTATCTTTGTATTTCGTTTTCTCGCCTTTATTAATATAAAGTATTTGACAAAAAAAATTACTCTTTTTTTAAGAATGAAATTGTTAAACTGCTTTCTACATATATAGAAAAAGCGACGATATATAGATTGAGATTGTTCTAAAGTAAAATTATCCGATCCTTATAATCGTTCAATTTATATCATGTATTATACTATATTTTTTAATTTTCTTAATTATCTCATAAAAATCTCTTAATCAAAGCTAAAATAGGTCACCAACCGTCAAATAAGTTACTTTTAGGTTGAGAATCATGTAACGTGTTGAGAAATATATGCTCTATAGTTTCATTAGTCTTTTTTCACACAATGCAAGTAGTAGATGGGCACAATTCCTGATTACCTTGAGTAGGGAGAGTGTTAGAGAATACACTTCCCCCTAGAAAAGTTTTTAGGTTAGTAGGGATAGGGAAGTCTCCGATCCCGCGAATAAACCATAAAACTACCATCTGATGTGGATTGGGCCATTCACGGTCACCAAAGTCGTTTTAGACAAGGTGCTTGAATGACAATGAAAAAGAATTGAAAATTCATGTTGGTTGATCCGAGGAGCCTTGCACGCTATTGGGGAGGCTACATGATAAATAAAAAGCATGAGGTAACCACGTCGAACTTGGACAACGTTAAACAAAACTATCAATGGGTTACCACCCACACTTTCAATGTTTTTTGTTAGCTTAGTGTATAATATTTTATTACTTAAGAGTTTAATTAGTGTATATTATGCATACCGAGAAGGTTATTGTAGTTTATATGATGCACAAGTCGATTTAGTCGAGGTTCAAGCTGAAAATTGAGAGGTAAAATGGTGAAATAGAGTACTACGTGAAAAATAAGCCTCTGATAAAACATTTGAGTTTTCTGATGGGTTGGGAGAGACTTCTACAATAAGAATAGGCACAAATTTTGGTGCATTTGGATTTGTGAGCGTGGATTTATGTCCAAAAAGAAATAAAGTTAGCGTAAGCGCACCTATGTCAGCCATAGGTCTACCTACAAATCAAAGGAGGTCCATAAGAACGCCTACACAAGTCATAAGCGTGCCTACAAATCACTGATATACATAGGCGCACCTACAACCGTTGTGTTTTTGGCAAAACTTCTAACGATCATAACTTCTTACTCGATGTTGGAATCCACTTTTTCTTGAGCCTATATCACATATTATTTCTAGATATATCTAATGGTGAAGACCACACCTCATTAGGAGATCTAATAATAAAGTTATAGCCAAATAATTGATATTACCAACTTTGGAGATGGATTGTTAACGATTGGCTAGGAGTTTTGGGGAGATCTATACACCGATGGAAAGCTGGAGAAGTTTAGTTTCTAATGCTGCAAAATACGCTTTATTTGAATGGAAAATAAGAAAGTGATTGTAAATTCCTACAGGGAGGGGTTTAATAAGAGTTTATTCTAATTATGTCTAATGAAAAAATAATTGCTCCTAATATAGGATAAATGAGATTAAACTAACCTATAGTCCAAACTCTTAATTAAGGATGTTAGGATGATCTAAAAAGTTTGTTTAGTACAGAAGCTAAGTGCTAGGTGCGCTAAAAATAGGTAGCTAGTTATGGATACTAATAATAAAGACCCTAAGCTAATGCTAAGAGAGTATATGTAAAGTTAAGGTCAAGGTTCTTAAGGCTCGAAAATCTAAACAACCAATAAAATTAAGAGGGAACTTATATGCATACTAAGTTAGTCTATCTTAAATAGACTTCTAAGGTCAAGGACTAAGACAATTAAGGGTGACGAATATTTACTTATGCATTTTAACATAAGTTAATGGAGATAAGAAAGCAAGTAAAATAAATGCACACAATAAGTAAAAGATAAAGGAAAGAGACTATGCGAGACATTTATAGTGGTTTGTTTTCCTTCATCCACTACGTAGGGTTATCCCTATAGGATTTCCAAACTTTTCCACTAATCTCCTTGATATCTCTTATGTGTGAAATATAAAACGTTACAATGATTTTTTTTTCGGGATAAATCAGAACCTAAAAACTCCCGATACTTTTTTCGGTTAAGTCACAACCCGATGAGACTTTTAGCAGGCTAGCCACAACCCGATAAAGTTTTACACAGTTCAATCCTAACATATGTAACTCCCTCTTCTCTTATGTTAAAGAAATAATAATACCCTAAATGGTTAGATGACGATTATTACAACCAGTTGAATGTGGGATCCTTGAAGAGATGATATAAGATGAAGCTTGAGGTTGATCTCCTTTGTTGAGTAGATATAAATATGAATTCTTGACTATGATGAAACCTTTAGGTGATTTGGATATTAAAATTAATTTTCACCAAGTTTGATTTGCTGATCTAGAAGTGATAAATAAGTTTGGGATTTCTTTCTTGAAGTGTAGGATAGTATGATATTGAATTTGAGCTTCAAGATATAAGTTGTGTGATGCAAGGGAGCTTTCTTTATATTGTGGATCAAGACCCAAGTACTCTATAAGAAGGATCAGATAATCCCTGAACAGCTCATACCATTTTGTATGAAACGGGTAACCATTTTTGTTCCCTATGGAGTCCTTTTTACAACAAATATAATAATAATATGATCTTGAAATGGTGTTGTTGAAGTGGAAATGTTCTATCATTTCCTCATAAAACATACTACCATTTTGGGTAGGGATGCCATCCTAACATGGTTACAATGTTGTCGAAATTCTCTGACTTTTTTTAATTCTTAATAAAAACGTTATACCGATTTCTGACACCAAACAGTTGCTCGTTTTGGACCGGGATGCCGTTACAGGGTTGCCAATTTTAGACTGAAAATGTAACTTACCCGATTTAACAACATAAAGCTCAAATAAAAAAATTATTCAAAAGAGATGTACGATATGAAATCCTACGATAAATGTTAGTACAACTCACAAGCAACAAGGCAACACATATAAAGATATATCAAGAAAGGTGTGTTGAAAAAACTTATGTAGAATATAGAAAAACAAAGGAAGGTGCTATTACTTCTAAGTGATAAGCTACTAAAAATCATGAAAGATGAAATAGTGGAAAATAGAGAAAGATTGTGGTTCATCTTATGCACCAAGATACACCATTTAGAGATTTGTGATTTAAAAGGATGTCTTCAACTACTAATGAAGGTGCAATATAAAGCATAAGATGTGCATGTGTGCTAGGATGAGTATACATAATTTTTAAGAACAAGTAATCTCATAGGAGTAGAAGATATCACACAAGATAAAATGAGGCAAACATACAAGTCATGAGAAGGAGATATAAAAGGGTTTTAGCTAAGGTGTTTTTGATGAAGATATGCAATTCTAGAAAATAGAATGGTTACTTAGTAAAAAGAGGGTCTAGAACTTTATTAGCAAGGAATTTGTCATATATAAAAACTTATAAAAAAGGATTATATGCCTATAGTGATGATCAAAACGGTAGGATGTGATGCTAATAATGAAGGATATTTCTTAACTTTGCATGACCTTTTTGTTGAATCTGTCCATAAGGCCACAAAACAACACCATAAAACAATGTGGATTGAGAACATAAACCCCTAACTTAGGAATTGATAGATTCTCGCAAAGGTAAGTACTCTTCCACCATAAATGTAAATTCTTAAGCCTGTATTGCTTTTAGAGTCGTTTTTGAGTCGTGGGGACACAACTTATCTTTGAGCTTGGGGTGGAGTAATTTTTGTCCTCGTCCTTATTTAAGTGTTATTGCTTTAAGAAAATGAAAAATAAATTAAAAAGAAAAAATATTAGCGTAAGATATAGGTGTTGAACTAAGATAATGTCCCCCAAAAGCATGACTTTAACAAGATAATGATAGCACGTAAGTACATGCTTTTCAAATGTCCATATTGTGATTAAAAGGCTTATGAAAACAATTAGTTGGATGGAAAATAATTACTAAGAAATGCATAGAAGATAGCTTAAACGAGCGGGGAATGAGTCGTGTGTAGAACGTGAGATTTGACCTAGTTGAAAACCACTTAAACTTTGACCTTAGAGTGAAAAAGTAATGAAACCAAAAACTAGAAAAATGATCGAGGAAATTATTTGATAGCCCCTTATTGCCTTTAGCTTTCTAAATAAATTTAATAAATCATCATTTTAGCCTTTAGCATTTTTCTTTCGTAGTCGCGTTATAAGCCTATTCCCTTTAGTTTTTAGGACTTAACAATATGGCCTACCCTCGAGTCATGATGCCTTAAGACTAGTCATCTTTGATCCAGATTGAGGTGGTGAGTGTTTGGTCACATAGTATTTTGAGCGGGTTGAGCTTATATGGTGCTATGTTATGATGCGTTGTATTGTGATCCTTGTCGTATTTGAGGAAAGTAAAATAATTGAAAAAAAGGAGAAAAAAATGAAGAAAAAAAAGACATGAAAAAAAGTCAATGGGAAAACTCACATCAAAATGAGTTTCCTATTATACTAACAAGAAAGAGAATAAATCCCTGAGGAGTGTTCCCCGTGTGTAATTTTTATATCACACCTCGAGGGAAATCACTTTACAAGACCGCAGTTATGTCTCAATATTAATAAACCTAGATAAAGATCGAGATGTTAAAGAAAATAGATATGGTGATGAGGGAGTCCCTTATGAAATATAGATGAAACACATAATCCACGATATATGATTGTTATGTGATTCCATCTTGACAATCACAACTTTGATGAAGTTCCACTGTTGTTTGTCATAAGCCTTGTGCATGTCATTTTTAAGGATGACATTGCCCCTTTGTGCAGTTACATCCTTTTTAGTTTGTGGAGGACTCCATGGATGATTTTATCCATGTTATGGATCTCTTATAAAGAATTAATTACTTTTGAATGAGACACAAGTTTCGAAATTATAGGAGCTTCAGCTTCAGAACAAAGACTTGGTTATTATTTTGTAGCATAAGTTTGTAAAATTTATCTCACACAAAACACCTATCTAGATCAACCATCATGCAAATAACCTAAATAACTAATTTTAAATATTTTTACATTATCACTTTTATTTTACTTACATATCTTGATGAATTGTCATGCAAATCACGCAAATAAGTAATTTTAATCTTTTCATGATCACTTTCCTTATTTTTCTCACATATCTAGATCAAATGTCATACAAATCACATAAATTATTTTATTATTATTTTCATTACTAATTTACTTATTTTCCCACATGTCTAGATCAATTAACGTGCGACTAACGTAAATAACTAATTTCATTTTATTTTCATTATCCCTTTCTTTGCAATTATCTAGATCAATTGAACGTACAAATCATTAAATCATCTCACCTAAATCACCTATCTTGATTATGTCATTTATTCAATACATTTCATAATTTTCTTGTTTTAAATAATAAATTACCTAATATTTAATGTACTATATCCTCTTACAAACTAATTGTACTTATCTAATTTTTCCAACCTATTTTTTTTTTATTTCCTTGATAGAATCCCCTTTATTCTTAGATTTCAGCAAAGGGAAACTTGAGAGAAGGTATCTCACTATACAACAATAAGAACAAAATATATATAGTTAAAATTTACTTTAATGACAAAAAATAACAAAATCTAGGTTTCTGTATATAGTTAAAATTTACTTTAATGACACTTCATCGCTAAACCAAAGTTCGACAATTCTCTAAGTTCATGTGAACACAAATTATTGCATTATCATAATGGTTTTCTCTACTAGTAGTTATATTGACCACTCGATATTTGTGATTAAACATTTTTAGCCAAACTTAGTCCTAGAATGGGGGGCGGTGGGTTGTTGAATATGAACAGTAACTATATTAACCAATTAGAAGATAGACTTAATATAAATATGCAAGAAATAATTTTTTTTTAAAAAGATTTGTTTGACATTTTGTCAAATACTAGATGATATCTAGTTATAGAAAATGGGTTTGACAAAAATGATTGAGGCAATATAACAAATACTCACGAGTAATGTTATATATCACATTTTCTTCTTCACCCTTGTATCCCCCCTTATGTATCACCTTATGTGATATTATATAAAAGAGAGAGAAAAGTTTTACATAATAAAGAGAAACATTCATGATTGGTATCCAATACCTCCATATATAAGGTGATATCAGGGTGAAGCAAAAATGGGTGATATATATCCTTTCTCATACTTAGAGTGTAGAAAGTAAAATTGTAGGAAGAGAAGTAATAGACATGATTCTACTGTTTCAGATCCCAAAGGCTTAGTACACTACCTAAGGTATATTGAACCCTTAGGATTTGCAAGATAGTCCACTAAAGTTAGTACCTCTTCAACTTATATGAGATCACTAATCCGTTACAATGCCTTTGAAATCTTTGAAGCCTTCTCTTGTCTTTTTCTACATGAGGACCCATGTATTCACACAATACGCAAGTGTCTCTCTTCTTTATTACAAGTAAATGTCTTTACCTAATCTAAAAAATGAGGAAACTTACAATTTTGAGATTCAAACTTCTAATTAAACTCCTTCATGAGTGAATATAATGATATAGCCTAAAATGAAATAGATGGATGAACAAATTATCTTTGGATTGCTTTGGAGCTCTTCTTGAATTGGACTTGAAAGCTTTAAAGATGAAGTGTTGAAGAGTTGATACTTCCAAAAAAATGGTAGTGAATAGTAAATAAAGGCTCCAATGGTCACATATTACGTGGAAAGTTTTGAAAATATTTCATTTAAAACTTAGTGCACCAGTCTTCCTCACTCGGTAAACCGACCTTGACATCTTGAAGGACCAATCTTCACCTCGGTAGACCATTCTATGCCATACCTTATGCTCCTCGAATGGGGTATAGTGTACCACGTTTTTCTTTTTGAGGCGGTATGTTTTCTTCAAATATTTTTGGACTTCTCATGTGGGGTACGGTGGACCGACTTCTCTTTGTGCGATGACATGTACTCTATTGCGTTTAGTGGAGGATTCCATATCATCACCGTGGACCATTAATATGTCCTAATAACATGGTGTTATTACATATTATTTAGAACACATTATGTATATTTTACCTCAGTATGTGGTACTATTGCAGGATTTACAAGTAACCCGTTTAGAGGAAACAAGCCAAAAAAGGAAGATATTGCAACCACATTATGGAATTGCTATCTTTAGCAACTTCCAAAAGTAGAATAAAAACATAATACCTTGACCTAATATTAAAAGACATGAAGTGGACCGATGAATTAGGTTTGACGTTTCCCCTTCCCTCATGCAGTGCTAGTAAAAAACACATGACAGTCAACTCCTCTTAGGAAAAATCCAGAAAAGAAGAGTCTGAGGAAAAGAAAAGTCCAAGAAAAAAAGAATGTTGAAGAAATAATTACAAGATTTATTATTTAGTCTCAAATTATTAAATAATTATCCATAAGTAATTTGAAACCTATTTGATTTTCTTTTATTTAAGTATTAAAATAGGGAAATAAAGGTTAGAATGGAACAATCTAGAGACTTGGTATAATAGAATAGTTTAAGAGCTTGCATGAGCTACTAAACTTCACCACTTCAGTGTGATGTATTGCCATTTATTATACATTTTGAAACACAGAAAACATCATTTAGGTATGGGGAGTGAGTTTGAAATGGGGATTCATCCCATTATTTGATATTCTTTGAGGTTTCAGCTAATCCTTGAAAAATATGTGTCAATGGAGTAATTTTGGATGATTTGTGTGTTAAGTGTGCAAATAATAAGTACACGGATGATACCAGAACCAAATGTGAAGCTAAAAAGACAAGGAGATAGTGAAAACCCCAAGTCAAGTTGCAAAGATCCCAAGAGAAGCAAATGAACCAAAACTTTCATTAGTACAAATACAAGTGTAAGCCAAATGCCATCTCCAACATAGAAAAATCACGATAAAAAATAGGAAAAGATTCTGAGATAGCCTTTATGGCACAAGGTATCCACGGAGTCTAGTTCACGTGAGATGAACCGGCGTGCAAATCAGAGATGAACTGATGAAGTTGTATGTGTTTTAATATGAAAACATGGGCAGTCCAACTTCAACAAAAGGACCGTTGGGCCACATTTAACCCACATAAGTGGGCATAACTTAATAAAAAACATTTTTGGACACAACTACACCAGTTTCTATTTCTAAAACATCATTATTCAGCTAGATTAAAATAATAACACACCTTGAGAAGCCTGGAGCAAGAGTATAATAAAGAACAACCCTCTATATTATCCATTCCAACCATTAGATTAGTGTAATTTTCAATTACTCTTAGTTTTTCTTATGAATATGTCTTTCTTAACCTGTATATTTCATATTTTTATCATGAATAGCTTGAGATTAATTATGTATGAACCCTATACACAATTTTGGCATTTTTTGAATGATATTTGGGGTTATTTTATGATTTAATTAAATTATGGATATCTTGTTGTTCATGTTCCTTCTGGTAATTATTGAATGTAGTTATTTGTCCATACATTGAGTTCGTGATAGTTATCAAACTACACCATAGAAGGGGGTTGGATAGTGGAAATAGGACATGAATGTTTGACTTAGTTTAGAATTGAGAGATCAAATCTAGCCGGGTAATCAAAATAGGGTTGAGAGTTGGGCGTTTTATAATTTGTAGGATCACTTGAGAGAGGTTTCTAGGCTTAGATAGCATCATTATAAAAAAAACAATCTTTGGATTACTACAATATAGGTTGGTTTCTTAATGAACTCTCACTATTCTATGCATTACTAGTGCTCTTAATAGCTTTTAAAAAATGATTTTTTTTAGAGTAGAATTTTCCAAGAGTGATATCGTATATATAGTACAAGAGAGCTTAGGATGCTCTCTACTTGGGTTTTCAATCATGAATTTGAATTTGGATCTCGGATGTCCGTTGACTAGGATTAGATGACTGACATGTTTACTATCTACTCCAACTAACAATAACGACTATAAAATGCCTCTATTTTCTCCATTCATATATTTGTTATATGTTCCCGAGTATATGATGTCTTTAACTATCATAAACCTCCAAATTGTTAACGTCTTATGACCAGTCTGACCTTTAGGGGGCCCGAGCTTAATTTTTTTTCTTTACTTTGTTTGTTCTTCTCAGTTTCTCTCTCTAATAGCTTTAGATAGTTTGTTCTTCTTACTTCTCGAAAGTACGTATTCTTGCTATTTAGTCTTCAAGTTCAATTGGCCCCTTTAGGCAGTACGCTTCCGTGTAACTTTGAAATATATCCTTGTTCGTCTTGTCTTCATCTTTGACAAACCTTTTTACATAGTTTGCTTATTTGAAGCTTCAAAGGTCCATCCCTGACCATCTCTTGTTGAGATTCTTTTTTCTTAAATTTTCCTTTTTGCATATCAATCAATCAAGAACATATTTTATGCTAACATACACCCCAATAACGTCATTATTGATAAAATAGACAACATCCCCAAGTTGGGGGTGATGTTTAGGAGGAGGTACTCAAAATTTCTTTGAATATTATTGTTGACCAACCCTAGTCCATCCAATAGTAGATTCTTATGCTAGTTCTCTTTGTCCTTTGACGTTCTTGGGTTTGTTTCAAAGGGGTTGGAATCAAGGTATTTGTTCAAATATTTCCATTGTGCACCACATTTGTAAATTTGGTTTCTTGCCTACTTGACACACACAATACAACCTAGGGCAGGTAGCCTCGTAATCTCTTGGAGTACAATCTTCAGTCTCGTGTCTGTGATATTGGTGGAAATGTCAATGTTTGGTACAATTCCTTTTGGTGGTTCGATTTACATCATGTGGACATCATATTTTGGAATCTTTCTAAATTTTATATAGGAGTTCCCGAACTCCTTAAGACGATAACTTCCTGAGTTGTTTTATCACTCAAATTGGTCAATGGTTCGATAATTTATCTCAAATATCGGTGGGTGAATCTTCATAGTCTAGTCCCCTTGAAAAACTAATCAAATTTGTTCGCTCTTGTCAGTAGAACAAGATTTTTTTGTTGTGATGTGACACTAGGTATCTTAGAGGATGTTTTGTAGGTGGAGGTCGGGACATGTGGGTTAAGTGTGTTTAGAATTCTAGATTTGTTAGCCTGCATGTGAACACAACATATATTACCAATTGGTCGAGGTCATTAATATTACATGCAATGTCCTTGAACCAGTTTGAAAATAATACCAAAGGATTTTACCTTTGTGTTGGTAAATTTATAAGAAGGATGAGCATACCTACCTTGGATTCATTTTAGAAAAGTAAGCGTTCAACTTTTTGGCCTATTTGGAAAAGCGGGTACCTAGTATGCGGCTCGATTGGAGGTACCATTTTTTAACCTTCTCTAATAAGATGGATGAAATTTCTATATAGTATGATGAATCTGAGCATGTCACGGAATCCATATGTATATCGTACATAGTGACACTGTAGTCGGGGCTTGTCGACCCGTTAAATGATGGGATGTTGGGGATCAAAACTTATCTGGCATATCAAATCCAGGATGGCCAATGAGAAAGGTCTTCACCGATTTGCTCATGAGTGTTATTTTCGTGGTAAACTTGTAGCCCTTGGCTCTATGTGGTAATTGATTAAGACCTAAGGTTCATCTTTGGGGACACCATTAGCCTCGGGTGTGCTGACGCTGAATGTTGGTCGAGTGAATGCAGCAGGATTATCTTTTACGGTTGTTCCTTTACCCTTTCCACCATTTCGTGTTGCAATCCTTTTCGTTTGGCTCCTCTTCCGACCATTAGTTTCTCAATAGATGTCTTTGATGACTAAAATATTTCCCACAAATTACGACAACTGATAGATCCAAAATTAACCAATTTGAACTATACATCTAAAAAAGATAAATAGTCTTGAGATTTGTTAGCTTCCAAGTTGAAGACTTGACATATCGTGTTTTGTGATAGATTTGTGGTAACACGAGACATCATTTGGGGGGGGGGGGGGTTATTGGACTTATTTGAGGGATTATTCCCTACCATCAACATACATTAGTTTATTTTCTGATCTCGAATATTTACTTTTGAAGCTTTTGTGAATTAATAGTGTGTTAAGTGTGAAGTCCTTAAGTACAAGAATGATACAAGATCCCGAGATGATGCGGAGAAGTAAAAAAGTCAAGGCTAACCCAAGTTCACGGCATAAAAGGACCAAAAATTTACTTTGGAAGATTTAGTGCTTTTATAATAAGAACTTTGAAGTCAATTTAAGAGAGTCACCACGCGCATTCGGTTAGGATTCTGAGCAAACCCTTTGGTTTAAAGATAGTACTTGAAGTCAGAGCGCGTGAGAGGGGACGGTTTGCAATTTGGAGTTAAGATGACAAAGTTATGATAGTGCCGCTATGATGGCTCGAACTAGTCTGGTATCATCGAAAGCGTTTTGGGTTGACTTTAACCACACAAATGGGGCCCATACTTCCTAAAAAAGTTTTGGGACTTTAATATATCAGACTTTTGGAATCAAAGAAATATTTAGACAATTTGGAAAAACTCTACACACCTGGAGAAGAAGAAAGAGGAAGAACAACAAGGGTTTTCACCATTCCACCTCAATCCTTCACTATTTTCGCCATTCTTAGAGTATTTGTATTAAATTATCATTCTAAACATGATTATAATATATCTATTTATTTTTTATACATTTTTATCATGAACAAATTCCTTCATAGCTTGAGAAACACTTAATGTATGAACCCTAACTTTTGATTATGACAAATTGTTGTGTTTTAGGACCATTCAATTGAAAAAATGATTGTTATTGCTTTGCGTATATGCTTGTATTGTAATTTCAGACCCTGCATTGGCCAAGTGGTGGGTTGGGTATATTGATCTTGAATTTTACCAAGAAGGGCGTCAGATTATGGAAAATAGTATATAAACATTCGATGTGCATTAGTGAAATGACGGGTCTTGACTAACCGATTAGTCTAATATGGTTAGTGTTCATTGCATTTGAAAGCGTTGAAGGGTAAATCGTGAGAGGTCACTAGAATTGTTAACACGAGGTATTTCGGGAGATCGTTGAATCCCGACTATCGCAAGTAATATCAATTTGTCCTTATATCAATAAAATGTACATTCATAACAAGTGGGGATTATTAGTAGATTATCAAGCTATACTTCTCATTCATATCTTCAACTTTTTTGCAATCTTAGTTCTTTATCTTTAATATTTTTAGTTAAAATTTAAATATATTCATTTTAATCTATTGTATTAAAACCCAAAATCAAATATAAACTTTAAATTTAATATCTGCACTTAACCTATTTTCACTTAATAAAACAAAAAAAATATTAATCTTATAGTCCATGTGGAGAACGATAATTCATACTTGCTTTTATTACTTGGGAATGAAGCAGACACTTGCGAGAAATAACCACGTTTCCGTTTGTGTTGGGTTTTATATCATACACCGGGGGCGACAGGTCTTTTAGCTGATCTTGTTCCCTATAATCACACTCGGTTAGTTTTGTAGGGAGGTGTCCTCTCGATGATGCTCTGATATCAAATTAGTAAGCGAGAAGCTGAGAACATGTATTAATAGATGAGAGAGAAATGAGTTGCAAAAGAAAGTGTCCTTGGATAAGATGACATATATATGGCCATCAAAGCCCACTGTGCCACTGGTATAGGCTTTTATCTTAGGCCTATTCCATGTCAAGACTATCGGGGAAAGGGGGTGGGGACCGAGGGTATGCTTCCCTTAGGACCTTGTGAATCCTTACCAATAAATCTTGTGTTTGACTCCTAAAGGGTGTCCTATGCTCGAGTTGATGTATCCTTTCGAATAAGGTCTCTAATCCTTTTATGTCGACCCAAGCCTTTGTTTCAAAAAGTCCTTTTATATGCGGGCCTTCATTTTGCCAGCCTTTGTGTATTTCGGCCTTATTATTTAACGAGGATTTCGCCCATGGGTTCTTGGGAGTATTGGCCCACCACTTCCATTGATAAAGTAAAAGAAATACACTTAAATTTACACTTACGTGGCTATCAACGAGTGTCACACGCACATATTACACTTTAAATCGGGAATTGAGTATATTTTGTATTGTTGTGTCAAGTAAGATTAAGACGAATCTTTAGGTAACTTTGGTACTTTATTTACGCCGAGATATCCGCTTAAAGCTCCACTTTAGCTACGTCGATATGTGCAATAAACGTGTTAGATACTGACAAAAAGAAAACATTTGACATATAAATTTACCATCTATAAAACTCTTTATTTACCAATGTATATGATAAAGTAAGTATTTTTTTCCTAGATCAATTCAAATTAGACCTTCAAATGGGCTATGAAAATGATGATTTTTTTTTTACATCAAAATATATGGTTATCAAATAACTTTCCAACATAAAATTATACTTGATTTTTATTTGAAATTGTGGCATTATTATATTAAATGGAAAGTTTATTGACTGACGCCTCTTCTAAATTTTTCGTAGCAACCTGAAAACCTATTATAACTAAAATAATACTAAGTTACTCCTCTAAAGTATTTACATTTGTTGGTTCCTTCCCTAAAGTGATACACTAGCCTGAAAAAATGACTATGGTGTAATTTTAAGCTACTTTTTTTTTCACTTTTTGACCAATTATTATACCTTTTTGCCCTCATCTTCTTCATTCCTATTTTTCTTTACACACATATGAATTTATATATACCTTGAGTGGAATTTATTTTTGAATATACGTTTATATGAATGCGTATGTGTACACATATGATAAGGTATGAAGACGGTGAGGGAAAATTGGTATAATACTTGGTCAAAAAGTCAATAACTAGTTTAAAACTGAACCCCAATCATTTTTAGGCGAGTGTGACACTTTAGAGGATGGGTCAGTAAAAATGTGAATACGCTAAGGGGGTAACTTACTATTATTTTAGTTCAGATAGGTTTCGGCTTTCACAGAAAAATTCGAGAGATGTATCGTCCAATAGCCCCAAACAAAAGCAAAATTTACCGAATTTACGAGAGATCTGTGCCAGCTAACAATATAGATTAAATTCTGTATAAGGGGCAAAGGCCCAATCTTAAGACATAAAATGGGATGCATCCTGTCTGGTTATATACTCTATAGTTTTATTGGTTAATTTTCTAATCCACATGATATATATTTGTGGCTCTTCACTAGTTATTTCACTAATATCTTCCAAAATCAACAATGTTCTCCAGTCCACTACTCTAGTCGCAGACGAAATAGATAAGATATCCAGCTAATGTGTTACTTTCAAATACGAGTCTACCTAATTCTTTACACACATATGAATTTATATATACCTTGACTGGAATTTATTGTTGAATGTATGACTATATGAATCCCTATGTGTACACATATGATTAGGTATGAAGACAATGATAGAGGTATAATATTTGGTCAAAAAGTCAATAACTAGTTTAATTTGCACCCCAATCATTTTTTAGGCGAGTGTGACACTTTAGGGGAGGAATCAACAAATATGTGTATACTTTAAACTTACTATTATTTTAGTTTAGCTAGGGTTTCAGCTTTCTCAGAAAAATTCGAGAAAGGTATCATTCAATATCCCCAAACAAAAGTTATTGAATTTTCGAGAGAGCCATGTCAGCCAACAATATTAATTAAACTCTGTATAAGGGGCAAAGTCCCAATCTTAAGGCATAAAATGGGATGCATCCTGTCTGGTTACATAATCTATAGTTCTATTGGTTGTCTTTCTACTCCACGTGATATATATTTGTGGCTCTTCACTAGTTATTTAACAAATACCTTCCAAAACCAACAATGTTCATCAGTCTACTACTCTCGTGGGAGACAAAATAGTTAGGATAACCAGCTAATGCGTTGCCTTTTGAATATGACACTACCATAATCCGCTCATCTGATAAGTGCATCCTAGCAGCTAGAATCTGAGATCGAAACACTAAACATAGGACAATTGCAATTATGTGTATGCAGACTACACTGTCCGTGTCATCTTGACTTATAAGTTGATAACTACTCCATAAGAGCTCACACTGCATGGGTTAGAAGGGTGTATGTGAGTTATAGAAGGACTCAAGAATTTTTAGACACCAAACCCACAACGGATTACTTTTTTTTTATTTTTCTCTGAAAATTCAAATATTAAATTTTATAAAAGTCGTCGACAGTAATGAGAACTGTAAATGAAACTTTATTCGCGTCAACGAATTCATAATTACAATTAAATTCATAATTACGATTTAATTCATAATTGCGATTAATTACGAAGGAATAAAATGTATTAATTATAAAGTTTACCATGGTTAAAGATTTAAAGTATTTACTCATAGTCAAAACATGCACTAAAACCAAAACCTATTGCCATCATCGTCATCATTGAGAGCCAATTGCCAAATCTGACACAAGTCATCATTGGACATCTGTTCTTTACATGCACCTCTCTCTTTCTCTCTCCCTTTCTCTCTCTATATCTACAATATAAATATATGTATGTACATATAGACCCTGACACATCTTAGCACTGTTTATCACTTCCTCACTCCTCTGCTAAAATTAATCACCCTCTTTCTCTTCTTTCTGTCCCTTCTTTTGTTCCTTTTGGATTTCTCAAAGTCCAAGATACTTTAACAAAGACAAAGGTGATAAAACAGAAGAAAAAACAATATGAGTGATAACATTGATTTAAATTTGAGTCTCGGATTTGGTAAGAATTCCACAACTCCTTTGCCTCAGCCGTTTCTGCCGCCACCACTTCCATCGGCACAACCAGCACCACCAGCGCCACCCGCACCACCAGCGCCACCCGCACCACCTGTTCCTTCTTTGAATCTCATGCAAGCTTTAGGCTTCCGTTCAGGTAGTGCATTTGGTGAGTAAAATCTGCATATATTTGTTTATTTTTTTTCTTTTTTTGCTAAATCTCAACATGCAATGACTATTTTAACTAGTCATGATGTAATTTGATTATTTTGTTTGTACGTTTATTTAGAGGTTGATTTAATTAAGGTTCAGATCATTAGATGAAACCCCAATATTGTATGTTAGATTTTATCAATCTCAGATTGCCTATCTGTAGTAGTTTTATCGGTATGTGCCTATGTGGTGTCTTAGATAAGTTCTTTTTTGTCACATTTTTAGTAAAAATGGAGATTAATTAAATGTTTGTGTTTTTTTAGCAAAACTAGCCACATTGTATTATTTCCATTTACTAAAAGAACAAAAATAATAATTGTGTTTTTATGTTGTCGATGATTCCCTCGGTAATTTTGGTTGTATCAGTGACGTGGTAATCTTGAAAATCGCCGAGGAATAATATCGGTAAGGTGGTTAATCAATCATTTTTATGTCGTTTTCCGGTCGTCAAGATCCATCGTTTTTCAATGGACGGAGCTTTGCGGGCCTGGATTTTTCCGTTTGGCCCGGCCCGTTGGGTTTTGATGGACCGGATCGGTTACCAATTGATCCGGCCGTGGCCCGTTGAGTTTCGATGGCCCAGATCGGTTACCAAATGGTCGGCCCCCGGCTCGTTGGGTTTTGATGGCCCGGATCGGGTACCAATTGGTCCGGCTTTCGACGGTCCGGATCGGCTTTCGATAGTCGGAATTCATTGTTTTCCGATCACTTCGAGATTGGTCGGTTTTATGGTCACAAAATATTTAATCAAATCTTTTATCACATTCGTTTTTAATAACCTAGATTTATCAAATACAGTCTTAGATAATACTTTTAATCACATTTTTACTGACATGTAGGTTGATTAAAAAATTGTTTTTTCTACCAAATTTACCCTCTTTGTATTATTTCCATATACTAAAAGAACAAAAAAAAATTGTGTTTTTTGTTGTCGTTGATTCGCTACGTATATTTGGATGTATCGGTGATGTGGTAACCTTTAAAATCGCCGAGCGGTAATATCGGTAATTTTGGTCAATTTGTCGTTTTTCGATTGGGCCATGGTAATCGATGGTCCGATCTGGCCCATCAGTTTTCGGTGATCCGTATCGGCTTTCGATGGTCAGGATCCCGTCGTTCTCCGATCACTTTGGTAGTGCTTAAAAAATATTTAACCAAATCTCTTATCACATTTATTAGCAACAATTTAGACTATATGGAAAAACAATTTTTTAAAATATTTTCCATATCATAAAATTTACAATTTCTTTTTGTTTATTTATTTATTTTATGGTCTCAATTCAAATGTGTAACAAAAGCTAATTAAATTTTGTGATTGCAGCTAAGAATGGCGAATCATCACTAGTAAGACAGCTTGACATCAATCAACCCCTAATGGGGTTGGACGAAGAGCTAATGGTGTCGTCACCCATTAGCACCGTCTCAAGTGTTAGTGGCAAAAGGTCTCGGGAGGAGACGGAGCTAGAGAGGGGCGGCTCAAGCTCCTTTGAGGAGGAAGAGGATGGTGGTGAAGCCACCGGACGGAAGAAGCTCCGCCTCACGAAGGAGCAAGCTGAGATTCTAGAAGATACTTTTAAGGAGTTCAACACCTTGAGCGCGGTGAGTGCTAATTTTCGGTATTTATTAGTCTTTCCACCTTTTTTTTAGTTAATTGCATTGTAGGTCCCTATTTTATGCAAAATTTGCACTATAGGTACCTATAATGCAAAAAAAAAGTATATGGACCAAATGTGCAATTTTACATAATATAGGGACTACATTGTAGTTTTGCAAAAAATAAAGACCTATAGTGCTTTTTTCCCATAAACTATGGACTTATAGTGCAATTAACTAAAAAAAAGGATGTTGAAGATCCCTATATTAATTTTTTAGTTAATTGCAATACAAGTCCCTCATGTATTAAAAATTACACTACAAAAAAGGCACTATATGGAGCTATAGTGCAATTTTACATAAAACAGTGACATATATTGCATTTTTGCATAATAAAGGGACTATAGTGTAATTTTTGCATAAAATAGCAAAATAACCTTAAAAACAAAAAATTTATAAAAACAACAAAGTAAATCACAACCTATATTTTGAATCATAAGGTAATTAATATATCTGAGGGTGTTTTATTATACCTATACTATGCGAAATCTGCATTATATGTCCCTATGTATGTTTTTTACTGAATTACACTGTAAATCCTATATTTTATCACACAAACAACAAAATAGATCAACTTTTAAAAAGTTAAGGAGAGAAAAGTAAAGATTGTAAAAATCTGGGGAATCATTAGGTATTCAATATATCTTGAGGGTGTTTTGTTACAATTAACTGATAATTTCTGATTTTTTGTTTTGCAGAAGCAGAAGGTTGACTTGTCAAACCGTCTCAATCTCAGGGCACGTCAAGTGGAAGTTTGGTTCCAGAACCGAAGGGCAAGGTGAGTTAATTTATTTTCTTTATCAATTAAATATCGCAATAGTAGTAGTAATCTAAGTATAAAATAGCCTTATGGTCCCCTTTTTTTTCAAAATTTTCACTTGTCCCCCCTCAACTTTTTAATATTATCTTCGTAAGCTTTAATTTTTTTGTTGTTTGTATGCATCCTTTGTTGTTTCTATGATAAAATAGAAGTTAGTTTCCATAATTTAGGATTTTATAATCCCCTAACTTTTTAAAATTACGGCTTTAATTTATTTTGTTGATCAAATATAGGTTCTTTTGCATAAAATAGGAATTATAGTACACCTTTTCCATATAGGTGTTGATTTTCATTGAATTATGATTTGATTTAGTAGTAGAAGTTAATTATACTTTATTAAACCGTTTAATTCAAATATATCTTGCTTGTTTATCGGCTAATTTTAGTGTGTAATTATGTAGGACTAAGACAAAGCAGACAGAGTTTGCCAATGAGCATCTGAGAAGAGCTTGCGCAACCCTGTCGGAAGAGAACAAGCGCCTCCGAAAGGAGGCTATCGAGCTTCGAGCGGTCCGGCTACCTCCTCACTTCTATAATGGCATGACTCCTCCAACTACCCTGTCAATGTGCCCTAACTGCCAATTAGTAAACACCAACTCCTCCTCATCCTCCGCTGGTGCCTCATCCTCCTCCGCTGGTTTTAGTGGTGCCGCCACCACATTGTCGTTAGGTCTTAACCCCACCGCAGGAGCGGTGAATCCTATGGCGTCGCCTTTTGGTCCCAGGGCGACGGACAACCACTATCGTCGCAGAGATTGAAGAGGAAGAGTTGTAGAGGGGGGAGGGGGTGTTTGTTGTGTAAACGGTGTGAATGAGAGATGAGTTTTAGTTTTTAAGAGTTTTATTTGGTTGGTTTGGGTTGGTTTGGTTTATGTTATTTTTATGTTTATTTTTTCTTTAAAAAATGTTTAGAAGATGGTTTGATATTATACCATAAGAGATGTTTGTTTTGCGATGGTTTATTCGCATGTTAACCGTGTTAGAAACGCGGTGAAATACTTTTAACCGCATGGGCGGTCTTTTATTTTATATCATTGACTTTGGTTTGATAGTATTTACAAGTGTTTTTTACAGCTTTTATGTGGTATTGATTATTTATGAATTTGGAAACTACTTATGTGCATTTAGGGCTGTTGCTATCTTTTTTAGATCTTGGGTACTAGATAGAAACTTGCCCTGTTTGGTTTTGAAAAGAAAGTATGCTTATTTATTTTCATTTCGTATATTATTGGAAAACAGTAATATGTGTTTGAATTTTGAAAAGGAAAACCGTTTTCTAGAAAATGAGATGAAAAGTGAGTTTTACTAGAGAATCTGAAATCAACCTTCTTCAGTTCTTCATAATTTCTTTGAAAATTAAAAATAAATTTTGGAAATGAAATTTGAAAATATTTTCACAAACCAAACATGGTATATTTTTGGCATAGCTTGCCCTTAGGTAACTAGTGTGTATTTGAACTAGTGTTTTAAAAGAACCCCTACCTAGACACTGTAAGCCTTAAGGTAATAAACTTAACACTTTTTTTGAACATGTAGTAGTGTTTTAAAACTTCTGCCTAGTCTAATTATTCACACCCGTCAGTGTGGAGCCGTGTTTTAAACATTTCAAAAGTATTTGACCTAACCTTTAAAACACTCTCCTAGAGTTTTAAACACTCCCCTAGACACTCAAAAGTATTTGAGCTACCTTTAAAACACTCTCCTAGACATTAAAAAGATGAGTAAATGACACTTTTGCCCCCTGGGTTTATACGCGATTGACAGGTTGCCCCCTAACTCTTAAAATGCGCCTCGATGCCTCCTAAGATTTAGTTTTGTGACCCGTTACCCCCTACTGCGTGTTCCGTCCATTTTTACCGTTAAAAGTGACGTGGCATTTCCATGTCACAATTTTTTTTTTTTTTTTTTTTAATCCAGATGTCAATTATTATTTAATTAATTTAAACCAAGGGCAAAAATAGAATTTCATTAATAGGTTTTATAATATTAAATATAATTAATAAAATAACACCCCCCACCCCACCCCACCGCACCCCCCTACCCCACCCCTCCCCACCCCACCCCACCCCTCCCCTTCTTCTTCTTCCCCTTCTTCTTCCCCGATGACCACCTGCAACTCCTTTTCTTAAAAAAAAAAAAAAAAAAAAAATCAAGCCATTTTTTGGTATTGGAGTAGGTTTCGGAAATGAGGTACTCAAAATATCAATAAATTATTGGTGTTTTGTATTATCATTGATCTCATAGACTCATACTAATTTTTTCATAAAAAATTGCAGGCTGTGCCCTTGTTTTTAACAGAAATTGCACCTTTAAATCATAGAGGAGCAGTTAATATACTTTTCCAACTCTTTGTCACAATCGGAATCTTCATTGCTAATTTGATAAATTATGCAACCTCCCCTTCTTCTTCTTCCCCTTCTTCTTCCCCGATGACCACCTGCAACTCTTTTTCTTAAAAAAAAAAAAAAAAAATCAAGCAAACTTATTAATTTTGCATCAACAAATTGTCTAATATATAGTATTCTGCATCAACAAATTGTCCAAGTTTTAATATCTTATTAATTTTGATCATAAAGACATCAAGAAGTTACAGACAATCTCTGTGATGAATCATTCCACCTTGATCGGTGTAGCCATTGCTGCTACTGCTGGGGCAGTTGTGGTCTTAGTTACAGTGGGTGTTTGCCATATAAGGAAAGTCACCACAAGAACTAACAATGAACCGTTGGATCCAGTGATACTCAATCAACTTCCAATACATACATACCCAATCCAAGGTCACACGGAGCTTCAACAATGCAGAATTTGCACGAGAAATTATCAACAGGGAGATCAACTTCGTCGGATTCTTCAATGCAACCATTATTTCCATGTAGAATGCTCTGATGATTGGTTCCAAAGAAACCAAGCTTGCCCGTTTTGCCGAGCCATTCTTCGAAGGGTTCCGATGATAGATCCTTGAAGAATATTACAGCTAGAGAATGTCTTCTCTATTACTCTTCTTTTCAGCTTCTTTATATTCTTGCTTATAAATTGAGATAGTACAATGTTAAAGAATGCTTAAAATGAGGAATAGATTTGCAAATGAGGTTAAACATTGTTAAAGTTAGATTGATTTTTTTTTTTTTTTTTTTTTTAAGAAAAGGAGTTGCAGGTGGTCATCGGGGAAGAAGAAGGGGAGGGGTGGGGTAGGGGGGGTGCGGTGGGGTGGGGTGGGGGGTGTTATTTTATTAATTATATTTAATATTATAAAACCTATTAATGAAATTCTATTTTTGCCCTTGGTTTAAATTAATTAAATAATAATTGACATCTGGATTAAAAAAAAAAAAAAATTGTGACATGGAAATGCCACGTCACTTTTAACGGTAAAAATGGACGGAACACGCAGTAGGGGGTAACGGGTCACAAAACTAAATCTTAGGGGGCATCGAGGCGCATTTTAAGAGTTAGGGGGCAACCTGTCAATCGCGTATAAACCCAGGGGGCAAAAGTGTTATTTACTCTAAAAAGATTAAGGTTATTTGTGCCCTTAGCTAACTAGTGTGTATTGAACTAGTGTTTTAAAAAGAACACCTAGCTAGACGCTTTAAGGTAAAATACCTAACGCTTTTTTTGAACATTAAAGTACAAGTAATTAACTACAATACCATGTCACGAATCATTAGATGCAAATATCAGATTTCAAATCAAACTGTTAAACAATAATTAGTCAACATTTTATATTAAAATAAATTTCCATTACATAAAATAAAAAAATAAATAAATGATACAATTAAACTGTAGTTACAGTATCTGCAAGACAACGAAGTATACAACCCAAGCCTGCTTTCTCAGTCAATTTCTCATGAATACGTAAGCATTGATCACACGTGGGCCTATCTCCTGTTGATAATCCTCTATACAAGTACCTGTCAATCATAATATAGGGACTTAAAATGCAATTAACTTTTTAAATAGGTCCCTAATGCAATTAAAAACTACTTTGGAGGACCATTAAGGAAAAATTAGCCACAAAGGAAATAAAAAATGTTTGGGTGTGAGAAGTGGCTAATTCGGAGCTAATTTCAGTTAATTGCACTATAGGTCCCTGTATAATGCAAAAACTGCTCTATAGGTCCCTATATAATGCAAAAATTGCACTATAGGTTCCTATATTAATAATAGCACTAGAAGTCTCTATATTGTGCAAAATAACATATAGGTAGAGCAACACCAACACCCTTTTTTTTTTGGATTAAATTGCAAATAGGTCCTACATAATGCAAAAATTGCAATATAGTCCCTAACATTTTCTCAATGACGTAACTGAAACCCCATGCTTTACAAATTACACAATTATAACTTTATATTTCAATTTAAATTTGTCTAAACATCAATTCATAATCGTAATAATGAAAATTATTGTGATTTTATTTTACGAGAAAAATAAAATAAAAAACTTACTTCATGAGAATATCATAATATTCAGCATCTAAAGCAGAGAATAAACTCTCCAAATCTTTAATCGCCATTATTGCTCTATGGACAACGATCCAATTTGCAGACTACAAAAATAAATATTAAATTTATTAAAATTAATAATTAAAAAAAAAATTAACAGACCTTGCATCTTTCATCTTTGGTATTGGGAGGAGATCCTTCAAGTGCAGTTTTAAGAGCTTCAACTGGTTTGTTCCTTAAAAAAAACAATAATTGTTGTAAATTTAAATGGAAATGAATATAATAATAATAAAAAATGGAGAATAAGAGTAACTGTTTGAGTAAGCTTTCGATCTTGTGAGATTTGTGTTCGATTCTAGTGATGATCGCTTCTGCATTCTCGTCTGTTTCCATGAATCCCGACATATTCTAAGATCTTTTTTTTTTTTTGTCTATTTTTTAATATTTAGAGGGTTTAGGAACAGTTTTTTAATTATAAGAAAAAGTATGAAACAATTAAGTAAATCATTGGACCATTTATGTATTTCATTTTCGACTAAAAAAAAAAAAGTAAATCATGGGACCCACAAAGGACCCACAAACTCACACGTCATCCCCTCCCATATACACTATTTTCTCAGCGCAGCGGATTACACTTCTCATATGGCAACGCTAATAAAATTGTCATTGTTGAATTTGTATAAAAATATAATAAATTAGTACCTAAATTAGATAATTCTGGAAAATTGTAAAAGATATGAGATTAGGTTAAAATTAAATCTATCTGTTAGAGTTTCAATGGTAAAAATTATTTTTCACTTTAATTTGAGTTCTTTGCCAAGTCGGGTTGATGACAGTGAAGAGTTTTCTTAGAACTCGTTTCTGATTGCTTTTTAAAATAATCACTTCAAGTGATTTTAGATTCCTAATAATATCTTAGATCATTAAAATCATTTTTAGGAAAAGTACTAGTTAGGTAATTATTAAAAAAGTCACTTAAAGTGATTTTGGATGTTAAAATATTTTTTAATATTTTTTACAAATATTAAAATTTTAATTGAAAAGCACTTTAAGCTCTAAAATAATCAATCTTAAACGAGCACTTATTGCTGGGAAGGTGAGTGTGAAGAGATTCCTTTTTATTTTTATATGACACTTATTTTTATTATTATTTTGTAATATAATAGAAATAAGTAATTATATTTATAATATTACGTATACTATCTTTACAATCGAATATATATTTTATAATTTAAATTGTTAAATTTAATGAATAAAAAAATTATTAAATAGAATTATCATGTACATAACTATATATTATAAAGGGTGAATGCCCAATAAACACCTGCTACCTTAGCCACTTGCCCATAAAAGGCACTTAAGGTAAATATACCTTAATGCCCTTACTGCTGTCTACTGTCGTCTGCTGGTGCTTCCAAGGGCGAGTAATGGGAATGTTTCCCAACACTCGTGCAAGTACACTTTTGTAAAGGTTGAGTAATGGGAATGTTTCCCAGCACTCGTGCAAGTACATTTTTGTACTTGTGGGCTAATGTTGAGTAATGAGAATGTTTCCCAGCACTCGTGCAAGTACATTTTTGTACTTGTGGGCTAATGTTGAGTAATGGGAATGTTTCCCAACACTCGTGCAAGTACGCTTTTGTACTTGTGGGCTAATGTTGAGTAGTGAGAATGTTTCCCAACACTCGTGTTGTACTGTCTGCTGCTGCCAAGGGTGAGAGAGAGAGAGAGAGAGAGACAGAGGAGATATATATATATATATATATATATAACTAACTCAATGTATACGAACTAACAACTAATAAACGGACGGCGGCTGGGGTGAGGGGGTAAAATAGGAAAGGAAAAAAAGGAGTACCTTTTATGGGCAAGAAGAAAGCGGCGGGGGTGAGGGGGCATTAATTCTAATTTGAGGTGTTTCTTGGGCAATAATCCTATTATAAACTAAAATAAAAAACTAATATTTAAGTTAAATAAGAATAAAATTGATATTATATATTATAATTTAATATATTAGTACGTTAGTATAAGAAATATAATTAAAATTTAAAATTATAAGTGAATAAAAATATAATTGAAAATTAAAATTATAAGTGAATAAAAATATAATTAAAAATTAAAATTATAAATGAATAGTAGATATGGAGTAAGCGTATAGAGTAACTAAAATTAAAGAAGTAAAAGTTGATGAAATATATTTATAGACGTACTGCTTTTCATAGGGTATATGTAAATATATAGTATAAAATAAAGTAATTGCTGGAGATGGTATATAATGCCAACCGACTCTTACTATTGGCTTAACACGTTATGAAAACCTTTTTTAACAATAATAAACACATACACAACTTGGAAAGACTACGGTAGCTCTCTACAAATGCATAAATTTGTGCTCAGTTTAACCGTCTATGTATTTACTTGTTTATACTAAAAACATAAATAAAAGAAATATTTGTTTGATTTTATGAATAAGAACTAAATACAAGAAATAAATATTAAACTACTACTGCAAGGAAATAAGATGATAAGAATGAGATGAGATATAACTTAGAGATGTTAGTATGTGCCTATCTTATTAGTCGATATTCTAATTATAAGGGTGAATTGAGCTAATATAAGTAGTCTGGAGTTTTTAATTCTTCTAACTCCCTTCAGGGTAGCTTAATAGGCAACCACGATATTACTAGGTGACTTGGGTAAGTGGACCCTAAGCAATGATCGGTGATTAATCCTAACGGTAATGACTATCTAGTTAGGCAAGCCCTCAGGATCACTACTGCACACTAGACGATTATGAATCTTTTTCGTCCCTAAGCCCCCTCCTCCATTAGGGTGACAATATAGGTAAATTAGGTCAAACTAGAGATGTACATGCTCTATGAAGTTTAATTAAAACATTCATAATATAGATACATTTATAAATAGATTGCTCAACTCAATTATTATAAACTCCCAAATAATATAGAATATCAAAATAGTAATCACGAATTATACATCGTGCAACCCCAAGTTATGAGAAATTTAGTTCACGATTACAAATAAAAACTAAAGAGTAAAAATCCTAGTAACATAGTTAAGTTAAGAATCGAAGACGATTTACCCTAATGGTAAGCCGTATGAGCATTCCCAAGGATGAACCTAGGAGAAGTAAGGGCTTTCACATAAACATGCTAAGTGAAATAGGTCGTAACCTGCTCTCTTATGGAGGAAAACTCTAAAACTTTAAATAAGTCTAAAACATCAGTAAATGTTAGTTTCTGCAAAGAGGCCTCTATTGAGAGCCTTGATCTATTAGAACAAAAACATACATTAGGTTTAACTGACTTTCCTAAGGGTGGTGACCTAGTTAATAGCAAGTGGATTTTACAAATATATTAAGACATGATGATTCAATATATAAAATCATAGGTAGACTTGATATTAGGGGTTTCACCTAGAAATAAAAGTTTAGACTACTTTGACCCTTACTCCCTTGTATAGCCACTCTTAAACCCTTATCGCATTAAATGTCATTCACGATCGAGTTATACATCACTTGGATGTTAAATCTATGTTTGAATGAAGACCTAGTTGAGGAGATCTATTGAAGGGTTGGTATTTTTGGGTCAAAAGGATAAAGTATGAAAACTTAGGAAGTCGTTGTATGGATTGTAACACGCACCTAACTAATTGTATGAAAAATGAGATAATACCTGAATGAAAGAAGGACATATAGGTGATACCTCTAACCCTTGTATTCTTTAAAGTAATAGAATCAGATTGTATAACAATAATTTGTAATTATGTGTATGACGTGCTCATCTTTTGATACTTTCATTCATGATACTAAATGCTTCCACTATTTAGAAAATATGATGAAAAGGTTTGACTCTTTTAATATAGTGTCTGTCAAAACTCCTTATAATACTAGTATCCATGCGTGAAAGAACTGTAGGGGTGTAGTATCCCTTAATGAATATGCTAAAATTATAAGAAGTGTGATATTATTAATAAAATATACGCAACCTGATATTGTCTATGATGTAAAAGGACTCAGTCGATATACCCACTGTCCGAGTAGTGACCATTTGGCTATTCTTCGTCATTTAATAAAGTATGTGAGAGGTACTATTGATCTAAGCTTTTACTTTAACAAGTTTCCTGCAATTCTAAAGAACTTTCATGATGCAACCTGGATCCCAAGTCATAATGAAGTCATCTCCACCACTGGCTATGCGCTTTCCTCAAAAGGAAGTGATATATCATTTAATTCCCCTTTAATAGACTTGTATAACACAATCCTTCATAGACTTCGAGTTCATAGCACTAGAGTTGGCAGGACAAGAAGTTAAATGGCTAAGTAGTCTCCTATTCGATGTGCCACTATGTGAATGAAATGCCACGCCAGTTTGTATACATTGTGATTCACAAGCAACGATCAGATTCGCTCATAACAAAATTCACATTGGAAACATAAGATATATTTGCATCAGCCATAGCTCGGTAAAACTTATACTGAATAATGGTGTGATCGCCTTGAAGTACGGATGCAGAGAAGTAACTGGCTGGTCCATTTACTAACAGCTTAACCAGGAGAGTAATCCTAAAAATATTGAGAGAGATGGGACTAGAATCCATTGATAGGGAACATATGATTGATGAGTCTATATGATGCACTATCTTTCCATCTCTATGGCGTAAATTGTGCATACATGAGCACATTATCTCTTAATGAATTCATAGCCATGCGTGACGTTTCTATGGACTTGATGAATTCACCGTTGAGGTTGATATATATATTTCTCCTACTTAATGAATATATAGCCATGTATGGAGGTCCTATTGACGTCTCCTTTTTTTGATAGATTAATCTATTCACGATACACCTTTTTGGGAGTTTACTGGGCCTAAGTGCGGGATTTTCCCTTAGTATTCGACATGTTGTACTTTTCCTTTTTATTTTGGTTATATTGTTATTTATTGAGATTTTGTGCTTTAATTGTGTGTTAAGTGTGTAGTTTTTAGGTACATGGTTAACACAACATTCCAATATGATAAGGATAAGTAAAAAAAGTCAAGCCTAACCCAATACAAGGCGTAGGAAGAGCTTAAAGTCACTTTGGAGAAGGTACAGTGTTTACCAGCAAAATCTTAAGGTCGATTGATTCAGTCAACATGATTTTTTGGTAAGAGCTTTTGAAGAATTTCCTTTTGATTTTAATAGATGGTGAAGTCTGCGATGCATGAAAAGTGACGAAATTCAATTTGGAGTTGAGATGCAGAAGTTATGCTATTTGCTTCTATTGTGACTCGAACTTGTCCAATACTAGGCTAAAAACGGGTTTGGCAATTTTAACCTAGCTAAGTGAGCCCATTAGGCCCCAAAAAGTTTTTTGTCTAGTATATAAGTAGCAGCTCACAATTTATTATCACTCAATTCACAATTCATTTTACAGGCCTGGAGAGTGGAAGAGAAGAAGGAGAATGAGTTTTCACACAAACCCACCATTCTTTATCATTCTATCACCGAATCATTCCGCACCTTAGAGTAATTTATTCTATTTTGTCTTTGAAACATGATTCTAGCATTTTTATTCATTATTTTTTCTTATTTGAATATGATATAAAACCTCTTTCGCTTGAGGATTGCTTAATGTATGAGCCTTAGATAATTATTATGATGTTTAACTGATTTTGGGATTTTACATATAAATAAATTGTGTTTATTTTTATTAGGTATACGTTTGTGATTAATTCATATTCTTTTGGGTAGTGTTAGTTATTGAGCTATCGTCTAGGAGGGGGGATTTAATTACGGAACTAGCATATAAACACTTGGTATGTTTTAGTGAAGTATTGTAAGGATACTTGGGAGAGGTCTCTAATACTGTATGATATGTTCTTATTTACCCATAAAGGATTAGGAAGAGATTAGAATCCTGACTAATACGATATTACCAATTTGACCTTATATCTAGTAACATCGAATAATCAACTTGGAAATTACTAGCAATACTCAAGCATATTCTTCTCATATACAAAAACCTTCTTCATTAGTTTAATTAGTTTTTTTCTTTAAATATTTGCACTTTAGTTTTATAATATAAAAACCAACAAATATATTATTTGCTTTTATTGTCATTTATCTTGCAACTTTACACTACCATACTCTTAAAAAACATTGATTTAACCTTGATAGTCCTCGTGGAGCCGATAACCTTTCATACTTATCAACTTTATTACTTATTAGACGGGGGCATAGGTATGATAAAAGATAATAAATAAGCACACACAACTACTACTACCACGAGAAACTCAACACAAGTGCAAAGATCGTTTGCAACTTATAGAAGATAAGTAAAGTTCATTCGCGGGGACTTAGTCTGCTAGATTAAATGCGTTTAAGATAGCACTGTAGAAGAATATAATTGTTATACTAAAGACATAAATAAATATATAAATATTTGAGAGAATAATTAATAACTACTAATGCAATAAATAAAACGTAAAGAATGGAGATGAGATGTATATATAGCTTAGGGTTGCTACTATGCACCTATCCTTCTAAACATTAGTCTAGTTATAAGGGTGATTTAAGCTCTTGGGTACACGTAGTTAGGATTCTATACTTCTCCTAAACCCCGTAGGGTGGACTTAGGTGGCAACCTAACAACTACCATGGGACTTGGGTAAGGGGACTGGTGTGGCCTAAGGTGTGATAAAATAATGATATAAATAAGTGCAAATACACACCCTAAACTAACGCTGTACTGCAAGTATTACAGGACGTATGCAAGTTTTAATGATAAGAAGATTCGTTCCTTAGGGACTGACGAAAGTTAGAGAGAACTTATGCAATTTATCAAGTGCAGATATTAAAAGTAGAAAAGCTAATACGCTAGTAGGAAGAAGAGATAGACAAATATTTATTTGGTTTTCTAATAAATAAACTAAACTAATAAACTAAAGACAGAAAATAAATAAAAGAAAGAAAATAGTATGAAAGTTAGCTTGAGTTATTAGCATGCAATCCCCACTAGTTTTGCCGTTCTAAACATGTAAGGGTAAATTATGTAGTACTTCCCTAATCGGTCCCAATATGATATCGGTAGTTTAAAATAGGATTTACCTGTGCCAATAAGGCTTCCTAAGCAAACTTTTCCTGTAATTGGTAAATAGTCACATAAACTAAACCATAGTGATTATCTAGCTAGGTTGGGTTGTCAGATCAGACCTAATACTAGACGTTATGTGCTAAACATGCAATTAAACACCGTTGTCAATGGTGACCTAATTACTAGATGGTAATTCTATATGGGCGCGCATCCACAAGAACACAGAATATAAATTCAAACACATAAACAGAGAATAAAAACTGTAATTCAATTTAAAACATTAAGTTCCCAAATTAGATAGATGTCAATCAAAACTAGGGTTCATATATATATGCTAAACACTCAAACTAAAAGGAATTAATTCATACTAAGAAGAGAAAAGAATTACAAAATAGGAGGTTGAAGGAGACATAGTTGTTGCACAGCTCCTTCCAGACTTCTTCTCTTGTGTTGTAGCTGCCTCTTGGCCTTAAGGTCTGGCCAAGGATGATTTTAGAGTGTTAAGAGGCTGTATTTATAGGTTATAGGAAGACCTAATTCGTTTTCTTGAAGGAAAAGGAAAGTAATGGACTCCTAGTCCAACTCAAATTCGTATGGAAATAAAGATAAACACTGCTGGACCGTTTTGAGCATATCTTCTTCGTTATTGGTCGGATTGAGCTCCATAAGATACCAAAAGAATCGAAACAAAATTATCTTGACCCTTTAGAAGGAAATCACCAGATTCGGCCTATTTCTTAGGTAAAAACGCATATCTTTGGACGTGTATGCAGAATCCCAGATTTAGGCAGCTTTTCCTTTTCCATCTTTTTAGCCTTTGTTTCCTTATCTCCAATTACCATGCAAATCTCTTTCCATAAGTTGTTGTCTTTGACTTGGACTCTAATTAATCTCCATAATTATCTTTAAAGCTTCACACTAAATAAACAATTAAACCCAATATGCTCTAAAAATAATAATTCTACAAATCAAGACCCAAAATAAGAAAGTGCACTAAACTAAGCTAAGATCGACCTATAAACTAATAAATAAGCCTAAAATGATGTCTCTGAAGTATATTATATTATCACAAATGAGGAGACATAAGGGACCCTCCGTAATGAGCAGTGGTTAAATCAAACCTTAGTGAATATCTAGTTAGGCAAGCCCGTCAAGATCACTACCGCACACTAGACGTTTATGTGGTACTTGAATAATTGAATCCCCTGTCAGGGTGACAATCCAACTATAAAAGAAATGTCCTAACGTGATCAAAATTAGGGCTAGAATAAATCTAAGCACATAAAACAAATACATAAAACAAATAAGAAGCTCAATCAATTTAAAATCATTTTCCCAAATAACATAGAATAAAGAAATATAATCCAAAGGTTATGCATATTCAAACCTAAGCTATGGGAAAACTAGTTCATACTAGAAATAGAACTAAGAATAAAAGTAATTAGAAACATAGTCAAGCTAACGAATCTAATACAATTTACCCTAATGATAGAGGAATATGATAGATAAAAGGTGTTTGTGACTCTCCAGCTTCTTGTCTTCCTCTACATGTAAGCTTGCTTCTCTGGATGATTATAAGTGTAATTCTAGATCTCAATACAAGAAAGGACATGTTTACAATGGTATATATGTGTATTTATATGTGTTAGGTCGAAATCTTGGAATATGGGCCAAGTTATTGGAGTCCACCTCCAACTCAAATTTGTATTCATAAGTTGTAGGACAGGTTAAACACTGGAGACTGAAACAAGCATATCTCCTTTGTTACTAGACCAAATTCAGTGTACCACCTATCAAAATGGACACAATTCAAAGACCTATCTGACCCTAAAAGGGATCCTTCAATTTCGTAACTGATTTTCAGCAGTCTTTAAAACACTAGACAACTTTTCAACATCACAGATTTATTTGACAACTTTTCATTTTCTAATTCAACTTTATTTCCTTATAACTCTAGATTGTGACTTGGATTTTCTTTTCTTAACTCCTTGACATTGATTTGAATATAATTAAATTACTTTACCTAAGAGCTTCACATTAACACGCAAATTATACCAAAAATGCTAAAAAAAGTAATAAATCTCCAAATCAATCCATGAGTTAAGACATTATAAAATAACAGGAAAAAATCTCTTAATAATCAATATAATGCACCTAAAATGATGTCTCATGGATGGATTAATTCATCACGAATATGAAGACATGATTATCAATGACCCGTACCCTTGCGGAAAGTCACCTTTCTTTTGGTGTTGATTTATGTCACACAGTGAAGTGTACAATTATATTAACTGTAAAGTATTACTAAATATGTATTTAAAATATATATTATAATGATTAATATTATATGTTTAATTTTAAATGTATAGTTAAGAAGCAATTATATTTTAAATATATTAATAGCAAAAATTTATATCTTTTATATTTTTCAAGTGGTATATCATATTTTTCGAAATCATATTGTTACTATATAAATGATCTTTACTATTGTAATGCTAATTAATACATTGATGATATTACTTATGAAAATAAATATATATTATTTATATTTTGATATAATTGATATAAATAATATTTTAGGCGAATAGTATATAATAGATATATGCCATGAAAGTATATATTTAAATTAGTTTCTTGTAAATTTTATTAAGATATAAGTTTTTTACAAATTCAAACTTTATTTTAAATAACAATGAGGTGTAATTTTTAAAAATATTTTTATGGCCATATAAATAGAAAGATCCAAATAATTAAATTGTATTTCATATTTCATTTCATATTTCAGTTAAACAAACTTCCTTACAACTTTTATAAAATTTTGTTACATTTTAATATATATCACTTTCATTAATATAAAAGGTTAATATAAAGTTTCATACAGAGTCTTCAAAACCTACTATTAGTAACTTAGTATATTATGGTTGGGTTAAAGCTTGGGTCGATTGTTAGTGGTAAATCTGATTCAACCTGGGGAAAATTCAATAAGATCTTAGGTATAAATACCATAGGTCCAAGAATACCTTGGGTCTCCTCTTTATTTCTAAAACCCGACCCTCTTACCATAGGCCTACCTTTCTTACTCTAACAGACGGGCTGGACCTGGCTATAGCCTCAACCCTTCACATTAAAAAAAACTCTTTAAATAGCTATAAATCAGAAACTTGGCTCATTTGGTCAAACTTCTCTTCGAAAGCTTGTTCTCTCTTCTCCTCTCTACTGAAAAACAAAAACCTAGTTATCATACGCAATCAAATAATCTCTTTGTGCCATTTCTAATACTTTAATAGCCTAAATATGTTATTATACTCAGAGGCGGAGCTACGTGCATGGGTGAGGGTCCATGCCCCCCCCCCCCCTGAATTTAAAAAAAAAAAATTATAACTATCTTAAAAAATATATATAAATAAATAACTCCTAATTTTTTTAAATATCTCTATATATCCCTCTCCCCCTAACTTTTAAAATTAATTTTATTAATATTTAAATTATTTTATTTATAAGATTTTATTTACTTATAACATAATTAATTAGAAAATTAATATCAAAACTTATATTGCAATCTTTACACAATATAGGGACCTTTAGTACAATTTCGCATATTATAAGGACCTATTTTGCAATTTTTGCATAATAATAGACTTATAGTGCAAATAATGGCAGAAATTTCTAATTATACTACATTTATCTGTTATTTCTTATCATTTCCAAGTTCTTTTTCTTTTATGTTTTTGATATATACTAATTCTTTTAATTTTGTTTTATCATGAATCACTTTGCTGTCCCAGATTTGTTTTTTTAGATGGGTTTGATCTTCAGATTTGTTTTGTTATTTCTTTAATCTTAGTTTCTTTTGTTAATTTCGTTCTTATTTTTCTTCTTTACTGTTTTAGTATTAGTTAGTATATACTAATGATTTTTTTTTGTTTTTATTTTTGTCACAGATTCTAGGAGTTTTCCGGTTTTGTTTTCTAAGCTGAGGATAAATATTAATTCAAACTAGTTTGTTTTTTGTTAGGGTGCGGTTGATGTTTTTCCCATAATTCTAGTGAAATTTGGGAGGCATTTGCTGGAGGAAGATTCGATTGAGTAAGTTTTAGTTATTTTTTATGTTATGATTTTTTTGTCTTGTATAAGTACATAGAGAAGAAGAAGAAGGAAATAGATTGCTTCTTATATTATATTACTTGGAAGTAATTGTTTCCACTTTTGAATATGTTGTCCCATAAAAAACAAGCTACATGAATAACTTAAGCTCAATGATTGGATGTTCAAGGAAATGATATTCCAGAAATATTAATAAAAATCAGATAATATTTCCCGGCCCTTGTAGTTGTTTTTGTCCATAAGCTCATTTTATAGTCTAGCATGAGTGAACTACTGTAGCTTAAAGTAAACAAGCACATAAAGATGACCTTTTTTAAGATGATATGCGACTTATTAATTCTATCTCTTTTTGATGATTTGAAACATGATTTATTTTTGGATAAGGAATTGGGGCTTCGGGCATGCTGGTGTGAGGTTGGTTTCATACTTTACTATGTGTGACATTGTGGTACTTTCTTCTATTTCTAGTATGTGTTTTTTAAGAGAATTTTGAAAGATGCTCTAAGAATTTATCCACCAATGGCTGCTCATTCCGATCCCGTGATGAAATTCTACTATTTTACTATTATTGATTCTTTAACCATCACTTCTTTAGCATAATATGTCACATCTGAACTGATACTTTCTACACTAATTTGTTTGGTAATTATGGTACTGTGTGTGTGCAAAAGGACAATGATAATGAAAATTTTTATGCTCTGGTGTGGTAGAGGAGATAAATATCAGTAACAATGTCCACTAATTTTGGGTAAGACCTTACATGTTTATTAACATATATTTGGTAGCCATCATTTGTAGTAGCCTACGTGTTTGAAATACAATCCATTGATGTGGTATAGTTCGTTTTTTGAGAGTCCCAGGATATTTTCCAACTATATTTGAGACCGATGAAAGTGTTGTTCAGAATGGTGTAAGTTACAAAAATGCATTACGTGGAAGCAACTCGTACCTTCTCAACAATTGAAGACTACTTTTGTGATTGAAATTGAAACGTGACTTGTACTTTTGTTGGGAATTATAAGGAACTTGTATTATTTTGTTGTACTTGTAATATTTAGTGATTCTACTTCAATTTGAAAAGTATTTTGTACTATTATTTTATGCTTCATATAAGACTTGTGAAAAAAATTCCATGTTAAATTACCCTTGTGTAAACCCAGGGTTAACCCATGTATGGTAACGTGTAGGTAAACTGGTAAAGTTTAACCCTACCTTTACCTTTGGTAAAACTAAAACCCGACTATATTACCCCAACACTCCAACACGGGGCAAACCCAGCCCGTGCTCACCCCTATAATATAATCGATTCCCAATAAAATATAAATTCATCCTATTATAGGTTTGAATTACTTTTCTTATATTGTTAAAAAACTATTCTAGTTAGATGACAATTTAGCACATATAGATGTGAAGTATATCACCCAAGTCTTTATAGATTCTTTGACTACCCAAATGAGAAAGTTGCCAATATATTAGAATGTTCATATAAGAGGTATATTCATTTAGTCCAAATTATAGTATTTCACTCACCCAAGCTTTTGCAGATTGCCATGTACCCTATGTTTAATAAATCTTCCCAAACCGATCAGGAAAAATAAATCTCCCGAAATTCAAGTGTATCTCTACAATTGTGCTTGTAAAAACAAATACCATTAGTGAACGTAAAAAGAGCTATGTATCTACTTGCCAGATCTACTAAATTTCCTCAACGAGGTCAAAAACTGAGAAAAGGTTAATTATTTCTTCAACTGTAATTAATAATTTGATTTAGTAACATATTTTAAGAGAAACATACTATAAATTTGCAGTGTACCTTGAGATCTATGACCCCGCCTTTAAGGGGTGGTAAAAATAAGGTCAGAATTTTGACTTTGTACTTAGAATTTTAAATTAAAAATTCAACATCACTATCAGTAGGCATAAACTAGCAAGAGATATATTATATATGTTTTTACTCCTTACCTTAAAACTAAGTTATCCTATTAAGGTTAAGGTTAGAAACTCTCTCAAAGACAAGAAACAAACTATCCAAAAAGTGTAATATAGTTTTAAAACAAAATTATTCTATAATATTTAAATCATATTAATTTACTATATTGTCTGATCTTACTCATTCCTAGGAAACACCTATATGTTTCCTTTAGAGATTTCCATTTCATCCAAGTACTTTGACGTCAAAATATTTGTGCAAACTCTTACTTTGTAAGAATAATCATCTATGGTAAATACACATATAAATGTTAACAATGTATATAAAATCTAAGTTAAAAGCACAAAAAAACTAAAGAACAAGATGGTCACCGATATCAGGATGGATTGTGAAGTTTCAGAGTGTACAAAATAGGGGTAAATGTTACTAGGGGTCACTAAACTATCTCAACAGTCATGTCTAGACCACTTAACTATTACGAGTTCCAAACAACCCACTAATGTATCAAAATCGTTCCAAATCCCCCACTCAATTAGCTTGATGTCAAATATCGTTCCAAACATCTAAAATCACTATGATAGGCTTGGGGATCAAACGAAAGAACCACCCTTGCAAATAATCCAGTAGAAGACCAAATTGCTCACTCCAACCGTTACAGAAAATCATGGGACCCACAAAACTCACACTCTATACCCCTCCCCATATACGCTATTCTCAGCGCGTCAGTTTGAGCAATTTGGGGCAGTTTGGAAGTGCTTATTTTAGAGTTAAAAATCGCTTTTAGAATAAAAATTAAATTTTGAAAAAATTATTAAAATTAATTTTGAAATCTAAAATCACTTTAAGTGTTTTTTAAAGAAGCACCAATTTGGTGCTTTTCCTAAAAATGTTTTTTAAAATACTTTTAACATATAAAAGTATTTTTAAGTGCTTCTAAAAAAACATTTCCAAACATGCACTTGGTTTGATAAGAAAGGTAATATAGTTCCTGAAATTTTTTATATATATCTATGTTTAAGTAGGCTGGTTAAATGATGGTCAATTAAAGAACAAAACATTAAGGTGGAAATTAATAGCGACAGTGAAGTCTTATTTTTTGTATCCGAAAAGAATTGAGTGGGATAATCATATCTCACAGATCATCATTATCTTGGGTAAAGTCTGAAAGGATTATATATAAATATCCAGATGATTACGCTCTATTTCAAGGGGAAGGCCTGTTGGTGTGTGGAAGAATTTGAATTTAAGTAATAAACATGACATTACCATTGCATCTGAGTTAATTCATTACGCCATTACAGAAGAAAATAACGAAGTAGTATTTTTATTATCAACAATTATGTATTTCATTTTTGTAATTAATAATAATTTATTTGTTTTTGTTGTTGTAGTTTTATAGTAAAGATAAGGCGTGTGAGCTTGTCATATTGAAGCCAAAGAAGTAACGGAAAACAAATTCTTTCAAGTTAAGATATCAGTGAATGTAACTCCGGAAAACCAACTCGATCTTTTTTACTTCGATATTGAAAAGGAAAGTGAAAATGTATTTTCAATATGAGTTAGAGTATTTACAAGTTGCATTCGATTGTATTTTCACGTCGCATTGAATTGGATTTAAGAAGGAACTGTTGATCTTCTTTTGTTCCATCTTGGACCTACATGTTGGTCATCCTTCTCATGGATCATTACAATATATTTCTACACTCTAAGATAAGTTCATATGATCGACCCTCTTTTTATTCCCACCGCTCTTCACTAGCACGTGTGCAACTCAAGCGAACCAGTCTTAATAAACACCGTATCGTAGTCTCAGTTTACCGCCATTCATAATCTAAAGTGTAACGCAAAAAACTCAGCCAAGAATGTCGATTTTACCTTACACGCTCCTAAGAAACCCCTTACAAAATCGCCATTACTATTACCAAAACCCCCCTACTCTCGCATTATTGGACCCATGAGTTAAGCAACCATCTACATTAAGTTTGAACCCCGTAGAGCCTGACCCGTTTAACTAGCTTACTTTTAGCCAAGACAATCACCCCTTCATCACACTCCTTTTCCCAAGCACAAACCCCTCTATCGTATTTCTAACCAAGTTTGTAAACATTTTTACCGATTCTTGTCAAAAACTACATCATTTCGTTAGGTCCATACCTGCCAACATATAGCTGAGGCAATTATCACTAATTCAAATCCATTACTTACTGCATTACAACTCATTAAAGACCTCCACTAATCAAGGCCTTCTTTATGGTCAATCCACTTGGACTCAAGTGAGCCTGCTGTTGTATCTTTAATATCATGGACATGCGAAGTCATGTGCTGTCCATTATTAATCACCAAATTCTGGACCTATAATACATTATTCGCCCTGGACAAATTGTTATTCACTCCCTCACCTGAAATCCTCGAGCAGTTTTCACACCAGTCTCCAAAAAAAATCCGTTCAATATATCTTACAGTCCTTGTGGGCTGCTGCTGAAATTCATGTTTATCTGGACCTGGCAGCTTTGCTAGCTCCGGCCAGCTGTCACAAAACTCATCATAATAAGTACAATCTCTGAATAGATGGGCAGTTTTTTCCCGTGCTACAACACAACTTTTACATAGCCCTGATATACTCACTCCATGCTTCACAAGATTATACAATGTAGGTAACCGCTCCCAAATAGCTCTGCATAATAGGAAACAAATATTTTGTGGTTATTTTAGAGTCCAAAGTTTTTCTCACTTGAAATCAATGGCCGGGGAGGACTCTTTAAGTGCTTTGTAGATTAAATTTTACAGAGTAGACACCCGACTCTACCCGACCCCTCTAGACTCCATTTATACCAACAACCTTGATCATTTTGCACCTCCAGAATTCCCTTTGACAATGCCTCTCGCCCTTGGAGAATAGTTTTGCATATTTTGGAATCTAATTACTTCGAAACTCAATCCATAAACCGCTCCTCGAAGAATTTTTGTTTCAAGGCTACAAACCAAAGTGCTTGATCCCCCCCTTAATTTGGCGAGTAGAGCTCGATTAAAACTTTTCGCATCACAGAAAAACAACCCTCCATTTTTTTAACTTTCACATAACTTCTTTCAAGATAAATAATGTATTTTTTTGTCCGCTCCGTACTTTAAATAAAATCTCGAATAATTCTATCAATTTCATTACACATGACTCGGTAGATTCATCGTCTACATAGTGTAGAGGTATAGCGTTAAGCAATGCCTGAGCTAAGACTACCCTCCCCGCTAGTAATGGTGTTTTGATTACTGTACCGTATGTTACAAGAATTTAGGTCAATATATTATGAGAGGGCAAAGGGGAGAAGTCATGAATTTTTGAGATCATTGCACTATAGGTCTGTATAATATGAAAAAAAAAAACATATGTTTTAATATTAATTGCACTAGAGGTTGTTGGAAAAAATTAATTAACCGCTGGTTTGAAAACAAAAGAAATAGAAATCCGATAAGAAAAATATTTCGATTAAAGTAAAACTATTCCATTACAGAAATGGAAATGGTACGAAACTTACAAATAATAGAAAAAAAACAATTACACAGTAAATATGACGTTAAAAAGATATTTCGTTCGTGTCAATTATCTGTAACAGAGGTTTTCTACTTTAGAATAATATTATCAGAATATTTTTGAAAGATAAGTAGGAAGGCTTTTTTCTGATTTAGTTTCATAGTTTGGAAATGGAAGAGGTCTTGTAGTTATAGGTGAAGAGAGACCCTTTCATAATCGTCAGAATAAATGGTCTTTATTAATTCCATTATTGCTGACGTTTTTGTATGTTAATTACATCTATTTGAATTCCAGCATGAACCTGGACTCTTTGCTGACTTCAGGTTCATTCCAGCATTGACCAAGTCTTGTAATAATTAAGCCTTGAATGAAAAATATTATGGTTTAATGAGTTTTTAATTGGTGGACGTTTTTAATTGGTGGACGTTTTATCTTCTGGCTAGAAGGTTATGAAGTGCCAACGACCACTATAAGTACCATCGACCGAATTAAGTTCTATAGATAATCCGGGGTTCTTCAAACACCACGGTTAAATGACAATTTAGCACATGTGAAGTATATCACACAACTTTTTTTAGATTCTTTGACTACATAAATAAGAAAAATGCCAATATATAGAGCTTTCCATATTCAAAGTATATTTATTTAGGCCAAATTATAATATTTCACTAACCTAAGCTTTTCCATATAAACCCTAAAACTAATCTCTTCACACTCGCATTCAAAACCACTCTCCTGCCTAAGAAAACCGCCCCCACTCGGACCATTTTCCACCATCATCACTCAAATTAAGGTAAAATATTAATTTTTACCATGAAACTCTAAAAAATATGAATTGTAATTAACCTAATCTCATCACTTTTATAATTTTCAAAATTATCCGATCTAAGTATAATTGTTTATTATATTTGTATACAAATCCAACGCCATTTTATGACCGTTGGAAGCGTTTTAACGTATGAGTGGTGATGCGCTGAGAGTAGCTTACATAGGGAGGGGAGGGGGTGCCATGTGAGTTTTGTGGGTCCATCAATTTGCTTATTTTGAATTATTTTGCAGTAAATATACATTTGGCGTGTCTTAGATAGAGAAAGAAAGAGATGGGGTTGAAGCTGATCCTGACCGATGATATGCTTAAGGAGGCTGGTTACAATGATGATCAAATAAAGAACAAAACATTAAGGTGGAAATTAATAGGGATAGTGAAGAGTTATTATTTCTTTCCGAGAAGAATTGAGTGGGATGATAAAATCTCAAATATCATCATTATCTTGGATAAAGTACGAAAGAAGGAAAATATAGATGAATATCCAGATGATTATGACTACACTGACTCTGTTATAAGGGGAAGGCCTGATGGTGTGTTGGAAAAACTGGATTTAAGTTTTGATAAAGAAGACATTACCATTGCATCTGAGTTAGTTCATTACGCCATTAAAGAAGAAAATATCAAAGTAATAATGTATTTCATTTTTGAGTAATTATTATTATTATTTATTAAATAATAATTTTTGTTTGTTTTTGTTGTGTCTTAGATGACTTATTATAAGAAAGTGAATAAAGCATATGAGCTTGTGAAGATTTTGGAAGGTGTTTACTTATCTAGGATGTTTGATGTGTTATCATATCGTATACATTTTGAAGTCAAAGAATTAATGGAAAACAAATTCTTTCAAGTTAAAATAAGAGTGGATGTAATCCCAGAAGACCAACTAGATCTTCTTTACTTCGAAATTGAAAAGGAAATTGAAAAGGTGGAAATTGAAAAGGAAATTGAAAAGGTATTACAAATCACTGATTTATATATCTTGGTAGATTATTTACAATTGTTTTTTTTTTTTTTCTTGGCACAGCCCCCAGAGAAGGGTATATATGACAAGGTGGAGGAAGGGGTAGCAACATTGTCCTTGGAAGAACAGAAGAATAATATACGGATACGGAAGATTAAATGGAAGAAAAAATGGAAGAATGAAGAAAAGGATAAATTGATGAATGAATGGAGGAATAAACTGAAGGATGAAGGGGAAAGTAAAATATGACTTTTATTATTATTATTATTATTATTATTATTATTCAATGTTTGGGAGAATGAACGAAACAAGACTGTTTTTATCTTTATTTGTTTGTGTATGTCATGATGATTTTATCTATCAACTCTTAATTTTGATTTTATTTATCTCCTAGTTTATATTTTCATTTCCATCAAAAATTTATCAAGGGTCCAAGAAAGCTTGATCGTGGGCATATTTGTATCTAAAGATCTTACCTAATTAATTATACTAAATTTGAATTTTTCTTATATAAAGAAGCTTAGGTGGTTTATTCCAAGAGATGTTAACAAATCAAGAAATCGTTGTTACCTTAACAAGGTAACATATCTCTTGTTGTCCATCAGCAAGAAGTGTAGGTAGGTATAATGCTCATCACTAACAATGGTGTTTTGATTACTGTACCGTATATTATGAGAGTAGAGGAGAAGGGGCGAAGTCGTGAGTTTTTGACATAATTGCACTATAGGTCTCTATAATATAAAAAAACATATGTTTTAAGATTAATTGCACTAGAGGTTGTTGGAAAAAATTAATATATCGGTTTGAAAACAAAAGAGATAGAAGTCTGATAAGAAAAATATTTCGATTAAAGTAAAAATTTTCTATTATAGTAATGGAAATGGTACAAAACTTACAAGAAATAGAAAAGAAATCAATTATACCGTAAATATGGTGTTAAAAAGATATTTCGGTCACTTAATTATCTCTAACAGAGGTTTCCTACTCTAGAATAATATTATTAGAATATTTTTGAGAGATAAGTAGGAAGGCTCTTTTCTGATTCAGTTTCATAGCTTGGAAAATGGAAGATGTCTTGCATTTATAGGTGAGGAGAGGTCTTTGCATAATCGTCAGAATAAATGGTCTTTGTTGATTCCATTATTGCTAACGTTTTTGTATGTTACATCTGTTACATCTATTCGAATTCTAGAATGAACCTGAACTCTTTGCTGACTTCTAGTTCATTCCCGTATTGACCGAGGTATGTAACAATTGTGCCTTGAATAAAGAATATTACGGTTTAATGAGTTTTCAATTGGTGGACGTTTTATCTTATGGCTGGAAGGTTATGAAATGCCAACGACCACTATAAGTATCATCTATCCTCCACCAGTCTCACTTCAAAAGTTGTTCCATTTTTCATTTTTGACTCCCCAAACTTCCTAAACTCCCCAACGATCCCACGACCATATGTCGTCGCCGGGCAGGGCCAGGCGGGTGGTGATGCACGCTTGTCGGGTTTTGCCTTTTTCTTTTTAGCTTCCATAGTTTTTGTTTCTTTTGGAAGGAATAGAAAAGTAAGCTATTATATTCTTACCTTTTCTCTTTTCTCTTCTTATGTGGAATTTTTTCTTTAATAAAAAGTCTTTTCTAGTTCTCCTATAAGATCATAAATGAATTTTATACTCCAAAGCAACATGGTTTAAAACCTGAATTTTTAAAATGGTCTATAAGTGCCTTATAAAAGTACAAGAAACACTTCATTGCAAATTTGACATACATTAGGGACCAAAAAACAATTTATTTAAAATAAATGCACCAAATTCCAAATTCAACTAAGTATATGGATCATATGTGCAATTTTTCACATATATTTGTTCACAATAGGAGTTAGATAGCAATTGCAACCTACTTTATAAACACTAAAGAAATGCAAATAATTTACTCCACATTCAAACTTATATTAACCTAATTAAAAAAACAAAAAACAAGAACTTAACAGAGAGGAATGAACGGAGACGGCTACAATAAAAGTGGAGCACATGGGTGCCTTGCCAGAGCAGTGCACGCAACGAGGGAAGGTAGTTAAAATTTTAGGTTAAAAGTAAAATAGGTATAAAGAAAGTCCGACTTATGTTTATTTCAGAAAACGGTTAATTGGTCGCTGTTGATTTAAAAAAATAGTCACCAAAGGAAGGATTATTTAATTATTCTTTACCTTTTAAAAGCACGCCATTTAACAAGTAATGATACATTTTTTTTAAATAGTATATCTTTAGCGACCACATTTACTATGGGTCTTTATAGACCAAGCACTGTTATCACTAATTAAGGGATGATAGCACCATCACATCAGGATTTGGATCCTCTCCTAACTAGCTTCTATACTAACTATCCTAACAACCAATTATATCATTGATGTTAAGATTATAAACAATAAGATTTGAAAATATATTATAAATGGTTGGTAAATCAATTAAAAGATTATAATAGGAGTTTTATAATAGATGTAAATTGTGTAGTATTTTAGGAATTAAAAAATTAATTATAGATAAATATAATAAAATATAATTTTCTTAATTATGATTGGTTGTTAGGATAGTTAGTATAGAAGCTAGTTAGGAGAGGATCAAATCCCACCATCAGTAGTAGTAGTAGTAATGCTAGTTTAAACGGTCCAAAATAATCTTAAAAAATATAAAAAGAACCTAATGTAATGAAACTAATTTCAAACTGTATTTCTCATTCAATTTCTAATAATTTTATTCAAGTGAATATCTACATTAATCTTTACAATTAAATAAGCGTATTAAAATTCGAATCATTAATTTAAATTAAGTCACCAATAGTAAATATGGTCAATGCTAATACATAAATAATATTTACAATAAATAGTTATATTGTTACTATATAAATAATATTTACAATTAATACAATGCTAATTTTACGATGATATTAATTATAAATAGAAACATATTCTATTTATATTTTGATATAATTGGCTCCTATAATATTTTAGGAAAATAATATATAATGGAAGCATACCAATAAAGTCTAAATTTAATATTAGTTTCGTGTAAATTTTATTAAGATGTGAATTTGAAACAATTTTAAACTTTATTTTAAATAACAATTAGATGTAGATATTATAAATATTTTAATAGCCTTATAAACAGAAAGGAGCCAAATGATTAAATTATAATTTTATATTGCAATTAAACATAATTTTTTACAATTTTTATAATTTTTTATTACATTTTAATATAAACATTTTCTATTAATATAAACGATTAATACAAAGTTTCATCCAAAGTCTTCAAAATATGTCGTATTCTATCTTAGTGACTTACATCAATCTCGGAAATTCTGCTTGAAAACAACTCCACCATGATACACTTGAAAACAAACATCTAATACATGCTCACCGAAGTCTTTAATTTTGATACTATTATGCTTGGCGTATGTTGTGCACTTAAGCATCTCAAACTGCAAACACCAAACAAACACCGCACAGGTTAAATACAAAAATTAAAAAAAGATAAAAAATTCTAATATATACAAGATAATTTCTTTTAGACACCAATAAAATATAAATTTATCTTATTATTTTTCTTATATTCTTTATAAAATTAATTCTTAGTTTGATGACAATTTAGCACATGTGAAGTATATCAAACAAGTTTTTCTTGATTCTTTTGACTACATAAATAAGAAAAATGCCAATATATAGAGCTTTCAATATTCAAAGTATATTTATTTAGACCAAATTATAATATTTCACTAACCTAAGCTTTTGCATATATATCCTAAAACTGATCTCTTCACACTCACATCCAAAACCGCTCTCCTGCCTAAGAAAACCGCCTCCACTCGGACCATTCTCCACCATCATCAACCTTATTTGGCGAAGAACTCAAATTAAGGTAAAATATTAATTTTTACCATTGAAACTCTAAAAAATATGAATTGTATTTAACCTATTCTCATCATTTTTATAATTTTTCAAAATTATATAAATGTACATTATATTTTTATACAAATCCTACAATGGCCATTTTATGACCGTTGCAGTGGTGATGCGCTGAGAGTAGCGTATATAGGGAGGGGAGGGGGTGTATGTGAGTTTTGTGGGTCCCATGAGTGAGCAATTTAGTCTTATACTGATTTTTTGAATTGTTTTGCAGTAAATATCCATTAAGCGTCTTAGAGAGAAAGAAGATGGATCTGAATCTGAGCGATGATTTGCTTAAGAAGGCTGGTTACAATGATGTTCAATTGAAGAACAAATCATTGAGGTTGAAACTAAGAAGCCTAGTGAAGGCTCGTTTTCGGCAACCAGAAAATGATCCTACTAATTGGGATTATTATACACCACAGATCGTCAATTATTTAGTTGAAAAAAAGAAAGAATTAGTAGATAGATTTGTAGATGAGTACGACTACACTGATTGGATTCCAGTTGAAAATACAGAAAGGCCTTCTGGTGTGTGGATTGATATGGATTTAAAAGAAAAAGAGGACATTGCCCTTGCAACTGAGTTAATTCATCACGCTATTAAAATAGAAACCATGGCAGTAATGTTTTTATTATTATTATGATTAACAATTATGTATTTCATTTTTGTAATTGATTAATAATAATTTGTTTGTTTTTGTTGTTGTAGACTTATGCAGGAGTTAAGGCGTATGAGCTTGTGAAGATTTTGGAAGGTGTTTCTGTATCTATGAAACAAAATGTGTTGTCATATCGCATTCGTTTTATAGCTGAAGAAAAAACGGAAAACAAATTCTTTGAAATTAAGATTTCAGTGGATATAGTCCCACAAAACCAACTCGATTGTTTTGAGTTCAAAATTGAAAAGGAAATTGAAAAGGTATTACAAATGACTGATTTATATATCTTGGTAGATTATTTACAATGGTTTTTTTTTTTTTTTTTACTTGGCACAGCCCCCGGAGAAGGGTATAGAGGAAGGGGTAGCAGAATTGTCCTTGGAAGACGATGAATTGAGAACTAAAATTAAACATATTAAGAATTATTATGCTTATTATTAAGCAATGTTCTTTTTTTTATTATTATTATTATTATTATTATTATGTATCTGATAATGAATATTAGTATGTCTCTTATGGTTTTATTTGAATAATCTATTATCTATTAACTCTTAATTCTGGATTTACACTTTTAATAAGAATTCAACATTGCATCCACATGATAAGTGAATTTTATTGCTAGTGATTTCGAAATAATTTACTTCTACTCTAGTGAAAATGGTTTATTGTATTTTTGTGCTCAACCAAATAGTTTTAGTGTTAGACTGTTAGTGTTATGTTTCTTTCAAATAAAATATTTTGCTGAAGAATTGATTTTTTATCTCCTAGTTTATATTCTCTTTTCCATCAACACTTTTTAAAGGGTCAAAGAAAGCTTAATCGTCTGCATATTTGTGTAATAGTTAAACATTCAAAGATTGATAATCCCAAAATGACGATCTTACCTTATTAATTATAGTGGATATGAATTTTTCTTGTATAACATAGCAAGAAAGCCTTGTTACCTTAAAAAGGCCACATATTTTGTTGTCCATGAGTGTATTCATAAGAATAAGTATAGAATCAGAATAATATGAACTAAATTCAAAAAGAAAATTAAGGGTTTTGCATTTGAAGCTTCTATAAGCCATCTGTAAGATTGTCCCTCCTGTTAAACAAGAATTACATAAGATTTTTCTTTTTGGTACATGGGTGATCCGGGATTGCTTGCATGCGCGCGCACCACGACTAATCTCACGGGATATACACGCCACCCCATGTATATTCCCAGGTAAATCAGAACTAAGTTACCCATGTTCAGGGAAAGTTCGAGCCTTGTACCTCTTACTTTTACACCCGTTAGGCAATTACATAAAATATTATTTATTGTAATATAGTGTTAAATTGTCCAATTAGTCACTGTGTTGTGAAATATAATCAATACTTGTGTTTAGGTCCCTATATTATGAGAGTAGGGGTAACAAGTCGAAGCCAGAAATTTTATTTTATTTTGAAATGATTGCACTACAGGTCTCTAGAATATGAAAAAAAAAATACATATGTTTTTATATTAATTGCACTCAGGTGACTAAAAATAAAGCAATCAGAGGAAGAACATTTGAGTTAATTGCACTACATGTCCTTATATTATGAGAGCAGGGGTGAAGCCAGTATATTGATTTTTTATAAAATAATTGCACTACAGGTCCCTATGATATGCAAAATAACTATATATATAACCTATATTTTGGTAAGGTCGACTATAAAAACAGCAATTTTAGGAAAAAATTTCGATTTGATTGCACTACAGGTCCCTATATTATGAGAGCAGGAACGAAGCCAGGTTTATTTTTATTTCTTTTAAGATAATAACATTACAGGTCCCTATTAGGCATATAATATTAGTATGTGTCTGAATTAATTGCACTATATGTCACAATAGCTTGTAAATATTAAAAAAATTGCACTACAGGTCCTTACTATATACAACTTATATATCCGATAAGGTTGACATAAAAAAAATGTTGGAACAAAAAAAAGACATAAAAGAAATGACCTACAGATTTTTTAAGAATTTTGGGCAGCCTAAGGAAAGTCCTCAAAATTCAAAGGGGACATATTTTTGTTGAGATAATTGCACTATAGGTCCCTATATTATGGAAAAATTACACTACAGGTCTCCTACATTATGCACTATAGATAAAAAAAACACCTATAGTTCAATTAACTCAAAAAATAAAAAGAATAAAAGAATTTCCACCAAAAAATCTTCAGAAAAAAACATGTCTCCTAACACGTGTCATCTAACAGGAATAATACAATATGGATCTCACCCCAGGGTTTCTCCTTTGCCTCCTAGGGGGATTTCAGGACCCATCTACCCCTAATCTTTCTAGTCTGTTTACTTGCATAGAGTAGTGTCAACTAAAAAAATATAGCAATAGTTATATACAATATACTATTCATACATGGAGCTACACATCCAGGGAGTAGATTACTCGAACCGCATGGTGAATAATTAATGCTTCACAATTGATAACACTTGAATGAACATAAGGCTTGTAAGTAAACACAAATTTAATAAAAAGATACACAAAAACAAATCTATATGCTTCTAAATTGATAACCAGTTTACAAGTTATACATGAACAAAGATAATCAACCAAGGGAAACACATAATACATTGATCATATTTACTCTTAATAAGTACATATTTAATTATGACTATTATGAAGTTTGTCTCCTATCCAATAATCACCTTAAATTTGGGTCATTGCCTTCATACACTAAACAAATCTTACACTGATAAACAACCTAATGCCTAGACAAATCGTAAGGCTTGGGTTGTATTTTCCTACCCAATATAACCGCATTCTCATGCCACCAAAAGAAATGAACTTCTGGCTCTCAGTTGCCCCTATCTTTGGCATAAGGTACCTTGGTGAAATATTTCCTACATATTACAAGGATGTGGAAGAAATGTGGAAAATCGCTGAACCTGTTTACGGAATTTGGTTGGAGACTTTGGCAGCCGATATTTTTACCACCTAAGGATAATCGTAATCATTAGTGTTTTTTATCATTTAAGTCCATAAGCATAATTTCACCAAACTATAGGGACCCGACTGCAATTTTAGGATACAAAAGGCCATAAATGCAATAATCATGTACTTAATTTAGGGCCTCAATGCAATATATGCCCTTTTCCTATTCATTTTTAACCTTTTTGCATAGTATCCCTCGTATTATACAGATCAATAATCTAATTTTCTAATATTCCGGAGAGGTTTAGCGCATATTTATGGACCTATAGCTTAATTACATTCTTTAGGGACTTAAATACAAGTTAATAATTAATAAAGGTCGTTATGTTAGACAATTACTTTAAAGTGATATATTATGCACAAATTGCAATAAAGGTCCCTATATTATATGCATATCACACAGAAACATTTAAACATACTATTCTTTATTATGCCAAAATTGCACTAAATAATTTTATATTATCTTTGAAATTTCCATTAGAACTCTTAAAATATAGGAAAATTGCCCTAAGGAACCAATATTATACAAGAGCATACATAACCAAATATACATCCAATATTATGAAAAAAAAATCACTTAATAACCCGATATACTATGCAAGAAATTGTAATTGTCCTATTATTATGCAAAAAAGACCGTAGCAATCAAAATATTATAAAGAGGCCTATAGTGCATTGTTTGCATAGATTAGGCCCATAAAGTACTATAAACTAAAAATAAATTTGCATAATACTAGACCCCGTTTGGTTCGTGAAAATAATAGATGTTTTCTGTTTTCATTTTCTATATTTTTTAAAAGGCTACTGAAAATGTGTTTGGCTAAAGAAAATGAAAACAGTTTTCTGGAAAATAAAATGAAAACAGTGCTATATTAGAGAATGTGAAATTGACGTTTTCCATATTTTCTAAAAATATCGGAACTGAAAACGAAAATCGTTTTCCGAAAATGTATTCTGAAAACAAAAACAGAAAATATTTTCATAAACCAAACAGGGCCCTAGCTACGAGTTGCAGTGTTAGTCAAATTTCATTTGATTTCATTTGATTTAACGTTGTTTATATTTTGATACAATTGTATAATATTTTAGGAGACTAATATATAATAAAAATATGTCATGAAAGTTAAAATTTGATGTTTCTTAATTTTTTATTAAAATATATATTTAAGACAAATATAAACTTTATTTTAAATAACAATGAGATGTAAATTTTAAAAATATTTTGATGACCCTATAAATAGAAATAGTCGAGATGATTAAATTATAATTTCATATTTCAATTAAACAAAAGAATTTACAATTTTTATAACTTTTTGCTACATTTTAATAAACCGTTTCTATTAATATAAAAGGTTAACCTTTCATCCAGAGTCTTCAAAATATGCCTACATTCATTCTCTATGACTTACTATTTCATACATTATAGTCACTATTTCCGGTTAAATTAAGTCCATTACTCTCGGAAATTCATTTTAGTAACAACTCTCCACGAATGCACTTGAAAACATTCATCAAGTATATGTTGGGCCAAAGCTAACCCTGATTCCATTATGCTTGGCGTATGTTGTGCGCTTACGCATTGCAAAGGTGCAAACATCGCACAAATTAAAAACAAAATTTAGAAAGAGATAAGGAAATTCTAGTATGGACAAGACAATTTATTATCGACTCCCAACAAATATAAATTCATCCTATCATAAGTTTGAAACATTTTTCTTATATTCCTTACAAAATTTATTCTAGTTAGATGACCATTTAGCTCATATAGATGTGAAGTATATTACACAAGTCTTAATTTTTTTGACTATCCAAATGAAAAAGTTGCTAATATATAAACTGATGCAATATCATATATGGAGAGGAGATGCCGTGTGGGTTTTGTGGGTCCCATCATTTGCGTCTTATACTGTATTTTTTGAAATGTTTTTCAGTAAATATACTAGACAAGAAATGGATCTGAAGCTGAGCGATGATATGCTTAAGCAGGTTACAATAATGATCAATTGAAGAACACATCATTGAGGTTGAAACTAAAAAGCCTAGTGAAGTCTCGTTTGTTGTATCTAGGTAATAGAACACTTAGTTGGGATTATTTATCCCACATATCGTCGCATATTTAGGTGAAGTCTGGAAAGATCTTGTAAATAGATTTTTAGATGATTACGATTACACAGACTGGATTCCTGTTGAAAAAACGGGACCTTTGTGGATTTAAATAAAGAAGAGGACATTACCCTTGCAACTAAGTTAATTTTTTACGTCATTAAAGAAGAAACCAAACCAGTAATGTTTTTTATTATTAACAATTATGTATTTCATTTTTCTGATTAATAATAATTTGTTTGTTTTTGTTGTTGTAGTATTATAAAAGTTAAAGTGTATAAGGTTGTGAAGATTTTGGAAGGTAATTGCGTATCTTTGATGGATAATGTGTTGATGTATCGCATTCGTTTTGAAGCCGAAGTAACGGAAAACAAATTCTTTCAAATTAAGATCTCAGTGAATATAACCCCGGAAGATCAACTCGATCTATTTTACTTTGAAATTGAAAAGGTATTACAATGACTTATCTTGGTTGTTACTGCTTAAGAGTATTTACATAGAAAAGTTAATGAATTGAATTAGTTTATGGATAATCCTAAAAAACCTTGTACTGTTTTCTGGTTTGATTTAAATTTAAATTTGTGATTAAAACATAAAAAGACCTTTTGTATCAATATTCTTGTTTGGCACTAACAAAATCTCTTTATTTTTTTATTTCTTTTGGAAGTTCCCAAAAAGAGGATATTTTGACAAGATGGATGGAGGAAGCAACACCGAGTGTGTACTTTCTTTTTTTCTTTTTTTAGCCAATACCCGAGGACATCGCTTCTTCATATAAAATTACGGCTAATCCATTAAAAATGCTATCTAGGCTGAGGCTAAACATGTTGGCATTAAGCTTATGCTTAGCTAACCAATCCGCTGCCCTATTACATTCTCGCTTACACCATCTAAAAGATGGTTTACAAAATTCTGAGATATAATAGATACTACTCCCTCCGTCCACTTTTATTTGTCCTTCTTTCTAAAAGGGGGTGTCCAACAATATTTGTCTCTTTTATATTATTAAGACATTTTTCCTCCTATTTTTCCAATATCACCCCTAGCTAATTAGTTAAAAGTAGTGGTGCATTAAATGACATTCCACTCAATAAATAAGGGCAATATAGTAAAGAGAGGGTGTATTTAATGTCCTTTTTAATCTTTGTGCCACAAAAAGTAGGACAAATAAAAATGGACGGAGGGAGTATTAATTACATTACAAATAGAGGGACTAGAAAATTGCAAAAACTTCTCAAGAGACTTCATCACCAGGGCTGGCTGGGCCCAAGGCAACCAAGGCGGTCGCCTTGGGCCCCAAAATTTGGAGGGCCCCGAAAAAATTATAGTATTATATGTGGAAATATATTACGTAAGAATTAGAATTGTAACAAAGTTACAGGCTAGGTAATTTGTTGAAAAAAAACATTTTCAAGTAGCATTTGGGCTATCTCCATCATGGTAGTATAGGCACATTCCTTTTTTTTTTTTTTTTTCTGTTTCAAACAAAAAATATATTCATCCACAGAGAAAAGTAAGGATTGACAAAAAAAAGTAAAATATATTTTTTATATATTTAATTCTTATATATATTTTAATTTTCTACATAATTAATTATTTATACATAATTAATTATTTATACATAATTCTTATAAAACATTATATTATATATATATATGTCAAAAATTTAATTAAAGCCAGTTAAAAATATCAATGGATTTTGAAAACAAAACAAAAAGTTATTAGAAAAAATAAATTTGCTTCTACCATGGTTGATGCTAAAGTGATTGTAAATAGTATTTCATAAGAAATGAATTATAAACGAAAAGAAATTTTGATGGATGTCAATGATGAAAAATGTATGTCACAACGCTTGAAGAATCTTTCAAGATCAATTACTTCTTCTTTATTGTTGATCAAACTCTTCTATTTCTTAAGGTACGATTTCACAATTTCTTGAATACGCAGAAAATTTAGATTTTTGTTTGATGTGGAAATGTTTAATTGTACCACTGGAAAATAATTGAACTTTTTTTTTTTGCTTGAAACTTGAAACTTATTTAGAACGAGACACGGAATCAGATTTTAACGGAAATGCGTTGTTGTTAGAATTAAAGGTGTTGAAAGTAGTTTTACATGATGACAAGAAAAACAAGTGTTTGATTTTATCAGTTCTTATTCTAGAGAAGTAAATTTTCCTAATGCTTGGATTGTTTATATAGTTTTCTCAACAATACCCGCTACTGTTGAATCTGTTGAAAGAAGCTTTTGAAAATTAAAGTTAATTAAGAATTACCTCCGATCAACGATGTTACAAGAAAAATTGAATATATTGGCTATATTGTCGATTGAACAGGATATAGTAGACGAACTCACATACGAAAGTTTTGATCAATAACTTGATATCTCAAAAAGTAAGGAAGATGTTTTTAAAGTTAATTCAATAGATTTTTAGATGAATTTTTTATTAACACGTTTTTTGTATAATTGTTTGGATATAGTATCAAGATTCTTTTTAAATAAATGTTTATTTCGTAAATTTATTATTAAATTATTTATATATAGTTTGTTTGGTCAAAACTAGATAATTTTTATTATTATATTGGAAAAGGCCCCATTTTCTTTTCTCGCCTTAGGTATCCGAGACGCTCGGGCCGACCCTGCTCAAAACCATTCTTGCACGGTTCTTTCACAACATTTATCTCTTTCCCCCGTACTACTTGATTTTTATATATTTATTCTTAAGAAACGGTTTAAATTAGAAACCGGTTAGAAAGCTTTCAACTATTGATTGACCACTCCTTAAAGTATCTTTTACTTTATGCTGAAACATCTCCTCAGATATATCACGGTTTCGATCAAAACATACATAATTTCCGATTCGCATCTAAAACAATAAATCATAAAATCAATTAGCGAAAATTATTAGCGAGTTTTTAACCTATACCTCTCATTTTAAGCCATTATTCGTTCATCTTTGTTTTAGGAGGTCAATTGCACAATTGGTGCATGTATTAGGCAAAATAGTCAATATACCCGGTGCTAAAAAAGTAGCAAAAATAACCTTGACACCCAACATATAGGTCTATAACCCAGGGATTGTAAGTGCAATTTACCCTTATTACTTAAATGTGATATATGAATTATGCCGAATCACGTTTAATATGGTAATATACTTTTTTTAGTCAAAAATTTAATATGGTTTATACAAAATCATAATTTCTGCCTCACAAAAACAAATCATTTCTATTATTACTTTTTGAATTGACGAATAGAACATATAATTCCCTGTAATCATGAGTTGATATATATAAAAGAATTATAGTGATAACACAAAAATATATTAAAGCTTAAGAGAAAGTAGTATCATAAAAAATTACATATCTTTTTGCATTACATTTTGGTTTGAGATGGGCTATTAATAAAGGGTATAAAGACTTATGTATTGAAACATACTCGAAGAAACTCCATGCGCTAGTGAAGGGCGGTGGAAGTTCAGGGACTCAAAATGATGAGGGCTCAGGGAAGCTCCATGCGCTAGTGAAGGGCGGTGGGAGCTTAAGTAGTCGCTACGTTTCAATCATAAGGGAATGTCGTTTAATGCTAACAAGTTATTTGAAGCTGGAGCTTAAGCTTATTTTTAGAGAAGCGAACCTTTGTGCGGATAAGCTAGCAAAACAGGGTGCAAAAATAGAAACTCAGCCAATGTATTTTAATGATCCTCCTGATTTTATTCGGAACTTGATAACAAGAAATAGAAGTGAATGTACAACTGCTAGAGTTGTACTAGAACCTCAATAAGAACGTTCGTTCTGTTTGTATTTCACTTTTCTTAACGGCTTTTAAGCCTCTCATGTATGAAAAAAAAAACTACATATCTTTGGTGAATTGCAGAATATTCAATCAATACATCTCCACTGGGGACCAACCTCCACCATCATCAACCCGGTTTGGCGAAAAACCCAAAAAAATTAATGTAGAAAAAAATATTTTTTACCATTGAAAATTTAAAAAATCGATTTTATTTTAACCTAAGCTCGTCAATAGCTTATACTATTTTTCAGAATTATCTGAGTTAAGTATAATTATTTATTATGTTTTTATACAAATCCTACAATAGCCATTTTATAACTGTTGGAAGCCTTTGACCGATGCCGTGTGAGTTTTGTAGGTCCCATCGATTTGGTCTTATACTGCATTTTTTGAATTGTTTTGCAGTAAATATCCATTTGGCGTCTTAAAAAGAGCGGAAGAGATGGATCTGAAGTTGAGCGATGATATGCTTAAGCAGGCTGGTTATAATGATGATCAACTGAAGAACAAAACATTAGGGCTGAAATTAATAGGGCTAGTGGAGTCTCGTTTTTTTTATCCGGGTACAAAAGTACTTGACTGGGATGGTTTTATGCCAAAGATCGTCATTTACTTGGCTAAAGTCCGGAGGAAGGATGTTGTAAGTAGATTTTTAGATGATTACGACTACACTGACTGGATTGAAGTTAAAAGGGAAAGGCCTTTTGGTGAGTGGACAATTAGCGTATGAGCTTGTGAAGATTTTGGAAGGTGATTGCGTATCTTTGATGCAAGATGTGTTGTCATATCGCCTTTGTTTGAAGCCAAAGAAAAAACGGAAAACAAACTCTTTCAAATTAAGATTTCAGTGTGTATATTATCCTGGAAGACCAACTCGATCTTTTTTACTTCAAAATTGGAAAGGAAATTGAAAAGAAAATTGAAAAGGAAATTGAAAAGATATTACAATGACGGACTTATCTTGGTTGTTACTAGTTAAGTATTAATAAGTGTTTGGATAATAGAAAAGTTAATGAACTGAATTTGTTTATGGATAATCATGGAAAACCTTGTACAGTTTTTTGGTTTGATTTTAGTTTAAATTTTTGATAAAACAAAAAAAAAAATATTTGGTGCTAATATTTTTTGTTTGGCACTAACAAAATCTCTTCTTTTTTTTTTTTTTTGTTACAGACTCCAGAAGAGGATATATATGACAAGAGGGAGGAAGGGAATCATCATCGTCTATGTACTTGATCTAACAAAGAAGGGGAAAGTAAACTTATTAAGCAATGCTTAGGAGAATAAACAAGTCTGTTTTTATGTTTATTGTGTATGTGATGAACAATTTATTACCACACCCAATTTTACTTGATTTTTTTTTTTTTTTTGAGTACATGAGAGAGTCACTTTGGACTCGGAGTCATTTCGACTCCAATGAGATTCGATCCCAGGACCTCTCGGTCTCTGCGGAGTAGCCTAACCATTAATCTATCGCCATGCCATCCAAAAACTATTTTGTCATTCTTTTGTCTTCTCAAACATGGCTTTAGTTATTAATTAAAAACTATACTAATTCAGATCTAAATAGCATGTTTTGATTAATGTTTACTGAATTTAGATCCCGATGGTCAGGAAATATAGCGACAAAACTAAGTGGAATAATAATATTACAAATTCATAGACACGCCCAAAAAGCAAATAAAGGTAGATCATCTCTTCTTCAATCCAATTTCAAAAAGTAAAGAAAAGCGCTTCACAAACTTGACTAGCATCAGGTTCTCTTAGATCATCATTCATGACCTAATAAACTATCCAAACATGATCAAGTTTGTGTTTTAGTCTTACCACAACCGAACCTTATCTTGAATATACTAATTTTTTTGTAAAAATAAATTAAAAAGTTTTAATATATTCAAGTGATATATAATATGAGATTATTACCCAAGGGGTCTTGATCACACCACCCCGGGACCTAACAAGACCGGTTGGATTAACTGTTCTTACTAAAGGCCACAACCTAATTTTAACACTACAAGCCTAATTTCCCAATTACCTTCTTACTCCTTTTTGTTTTTTATTTTCCTATATATACTACTTTTTATCAGAATTATTTTAAAACCCTACCTCTCTCCTCTCTCCTCTCTCCTCTCTCCTCTCTCTCAATCTCTATCTCTTCGAACGAACCATTAGCCGCTGTAAAATGAACTGGTGGTGCGAGGTGGTGGGGCAAGCGGCAGGACGCCGCCGTTCGTGGTTCGCTGTTTGTGGAGCGAGGTGGTGGTGCTCCGTTCGTGCTCTACCGTCACTGTCATGAGGTTAGTTGCTGGAGGTTAGTTTTGCCGGAAACTTGAAGAAAACGGCTCCTCACCGGAGCTTAAATCCGGCGCTAATGGAGGTTAGATCCGGCTTTGCTTTTCCATGGTGGTGTCTTTGGTTCCTTCAGTTGATGGTTTGTTTAACTCAACCTGCATAATTTTTTAAAATTCATTTTTTACCCCTAGAAGAATATATTTCTCAAGTTTTCAAAAATATAGGGACCTATAGTGCAATTACCTTGATGGATGTAGCCAATACTGGAACGAGATGAGTATGACTATTAACCTTGAACCCTTCGCTATTAACATTCCTATCCAAGTGAATCGCTAGAGTTGGGACCCGCATTATTGGCTCGTTAATCCTTACTAGCTTATGAGTTAACGATCCTGAACCATCTTTGCTGAGTTCGTCCAGCTATGGTTAAAAATACTTTATGAGTTAACGATTCTGGGAATTTATTACCATGTGTTTTGCATCTTGAAGGCTGTGTTAAAAACAAAGTTGAAACTTACATGGTTAGCTGATACTAATGAGCTTGTTCCATTATGTTTAGTGGATTTTGATTACTTAATTACTAAGAAAAAGGTAATGCTTTGTTTGTTTCAATTTAGTTTCGTTTAGTTTCAACAACACTATTTAAGCATTTTTTGTTTATTTTTTACGTTATATTGTAGCTTGAGAAGGATGAAGATTTTATTGATGTGGTGAATCTGTACATGTAAAGAGACTTTAGCACTTGGGGAATCAGATATGCTGAATCTAATACTTGTTAGAATTATTTAACTATTACTTATTACTTGTTAGAATTTTAATTGCTGAATGTAATACAAAGTTAAATGAATTTTAATTGCTGAATTATTCTTAATACAATTTTATTCTTACTCGAGTATTACTTCTTAGAATTTTAATAGTATTTATTTGCAATTTTTATTCAATTTAATAATTTCATAAAAATACTCAGTACACTTATTGAGCATACTCAGTAAACTTACTGAGCGTACGAGCATGCTCAGTAAATTTACTGAGCAAGGAGCATGCTCAGTAAAGCGACTCGACAAAAAAAATCGAATAATCAGCAAATTTTTCCAATGCTCAGCACTTTTTTCGATGCTCAGTACTTTTTTCATGCTCAGTATTTTATGCTTAGTACTTTTTCCATACTCGGTACTTTATGCTCAGTGCTTTTTCCCATGCTCAGTACTTTATGCTCAGTACTTTTCCCATGCTCAGTACTTTATGCTCAGTACTTTATGCTCAGTACTTTTTCCGGCGGTGGCCGGTGGTGGTCGACGGTGGCCGGAGGTCGGAGCTGGAAATATCTGATAGTTAATGAAGGAGGAGAGAGATTAATGGTAATGGAGGAGAGAGAAACTAATGGTAATGGAGGAGAGAGAAGAATCTATTTTTTTTGTCTTATATACATTATAAGGGTAGTAAAGGTATTTGTCAATTTTGAGGCCTCTAAGTAGAACAGAGAATCCACTTGGTTCCTATATGACACTAAGATGGTCCCCAAGACCCCTTGGGTAATTCACCCATATAATATTTTGTTACTAAATAAATAATATTACTAGTGATACAATGTATAATTTATACATTGATGATATTAATTATAAATATAAACATATTTTATTTATATTTTAATATAATGTATATGTATAATATTTTAAGAGAATGATATATAATAGAATATGTCATTAAAATTAAAATTTAATATTAGTTTATGTAAATTTCATTAAAATGTAAGTTAACTTTTAGTTTTATTTTAAATAATAATGAGGTGCAATTTATAAAAAATATTTTAATGATCTTATTAATAAAAAGAATCCATTGGTTAAAAAAACGCAATGGGTCTAAATTATAATTTTATATTTTTGTTAAACAAACTTTTTTATAACTTTTATAACTTTTATAATTTCGGTTACATTTTAATATAAACTATTTTTATTAATATAAAAGGTTAGTATAAATTTCGTCCAAAATCTTTAAAATATGATATATTTTGTCTTTCTGGTTCACTTTTTCAATCCACCATTCATGTAATTTCTATTTTCAAAACAGTATCAACTAAGCATTATCAACTCGAATGGAAAGAATATATATTTTAAGAAAAAAATCAACTCATAATACACTAAAGGTCACCTGTAAATGTGTAATAGGATTTTTAAATTGTGATATGTATGCTTTTTTCAGTTTTGTATTTGTCATCCTCGTTTAAAATAAATAAATTGTAGAATCAATTACTAAAGATTACTAACGAATTTTAATCTATACTTTTCATCTTAAACCATTATTCGTTCATCCCCTAAAACAATAGGGGGTTATTATGCAAAATAGTCAAAATATCTACGTGTTTCAAAAAGTAGCAAAAATAACTTGAGTTTGAGATAATAAGTATAAACGCCCAACATATTTTGTCTAGTTTACATAACCCTGGAATTGCATGGGCAATTTACCCTTGTTACATGTGATATATAAATTATGCAGATTCACATTTAATATGGTATATAGTACTTTTTTAATCAAAATTTAATATGGTAGTATATACAAAAACACAACTTCTGTCCCACAAAAACAAATTATTTCTATATTTACATTTGAATGGACGAATTAACAACACTAAAATAATAATAAAGCTTAATAGAAAGTAGTATCCTTGAGAACTACAGATTTGAAGTTTTGTCCATGATACACTGCGGATATTCAATCAATACGCCGCCACTGGGGGACCATGATGTGCTTAAGCTGGTTACAATGATGATCAATTGAAGAACACATCATTGAGGTTGAAACTAAAAAGCCTAGTGAAGTCTCGTTGTCGAAGAAATGATATATTCTAACATCCCCCCTCAAACTCAAGGTGGTGAGAATGATACCAACTTGAGTTTGTAGATCAAGTCTTGAAGACGCCCTGGAGGATGAGCTTTGGTGAAAATATCAGCAAGTTGGTCAGCTGAAGGTGTAAATTGAAGTTTTGTTGTGCCTTGAGCGACATGTTGCCGAATAAAGTGACAATCACATTCTATATGGCGAGTGCGCTCATGAAATACATCATTATGGGCTATTTGGATAGCACTCTGATTATCACAATGAAGAATGGTGCTATTTGACTGAGAAACTCCCATATCTGCAAAAAGCCAACGAAGCCAAATTACCTCTTGAGTAGCATCAGCAAGGGCACGGTATTCGGCTTCAGTACTGGATCGGGCAACAACATTTTGTTTTTTACTACGCCAACAAAGAAGAGAATCACCCAGCATAAAACAAAACCCGGTCGTTGAGCGACGATCAGTAGGATCACCAGCCCAATCAGCATCGGAATAACCTCGTAAAATAAGAGAGGAGCGAGCAGAGAAATGTAACCCATGAAATAAAGTTCCTTTAACATAGCGAAGAATACGAAGAACAGCTGTATAGTGGGTAGAGCGAGGTGCTGACATGAACTGACTAACCAAGTGAACAGCATAAGCGATATCAGGCCGAGTAACTGTGAGATAAATAAGACTACCAACCAATTGACGATATAAAGTAGGATCTGGAAGAGGCGTACCATCCATCGGAGTAAGTTTAAGATTCTGATCAAGAGGAGTGGATGCAATCTTACTATCAGTGAGTTGAGCACGAGCAAGAAGATCAGAGGAATACTTGGCTTGAGAAAGATAATAGCCATCTGAATTAGAAGAAACCTCAATGCCAAGAAAGTAGCTAAGATTTCCAAGATCTTTCATCTCAAAGTGTTTCCCAAGAAAGGATTTCAACTCAGAAATACCAACCAAGTCATCACCTGTAATGATCATATCATCAACATAAAGTAATAATAGTATAATACCAGCGGTAGAATGACGAATAAACAGGGCAGAGTCATGTTCACTAGATGTAAACCCAAAATTGCCGATGACAGAACTGAATTTAGAGAACCATGCACGAGGAGCCTGTTTAAGACCATAAAGAGCATGTCGAAGTTTACACACTTTATTTGAAGGATGTTGATAACCTGGTGGAGGTTTCATAAAGACTTCTTCTTCCAAATCTCCATTGAGAAAAGCATTTTTGACATCCATTTGAAATAATTTCCATTGACGGACAGCAGCAACAACAATAAGACTTCGAACAGATGTCAAACGAGCAACAGGTGCAAAAGTTTCTTCATAATCTATACCATACTCTTGAGTATACCCTTTGGCCACAAGACGGGCCTTATAACGCTCCACAGATCCATCAGAATGAGTTTTTATTTTATAAACCCACTTGCAACCCATAGCACGTTTTCCTGAGGGAAGATCAACCAAATCCCATGTATGTTTGTCTTCCAAGGCTTTCAATTCTTCTTCCATTGCTTTCTGCCATAAAGGATCTGCACTAGCCTTGCGATAGGTCTGTGGCTCATGAAGAGAAAAAACGGTGGAATAGACAACATAATCACGAAGGTAAACAGGAGTAGTTCTTACCCGGGGAGGAAGAGACTCTGTGACTGGTGGGGACTCTATGGTTTCTGAGGATGAATGTGGAAGGACAACGTTGAGTACAGGCCCATCAGTCGGAGCACGTACCTCAGGGATGGTCGTTTCTGGTGAAGGACTTGAATTCGAACTTGTGTTTGTACCTGTACCTGTGTCACTGTCATCATCGGGAAAAAGAGATAGAGTAGGGTCTGTGAACAAAGGAAGCGAAGGTGGATGAGGAATAGAGAAAGAAGAGATCGATGAAAACATTTTATTTTCCCAAAATACTACGTGACGAGATATGCGAAGACGTTTAGAGAGTGGATCCCAACAACGATACCCTTTATGTTCAATCCCATACCCAATGAAGCAACAAAGTCGGGCCCGAGGTTCAAGTTTAGTGCGCTCATAGGGAGGGAGTAACACAAAGCATGCACAACCAAAAATACGCAAGTGGTGATAGACAGGTGGTGTAGTGTGAAGACGCTCATAGGGTGAGAGGTTACCAGTAATAGGAGATGGTAATCTATTTATAATGTATACTGCTGTAAGGGCAGCTTCCCCCCAAAAGCGTTTAGGACAAGAGGCAGAAATAAGGAATGTGCGAGTCATATCAAGGATATGTCTATGTTTTCGCTCGGCACGTCCATTTTGTTGAGAGTTGTGGGGACACGAACGATGTGAGATAGTACCATGTTGACGAAAGAGATCTAATATAGTAGAGTCTTTGTATTCCATGGCATTATCTGCACGAAGAATCTTAATACGTTTGGAGAATTGTGTGTATATCATGTTAGTGAATTCAGAATAAATGCGAGGCAAATCAGATCGTTTATGCATGAGATAGATCCAAGTAAAACGGGAATAGTCATCAATGAAAATCACAAAATATCGAGATCCCCCCATTGTAGGTGTAGGTGAAGGCCCCTATATATCAGAATGGACTAAATCAAAACATGCATGAGATATAGAATCACTTTTATTAAATTTTAAAGCAGGTTGTATTCCGAGATGACAAGATAAACAATCAAATTTTTCAATAGAAATTTTTTCAAGTAGCCCACTAGAAACTGAAGTCTGGAGTTTTCCTATTGAAGTATGACATAATCTAGAATGCCAGAGATGGATAGAGGATGAACCAGATGTGGAAGTTGTTGATGCCGCAGTGTGAAGACGAGGTGGCAGATGCAAATGAACAAGTTCGAAGAGTCGTCCAACCTTACGACCTATCCCAAGGGTCTGCCCTGTCTGAGGGTCCTGTACACGACAACCAGATAATGAAAAAGTAACTGTTAGACCAAGATCACAAAGCTGACCGACAGAGATGAGACTAAGAGTGAGTTTTGGAACGAGATAAGTGTTACTAAAGGAAGCATTTGTTGTAGAGACAGATCCTACATGGCTAACACCCATAGATGTACCATCGGCGGTATATATAGAGGGAGAATGAGAGGTAGACGATAGATTTATGAGACAATGAGAATCTAAAGTCATGTGATTTGAACAAGCGGAGTCAAAAAACCAAGTAGACTTACCAGTTGTGGTGGATAAAGCGGTAGAAGGTGGGTGGTTAGACTGAGCTAAAACCTGTTGAAAAATATCATGAAGATCAGACATAGAAATGGATGAGACGGGCGGGTGAGAGCTAGGAGCAGAAGATTCCTCAGTGGTAATGGCAGCAGCAGAAGCATTGTTGGCCTTGAAAGTTCCAGATTTAAATCGATTCCCTTGAGAATTCCTGTTGGGGTTGTTATAACACTCATTCGGACGATGTCCAGAATTTACCTTTTTGCAGAAACGGCAAACTCGAGTAGGGCAATACACGAAAGAGTGACCAGTCAAATGACAGTACCTGCACTCATGTGGGGAAGCTTGATTTTTTCTTGGAACATTATGAGGGGTTGCAAGTACCACGCTAGAAGATCGAGACTTGTGCGATTGCAGACGGGTTTCCTCTGAAATAAGTTCTTGAACAGCTTGTTCCAAGGTAGGAAAGGGTGTGCGGTGGAGTAAAGATGCACGAACTGGCTCAAAATCATCATGAAGAGCCATGAGAAATTGCACAAGACGTCACTGATCCCTCCAAATAGTAAGTTTCTTTGCATCTTTGTCATCATTCCAAGTGGGTTCTGTGGCAGTGAGTTGATCCCAAATGCTATACATCTCAGATAAGAAGCTATTAATTGATTGACCAGCTTCGTGGCGCATAAGATGAAGAGCAGTTGTGAGTTGATACCTACGGGCCCCATCATCAGTCGTATATCTCTTCTCAAGAAAATCCCAAACTTCCTTTGCAGTACCGAAACGTCCAAATTGAAGGTTGATAGACGTAGCTGATGTGTTGCGAAGCCATGTAATAATTTGGTGATTTTTGCTATCCCAATCTTCGAGACGATCAACATATTTTTCTTCTGGTTCATCTTTTTGTGCTTCCGGTTCCTTTAAATCTCCTGTGATAATCCTCCATAATTTCCGACCCTTAAGAAAACTGGTCATGGCTTGAGCCCATGGTATATAATTGGTGCCATCAAGTATAAGAGAAATAGGGTGGGAGGAATCAATTCTTTCCATTTTTTTTTCGAACTTTCTTTCTTTCTTTTTTCCGAACTTTTTTTTTCAGAAAAATCTGGAGCGGCGGTTGTGGCGGCGCGTGGGGGCGCGTGCACGAGTTTCTGGCGGTGATTTTCGCGGATTTAGAGTCGTCTCGTCGAGAGCTTTCTTTTGATATGCTATTCGACTATATTTGAAAATTGTATGAAGAGTTTATAACGAATTTCGGTTTCGAATTTTCGAGAAAAAGATTTCGAGGAACGATTTTAACGATTTCGATGGTGGAAAAAAACGATGACAATGGTACAGGTTACCAGAGTAGTAGCTCTGATACCATGTCGAAGAAATAAAAGGTTTAGAAGAATGATTTTATTGTAAAGATCGATGATTCTAATGTGTTACATTGATGTTTTTATATAGCAAAGTATTGACTTGCTCACCAAGAACTTACCTAATCTAATTGACCTAATTACAGAATACGTAATATACACTAGCTATAATTAAGAGATACACAATATTCTAATTATACACTAGCTATAAGTATAAGATACTAATTTATAATTAAGATATATTCTAACACTCGTTTTTGGGATCCAGGTTGTGAAACACTTAATTGGGATTTTTATATCCACCGATCGTCACTTATCTGGTTGAAGTCCGGAAAAAATTTGTAAATAGATTTGTAGATGAGTACGACTACACTGACTAGATTCCAGTTGAAAAAAGGGGAAGGCCTTTTGGTGTGTGGACGGATTTGGATTTAAATGAAAAATAGGACATTACCTTTGCAACTAAGTTAATTCATTTCGACATTAAAGAAGAAACCCAGCCAGTAATGTTTTTATAATTAACAATTATGTATTTCATTTTTCTAATTAAGAATAATTTTTTGTTTCTATTGTCTTAGTATTATAATAAAGTTAAGAAAGTTAAGGCGTATGAGCTTGTGAAGATTTTGGAAGGTGATTGCGTATCTTTGATGCAAATTGTGTTGTCATAGCCGAAGAAAAACGGAAAGCAAACTCTTTGAAGTTAAGATTTCAGTGAGTATAATCCCGGAAGACCAACTCGGTCTTTTTTACTTCGAAATTGAAAAAGAAATTCATAAGGTATTACAATGACTTATCTTGTGTTAGAGTATTTACAAATGTTTGGATAAACGAAAAGTGAATGAGAATTTGTTTATGAATAATTTGTTTTGCGAACACTTTTGAGACGGAGCTTCTTGCTCTACATTTCAGTTTGAATATGACGATGAGTCGAGGATGTACTTCACTTATTATCGAAAATGACTCGAGTGAGTTGCACGCGCTAGTGAAGGACGCTGCGAACTCAAAGGGATTTTCGAATAATATAATAGATGTTTGTCGTGACATATTGGCATCTAAGGAGCGTTTTGTTTTGGTTTGGAGCTTTCGTGAGGCAAATAATGTACGAAATGGATGGCTAAACTTGGGATGACTAGTGCAGAGTGACCAATCCCGTATAGAGATTCGTCGGATGGTATATGGAGTTTTCTTGCAAAAGATCGTTATGGTTGGGTTGTGCCTAAAGATCTTATAGCTAGCCAATAAATAGTAGAAGGTTCTCACTTCCTGATTGTTTAAACCTCATTTGTAACCGAAAAAAATATTATTACTTTAATTTATACAGGTATGATATTAGTTATAAATATAAACCTGTTATATTTATATTTTGATATAATTGATATGTATAATATTTTAAAATATATATATATAATAGAAATATGCTATGAAAAACTAAATTTAATATTAAATTTTTGTAAATTTTATTAAATTGTAAGTTTGAGACAAGTTTACACTTTATTTCAAATAATAATGAGGTGTAATTTTTAAAAATAATTTAATGGATTTATAAATAGAGATAATTTATATAATTAAATTACAATTTCATATTTCAATTAAATAATTTTTCTTATAACTTTTATTAATATTTTTATATAAATTATATCTATTCGTATAGAATGTTAGTATAAAATTTCATCCAGAATTTTCAAAATATGTGAAAACCCATAATTATGCTATTGCTTCATCTAAAAAAATTGTATTCCTATGTTAAATTATTATTTTTGTCGATACCATAACCCACTGTTTGTACCGCATGGTTGGTTTTCACAACATTTAGCAAAACTTACCTTGAGTTTTAGATAGTAACTTTAACACCTAACATATTTGTCTAGTGTAGATAACCTGGGATTGCATGTGCAATTTGGTGATTAGAGGGGTTAGCTGCCCTTTTCTTCTTCTTTTTTTAGATGTATGGATGTCCGGGCCAGCTTACGCGCACCACGACTATTCCCATAGAAAATATACACGCCTCCTCATGCATACTCCCATTTAACAGGTTACCTGTGTTCAGGGAGGGGACTCGAACCTTGCACCTCTTGTTTACCCCCTTTAAGGGGTCAAGAAATAATAAGGCTGAGGGGATTCGAACCCTGTATCTCCTATAGAAAATATACACGCCTCCTCATGCATACTCCCATTTAACAGGTTACCTGTGTTCAGGGAGGGGACTCGAACCTTGCACCTCTTGTTTACCCCCTTTAAGGGGTCAAGAAATAATAAGGCTGAGGGGATTCGAACCCTGTATCTCCTAGATGAGAGACAGGCATCCTGGCCATTTAGCTGCCCTTTTCTTCTTCTTTTTTTTTCGATGTATGGGTGTCCGGGCCAGCTTACGCGCACCACGACTAATCCCATAGGAAATATACACGCCTCCTCATGCATACTCCCACTTAATCAGAACTAGGTTACCCATGTTCAGGGAGGAGACTCGAACCATGCACCCCTTGCTTACCCCCTTTAAGGGCTCAAGAAATAACACGGCTGAGGGGATTCGAACCCTCTACCTCCTAGTTGGGAGACAGGATCCTGGCCACTGACCCTATAACACGGCAGCCCTTTTCTTCTTGATGTTGCACCTTGCGGTATGGAGTGATATGGTTGTTGTAATTTTATTTTATCTATTTATACAATCTAAAACTTTAGAAAAAAAAAAAGAAAAACCTTTGCAAAGTCATATTTAATATGGTATATACAAAATCACATAACTTTTGCCCTAAAAAACAAATCATTTCTATATTTACTCTTTCATATGAGGAATACTAAATATAATTCCCATAATTCCCCGAAATCATGAGTTACCTTCAAAATTATGTGTTGATATATATAAAGAATTATAGTGATATTGGATCATCAAGGAAAAAAAAAAAATCCTTGACACTCATCTTTCCACCAAACCGCTCTCCTGCACGAAAACCGTCCCCACTTGGGACCATTCTCCACCATCATCAACAACAGGATTGGCGAAGAACCCAAATTAAGGTAAAAAATAAATTTTTATTATTGAAACTCTAAAAAGTTGATTTAATTTTAACCTAATCTCATTGCTTTTACAATTTTCAGAATTATCTGATTTAAGTATAATTATTAATTATATTTTTATACAAATTCAACAATGGCCATTATTATTACCTTTGGAACGTAAGGAGTATTGAGCTGAGAATAGAGTATATGGGGAGGGGATGCCATGTGAGTTTTGTGGGTCCCATGATTTACCGTGACTGTAGGAGTGAGCAATTTGGTCTTATATTGTATTTTTTGAATTGTTTTGCAGTAAGAGAGAGAGAGAGAGAGAGAGATGGATCTGAAGCTGAACGACGATATGCTTAAGGAGGCTGGTTACAATGATGATCAATTGAAAAACACATCATTGAGGTTGAAACTAATAGGGCTAGTGAAGTCTTATTTTTTGTATCCGAAAACAACTGACTGGGATATTTTTACCCCAGAGATCATCGATTACTTGGGTGAAGTCCGGAATGATATTATAAATAAATATTCAGATGATTATGACTACACTGACTGGATTAGAGTGGAATATGTAAGGCCTCATGGTGAGTATACAAAATTGGATTTAAATGATAAAGAGGACATTAAGCTTGCATATGAGTTAGTTCATTATGCCATCGAAGAAGAAACCAACCAAGTAATGTTTTTTTTTTTTTTTTAATTACTATAAACATTTATGTATTTCAATTTTCTAAGTCAAAATAATTTGTTTGTAGACTTATAAAAAAGTTCAGGCTTATGAGATTGTGAAGATTTTGGTAGGTAGTTGCATATCTTTGATCGATAATATCTTGTCGTATCGCATTGTTTTTGAAGCCAAAGAAGTAACGGAGAATAAACTCTTAGAAATTGCGGTTTCAGTGACTGTGATCCCGGAAAACCAACTATCTCTTTTTTACTTCAATATTGAAAAGGAAATTCAAAAGGTATTACAATGACATATCTTGGTTATTATTAGTCAGATTATTAGTTTGTATTAGTTTCTTTTCTTAGCTATAAGCTAATATTATATTATATTTTTAATTTTGGTGCTAATATTCTTAGACCATCTTAACTGTTGTGTTTTCTTTTGGCACACAGGCACCAGAGGAGGATATATTTGACAAGATGGAGAGAAGGAAGCAGCATCGTCTTTGTAATGAGTAGTAACAAAGAAGGGGAAAGTAAACTTATTATTATTATTATTATTATTATTATTAAGCAATGCTTGGGAGAATGAACAACTCTTTTTTTATGTTTATTGGAGATGTGATGAGCAATTTATTACTGCCTCTAATTTTACTTGAATAATCTATCGTCATGCCATCCAAAACTCTTTTATAATTTTTTTTGTTTTCTCAAACATGGCCTTAGTCATTAACTAAAACTAATCTAACAAGAATTTGAATTAAAATTCAGATCCCCATGGTCATGAAATATAGTGACAAAACCAAGTGGGAGAATAATATTACATTTCATAGACATACGAAAAAAGCAAATAGTAGATCATCTCTTCTTCAATTCAACCTCAAAAAGTAAACTCGAAAGTGCTTCACAAAGTTTTCTTGCATCAGGTTCACTCAAATCATCATTAACAGCCGAATAAACCATCCAAGCATGATCAAGTTTCTGTTTCGGGTCTCACAACCAAACCGGAAATTCACTTTTTTCACCGTATCGGACTTGAAGAAGCTGAGCACAAGCGGCCATGGCCGCACCAAGTGGGACCATCACCGGGAGAGTTGTGGAGAATGTAGGGAGTCCGGCATGTGTCATATAGCTAGGACAGCTGGCGAAATAGCGGCTACTATGTGGTAACAGACTATTGGAAGTTCGCTTGGGGGATGGTGTTTTTTGAGGAATTCTTTTCGTTTCTCGTAGGTTAGATCTTCTAATGCTTGCATATCACCCTGTAAAATAATAATTAGAGTAAGAATATTTGCACTTTAGGTCCCTATATTGTGAGAGTAGGGGCAAAGAGGCCATGAATTTTTTATTTGACATAATTGCACTAAAGGTAACAAGAATATGACATCTCAGATGAGTTCGTTGGTGGGGGCTGCCGGTGGTCGCTGGTGGTGGTGACATCTTACCGCCGTGATTCTCAGGTGGTGCAGTGGAGAGGGATAGAGAGTGTTAAAGAGATGAGAAGATAGAGATCTGAAAATTTAAAATATTAGGGTTTATAATTTAATATATATAGGTAAATTAAAAATAAAAAAAGGTATGAATGTAAATGTGATTTTAGCCATGTTAAAATTTTATTGAGATTTTTATTAAGAAAAAAAAAAAAGGATTCGGTTAAACTAGAGGATAGATGTTCAATTTACACTATATTGCACCAAAGTCATATATTTTCTCAGACCAATATTGCAATTTTACAAATATTTAAAGTATCACCGGTATCTACTAAAAATTCGAAAAAAATAAGGTTTGAAAATTGAATTTTTTGCATGGTCCATAAGTGCCTTATCGAAGTGCGATAAACACTATTGCACATTTAACATACATTACATTTAACATACATTAGGGAAAAAGAACAATTTATTTCAAATAAATGCACCAAATTTCAAATTTAACTAATTATAAGGATCATATGTTCAATTTTCCACGTCTTTTTTCACAATAGTTAGAATGCAATTACAACCAACTTTATTTTTTTTTTTGTTACATAGGAGAGCCACTTTGGACTCGGAGTCATTGACTCGGTTCGAACCTGCATCACTAGATTGGTAGACAAGGCCCTGGTTATTACAACCAACTTTATAATCATTAAAGAAATGCAAATAATTTACTCCACATTCAAACTTATATTAACCTAATAAAAAAATCAACAACTTACCGGAGAGGAATAAACGGGGGCAGCTACAATAAAATCATAGCACCTGGGTGCCTTGCCAGAGCGAAGCAGACAACGGGGTAAGGTGGTTATAATTTTTGGTTAAAAGTAAAATGATATAAAAAAGTCTTACTTATATTTATTGCATAAACGTTTAAGGACCACTGGATTAGTCGCTATTGATTTTAAAAAAATAGTCACGAAAGACAGGATTATTTAATTATTCTTTATTTTTTAAAAACACGTCATTTAACAGCACTTGTATAGTCGTGAATGATGCATTTTTTTAAATTGTATATGTTTAGCGACCACATTAATATGTGGTCGCTACTATATAAGGGTTTGGTCGATAATAGCCCTATATGTAGTAACTAGTAGTGTTAGTTTAAACTGCCCAAAATAATTTTAGCCATCAAAGAAACCTAACTTATTGAAATTAATCTCAAACTTCTAATATTAAAATAAAAGATAAAATCATTACTATTTACCTTATATAAAATTCATATAATTATAACTAAATACTTTTTAAATAGGAGAAATACTAAATATGCATGTATTCAAAATATATATTATAATGATTATATGTTTAAAACTTGAATGGATAATTAAGAAACAATTATATCTTGAATATACTAATTTTTATATTAATATAAATTAAAAGGTTTTAATATTTGTCAACTGATACATAATTTTCGAAGTTATTGTTGTATTTTATTTGTATAAACTAGTAAAGAAATATAAAAAAATATAAAAAAATAAAAAAAATAATAAAAAAATAAAATAGAGATAATTCCCAATTAATTACACTTCCTTACTTTTCATTCTCAAAAAAAAGGAAGGAGGAAATTACTTCCTACTTACTCACAAATTTTCAACTTAATTCTCAAATAAGCACATGGTCATATTTACCTTCCATTATTGCCCTTATATGGTTTTTTATTTTATTATATATTTATATTATATTTCTATATTTAATATCTGAATTTATTTTTTCATTTTTTTAAATATTTTATTTTAATTATTTTTTTCGATTTTTTTTTTCCCTGACAATATTTTTTTTTTTCGAAAAATATTTTCGAAGATTTTTTCATTAACACACAATCAGATTTTCAGACTATCTGTACACTATTATCTATTTCTGTATACAAATGTTCTGTATATCTTATTCTGTGTTCCTACAACACACAATTGTTATTTGTGTGTGTTTAAGCAACGCAAAACTGTAAATGACACACAAGTCCATACTGTTTTGTGTTACTGTAACTCACACATCAAACAATTGTGTGTTACATTAACACACAATCAGATGTTCAGACTATCTGTACACTATTATCTATTATTGTGTACAAATATTCTGTATATCTTATTCTGTGTTTCTGCAACACACAATTGTTATTTGTGTGTGTTTAAGTAACGCAAAACTGTAAATGATAAACGCATTGTGTGTCTTACCAACACAAAACCCATATTGTTGTGTGTTACTGTAACACATACTTCCAGCAATTGCGTGTTGCATGAACACATAATCAGCCTACATATACATTATTCTATACCTTTGTGTACAAATATTCTGTCTGTCTGATTTTGTGTTCATGTATCACACAATTTGTTATTTATGTGTGATTAAGCAACGCAATATTATACATATTGGGTGTTCATGCAACACACAACACATATGATTTTGTGTTACTTTAACACACAAGTATCATATGTACTAATCTTACATCATGTTATCATGGAAAAAAAATTCCGGGGGAAAAAATCGGGGAAAAAAATTAAAAAAAAAATCGACAAAAAAAACTTCGAAAAAAAAAAAATTCGGAATAAAAAAATTTCGAAAAAAAAAAATTTCGAAAAAAAAATATTTAAAAAAAAAATCTGAAGAAAATAAATAAACATTAAACTATAATTAATAAAATATATAATTAAAGTAATTAATAATAGGTGGAAGGATATTTTGGTAATTGGGTAATATTTTGTGCTTAATTGGGAATTAAGTTGAAGTTGTAATTAATAGGGAATACTTACTTTCTCCGCGTAATTAATTGGGCGTTGCCCCAATAAAATAAAACAAAACGTAAATAAATAAATAATTTTACTTGTCGAAACTCGGATTGGATTCGATATCTTTAAGTTATTTAGACCACGTACCGGTGTCTTACGTGTGTTGGTTTCAACCTTCTGGATATAACGACAAAACTATTCGGAAGAAACGAACGCACACATTTTTTAGAATTTTAATTAATTTAATAAAGATGTTTCTTTTCTTTCTCTCTCTTAAGAATTTTTACGATTATTATGTTTAAAAAATTGAATGAATAAAATATTTGTGTTGATTAACTATTTATTGATAGTGAAAAGATGGTTTGAGAATCTATAGAATCGTTCTGATGTTTTAATCGTAGACACGCTAATGGATATAAGATACAACGTTTAAGTAATAAAAACCAAAGTATGGGCTAATCTATGGTATGAGCATAAAACCCAAACATCAGCGTAAATTGTATGGAGGTCGGGGTTCGAACCTTCACACTTTCTAGTCTAGTGGTCCAAACTTATATACACAAGTTTCAGTATCTTGTAAAGTTTGAGTTTGAACCTATCTGTGACCAAATTTTCATTTTATTATATTATTATTTTTCTTTAATTGTTTCAGTTTACATGACTTAATTTTTCATTCAATTCAAATGATTTTAACGAGGTGAATATATTACCATAATCTTTACAATTAGATTAACGTACTAGTATCCGAATTATTTATTCAAATTGAGTCACCTACAACAATCGTAAACATGTCAACACTTGAGTAAAAATCTTATTTGACCAACAGTTATATTGTTGCCATATAAATAATATTTATTATTGTTACAACGCGAATCTATACATTGATGATATTAATTATAAATAAACATATTTTGTTTATGTTATGATATAATTGATATGTATAATATTTTAGGAGAATGAGATATAATAGGAATATGTTATGAAAGTCTAAATTTTAATATTAGTTTTCTAAATATTTTATTAAGATGTGAATTTAAGACAAAATTAAACTTTATTTTAAATAACAATGAAGTGGAAATTTAAAAAATATTTCAATAGTCATATAAATAGAAATAATATAAATGATTAAATTATAATTTCATACAAAATTTCTTACAATTTTATAATTTTTTTTTTTACATTTTTAAATAAACCATTTCTATTTATATGAAAAGTTACTATAAACTTTCATCCAGAATCTTCAAAATATGTCATATTTTGTTTCTATATCTTACTATTTCATACCTTATATTGAGTCGTTGGTTAAATTAATTACTTTCAAATATTCTACTTAAAACAACTTATTTTGGATAATAATACCCATTATTTGTATAGGTTGAAATTCAAGAAACTAAAGCACATTGGTGAAGGTTTATCAACTCTATGCCAATTTTATCAAATGCTTATCATGTATGAATATTAATTTTGTTAGATTTTATTAGATTTATCAACATCATATGGTGAAAGATGTAAAATATGATATTAGAATATGTAAGGTTAGAATTCCTCTTGCCCTCTTGCATTAGTTGCTTTGTATATTTTGCATTATATCAATGTTACATATGATTTTGTGTTTATATTGGGATTTTTTCAGGTTGCGTGCCTGAATATAATTCTCCGTCCTGAAGAAGTATGTGTTGTCCTTGTATCAACGCCTAATGAAGCAAGATATATACATGTTATGTTAAATCATTGTCGCCTTCGTACACTCAGGATTGTAGATAAAGAGGTACAGAAAGATGGATTTTCCATTTGATTAGCATTTTGGTGCTAATATTTTTAGAACTATTGTGTTTTTTTTTTGGCACAGGCCCCAGAAGAGGATATCTTCGATTCACCTGATGTTGAAATACCCGAATTTAACGTCTCGTATAAACCTCAAAAAATTAGTCCGAAATTTCAAAATTTAGTTAGAGCTTTAATTCATCAGAAAATACGTGATTCATATACACATCCTTAGTTTCATTCAGATGTAATGAAGTCTTTACAAATCGATCAATTAATGGATCAAAAAGTTGTTAATCTTTCTGGTGGTGAATCAAAGAGTTGTCTTAACTCTATGTCTCGGAATGGTACACATTAATTTCATTTTATAACAAAGGGCATAATAGTCATTTTACACTTTCTCTGTAACAGCCTGCTGATATTTATCTGATTGATGAACCGAGTGATTATCTTGATTCGGAACAAAGAATTGTGGCATCAAAAGTGATAAAAGAGATTTGTTCTTCATGCTAAGAAAACAGCTTTTGTGCTTGAACATGATTTTATAATGGCGACTTATTTAGAGTTATTGTTTATGAAGGAAACCTTCAATTAATTTTAATGCTAATGCGCCTCAATCTTTTCTAACGGGAATGAACCCGCGGGGTTTTTAAAAATAGGTGGCTTTTACTACATTTTAGGTAAAGATCAAGAACTACACGGAATCTTTACCCTCATACAAAAGCATACATAACACAATATAAGTCCAATATTATGCAAAAATAATCACTTAATAACCCTATATAGTGTGAAAATCATTGTACTTTAAAGGTCCTATTATTATGCAAAAAAGGCCGTAGCAATTAAAATATTATAAAGAGACTTATAGTGCATTGTTTGCATAGATTAGGCCCGTAAAGTACTATTAACTAGAATAAATTTGCATAATACTAAGAGTTGTAATGTTAGTCAAATTTCATTTGTTATAATTTCCCTATAAGTCCCTATATTATTTAACAAATGCACTATTAAAATATTTTTAGGTGATTGACACATAAAAATTTGGAGACTAGTTTTTCTTTCTATAGATTTTAATGGAAATCTTACTTTTTTTAAAGAAAACCAAATACTAAAATACCCTAACACTAAAAGACAAAAAGAAGTGATGTCATTGTTCATCTCTCTCTACTACCCACCTACCTCCAACCTCCGACCTCCGACCTTCGACCACCGACCACCAACCTCCGACTACCGAAAAAAATGATGAGTACTCTACAAAAAAATGACGAGTAACTTGTAAAAAGAGATGAGTGCTTTATAAAAAATACTGAGTATTCTATAAAAAAACGTTAAGTATCATATAAAAATATTGAGTATTCTGTAAAAATGATTAGTATACTGTAAAAATGATGAGTTTTGTATTGCATTTTAAACTAATTACAAAGAAAAACAAAAATAAAAAAATTACAACAAAAAAAAATCAATTGAAGGTTTCCTTTGATAGTTGCACTACAGGTCCTATGATATACAAAATAATTATATATATAACCTACATTTTGATAAGGTCGACTAAAAAAACAGCAATCAGAGGAAAAACATTCGAGTTAATTGCAGTATATGTCCTATATTATGAAAGCATGGGCGAAGCCAGGATTTATTTATTTATTTTTAAGATAATCACACTACAGGTCCCTATTATGCATATATTGTATGTTTCTGAATTAATTGCACTATAGGTCAAAATAGCTTGTAATTTAAAAAAAAAAAAAATTGCACTACAAGTTCTTACTATACAACTTATTTTCAGATAAGGTTGACATAAAATTTATGAATTTTGGGCTGCCAAGTGGAAGTCCTCAAAATTCAAAGGGGACATATATTTGTGGAGATAATTGCACTATAGGTCCCTATATTATAGAAAAATTACACTACAGGTCTCCGACTCCTACATTATACACTACAGGTCCAAAAAACCACATATAGTTAAATTAACTCAAAAAAAAATAGAATAAAAGAATTTCCATCAAAAAATCTTCAGAAAAAAACATGTCTCCTAGCATCTAAGACGCATAATACAACATGGATCTCACCCCAAGATTTCTCCTTTGCCTTCTAGGTGGATTTCAGGACCCATCTAACCCCTTTTCTTTCTAGTATGTTTACTTGCATAGAGTAGCATCAACTAAACAAAAGATTGAAATAATTATTACTATATATACCTGGGGCAACACATCCATCGTTGTCTGGTCGTGGGACCACATATCTACATCATCCATCTACAATTGTTGTAAATCTATTGATATAATCAATTGATAACACTTTAATGAACATAAGGCTTGTAGATAAACATAAGTTTAATAAAAAAAAATACACAAAAATGAAATTATATGCTTATAAATTGATAACCAGTTTACAAGTTATACATGGAAAAAGATAATCAAACAAGGGAAACACATAATACATTGATCATATTTAGTAAGTACATGTATGACTATTGCGAGGTTCGTCTCATATCCAATAATCACCCTAAATTTGGGTGATTGCCTACTTAAACGAAACAAATCCTACACGATAAACAACCTAATACCTAGACGAATCGTAAGACTTGGATCGCATTTGACGACCCAATATAACTGCATTATCATGCCACCAAAAGATATGAACTTCTGGTTCTCAGTTGCCCCTATCTTTGGCATAAGGTATCTTGGTGAAACATTTCCTACATGTCGCAAGGTTATGATGTGCAAAAAATATGAAAAATCGCTGAACCTGTATACGGAATATGGATGGAGACTTTGGCGACCCAATATTTTTGCCATTTAAAAATAATTGTTTTATATCATTTATGTCCTTGAGCATAATTTTCACAAACTATAGGGACCAATAGTGCAATTTTAGTATATAATAAGGCCATAAATGCAATAATCACGTACTTTGGGCCTCAATGCAAATAAGCCCTGTTTCTATATATTTTAACCTTTTTGCATAGTATCCTAAAAAATTTAATTGTCAATGACCTGTGGCGGTGAAATTGGTTAGCTTGTATGATGGACTTCCAACTGCGGAGGAAATGGAGATTCAAGAACTATGTGCGAAGTGGACTCTAAAGAGGCGTTTGAAGCGGTGTTTAAGGTTGCTAGGCTGTAAACGAGTCGAGACGAATACTAAATGTGCCAGCTTGTTTGATAAGATTTACGAGTCGAGTCGATCCCAAAATTTAACGAGTCGAGCCGAGCTCAAATTTTAAAGCTTGTTAACATATCAAACGAGCTTTTTTCGAGCCGATCTCGAGTTATTAACGAATAATTTGTTTTTTATAGGTTTAACAATATATTTATTTATAATTAAAACATTAATTTACAGATTATAAATTTTTAACGAGCTAACGAACGAGCTCGAACGAACTCATTTTTTCAACGAACGAGTTACAACCCTAAAGGTTGCTCAAGGTAGAGGACCTGTGACGCATCGGATTGAACAAATTCGAAGAATCTCGGAAAGAAATAGATTTTTTTCGGTCATTAATATATTTAGAGAGACGCATATTTGCGCGGATTGGATGACACACTCTAGATTGTCATAGGATTGGTTACAAACCTTTTTTGAAAATGCTTGCGAAGGGATTTGGAGCAAATTAACACGTGAAAAAGTTGGGCGGAAATCACCGAGATTGACTTTTAGCCTAAGCTTGACAAACTATGTATTAGACTAAATTTTCTATGGTCTGGAACCTCTCTTGTAAGAAAAATAATAATGTATTTTCTCATATTATACGGATCAATACTCCAATTTTTTAATTTTCCAAAGAGGTTTAGCGCATATTTATAGATCTATAGGCTTACTTACATACTTTAGGGACTTAAATACAATTTAATGATTAATAAAGGTTGTATAGTATGTATAGTATGTTAGTCAATTACATTAAAGGTGATATATTATGCACAAATTGCAATAAAGGTTCCTATATTATACTCTTTCGGTTTTTAAAAGGTTGTAATATTTGTTTTTGCACACAAATTAAGAAATGTCATTTATTATCAATGTGATTACTAAAATGCCTTCTATAAAGTGTCTTGATCTTAAATATTTATTAGGAACATATATTATAATATTTAATTAGGGGTAAAAGTGTTATAAAATAAAAGTATCTTGATTTTCTAAAGTGATAACTTTTTTGGAACAACTTTTAGTATAAATGACAACCTTTTAGGAATGGAGGGAGTATGCATATCAAACAAAAACGTTTAAACATACTATTTTTTATTATACCAAAATTGCACTAAATAAATTTATAATTACTTCGAAATTTCCATTAAAACTCTTGTATTATGCAAAAGTTGCACTATGTGACCAATATTTATAAAAGATAAAGATTAAGAAAGACCTTTGATATATACCTAAAGTGCAGTATCCTCTATCTATAAAACTTTCCTGGGTAGCCCTCCAACTTCATTTTTTTGTTAGCGTTAGCCTTTAAATTTTTGTCAATTGACCGTTAGTCACTGCCATCTGGCACCACGTCACTGCCACCTTAGCACCACGTCTGCTCCACCTAAAAACGACGTCACCATCAATTACATGTCATTAAATCTTTTTTTCTTGATACCTTCTTCTTCTTGGCCGCGCTCCACCATTATCAACGAACCCAAATTAAGGTTCAAAATAACTAGGAGCAAATAGTCCTCGCCGGTCTCCTCCACTTTTTTATCAAGTATTAACGAAATGAAGCCTAATGCAACCCATTAATTAATCAATTTTTTTTTGTTACATAGGAGAGCTACTCTGGACTAGGAATCATTAACTTGGTTCAAACCTGGACCACTAGACTGAATGACCAAGGTTCTGGCCAGTGAGCTAATTCCAACTGGTTTTAATTAATCAATTTTCATGTATTCAAAATATATATTATAATGATTGAAATTATATGTTTAAAGCTTGAATGGATAATTAAGAAACAATTATATCTTGAATATACTAATTTTTTATATCAAAGTAAATTAAAAGATTTTAATATTATTCAACTGATATATAATATTCTTCGAAGTTATTGTTGTATTTTATTTGTACAAACTAGTAAAAAAATATAAAAAAATCATACAAAAATAAATTAAACGTAAATAAATAAATAACTTTACTTGTCGAGACTCGGATTGCATCCGATATCTTTAAGTTATTTAGGTCACGTACTGGTGTCTTACATGTGTTGGTTTCAACCTTCTGGATATAACGACAAAACTATTCGAAAAAATGGACACATAAATTTTTCAGAATTTAAACAAATTTAATAAAGATGTTTCTTTTCTAATCTCTCTCTTAAAAAATTTATGCTTATTATGTTTAAAAAATTGAATGAATAAAATATTTGTGTCGACTAATTATTTATTGATAGTGAAAAGGTGATTTTCTATAGAATCGTTGTGATATTTTAATTGGAGACACATTAATTGATATAAGATACAACGTTTCAGTAATAAAAACCAAAGTATAGGCTAATCTAGATGGTATGGGAATAAAGCCCAAATATCAGCGTAGATTGTGTGGAGGTCGAGGTTCGAACCTTTAGACCTTCTAGTCTAATGGTCCACACTTATACACATAAGTGTTGGGTGTCTTGTAAATTTTGAGTTTGAACCTCATCTCTGACCAATTTTTTTATTTTATTATATTATTGCTATTATTTTTTAATCATTTTAGATTACATGACTTAATTTCTCATTCAATTCAAATAATTTTAACCAAGTGAATATATTACGTTAATTTGTACAACTAGATTAACGTATTAATATTCGAATCATTTATTCAAATCGAGTCACCGAAAACAATTGTAAACAGGATATACACGGGGTAAAAATCTTATTTGACCAACAGTTATATTGTTACCATATAAATAGTATTTTAAATTGTTACCACGCGAATCTATACATTGATATTAATTATAAATAAACATATTATATATATATTTTGATATAATTGATATGTATAATATTTTAGGAGAATGAGATATAACATGAATATGTTATGAAAGTCTAAATTTAATATTGGTCTCCTAAATATTTTATTAAGATGTGAATTTAGGACAAATTTAAACTTTATTTTAAATAACAATGAGGTGGAAATTTTAAAAATATTTTTGATAGCCATATAAATAAAAATAATCCAAATGATTAAATTATAATTTTATATTTCAGTTAAACGAAATTTCTTACAATTTTTATAACTTTTTTTTACATTTTTAAATAAACCATTTCTATTTATATAAAAGGTTATTATAAACTTTCATCCAAAGTCTTCAAAATATGTTGTATTTTGTCTTTATGTCTTACTATTTCATACTTGTCTTTATGTCTTACTACTTCATACCTTTTTGTGAGTCTAATTGGTTAAATTCATTACTTTTAAGAGAATTATTAACTAACAAAAGGACCTTTGGTGCTAATATTCTTAGACCATCTTGAAACTAGAGGAGGATTTATATGACATGGTAGAGAGAAGGAAGCAGGATTGTCCGTGAACTGAGTAGTAACAAAGAAGGGGAAAGTAGAATATGCTTATTATTATTATTATTATTGTTAAACGATGTTTGGGAGAATAAACAACTTTGTTTTAATCTTTATTGTGTATGTGATGAGCAATTCATTACCACCCCAAATTTTACTTGAATAATTAATCGCCAGGCCATCCAAAAACGCTTAATTCTACGTTACACTTTTTTCATGGCCCTAGTCATTTATTAAAACTAAACCAATTCAAATCTAAATAGCAATGGTGTTTCAATTACTATTACCGAATATACAAGAAATTCAAATTCAAATTCAAATCCCCATAGTCATGAACTATAGCTACAAAACCATGTGGGAATATAATATTACATTACATAGACATATAACAAAGAAGCAATATCCTTTTCAATCTCATCTTTTCTTCAAACCAACCTCAAAAAGTAAAGTCAAAAGCGCTTCACAAACTTGACTAGCATCAGGTTCAGTCAAATCATCATTAGCAGCAGAATAAACCATCCAAGCATGATCAAGTTTCCGTTTCGGTCTCACAACAACCGAACCGGGAACTTCTGCATCACGACAAGTAACAAGTCCGTCACTTTTTTCACCGTATCGGATTTGAAGAAGCTGAGCACAAGCGGCCATGGCAGCACCAAGTGGGACCATCACTGGTAAAGTTGTGGGTTGTGTTGTGGAGAATGTAGGGAGTTCGGCATGTGCCACGTGGGATAATGTAGCGAGGACAGCTGGCGAAATACTTGCTTCTGTATGGTAGGATACTACCGGGAGTTCTTTTGGTAATTCGTATTTTTTTAGGAATTCTTTTCTTTTTTCGTATGTTAGATCTTCTAATGCTTGCATGTCACCCTGTATTTATACAGTAAAAAACAAAATTAAATTAATTTGAAGTTTTTGCACTATAGGTTCCTATATTATTCAAATTAGCTTGTAATTTTTTTTTTATAAAATATACCACTATAAGTGTATACCAACATATATTTCAGATAAGGTTGACTTAAGAAAATGTTTATGAAAAGTTTGGGAGGGCAAGTCAAAGTCCTCAAAAGTCGGGGGTGTAAGTGGAAGTTCACAAAATTCTAGGGAGGCTCAATAGTTTATGGGGTAAAAAAACATTTTTCAAAGGTCGGGGGAGGACGGGCTTTAACCTTCCTCTACCACTATCTAAGATGGTCAATTTTAGGAACCTATAGTGCAATTTTTTTTAAAAGTTGTAGGTTATTATAGTGACTTGTAGTGCATTTATTTCACTATAGGTCGCTATAGTATGCAAAAATTGCAATATAGGTCCCTACATTAAATTTTGTGAGTTAATTGCAGTTCGAGTCCCTATACGGATTAGGGACTTATAGTGTAATACATTTAAACAAATTCTCTATAAGGACCTATAGTGAAATCAACTCCAAAAAGATATCCACAAAAAAACAATTTTTGCACTGTAGATCATTATATTATGGAAACATATGCTACAGGTCCCTATATTATGCAAAAAAATTTGCACTACGAGACCCTATATTATGCAAAAATTGCACTACGAGACCCTATATTATGCAAAAAATTGCACTACGAGACCCTATATTATGCAAAAATTGCACTACGAGACCCTATATTATACAAAAGTTGCAGTACGAGTCCCTATGTTATGCAAGAATTGCACTACGAGACCCTATATTATGCAAAAATTGCAGTACGAGTCCCTATGTTATGCAAAAATTGCACTACGAGACCCTATATTAAGCAAAAATTGCACTGTAGGTCCCTATAGTAATCAAAAATTACATTATGGGTCCCTATATTATTTTAAAAAATTACTATACGTCCCTACATTATGCAAAATCACACTATGGGTCCCTACATTATGCAAAATCACACTATAGGTCCCTACATTATGCAAAATCACACTATCGTTCCCTACATTATGCAAAAATTGTAGAAACTTGTAGTGCAATTAACTTCAAAAAAAAAAAAAAAAAAAGACAGAAGAAAGAGAAAAAACAGAAAAAAGTAAAAATGAAATAAAAAAGTAGTATGAATTACCTTAATAACTTTACATATCAAAATCTCCATTAGTTTACGTAAATTAACATAATCACCAAGTTGACCATGACGAAGAATATCAGAAGCAATAGGACTACCAGCATAAGGAGATTGAGCTAAAGCTAAACCAGCTACTTTATCTTTTAATTCATTCCAATACATTGATAATGCTGCTGCTGAATCTACTCCTCCTTTACTATGTCCTAATATTAATACTTTTTTATTATTTGATTCTTTGTATAGTTTCTCTATACATCTTTTTATTTCTTTTGCATTCTTTTCCACTGATGCCTGATGAGTCATTTTTTAAATATTATTTATATATTTTTGGAATATTCAAAGACTTAATTGTAATTAAATAGTTAAATACCTCGCTGTGAATTTTGGCTATTTGGCATGTAAGCCCTATTTTTGAGAAATTTGTTTTTGTGTATACAAAGTATAATGGTCCGTGGTTGCTGAATAGACCTGAAAGATGAGGCTTGTTTTTTAGTTTATTGCACTATAGGTCCCTCCTGTATTATGCCAATATTCCAATACATGTCCTTATATTTTTTTTTAATTAATTCCTCTGTAGGTCCCTATGTTATGCAAAAAATGCACTATAGGTCCCTGTGTTATGCAAAATTGTGCCATGGGTCCCTATGCTATGCAAAAAATGCACTACTGGTCCCTACATTATGCATAATAATACACTAAAGGTAACTACCTATATTATTAAGCAAAAATACACTATAGGTCCCTATATTGAGCAAAAACTGCATTATAGGTCCCTATATTATAAAAAAAATTGCACTATGGGTCCCTACATTATGCAAAATCGCACTATTGGTCCCTATACTATGCAAAAATTGCAATGTAGGTCCTTACATTATGCAAAAATTGTACTGTAGGACCTATATCATAAAATATTACACTATAGTCCAAATATTATAAAAAAAACTGCACTATAGGTACCTATATTATGCAACAATTGAATACAAATGCATATATGGTTTAACTAATAAAATGAGAAACAAAAATGACACTACAAATAATGATTTATAACAAGATAAAAGAATAAAAGTGCATATATAGTTATTTCACATAAAACAAGGACCCATTACGCAATTTTTACCTGGAACCAGCAAATAAACCATGGAGTTCGGTAACTTGTGTAAACCATGCCTTAAAAAAAAGTTGAAATAAAATAAATAATATACAAACTTAACTATATAAATTTACATCATATACCCAGAAGAATAAAATATGTACCTAATATCCCCAAGAATTTCCATATATTTTTCGGTTCGATCTTCTACAGGTGGCATATGTGGGTCCCGCTGTAACCACCCTATGTCATCAGCTGAACCACGAACTGTCTTTTTTACCCTTTCAATAAGTCTGAAAATGAAAAGAAAATTTGTAATTACATTTAGACCCTCTAAACTATCCTTAAATACCTGAAACACCTCCTAAACTATTGATTCTATGTACAAACACCCCTCTGTCTATTTTTTGTAAGTGTATCTCACTCGAAAGATTTTTATATAACTGATAAGGAAAATTTACCAAGTAGTCCCTGAAATATACCCTTTTTACCAGTTTGGTCCTCGAATTTTGGAAGTTACACAAATAGTCCTTGGACTTGGTTTTTTACCACCGATAGACCCTGAAGATGGGGAAAATTTGGCAAATGGTCCCTTAACTATACCCCTTTTACAGGTTTGGTCCTCGAAGTATAAAACTGACAGTTAGAATCAGGGACTACTGGAGAAAAAACAAAGTTCGAGGACCATTAGGTTAACTTTTGAAGTTCGAGGACCAAATCTTAGAATATTCTATATTTCAAGGACCATTTAGGGAATTTTTAGTAACTGATATATAGATGGAGGGGGTGCTTTAGCATCAAAACAATAGTTGAAGGGAGTATTCAAGTAGTTAAAATAATTGAGGGGGTGTTATAGGTTTTCCGTTAAGTCCCTATATTATGCGAAAATTGCACTATCAGGTCCTTATATTATGCAAAATTGCACAATAATATATGTTGTTGAGATAATTGCACTATAAGTCCCTATATTATGCAAGAATTGCACTGTAGGTCCTTATATTATGCAAAAATTGCCCTATAGTATATGCTTTTGAGATAATGGCACTACAAATCCTTATATTATGCAACAGTTGCAGTACACAGGTCCTTATATTATGCAACAATTGCACTATAGTATATGTTGTTGAGATAATTGCACTATACATCCCTATATTTTGCAAGAATTGCACTACAGGTCCTTATATTATGCAAAAATTGCACTATAGTACAAGTTTTTGAGATAATTGCACTATAAGTCCCTATGTATATAAAATTGCACTCAAGGTAGTTAAAAAAAATGCGGGGGTGTTTCTTTTTGGGATAGTTCAGGGGGTGTAAATTGTAACTACATTTAATTCTTATGATATAAATAGAAACTAGATTATCAAATGTCAATAATACCCTTGAAAAATGGAAATTCCATTTTGGCTGTTACTTTGTGGCTTCGCAAGTGCATCTATTTGAGAAGACTCTGTTATAACTGAAGTACTTCTAGTTATACCATCATGGACAGGTGGCGCATTTATAGCCATAGATGATGATGATGAAACACTAAGAGTTGAAGAATCCGTGTTTTCATTGGATAATAAATTGACCATTTCATGTCCTCGAGATATTCCAGAAACCAATTCAGCTGGAAAAAAAAAGTTACCACAATGTAAATATACAGGGACTTGTAGTGCAATTAAGTTTATAAGAAGACACTGAATTGGGAGAGGCAATTCTTTGCACTATAGTCCCTATATTATGCAAAAAAGAAATATAAGGACCTATATGTAGGGACATATATGATATATTGCGTATTTTTGCATAATATAGGGACTATAGTGCAATTTATGCATGAATTGGGGATATGTAGTAAAATTAACTAAAAAAAGTGTCTTGCAGGTCCCTATATTACTTTTTAAAAGTTAATTGCACTATGGTCCCTGTTTTATTCAAGAATTGCACTATAGTCCCTGTATTATGCAGTTAGAGGATTATGGGGACCTATAGTGCAATTAACTAAATAAAGGGTGTTGTGTGTCTATATATTAATTTTTTGAGTTAAATGCACTATAAGTCTCTATTTATTCAAAAATTGCAGTATAGTCCCTATATTATACAAAAAAAGCAATATAGAGACCTATAGAGCATAGTGCAATTTTGCATAAATTGCTATTATAAAAAAACTATATTATTATGTTACGGACCCCTCAAATTATAAGAATCTTCATTTGGCCCCCCAACTTCTGAAATTCGTTTTATTGGGCTTTGATCTATTTCATTTGCCTGATTAAAGTGTACTTACTTTAAAAAACACTAATATATGGACATATAGGTCTCTGACAACACAAATTCCTGGCTCCAAGGGTAAATTGGGAATTCAATATATAAGAAAACACATAGTATTAATAATATAAGGACCTATTTGCAAAAATGAAAACTTACTAAACTAAAAAAAACTAACCAGAAAAATCAGGGAAACAGCCTGCAAGATAAGATGTTGTGTCAGCAATATAAGAAGCAGCTTCATTAAGAGCAGGTACAGAAGGAAAAAGCTGAGGCCTAATCCCATAGTTATTTTCACGATTTGCCTGCAATATAGTATAATATAAGGACCTTTAGTGCAATTATTGTATAATATAGGGACTTGTAGTGCAATTAACTTAAAAACAGAATCACCATACGAATATGTTACCATGAATGGAAAGCTTGATTCTCCATTTACACGATTTCTTCTGTCCATAAGTCAGAATTGAAACTGAATTAACTGTTTAAAGAAGCAAACGTAATTCAATACTTCGATTATTTTCTCCAAAAGTAAACAGAGATTTGTAAATTATTATATAAAGAAACCCTAACTCGAAATAAATTTCATATTGAGCAGGAGATTATAGGAACGGAAATGAGAAATAATATTAGTAAATGCGCGCTTACACGTGAAATCAATTCTTTGGCGGTCGATTTTTTTTAGAAAGAATAATTATGTTCATAGATATCGGTAAAATAGCTTCTTTTTCTCTTTTTCTTTTTATTTAATCTGTATGCATTAAAGCAACGCTAAATTTACCGGATGGTCCTTAAGTTTGAACTATTTTAAATAATTTCCTATAATAACAAAAAGCTTTTACCTTAAACTTTACTTGCTCCGTCCCAAAATAATGTTCACAAACTTATCTAAGGTGTCCTAAATGGCTTTCATCACTCAACTTTTCGCTCCCACTGAAACGATTGTCACATCACGGTAGATTTTTCAAAATCTCTTGACAAGGTTTTTTCCCGGAAATGAAAATGGAAACAGATCGATTAGTAAATTAATTTACAAAGCGTTGATTGGTGGTGATGGATGTGGAGGTGGAGGGTCTGGGTGTGGACTAGATGTGGTGGTCTCGTGGAGAGATGGGAGGAGGTTGAGTGTGGCGGTAGCGTGGACTGGATATGGCGATGCCAGAGAGAATGGAAGGGTTCCGTGAGAAAATAAAATGGGTTTAGGTTATTTTATTAAGATGGATAAAGAAATATATATTTTGTTTTATTTTTTTTTCAAGGGTAAGTTAGTCAAAAGGTTTAAAAGGGAAATATATTTTTTCTTGGCGTAATTTTTAAAAAAGATGGATTTCTAGGCTTAAAAATGAAATTATTCCTAATATAGGGTTCGTTTGGGAAGGGTTAATGTCCAATAGGTACCTGCCACTTTACACCTTTACCCATAAAAGACACCGTCTTTTTTAAAGAACGGTGAGTTATGGGAAGCTTCCCAAAACTCAAAAATCTGAGTTTTGAAAAGTTTTCATAACTCAAACGACTCTTTTTATGAGAAAAAAAGGAAATAGCGAAATGTATGTGGCCTTTTATAGGCAAAAAAACGGTAGTTGTGGTGAGATGAATTAATTCTAACTTGAAGTGTTTCTTAGGCATTAATCCTTCTTTTTAAAATAATCACTTAAAATGTAACTCTTAAAAATACGTTAAACCCTTAAAGATCATTTTTGGGAAAAACATTATTATGTCATGATTAAAAAAATTACGTAAAGTAATTTTAAATATATATATTTTTAAATAAAAAACACTTTTAACTCAAAAAATAGTCTATTCCAAACATGCCCATAAAATAGGGTAGTTATTCAAAAAGGCCCAGAGCACTTACAAAATACTAACAAAATTACTTAAAATCCAACTAAAAAGCTGGAAAAACCCAATACACCTCTCCTTTCCCTTAACTATACACAATGGGGAAATTTTTATCACAAAAAAATCCTATTAGGATTTCGAACCCTCTTTACTCTCTCTTACACCATATTTCACCTCCTAATTCCTGCACAAGAAATTTGCCATTAACAAACCTTCAGCAAGCCTCTGTCACTCTTCGTGGACCATTATCACAACCATCAGCAAGCCTCACTGTTGTGGGCCATTCTCGTCGCCATTTCTTCACTAACAACCGACCCTTATCTTTCATATCTACTTTTCTTTACTTTTTCATTTTTGCTTTTTTTCATTCCTTTTTTTTTTGTGGGTTTGCAGTGAATACATGACCATGCGATTTGAAGCGATTCCAATTTTTTTTCATTTCAATTTTCATTGTTTTATGAACGTGAATTGATTTCTTTTTGTTCAAATGGGAGTTTTTTTCTTTTTCTTTTTAGATCCACTGTTGAGTGTGAAGAGATTGTTTTTTTTAAATTCAGTTCCAATGTCGAGTTTGAAGAGATTGGATTTTTTTATTATTATTATTCAGTTCCAATGGCAAGTGTGAAGAGATAGGTTTTTGTTTTCTGATCCTTTTTTGTTTTTACTTTTTGTTTGTTACATACCAATTAGCTTTTTATTACTTGTATACTTATTTTATTTTATTGTTTTTCTTTTGCAGCTGTTAAAGATGGTTTACTTGCTGATTAGTATGGACTAACATGTTATTTTGCACCCAAATGGACCCCGACTTATGTAGAAATCGGTATGTACCAAAGTTGGTACGTACCAATTCATAGACCTTGACACGGGAGTTTCGATTGGTTATCTAAATAAGTACGGACATTAACCTTAAACAAAAGCCATTTAACTTTACAAAAATTCTATTAGGGACCTATCATGCAATTAAAAAAATGATTCTATAACAATCATAAAACGAACATGAGGTATGTAAATTTGATTGGTCTACATACCAAACGAAAAAATTGAATTAAGGTATAAGGGTAAAAAAGTAAACCATATAATTAAAACTAGACCTTTTAAAAATGTTTTTTTAATTGGTACTTTGTAAATAATATTTTTTAATTGTAGAACTTTATTTGTATTTTTTTTTTCATAAAATAGCATTGTATTCACGTCACGATAATAGAGACAAATATATAGATATAACAAAACCAAAGGTTATTATTAGAGTATGACCAATGGGGTCTCTACTTTAGGTCTTTATATCTAAATTTAAAGACTCAATTTGAAGACTCGTTGTTAAACTTAGGTCTTTAAATTGATGTCAACATCAATGGTAATTTAAATTTTAAGTATTTATATGATAATTACATATATATTATTTTTATGAATATTAATTAATTAATTTTTATTGAATGATAATATATTCTTTTATTGATATTTTGATATAAAAATTAATTTTAAATAATAAAAAAATTCATATTTAAAAATGAATTGAATAATTAATATTTTTATATTTGATTATTTAATTTTAAGTTTTATATGATAATTTCATATATTATTTTAATTTATATTAATGAATTAATTTAATATTATTATTTTTTTATAAAAATTATATTTGAATAATAATTTTTTTCATATTTAAAATAAATTGAATAATTAAAATTTATATATTTGATTTTTTTTAGTATATATAAATATATGTAGTAATATTGTAATTTTTTAAAGTGATAGTATGCAACTTTTAATTTTTATAACAAAATGTTAAATATGTATATATGTAGTCAAATTTGACAAAATTTATAGAGATAGAATCTCTATTTTTATATTTGACAAGTCTTTATATTTGCCATTGGTCTTGCTTTTTAAACTAGTTTTGTTTTTTGTTCTTCAAATGTAAAATTTGAAAACCAAGGATTACTTAGGCGTTAGTCAACTTTTTCATGCGTTCTTCAGAATGACATATGAATATTCCTAAAGTTAAATAGACTAAATCTATCAAATCCATTATTTATTCAAAATTAAATTGAGTGTAATACTTCCTTATTATCTCGATAGACTTTTAGGATTTCTTTATTTTATTTTATTTTATTTGAGAGTTGTGTCCAATATATTTGACTTGTATGACTTTGATATTTAGATTTTTCGAATGATTAAAGAAGAAGGTAATTGGGTGAGACTAAAACACTCGGTCATTTGGATCATGATTACGATTTAAATATTTAAATTGCCAGAACAAAAATCATGTTTTAAGATATTAAATAAAATCCAAAACGATTAAAATCCTCGTGAACAACTTAATGAGAGAGACTTTTAATACTGGTTGAGAAATGTTCTGAAAGACGGAACCATCGGATCACCTCAAACACCACTGCGTTAGAATCACCTATTCCATTTGGAGCAGATTTGTATAATTTTTTTCGACGCTTCCTTCACTAGCGATCAAGAATCTACTGGTATTGTGTTATTATTTGCAAAAATGAGACGATCAACCCCTTATTTGCGACAATGAGATATATAGTGACATATGCAACATTGTTATTGAGGGGGGGGGGGGTGGTAATTTACGAGGCATGTGTGACTGTTGACAAATTCAAAAATAGGAATGTTATGATGCACACCAATTGTGTGGGGAGCCTCAAGACTTTACTTTGACGTCTGGATCTAATTGGAGAGTTCAACCTTTTATACGTAGAATTGAAGACTTTATTCGATGTAACTTCTTTTTTTTCTATTAAACATGTTTCTAAATTAGAAATATACAAGGTGACATTTTAGCTAACAATTTCAGATGTCTTTTTTTTCGAATAACTGTTTATCGGGTTCTATCCCCGATTTGATCAGATCATTGAAAAACCTGGGTGACCAATCATGTATTGGTTAATTTTGTAAACTTCTCTTACATTTTAATACATCGGTTTTGAAAAGAAAAAAACTAACACCTTGTTATTTTTTACAAGTCTATAGTTACATTCTCCTAATAAATCGAAAGAATATTATAATATAATTTCGTATCAATATAATATTCAAATAGGTATTATTTTTGTTCTATCAACGTCTATAATTGTTAACCAATAACACTTCTTTTTAACTAATGTAAGTAATTTAGGTCGATTTTCACACACTCGACTAATTCTACAAAAAACGCACGTTGTTATATATACTTTAAGTACATCATAACTAGGTTATATATAATATTAGTATCTATATATTTAAAGAGAAAGATTGATTTTTTAGGCCGATTAAACTAACTCCATCTGGTAAATTAACTAGGAACATTTATATAACATTTTAGCTTCTTCTTATAATTAAAACATCTAAACATGTTAAGTAAATGCACCAGTCTAAAATTAAATATTAGTGTTGTAAAAAACACTTAGTAAAACGTAATAATCTTTGGTGAAAATAGATCAAATAGATTTAAGGTTGAAAAACTAAATCAAACCCAGAAAAAGAAATTGCAGAAAATAAAGAACACAGGATATATCATGGTTCAGCAATAATGCCTACATCCACGTTGAAGCCACCCCCCTCAGATGATGCTTCGCACACTATTAGAACACGATTACAACTTCAGATCAGTATCAAGTACAAGATTACAAGAATAGAACACCACAAGAGTTTCATCGTGAAACCCTAAGAACACAATCGAGAAATCTACTCAACCTTCAAGCAATAGGCTTGATCTTAATCTATTCTAATTAACAATCTTTATAGATTAGATTGTTAATGTACAAGAAAACCTTAAGAATATATCTGAAGAAGACGAGAGAGAAGAGAGCGAAGAGTTAAAAGATCAGAAGTAAAGAATGACCAAGTCTGAAGACTTTGGCCTTTTATATGACACATATAAGGGTTTTAATCTGAGCCGTTCAAGATATTAATCCATCAACGCGTATTATTTGGCCACGTAGTTAAGTCGGTGTAATATTAAAACCGAGAAAGTAATCCACTTCCAAAGCTGAAGTGTTCCTCCACCTAAGCTGCCAACTCAGCATTTGACCATAATACTTTGACTTTATCAAATATCAACAATTAGAGAGCTATATAATTGTTTGACATGCTTATTTACCATGTATAGCAAAGCTTTCATTAAAAATAAGTACTATATCCTTGAAAGACAAAATTATCATTGGTCACTTATAAATATGCAACGTAATGTACTTATCAATAACTTCTATTCCTTCACATAATTATTTAATTTGCAGATTGACATAGACATTTATCTCTTAGCACACCAAGAAAAAGACAGCAAAAAAACTTCTTTGGAAATTAATTCAATATGAAACCAAATACTTTAAAGTAATATATTTAAACCTTTTTATACTCAGTCTTTGTTTATTTTTTGTCGAACTATTATACTCAGTCTTTTTTTTTTTTTTTGTTCCATAACTATTATACTCAGTCTTATTCTACATGCTTTATCGTAAAAAGTTAACAAACGAATTTTGTTATGAATTGAGTGATCAATATTAGTAATACTACTATGACATTTTAAAAGACTAACAGGGTTACCCCAACGAATATAATACAAAAAATACAATTAAATACAAATTAATTAGTATTGACATAAAAATTTAGGAAAATAGCATTATTTATGGAGTATTGTATCCTAGTCTCTCTAGAGTACTGATAGTATTTCTTTTGGAAAGAAAAAAAACTAAATTAAAACAACTAGTTTTTGAATTATTTTTCTGAGTAAATTTTAGTTTAAAGAGGGTTTGAAGGACTAATATTTAAGTTTGACACAAAATCTATTTTTATTAATGTTTTTTTCTTAAAAAAGTAGTATAAATAAATTTCATTATATCCCAAAATAACAAAGTGTCCATCCAGGTCTTCTTTTCTAATCTTTTTTTTTTTTACGAGTAATGATATATACCACCCAAATACCACACAATGACATTGCGTGAATTGGTTGGTTACAAATCTTTAATCAAATCAAAAAAATTAATACATTAACGATTTGTAATCAACCAATTCACGCCACATTATTAGCTGGTATTTAGATTTAGGTGGTATAAATTTGGGTAGTATATATCATTACTTATTTTTTTACCTTTAAATACATGATATGTGTATATGTCTGATATTCATGTATAGAAAGAGTTGGTAACTAGCAAAGAACTCCCTCTTTCCTGCTCTCAACCTTACGCCTCTTTCCTGTTTGAACCCTAATCCTTCCTGTGGCCGCCGTCGACCCACTACCCTTCCCTTTTCCATTCTCTTTGGTCGACGGCGGCAGATCCGCCCTTGTCTCTTTTACTGCTTTCCTTTCTTTTCTTTTTGCCCTCCCTCTCTCCCTGCTTGGCGTCCTTTTCCGGGTCCTTTTGGTCCCCTCCTGTTCCTTCTTTTGATTTTCTTAATCCATGGAATCTAGGCTGTGTTGTGTTGATCATCGCAAGAAGGCAGCGGTTTTTGTGGGCCTAATTTTTGGGCTTCGCTGGCCCATTCTCCTTCGGTTTGATGGTCGCTGTTTTCAGTTTCTGATGGCCGTCCTCCCTTTTCATGTGAGCCTTGGAGGTCTCAATACCTTCTGCATCATTGCTGTGCTTTTTCTTGTGTTTGGATTAAGGGACGCTTTCTCCTCAGATATCGATGGCTTTTCCTTGTCTAATCTTTTTCTTTGCTGGTGTGTTGGCTTGGAGGGCGGTTTGGGCCTTTTGTCCTTGGTTTTTGTTTCAACTGATAGGCAGGGGACCTATGTGGCGGGTTTGTGCTTTGGGTTTTGTTTTTTTAGCTTTCTCTTATGGTTGTTCTATCCAGTGACTTGTGGTGAATCACTTGGGTTATATATCTCTGGTCCTTTGGATTTCGACTGTTGGAGTTACGGGTGTTTGCCGTTCACTCGCTACTTTTTCTGCTTGGGATCCTTTGGTTCGTTGTGTGTGACCTGCCTTTGGTTAGAATGGTATAAGAGGTGGTTGCTTCTGTACTTTTGCTGGTGTTCCGGTTTCCGGTTTCTTTTATTCGCAGGTGGTGATTCACTTGTGGCCATGACTTTTTCATCATTTGGACTCGTCTTGAATTGCTTCGGGTGTTTGTCGTTCATTTGGAGTAACTTGACCTTGGTTTCTCTTTGTTGGACTTTCTTGGCTTGCGTTTGTTGGGATTGGCTGGAACAGCAGTTTGTGTTTAGTTTTCGTTGGGTGATAATTGATTTTGCAGTCGCCGCCGCAGTTGTTCCTTTCTGGAAGGGTGTTGTTATTCCTCAGCATAACCTCACTTTCTCCAGACCTGAAGCAGATACTAAGACGATTCATGTTGTATTTTGTTTCGTATTAGATTCTGTTTCATTTTGCATTAGCTCTATATCTATTGCTAGCTCTATATCTAATGCAGTAGCCAGTTCTCAGCCTATACAGTCTCCAAGCAAGTACGGCTCATTGAAGAGTTTGTCTATCCTTGAAGATTTTAAAAGTATGGCAAGATCCCGCTCTCCTTTCGTTATTCATGGGATTAGAAGAACAACTTACTTTCTCGACTGTTTGGAATGCGATGGTCTTTTCTATTTATCTCCCTCTGATGTTTATTTGTTCTCCTTTGTCTTTTATTTTCCATGTTGGTTTGTAATGTTTATGGTACCTTGGTTCAACTGGTGTGGAATTTCTTCCTCCTAGTTTTTGATTTTAATATAAGCTTTATTGTCTAAAAAAAAATGTATAGAAAGAGTTAGAATGTGATTTTTTTAATTTTGACGGATTAACAATCTGAATTTCGTGTTATTGTCATCTTATTACGATAAAATCGTTCATTATCAAGGCTCCTCAGCCCTCAGGTCGGCTTCCCCTGATGAATCCATGTTTAGCATGTGATTTTTTGTTGAATAGGATTAAAATTAATTTTACTCATACTTTTATAAATGAATTAGAAAATTAATTTCTCTTGTATCATGTTATATAGGTTACAAGCTTACAGCTTATCGTGTCTAGTTCTAAATTTGTATCCAATACTTCTTCACTTTTTAGGGTTAAAAGTCACTAAAAAAATTAGGAGTAATACTTTTGAAAATGACTTTAAATATTTTGCCACTTTAATTTTTTTTTGTGCATGTCTTTTTCGGACTAAGTATTTTCAATATAAATTCGCACTCCTCCCCCTTTGGACCAGGTCACTATACCTCATTATAAACTGAAATGATGAGGCCTCTTCCACACAAAACCAATTACTCACTTCTACTAAAGCCATAAACCTTAAATAGTCATGAATCAACATAGCCAAAAAACACCATTAAAGCTTCCATTTATAAGCTTTTCAATTGAAAATTCGATCCGCGGGACAAAAGAGTGGATCTCATTATGCCAAGAAATCCGACATGCACTAGAGGAATATGGTTGCTTTCTGGTAAAGTATGATCATGAGGTTTCTGAACTAAGCCATGCAATATTTAGTTCATTTGATGAACTTTTTGATCTTTCAACTGAAACAAAACTCAAGAATTCTTCTGATATACCTTATTTTGGGTATTTTGGTCAAATCCCTGATCTTCCTCTTCTTGAAAGCTTTGGTATAGGAGATGCAACTACTCTTAAAGAAATTGACAAATTTTCAAATTTTATGTGGCCTTCTGGAAAAGATTATTTTTGGTATAATCTTTTTTCTTTTTCATTTTTTTTTCTAATTATACTTTTAGAGGTATTCCTCCTCCACCTTTTATCAGGTAAAACCAGGGAAGAATTAAGAGTCATGGCCTCATTAATCCATGAGAAATTGCTTAGAAATTGATTTAGAAAGTAGCGTTAATAAAGAAAACATTAATCCATTTAGTCCCTCAAATATGAAATGTGTTTTGAATAATTTTAATTCTCACTGAAGAAATACTTAGTCATTTCCCAGAATATCTATTTTTTTAAAATTCTTTAACCTATTAAGTAGTATTTAAAAATGAGTAATTATATATACACCCAAAATCATACTACCCAAATGTTACCCAATGACGTGGCGTGAATTGGTTGGTTAACAATTGTTAATTAAATCAAGAAAATAAATAGATTAACGATTGTTAACCAACCAATTCACGCCACGTCATTGGGTAACATTTGGGTGGTATGATTTTGAGTGGTATATATAATTAATTTTCAAAAATAATCCTAATAGTTTGAAGTGATATCCCAGATTCCAATGATTTTAGTTCAATATAACTCGATGTTCTACCTTAAAAGTCCCATTTGAACAAAAATAAAAATAGAGTAAAGCCCAACATTCCAATCCAATCCCCCTCCCTTATACTAAGATTTTTATCCATAGATTAACACCTACAAGCAAATTTTTCTATCTAATAATAGAGTGTTAAATATTTTAAATATTAATTAAACATGACATGCCCTTGGTAAGTTAAAACATTAGGATAAAATAGTTTTATCCTTAATGTGATTTTATTCCAAAATAGAATATAGTTAGTATATTTGATGAAAAACTAACTATATTAATTCTTTCTAATTATTTCATTCAGCAAAACAATTTATCAATACACTAACCTCCTTTCAAAGTTGGAACAAATTGTGGGAACTATAGTTTTTGAAAGCTATGGAGTTCAGAATAAGTATAAAACACACATGGAATCTACAACTTATCTCCTTCGATTAGCCAAATATAGAGTGCCTCGAGATGATGATGAAACAAATATTGGAGGTTATATTCATACTGATAAAAGCTTCATAACAATTCTTCATCAAAATCAAGTTAATGGTTTGGAGGTTCAAACAAAAAATGGTGATGAGTGGATACAAGTTGATTTCATGGATGGTTCATTCGTTGTTATGGCTGGTGATGCTCTGTTGGTAGGTTCAGCATCCATCTTAATCTTATTAAAGAAACTACAAATAAATCTTACATTCTTTGAAAAAAAAAATATAGTAATTCGTGCAAGTAATATCATTAGGGTCATTCTCAAATACTCCTATAATATATCCTATTATTTTAAAATTAGTTTCTACTTTATTTTTAAATAAAAGAATATAGATTAATATACATTTTCTGTTACAAAATTATTTTTTATAAAGTAATTGATATCTTAAATGTGTATTAAAAAATATAAGTCTAATATTTTAATAGAGTTAATATTAATAGAACATGATACTCTAACTAAATAAATATTTTGAAATTATATTTTTACTAGATGAATAAATATTATGAAACAAAAATATATCTATAATTGAACAGATTTTGCCAAAAACAATAATTTTAAACGCCAACCATTTCTGTAAATGCTAACTAATTTGAGATGCTCTTCAGTAAATCTTGAATTCTTAATTTTGAATTTGTTGGTGGAATATATCTTTAGAAATTGATTTAAATTTGTTGATAAACATTTAACCATTTTCTTGCATTTTTTCGGGTAGGCTTGGTCAGTGGCGGATCCAGGACAAAAATTGAGGGGGGGCTTAAAATATAAGGGGGTTCGGGGGCAGCGCCCCCGAAAAATTTTTTTTAGGGTGTATAGTGAACTTGGGTACATCATCTCTTTTCTTAAGTTATTTAATACTAACACAATATTTATGTAAATACCAATATTAAAATACGCTTTAGGTAATCAATGAAAATAATATCTATTACATTATAAAAATGTTAACCAAACTACAATTGACCTTTTCGAGTTTTCATTTTTTGAAAAATTTCCATGATTACATCATTTTCAATTAACTCAGATAATTCCCGCTCAACGTTAACAAGCATAGAATCATTTAACCATTCATCATTAATCCGGTTACGCAGATCAGTCTTGATAATATTCATAGCAGAAAATGACCTCTCAACAGAAGCCGTGGAAACCGGCAACGTCAATGCCAATGTCAAAAGTAAGTAAACCAAATGATACACACCATTTCTCCCAGTTTCCACCATTTTACTAGCAAGATCACCAATTCCATTCAAACCTGAAAATTCACTACTATGGTGCATATCACAAATGTAAGTGTCCAACTGGTCATTAAGTTTTATCCTATCAAAGTCAGTGAAATCATTTGGATAAAATTCAGCTAAACGTAGAAGTTTATCTTTATTGAAACTAGAAAACGAGTTAGACGGATTCAAACAAGCTATACATAAAAGCAATTCCATACCACTTTCAGAAAACCGAGCATTCAACTCCACAAGTTGCAAGTCAATGATGGAATAAAAAGTCTCAACTTGATAGTGATACAAGTTTTTCATTTTTTCTTCGCCACGCCTTCTTCGTCCCCGGGCAATATATATATCATCCATTTGTGGAACACTAACTTTATATTTTTCACAGAAGGACGAAACGTCATTATTCAAAGAAGTCCACCCATTATCTCTCAAATTTTGAAATTGAATTTTTGATAACCCAACCAATACCATTGCATTCACAATATTTTGATCTTTTTTTTGTAGTGCTTGTGATAACTCATTTGTTATTGCCAATACTTTCTTCATAAATAATAAACTAAAAATAAAATCAAATGACAAAAGTCTCTCACCAATATTTTGTGCATCAACGCGCTGAGGTCCATCTGTAGCATCAACTCCAATAACTTCAAGACACTCTATCACTTCACTAAACATATGAGTCACACTAACCAAAGTATTGTAGTGAGATCCCCACCGTGTATCACATGCACGCCTGAGATTTGTTCCTTGGTTTAAACCTGTTCCACTCATTATATCCCCATTTTCTAATGCATCCACAATTCTTTTAGCCTGGCTCTCTCTAAGTATATCACGTCGTTTGCATGATGCACCAACAACATTTAACACTCGTGTAATAAACTCAAAAAGTGCTACAATATGATCATTATTCTTTGCAACTCCCACTAAAACTAGTTGTAATTGGTGAGCAAAACAATGAATATAATATGCGCAAGAATTCTCATTTAATATTAACGACTTCAAACCATTGAACTGGCCTCGCATGTTACTAGCTCCATCATAACCCTGACCCCGCAACTTAGAGATACTCAGTTTATGTCTACTAAAGAATTCATCGATTGTAGCTTTTAAGGTTTTTGCACTAGTATCAGAAACATGTTCGATACCCACAAACCGTTCAATCACATGACCTTTTCTGTCAACGTATCGTATCACTAATGCCATTTGTTCCTTCATAGAGTTGTCACGTGATTCGTCTACCATAAGACAAAAATGTGCATTACCTAAATCACTCAAAATTATGTTTATAGTTTCCATTCCATAAGCACGTGCAATATCTTTTTGAATACTTGGACTAGTCATTTGTATTGTTTTTGGAGCATTATTCAAAGTAACGGCCTCAATATCGGGACTAATTCTACGAAAAGTCTTTAGAAGCTGTTTAAAGTTACCTGGGTTAGTGGAGCTTTCACTTTCATCATGGCCACGGAATGGGAGTCCTTGTAACATAAGAAATCGAGTCGCCTCAATAGAAGCATTTAACCGCCTTTTGTATTCGATTTTATCTTGAGTTGAAGTCTTGTAGATGATTGTTTCAAGATGTTGTTTTTGATTCATCAAATCTCTGCATTTTCCATAATATTTATTATGAGAACTGTTCGAGCCTCCAACATGATCTCTAAATTTAGTTGGTTTTTTCCAGTTTTGAAAACCTTCTGTAACAAAAGTATCACCACCCGAATGAGCCCCAATATCTGATTTGAAAAGATAGCAACATAAGCAATATGCTTTGTTTTCGGATATGCTATACTCCAACCAAGTACTATATTCAGTAAACCACGCTTTATTGAATTTTCTCTTTTGATCTCCAAAACTCTTCAAAGGAAATGTATAATCTTGCGGTTGGCAGGGACCATTCAACAAATATGCTCTACGAACTTGATCTTGAGCATTAGGATTGTAACTCGAAATTTTTGGTCTTAATGCAGGGTCTGAAGGAAGATCGTTTAGATTGACTTCAAGAGTTGATTGGTCATCTTCATCTTCTTGAGTAGGAGGCGTTTTTCTTTTATAATAATTTTCCATAACTATAACAAATAGAATTGAAATTTCACGTATTAGAGATATAAAATGTCAAAATTAGTAATAAAATTAATTATTTATTGAATATTATCTTAAAAAAGATTTGCAAGCAAGTTCTTTAAGGTAAAATAATCAATAAAGTCAAATTTATATATATATATATATCAACGATCTGTTCAATTTACCACTATATAATCAACTATTCATTAATCCTATGTGATGATTTTTTGTCTAAATAAATAATTCTATTAAAATTAAAATAAGTAAATTAATAATTATACTTTTTCTAGTATTGAAAAGTAATTAGTTGTTATAGTAAATAAATAAATATTCAATTCATATACCTGAAATTTTAATTAGTAGTTTTAATAATAAAAAAAAGAAGAAAAAAAGTAAATCACTGCCGCCTAAACAATGTAATCAAGACATGGAAGTACTGTACTGTTCCATCATGGAACGTAGTTTTTTTTTTTTTTTTTTTTTTGCCTTAGATTGAAAAAGAAAAGAAAAAAAGAGGCTATAATTATGCAGAAACATCAATCTACGTCATTCATATAAAAAAAAATTGTATATTCATCTCTCAATTTTATTAATAAGTTTTAAATTCATATAAAAAAAATTATAATTCACATAAAATAATTCAAATTCTTAAAAAAACACATAAATTAAAAAACTTACTGAATTTTATTAGCTTTTGTAAAGAAGTAGATTGTTGCGGCTGTCGAATGAATCCAGAATAATTCGTAAAAGATTGATATTAAAGTAATATTTGTAGAGATAATATTGTGTAATTTATAGAAAATAATGTTTTAGTTAGGTTAAAGAAAATTAATGGGCTTATTTAGAAAAAGATTTCTTTAACAACAAGATACTAATATTAAAAAAAAAAAAAAAAAAAAAAAAGTCAGGGGGGGCTTGAGCCCCCTCTGGGCCCAACATGGGTCCGCCTCTGGGCTTGGAGTAATAATAGGGTTCATTCTCCTTCACATCGAGTGATAATGAGAGGGAATGAAGCAAGATATTCACTTGCGTTCTTTTCATTTATCAAGGGGATGTTAAAAGTACCGGATGAACTAATCGATGAGAACTATCCAAGGCAATTTAAATCATTTAATCATTTTGGCTTGCTTGATTATTTCCAAGCAAAATATAGTGATAATCCATCAGAATGTACTATCAAAGGTTATTGTGGTGTTTGATATGTTTATCGGAATGTACTATCAAAGGTTATTGTGGTGTTTGATATGTTCCAACTTTGAGTATTTTGTATCGTAATCTAAATGTTTATATAATAAAAGAAGATGGTGTTGTAAATAAGGATGTAAAAATCAAAATTATTTGAATCAAGAAAGTTAGTATTTATATGATATAATTTCTATTGAAATTTAGTAACTATTTTTATAATGAATGGCAAAAAAATTATACAATGTAGTTTATAGGTAATGACTTGAACAACAAAATGGTGATATTGACTTGTCCACATAAATATCATGTCTAATAATTCGGACTGAATGTACCATTATCGCATTATTTTTTATTACTCCTTATTTAGAGTAACAAACATTAATATAAAAAAGTTATTTGGTACAAACGGCAACACGTTCAACTTCGATTCTTCGAGTAACAATTTAATACCGGGGTTTTCTTGAAAAATATGGATTTTAAATGGACATTGTGTTTATATGTGATGTTTCATTTGATTATTTATACAATCCTACATGCAGCGATATTGTTGAAATTTATTAGAATAGTGAGAATTAAACATTTAAAGACAGAGTGGTGCGATACAATTATTGAAGGCGAGACACAAGTAATCATTGAGACATTGGAGATATGCAAGGAATTCAAGCACGAATAGAAAACATTTTTTTTAGATAACCTTGAATTTATCCGGGGTATTAAGCAAGTGTCGACAGCCAACTGGAAAATCAAGCCAATGTTAGGAAAAAAACAAGTATATAGTTGAATAGGCAGGTAAAGTCATCTTTAAACACCTCAACATTCGGGTAGACAAGCTGGGAAAACACGCAAGGCACATGGTAACTACTATTTAAGTTCACATGGATACCATCCAGGACTGCTTTGACAGACTATGAATCGGATGATAGAATTAGTTGTATAGGTAGACAATTAGGTTTCTTTTCCATCAAAAAGATGATCTAATCATAAAAAAAAAAAAATTAGGAAAGCAAAATTATGTCATTAGTCCATTTATAAACCATCTTAGAAGTGTTAAAAATGTGATGTGATTTGAAATGATATCCCACGTTACTAAAAACATCCACCAATTCACATTATAAAACACCAAAAAATTGAACCTCAAATCTCTCAAGAACAAAACTAAAAAATTTATGGAATTTATCATTACCCACTAGCACGCCAATCACATTCATTCAACAAAAAATACAACGTACTCGCTAGAAACAGGGATTGCTAGCTAACTAAAGATTTTTTGTGAAGTTTTTTATCATGTTTCTACCACATATTGCATCATTGAACGATAAGAACTCAACAGAGGTTCTAGGATCGGTTGTGGTGAGACTAGAATGAAAGCTTGATCGTGCTTGGATGGTTAATTCTGCCATGAATGATGATTTCGGTGAACCTGATGCTTCGAAAGTTGTGAGACATTGTTGACTTTACTTGTTGAGGTTGGTTTTAAAGAAGAAATAAAGGCTTGGTACAATATTTTTGTTCTTTAATATTATGTATGAAATGTAATATTATATATTCATCACTGTCTAAATTATTGAAAGCTACAAAGATTTTTGGTTACTCTATGATAGGGTTGTTAAACTACCTCGAGGGAGATCTTGATTATTGTGTATTTGTGTTTAGAGCATTTCTCGTATTTATCCGCTTAAGTCAATAATAACATGAATAGAGCCCCTTCATGACGTAAGGAGAAATGTAAATGTGGAAAAATGAAATGGACTTACCTCAATAAAGTGAATTTTATTATTATATCCTTTATAGTGTACTAGGGTCACTCAAATAAGTCTCACACAATTCACAAGATATCCCCTCCTCAAATACGCTATTCCCAGCGCACCACTTTTTGGAAACACTCGAGACAAATTACAAGCCCCCAAAACTCATACGACTTGTATATAAATATAATACATACAAGTTAAGGTTGAATTAAATCAAGTTTTTTTAGGCGTAGCAGTGTCGATGATGGTGGAGATTCATCTCCTTGTTGGTGGCTAATATCAATGTGCAGGAGAGCAACTTGGTGAAATGAGTTTGATTTTTTATTCTCTATTCTTGGTGATGGCATAGGAGTTGATGCTGGTAATGGCAATGATGGTGGTGGTTACGATTGATTGGCAGTAGTGATGATAGTGTCATGTATGTGTATGTGTATGTGAAAAAGATAAGATGGAGATAAATAGAAGGTAGGTGAAAAGAATTAAATATTTGTAGTAGTTTTCGTAGATCTTTATGTTTATGAGATAAAATGATAATTAAGTAAATGATTTTCGAGTAATTAAAAATTATTTAAAATATTTAAAATGAATTTATAAGGGCCAATGTGTCGATTAATGATCAAAATGGACAGAAAAAAGCAACAAAGTGTAATAGGGGCACAAAATAAAAAATTGAAAGATAAATAGACTTGAAATCTATATTACATAATAGGACTTACCTAATTTTCCCTATTTTCCCTCATTCCCCCTTTAGCTCATAAATCCCCCATATAGCTCCTTATCTATGAGAGTAACTCAAGCTCTAGGGCGATTCGTTGATGGCTAGTGAGGAGAGAGCCAAAAGCTCACTCCAAATTATCCAAATATACTATCATACCGTCCCTAAGCCTAAATTACAACCTTAAAGACCTTGTGATTCTTTGCTATGTCAAATAAGGATGATGAAAAAAACAGAAACACTATCTAATATTAGGGAGATTGATAAGAATCAATGAAAGGGATTGAGTGAAGGAAAGAAGGAATGAAAATGGAGTTATCATTTCACAAAAGAAATATGCGTCAAATTTGTTAAAAATTTCAACTGTTTGGATGGAAATATGTTGATGCACCCATTGTTCTGAATGATAAGCTTAAAAAATAAGACGATTTTAAAAAGAGTAAATACATCGAACACCCCCTATACTATGGGCGGATTGACAACTTACCCCCCAAAATATTTTTTTTGTACTGGTTACCTCTCGAATTTCGTTTTCGTGTCTCCTTACTTGTTTTAAAGAAACCGTTAAAAATGACCGTTAGTTGGTCTTGTGCAGGTCATGTGCATGATTTTTTTTAAGAGGGAAAATTCAACTTCTCTCCATAATGATTAATTTTTCATTAGTTTACATATTAAAAAGATAGTTGGTCATGTCACTTCAACAAAAGAGAACAATTCGTGTAATTAACTCGTTAGTTATAATTATTAGATCTCTTGTTCTTCATAGGCTTGAAAAATGATATAATATATAATCATTTATATATTTTATCTCTTTTATTTATATTTTGTATTATTAGAATAAAGTGTACAGTTGAACTTCTTACCTCACTTCATTAATTTTGCTCTGTGGTACCAGTTCTACATATAGCGAAGAGGCTTATAGGGAACACTGCACAACATATTTGAGAGAAAAAAGGCATCTGAAAATGTGACAAAACAGAACATATTTCACCAAAGTCTCCTACACACACGAGCTACAGAAGAATGTGGATATTGACACTCGACAGATACAATCACGTACGACTTTTGTAGATTTTCCTGATGAAATCATTGTCAACCACAATATTCAAGAAGTAGGTCCACAATATTGAAATACGACAACTCAGAGATCTCTTGCCAACATCAGGGGGAGCGTAAACAAGACTGTACTCTTTTCCCTTCGTCCAAGTTTTGTCCCAATGGGTTTTCTTGGAAAGGTTTTAACGAGGCAGCATTTCAATATGATTAGTTCCATCTATATGTACTCTTTTTCCTTCGACCAAGTTTTTATCCCACAGAGTTTTCTTGGCAAGGTTTTAACGAGGCATATTTTCTAATGGATGGACATCCAAGGGGGAGTGTTATGAATAAATTATATTATTATGTGGATTGGATGTTTTTAGATCGTGTTAGTATATGATTGGTGGTATGGGTTCTATTATATTTTATGGGTGATTTATGTAGAGAAAAAGTAATCTTAAAAATGATTTAATTAGCGTCTAGTATACAACATCTCTTCTTGTTCGTATTCTTCCTATTTATCGTAATCTATATTACATAATAGGACTTACCTAATTTTCCCTATTTTCCCTCATTCCCCCTTTAGCTCATAAATCCCCCATATAGCTCCTTATCCTTCTCAAAAGTTAGGCTCATTTGGTTTGTAAAGTTCTATATATTAATTCTCTTATTTTTTTCATTCTCTCATTTATTATATTCATATATGTATGATTTTAAAAAAAATTAAAAATTTATCTCACCAGATTTATATTCTTTCTAAAATAAAGAATTATAAGTCTTATTTTTATTTTCTAAATTAAACAGAATGAAATATACTAATAATGCAAATAATATACAAAAATAATCTCATTTGAAACATGAACATTATGATAATGACAATGGGACGTGATATCTTTTTTATCTCCTATAATAATAATAATTTTTCAATTAATTTTTTTTTGTGACATGAAAACTCAATTAGTAGAATATCTTAATCACCACAGATAAATAAAGCCTTATCATCTTTTGGTAAACCTTTTAAAATACAAAGATAGTCATTAAAAAATAAAAAAAATGAATAGAAAAGATTGAGCAATGTTTCCCTCGAGGGGTCTAATTTACAAAATGATACCCCTTATGCAAAGATATTATAAATTGAAGACCCCTAAAAACATCAAAAAATCGGAGGCCCGAAGCGGTCGCCTCTTCAACCTACCCTCAAGACCGGCCCTGGGCATTCCCTGTATAATTTACTCACTATATTGATTCATGACTTGAATTGATAATATATTCTTTAGGATTAAGGGACCAAATGTTGAATATGATTAAAATGAACCTTAAACCTCAACCTATTAACCATAACCTCTTTTGCTAAGGATATATGGGATGATATAAAAATGTGGCTTGGACTAGACAAGGAAATGAACACTATTCTAAGCGCTTTGAAATGGCTTAAAAAATTAAAAGCTCGAGAGAATTGGAGAAGAAAGGCTTGGAAAGTGGGTTTTGGAGCTACCGTGTATTGTATTTGGACGGAGAGAAATCACCTAGCCATGAGAGGTGCTTCCAAGACTAGAGAATTAGTAACCAAGGAAATCAAATGGTGTGTTTATTCAATCTTATTTTCCTTGTTCTCTCGGCATTCTTTTTTGGATGTGAGTGGAAGGCTAGCTTGTATTAGTATAGTATGAGGTATTGTTTTTATTTTCCTTGTTGCTGCCTTTAGCTTTCGAGCCTAGGTAGGTAACACCCATGTATAGTGTACAGTTTTGATATTTTAATACAACCGTTTACCCGACCCAAAAAAAAAACAATATCAATATTAACAGTGGACCAAAATAATTTCCTTTTATTTTACAGTATTTTAATAAATCAAATCAGAGAAGATATCGCTTTTCGTACATAACTTTCCTATTCAAGCTTTCATGGCACATTATTTGAACAAAAAAAAAAAAGCTTTCATGGAACATTAATTAATATGGTTCTTGCAGCAACAGCCATTAATTAATATGGTTCTTGCAGTATTAAGTTCAGTAGCTTTACCTGCACTTGCTTTGTATTTCGTACATAACCTTCCTATTCAAGCTTTCATGGCATATTAGTTCACCTTTGCATCAACAACCATTAATAGGGGCTACCCAATACTCCTACTTTACACCATGGTCTGGCCAATGTTCACGTCATACGAGGGTACAGTCCTAATATTTCTGTTTATAATGTCTTTTTATATCTTTAATGCTATCTCTCTGAAAAGTATTTCACCACCTGCTCTTGGGCTTTTTTAATAGGCCTGGTTCTCAATCTCAGCCCGAAACACAAATGGTAATATTACTGCTACAAATAAACCATCCATCATTCACTTCTTCTTCCACACTAAACCACCTTCCCACCACTCACGGCTAGAGATCTTTTTCCACCGCCACCAAGTGCTAAACGCTCACCGTAAATACATTCTGCAAAAAGTAAGGTAAAAAGTTCATTCAAGTTATAATTATAAACCTAAAAGAGAATATACTTTTAGTTACTCATTTTTCCCTGAATCTTGCACTCAAATATTTTCTTATTCTTTTGTTTGTAATTTTTTGATAATCTCGTAGAGTCTTAGACCAGATCTCACCATCCATTATCGTCTAAAAATCTGTTTTTAATTCTTCTATTTTTTATGACATGAAAGTGCCTAATATGGGCATCTTGTTCTTCAGTTTTCTTTGTGCTAGCTTTTAACTTAGATTTTATATGCATTGTTAACATTTATATGTGTATTTACAACAGATGATTATTCTAACAAAGGAAGAGTTTGCACAATTATTTCGGTGGCAAAGTACTTGGATGAAAGGGAAGTCTCTAATGAAGGAAACATATATGTTTTTGCTAGGAATGAGTGGGATTGGAAAATATAGTAAGTTCACATGATTTAAATCTAATAAAATATTTGTTTTAAAACCATATAACACTTTTCTTATAGTATATTTTTTGTCTTGAGAGAGTTTCTAACTTTAATAGGATAATTTTGTTTTAAAGTAAGGAGTAAAAGCATATACTTGTTAGTTGCTAATAGTGTTGCTGAACTTTCAATACAAAATTTTCGTATATGCATGGGAGACACGTAACCTTAAAGGCGGGGTCATAGATCTCAAGATATATTGCATATTTATAGTATTTTTCTTTTGAAAAAAGTGAGTAAATCAAGGGTGAATTATCTATAGGGACTTAGGAGCACTATTTTTTCTCTATAGAGTACTGTCTTGAAAGTTGTTATTCTTAGGGACCTCATTTTTGACAATAGTCTTTCCTACCCTTACTAACACTAAAAGACAAAATAGTATGATGTCACTGTTTCTCTCTCCTCTATCACTACCCACCTACCACCTACCACCCATCTCCGACCTCCGACCATCTACCACCGACCTCCGACCACCGACCTCCGGCCACCGACCACCGACCACCTCCGGCCACCAGTCACCGGAAAAAAACTGAGAGTACTCTCAGTTTTTCCCGATACCAGTCACCGAGAAAAACATAGAGTATCGGAAAAAACTAAGAGTACTCTATGAAAAATAGAGAGTACTCTCAATTTTTCCCGATACTCTATGAAAAAAGAGAGAGTACTCCGAGAATTAAAAGAATACTCTAACAATTTAACTGAATACTCTGTAAAAAAGTCGGAGTACTCTATAAAATAGATGGAGTACTCTTAGAAATCACGTAAATACTCTATAAAAACAAGGCATAAAAAATAGTCAAAAAAAAAGCTTTTATTCACATTTATTACACTTTTTTAAACAACAATTACAAAAAGATATACAATTAAAAAAAAAAAAAAAAAAAAAAACCTTAAGTGGTTTGACCAGATCTAGATCTGGTCAACCATTTCAAACTAAACAAAAAAAAAAAAAAAAAAAAGATTGCCTCAGCTTCACGCGTGCACTGACCAACTGCACATCACAAAAACACTGACCAAATGCCTCTTCACCGCCTGCACCACCGCCTGCACCACCGCCACCCACTAACACCACCACCAGGCAACCCTTCTTCTTCCATCTGCTCCCCATGGAAAACTCCAGCAGCAGCTAGCCTCGCCTAGTTTCAGATCAACATCGATCCAGTGAGCCTCCATCCCCCATCACCTCGCCGGAGCTCTACGCAGCAACAAAAGAGAGCAACCATGGCAGCAAAGAACGAGCTCGATCCGGTGGTCACGACGCTGCTAGCCTCGCCGGAGCTCTGCGCAGCAACAAAAGAGATTCTCGCCGGAGCAACTACGGCAGCAAAAGAGAAAGCTCGATCCGGTGGTCACGACCGTCCACGTTGGTGTAGAAGACGCGGCAACCCTTCGAACGTAGATCTTCAGCCTCGAACGGTGGTCCTTCATCCCCTGTTACCTTCGAACGGAGCCTCCCTCAGTGGCGATGGTTGTCTGGTGAGCTCACCTTTGACGGTGTGGCCATCTCAGATGGCGGTGGCTATTTTATGGTGGTGGTGGCGGTTTTAAGGTGGAGGTGGCGATTTTAGGTTACTGTGGGAGGTGGTGGTGGCTATGGAGGCTATGGCTAGGGTTTATGAGAGAGAAGAGAGGAGAGAGGTGAGAGCTTTTGGTTTAGAAATGATTCACGTATAAAGAAATAAAATGTAATGTTAGTATATATATAAGTCTACAAGGGTAAAAAGGTAACAGGGGATTTGGGGTTCATGTGTTAAAAAGTTTCAGAGGGCTTTAGTAAGAAGATACTCCTAGAGGGGGTTCTAACTCGAAGAGGGGTGTGTCTTCAAGACCCTAGGTGTAATTATCTCGTAAATCAAACTATTAATTACGGTTGAAGAAATAATTAACCTTTTTCTCAGTTTTTGACCCCATTGAGGAAAATTTGTAGATCTGCCAAGTAGATACTAAACTCTTTTTCCGTTCACTAATCGTATTGGTTTTTAAAGACAGGACACATAAGCAATCTGCAAAAGTTTGGGTTAGTGAAATATTGTAATTTGACCTAAATAAATATACTTAGAATATGGAACACTAAGGTAGAGCATATCCCGGGTTACCACGGGTAGGGCTGCAAATGAACCGATACTCTTACCAAGGGCTCGAGTTTGAGTTCGTTAAGAGTTTGTTTGAATTCGGCTCGTTAGTTAAACAAGCCAAGCTCAAGCTTTAAATTCAGGCTCGTTTACTAAACGAGACAAACTCAAACCTATATAAGCTCGATTCGTTAAGCTTGTGAACAGTTTGGTAAGGGTTCTTTAAGAGCTCGTTAATAGGCTTGGTAGATATATTCAATTAAAATTATATATAAAAAGTCAAAACTACGTAAAACTTTTGTATTATGTAATTAGTCATAACTAAAATATTTTATATCTAATAAATAAATTTTTTTTAGGGTCAATGTCCCAAAAAATCATAATAATATTATATTTGTCTCAAAAAATCATCATTTAATTTATTAGGTTTAGATTACTTATTTACCCCTACAGTACAATTAACAAAACAAAAAAAAACATAACGTTTAAACTTACATTTCATTTTCCACACATTTTTCACACACTACACTTTTTTCACACAATACTCTTTCTCTCTTTGATTTTCACGATCTATCTACCAGAAAACACAAAAATATTGGTCAAATATATTAGATTTTCATAAGAAATTCATAAAAATCAACTAGTGAAGATGAATTATAAATACAAGAGAATTGAAGTTGCATTACCTAATGGAAAGAGAGCAATATTGGATCAATTTATGGAAGAAGATGAAGAATTTGATTAAGAAACTGAAGAACTAAGTTTAGCGTTTTGAGTTGTTGGTATAAATTCTAACATGTCTCCAAGCAAAGGTCCATAGTTTGCTTCATTCCCAAGAGACCCTGAAATAATACACGCTATATCTTTGTCCCTCTCAACAGTTGATGGGATTTCATCTCTCCTTCATTTCTTTGTTGGTGGGTTTGATTTCATGCCTGCACCACCTCCTACTTATTAAAAGAATCTGAAAAGTAGGGTAGGTGATGTTTTGAGCGATGATCAGATTAAGGAATGTGAGGAATTGGGGCTTTTAGTTGACAGGGATGATTAAGGGACTCTTCTTCAGATCTTTAATAAGCCACTCGGAGACAGGTATATATATCGATTCTATTAAGCTTAATGTTTTCCTTAGTAGTCTTGATTTCCTTAAAGTGCTCGATCAAATGCAAATAGTGATTTCTTGAAACATTCGTACTTTTAAGATGAATTGTGCTTCTTGTTATGGTTTAATTTGGTTGCAATTAAAGGGTTGGTTCTATTAAATGCAAAAAAGCATAAAAACCTTGGTTCTTGCAGGTTAGTTATTATTATAACATTAGAGTTCTCTTTTGATGTGTTTTTGCTTATGTTTTATGTTTATATATGTTTACAGACACATGGGTTTACATGTGGAGTTGATAATCTTATAATATAGCCTAATTATGATATTGAACGTAAAGAGGAGCTTGAAGGTGAAGATGTAGGTGAAGAAGTTCATTGTGATTTTGTCAAATTATAAACCTGGACTATTTTGAGACAAATAGTGATATTTTGAAAGACTATTTTTATTGAGTATAAAGCTTTATTAGTCTTAATATATTACGCAATTAACACATCATTATCTGGTCTTAATATAAGGACAAATATATTTATTTCGCTTTATCATTTTTATTTTGCTAGACCGAGGTGAATTAGGCTTGTGAGAAAAGGTTGCAGGCTAAGCCATCGAGTGAAGTTGGAAAGTGGAAACCTTCGAGTAATGAGCAAATTGTAAATCTTAGTGTAAGGTAAGATTTTTGGGCTAGCTTGTATTTACTGTAAATCACAGGGATGAAAATGCAAAAGAAAAAAAAACTATTATTGATTTGATAGTAACTAATCGTACATGTATAAACTGTGAACAGGGCTGGCTTGTGTTTACCTCCTCTCAGTGTTGCTTGTTACGATAGATATGATAACAGAATTTGCATTGAAAGTGATCCTGAAGTTGTGATAAAATTTAAAGCTACAAAAGGTGTTTATATATCTGCATCCAGTATGAATGTATCGCTCAATATGATAAATCAATTATGATTATTAAGGTATATTTTTATCTTTGTTAGGAAGGAAGCCAAGAGACAATTGCAACAATGATTGGTATGGCTTTAGGAATGCTTCTCTACAATGTCTGTATCATTCTACCATCAAGAGGAAAAATCAAAGTTTTTTCACTAAAAGTTTTCGAAGAATTGGCTGGTCTTATTGGTTGGCTCGATGTGTTATTAAAGAGCCCAGTGCTAGATTTAGTTTCATAAGTAGCTGAATTGTCTTTCTTGAAAAGATTTTGTTTTACGGATTCAGATTGAGAAATCTCAAATGTACTATTGCCTATATATAAACCAAAAATGAAAATATAGTCAATAAAAACCATCAACAAAACATGGTATAAGAAAAATTTGGATATAATAAGAGCACCTTGACTTTCAAACCAGGGGTTCCAACTATCATTTAAAATCTCTATGGCTACAGCTTCGTTATTCTCATCATTTTGTGCCCAACAAAGTATTATAATATGCTGACACTGATTCTCCCTATCGGAAACAAATGCAAGCTGTCTAGAAAAAGATACACATGTAAAGTTAAATATAAAAAAGTAAATTAGTTAATAAACAAGGAAAAAGGACTAAAAAGAAAAATACATTCTGATGATCTAAACAAATCTACAAAGGATATTATAGCTTTTTCTTTTCAGTTATTTGTTGAAACAGACATTGTAGAGATGGAATGGTTAATTAAACTCAAGATTTATATCACAACTACTCAAAAACATAATCCTCTTCATCAAGAGAATTTCGGGGGTGGCCCTTGAAGAAACTCTTTATTACTAATCAGCGGTGATGGAATTCATCCGGCTGATGGGATTCATCACATTGGTGGGATTTATCGCGGTGATGGGATTCATTCGGCTAATAGGATTCATTGCGCTGATGGGATTCATCACAGTGATAGAAATTATCGCAGTGATGGGATTCATCGTGTTGATAGGATTTATCGTTGTGATGGGATTCATCGCGCTAATGGGATTCATTGCCTGATGGGACTTCAACGCGCTGACGGGACTTCATTGCGCTGATGGGACTCGTCGCTCTGATTGGATTCGTCGCGATGATGGGACTTCACCGCGTAATGGGATTCGTCGCGCTGATGGGACTCACCGCGCTTATGGGACTTCAACGCGCTGATGAGACTCACTGCGCTGATGGGACTCACCACGCTGATGGGACTTAAACGCGCTGATGGGACTCGTCGCGCTGATGGGAGTCACCGCGCTGATGGGACTCACCACGCTGCTGATGGGACTCTATCGCGCTGATAGGACTCGCTGATGGGAATCAATCGCGTTGATAGGACTCAATCGCGCTGATGGGACTCAATCGTGCTGATGGGACTCAATCGCGCTGATGGGACTCTATCGCGCTGATGGGATTCAATCGTGCGAATGAAACTCTATCGCGCTGATGGGACTTTATCGCGCTGATAGGACTCGCTGATGTGAATCAATCGCGTTGATGGGACTCAATCGCGCTGATGGGACTCAATCGTGCTGATGGGACTCTATCGCGCTGATGGGACTCAATCGTGCTGATGGGACTCTATCGCCCTGATGGGATTCAATCGTGCTAATGAGACTCTATCGCGCTGATGGGACTTTATCGCGCTGATAGGACTCGCTGATGGGAATCAATCGCGTTGATGGAACTCAATCGCGCTGATGGGACTCAATCGTGCTGATGGGACTCTATCGCGCTGATGGGACTCAATCGTGCTGATGGGACTCTATCGCGCTGATGGGATTCAATCGTGCTAATGAGACTCTATCGCGCTGATGGGACTCTATCGCGCTGATAGGACTCGCTGATGGGAATCAATCGCGTTGATGGGACTCAATCGTGCTGATGGGACTCTATCGCGCTGATGGGACTCAATCGTGCTGATGGGACTCTATCGCGCTAATGGGAATCAATTGCGTTGATGGGAATCTATCGCGCTGATGGGAATCAATCGCGCTGATGGGACTTTATCGCGCTGATGGGACTCAATCGTGCTGATGGGACTCAATCGCGCTGATGGGACTCAATCGCGCTGATGGGACTCAATCGCGCTGATGGGACTCTATCACGCTGATGGGACTCTATCGCGCTGATGGGACTCTATCGCGCTGATGGGAATCAATCGCGCTGATGGAACTCTATCGCGCTGATGGGACTCTATCGCGCTGATGGGACTCAATCGCGCTGATGGGAATCAATCGCGCTGATGGGACTCTGTCGTGCTGATGGGACCCAATCGCGCTGACGGGACTCAATCGCGCTGATGGGAATCAATCGCGTTGATGGGAATCAATCGCGCTGATGGGACTCTATCGCGCTGATGGGACTCAATCGCGCTGATGGGACTCAATCGCGCTAATGGGACTCTATCGCGTTGATGGGACTCTATCGCGCTGATTGGACTCTATCGCGCTGATGGGAATCAATCGCGCTGATGGGAATCAATCGCGCTGATGGGACTCTATCGCGTTGATGGGACTCAATCGCGCTGATGGGACTCAATCGCGCTGATGGGAATCAATCGCGTTGATGGGACTCCATCGCGCTGATGGGAATCAATCACGTTGATGGGATTTCACCGCGCTAATGGGAATCAATCGCGCTGATGGGAATCAATCGCGCTGATGGGAATCAATCGCGCTGATGGGACTCATTGGGTTGACGGGACTTATCGGGTTGATGGGGCTCAATCGCGCTGATGGGACTCTATCGCGTTGATGGGACTCCATCGCGCTGATGGGACTCTATCGCGCTGATGGGACTCTATCGCGCTGATGGGACTCTATCACGCTGATGGGACTTATCGGGTTGATGGGACTCAATCGCGCCGATGGGACTCAATCGTGCTGATGTGACTCCATCGCGCTGATGGGAATCAATCGCGTTGATGGGACTTAATCGCGCTAATGGGACTCAAGTGTGCTGATGGGACTCAATCGTGCTGATGGGACTCAATCGTGCTGATGGGACTCTATCGTGCTGATGGGACTCATCGCGCTGATGGGAATCAATCGCGTTGATGGGACTCCATCGCGCTGATGGGAATCAATCGCGCTGATGGAACTTAATCACGCTGATGGGACTATATCGCGCTGGTGGGACTATATCGCGTTGATGGGACTCAATTGCACTGATGGGACTCAATCGTGCTGATGGGACTCTATCGCGCTGATGGGACTCTATCGCGCTGATGGGACTCAATTGCGCTGATGGGACTCAATCGTGCTGGTGGGACTATATTGCGCTAGTGGGACTATATCGCGCTGATGGGACTCTATTGCGCTGATGGGACTCAATCGTGCTGATGGGACTCTATCGCGCTGATGGGACTATCGCGCTGATGGGACTCTATCACGCTGATGGGACTTATCGCGTTGATGGGACTATCGCGCTGATGGGACTCTATCGCGCTGATGGGACTCAATCGTGCTGGTGGGACTATATCGCGCTGGTGGGACTATATCGCGCTGATGGGACTCTATCATGCTGATGGGACTCTATCGCGCTGATGGGACTCAATCGTGCTGGTGGGACTATATCACGCTGGTGGGACTCTATCGTGCTGATGGGACTCTATCGCGCTGATGGGACTCTATCGCGCTGATGGGACTCTATCGCGCTGATGATGGGACTATATCGCGCTGATGGGACTCTATCGCGCTGATGGACTATATCGCGCTGATGGGACTCTATCGCGCTGATGGGACTCAATCGTGCTGGTGGGACTATATCGCGCTGGTGGGACTATATCGCGCTGATGGGACTCTATCATGCTGATGGGACTCTATCGCGCTGATGGGACTCAATCGTGCTGGTGGGACTATATCACGCTGGTGGGACTCTATCGTGCTGATGGGACTCTATCGCGCTGATGGGACTCTATCGCGCTGATGGGACTCTATCGCGCTGATGATGGGACTATATCGCGCTGATGGGACTCTATCGCGCTAGTGGGACTATATCGCGCTGATGGGACTCTATCGCGCTGATAGGACTCTATCGCGCTGATGGGACTCTATCGCGCTGATGGGACTATCGCGCTGATGGGACTCTATCACGCTGATGGGACATATCGCGCTGATGGGACTATCGCGCTGATGGGACTCTATCGTGCTGATGGGACTCTATCGCGCTGATGGGACTCTATCGCGCTGATGGGACTCAATCGTGCTGGTGGGACTATATCGCGCTGGTGGGACTCTATCGTGCTGATGGGACTCAATCGTGCTGGTGGGACTATATTACGCTGGTGGAACTCTATCGTGCTGATGGAACTCTATCGCGCTGATAGGACTCTATCGCGCTGATGATGGGACTATATCGCGCTGATGGGACTCTATCGCGCTGATGGGACTCATCACGCTGATGGGACTCTATCGTGCTGATGGGACTCTATCGCGCTGATGGGACCCTATCGCGCTGATGGAACTCATTACGCTGATGGGACTTATCGCGTTGATGAGACTCAATCGTGCTGATGGGAGTCCTCGCGTTAATGGGAGTCATGCCTGATAAGATTCATCGCGCTTATGGGATGCATCGTGGTGATGGGATTCAACAGAGAAAGCTAAAATAGAACTTTCATCTTTAACACAAACAAATATCATCACTCTCAAATAAGGGTTTTTCATTTGAAAAATCCCTTGAAGCATTCTACTCCATAAGAAATTCACAAAATACAGCATAACATACGCCAATTGTATAATAAAAGAATATTCAAATAAATGCATCAAAAGTACGAAAATACGAATTCAAATATACCAACATAGTACAAAAATATCTAGTTAAGTACAAAACACACAAAAATTATCATCACAATAAGAAGATTATCCAAACTACTACTAACAAAACAGTCAACTACTTGACTGATGATTTACTAAAAACTCCTTAACCAACACAGATAGTTTCTGCAGGCGCAGAACTTTCAAGTCAGACGATCATCAAAGAAATCAACGGCTCTGAAGCTTCGGAGAATCAATCAAAGCGAAATTCAAAAAACTCTCATCATTCCAGATCACACCGTGTTTTGGGATGAAATAGGACTTCTATATCGCATAACAACTCATTCTTCCATAAACTCCATTATACACGTATTTTGTTTCTATATTTGTAGGAGGTGGTTTGTTCTTCTTGTTTGAAGAATTTGCTGCCACCCTATATAACAGGGAGAAAAGAAAACCAAAGTTAAAAAAAAACTCACAAACACAAGTTTAGTTGAAGAAAAAAATGAAATGAAAACCTTTCACAATTTGTTTGGAAACACACACCTGCAACAACAATTACCCCATAAGTTATACTTGCTTCTTTAATGTGAATTTACTACTATAGTGCACTTTTTGCATAACATAGGGACTCATAGTAGAATTTTTGCAAATAGTGCAATTAAATTGAAAAAATAACATAGGGTCTTGGCGAAGCTTCTGTCTCTTTTTCTCCAACCACAAATCTGATTTCTTTAGCAATACAAAGTCACTCAATCAAACTTTCATTACCATTGCCTATATATTAACCACAAAATGAAATAATAGTTAATAAGATCAATACAAAACATGGTATAAGAAAAGTTTGGATATAAGAAAAACACCTTAACTATCATTTTAAATCTATATGGCTACAACTTCATTATTTCATCAATGAGATATAAATCCCATCACCATGATTTGCTCATCAGCGTTCAATTTTGTGCTGACAATATCGAGTTTTGATTTCCTAACATACATATAAAATAAAGTTAAGATTTAAAAAAGAAAGCCAAATCCACCATTAAATTAAATGAAGAAACGGAAAAACCTCTCAAGCTCAGAGCATTGATCATGATGATTCTGTTTCACAACAGGTAGATCTACCGCAGATAAAAGGTTGTATAGATACTGCAATTTTTCAAATTTATTGAATCGTGAAGCAACAAATTTCTTTGTTCAAATTTTTGAAATTTCATAGCTACTTCGAGCACAAGGTCATAAGCCACTGTTTCTTCAACTGATCCACACTTTATAAAAGACACTCATATGTTGATTCAGTAAAAAAAAAGATTACCCCTTTATTCGTTTATAAATTACTTTGAGATGACTATTTTTATTAAAGGCAGTAGAGTAATTAATGAAAAGTTGAATCTTTTCAACAAGTCATGCTCACCATCGAAGTTTCTCTCCCTTATTAAACATTTAACACCAATTTAAGCTTAAGATATACAATAAAAGGTTAATTTTTTATCACCGGATCTTCCGCAATAGTTGCAACTTCTGCGAGTGATATTTTTTCACTCAATCATGAAAAACGCAGAAACAATTTTTCAAGTGCAGCCATTTTCCCAAATTCCACCATATAAACTCGTCCTACACAATTCAAGATTCAATTTTATTATTACAATTAAAAGATTGATTCAAAAATCGAAACACATGTTTCAAAATTACCTGAATTGTTGGAAATTGATAGATTTGTAAGGTATAGTGTATCGCGAGATCTAATCCAGCTACAACCTTGTATTTCTAGAAGCTGAATCTTAGGAGGGTTTATAGAGAGTGAGCAATTACCCAAACCATAGAAATCAAGCTTACATTGCTCAAGATAAGGTAACTCGTCACCGCAACATTGAATAGATGCACCCTATGCTATACAATAAAGTTGTGAATCAGAATTAAAGGACCAATAATGCAAACTATTTTAATTCTATCTAAGATGGTAAGCTAAGAAAGTACAACGAAATTAACTAATTCAATGCAAATTTGATCTAGATAGAATGCAAATTAACTAATTAACCAATAATGTAAATGTCCACAAAACAGAAAACCACAGTCTGTATCCCAAAAAACAATCAAATACTCATGTTAAACTTATTATTAACATTCAAAACCTTGCTAATGAAAAGAAATCAAATACCTTGCGTACATCAGTACTTTGGTTACCAAATGTATCAAATAATGCAGGCAAGAAATATGGTAACTGGGCTGTTTAATTCTTCCTGTGATAGCCTTCCCACAAGCTAAATAAAATACATAATCACTGTTGACCATAAAAGAATATTTCATATTCAGCCTTTTTTCAAGTCCACAAACAGCTGCTACACAAATATTTCATATTCATTTCCAATTAATCATTTTTTTCATGGAAAAGCCAAGCGAAATTACTATTCTCACCACCTTAATTTGAAAAACCAAGCCAACAGATTCTGAAATTGGATACAATAGCTTTTGTAAATCAAAGTAAGCAAAATTACTATTTCTGTGATAGCCTTCACCACGGGCCCAATAATACGAAGCAACAAGAACCAGACAATTCAAAAGAACGCAAATGAATCATAATAATCGAAGCGCCTGAACCTCATTCGGACAGATAGAGAGAGGAAGATGGAGAGAGTGTGAGTAGAATTGGGAAAATGAACTCTTTTAATAATTAGGGTATATATATAAAGTATTTTGTAATTTATAAAGTAAGTAAGGTTAGTTTAGTCAAATAACATCTTTTAAACATTTAGTTAATGATGTTATTGGGCAGAATTTTATTTATTGATGTAATTGGACTGAAAAATTATATAGTATGATTTTTTGAGGCATTTTCCCTTTTTTTTATATCTAAAAATTATACTACTAGTATCTAGGGCTACAAATGAACTGATACTCTCACCAAGGGCTCGAGTTTGAGTTCGCTAAGGGCTTGTTTGAGTTCGGCTCGTTAGTTAACAAACCAAGCTCAACTAAGCAAAAGCTTGGTTCGGCTCGTTTCGTTTCAAACTCAAACCAAGCTCAAGCTCACTAAAATATTAGCAAACAAACTCAAGAAAGCTAAAGTTTGGCTCGGTTCGGTTCGTTTGCAGCCCTACCACCGGGTTTAAGTTTTTGCTAACCCGAATTGTAACATTCCATGTTGGGGTTTGGAAAAACCAACCCGTGTTTTTGTTACATAACCTGTTCGGGTTCAAATCATTGGATTGATTCGGGTTACCCACCGGATTAACTCGAGTTCGTTCACATTTATAAGCGTGGATACGTTTCTTTTATTATTATCCTGAGATATTTTTCATGCATTTATTAAACTTAAAATGTTTCTCTAGTGAAGTATCCTAATTTCTAGAGCCGTGGCTATAACAATGGCTAACTTAACAGACTCCAAACTTATAATAAATATATGATTGTTACCGTATGACTTGAAACATTTTTCAAATAAATATCTATTTTTTCATAGTTTTTATATAATATGCAATATATATTATATATAATATTGTATAAAAGATGAGTTTGGGCTACACATTGGGTGGTCGGATTGGGTTGAGATTTTTTCTTTTTTTTTAACCCACCCATAGTCCATCGGTTTTGACTTTTATTTTTTCAGTCCAACATCAAGTTAGGTTCATTATCTCGGATTAGTGTAACTCGAATCGGGTTGACTTGGGTTTGTTTTTTTTATCGGGTTCACTCGCTCAATGCTCACCCCTAATTATAATAGCCTAAGGGTTGGTTGACTTTTATATAATAAGTGCTTTGTATTGTCTCGTAAAGGAAAAGGATTCACAACTTAAAAAGAAAGAAAAGGTTAATGTAAGGATAATAATGGACAAGATATTGGAAAAAAAGAATGTGGGTATTCTAAGTATTACATAAGGCAATGTAAAGATTATATAAAAAGAAAGACAAACAAATAGAGTACAATTACTCGGCTGTGAGAAAAACAAAGAAAGAAAAACTTAACCTTAGATTTAAATTAAGTTTGGCTTGATCTCTGGCAAATAAAGGTTATTATAAGTTTGGAGTCTGTTAAGTTAGCCATTGTTATAGCCACTGCTCTAGAAATTAGAATACTTCACTACAGGAACATTTTAAGTTTAATAAATGCATGAAAAATATCTCAGGATAATAATAAAAGAAACGTATCCATGCTTATAAAAATATTTTTTTAATGCGAACGAACTCGAGTTAATCCGGTGGGTAACCCGAAATGATTTGAACCCTAACAGGTTAAGTAACAAAAACACGGGTTGGTTTTTCCAAACCCCAACCTGGAATGTTACAATTCGGGTTAGCAAAAACTTAAATCCGGTGGTAACCCGGGATATGCTCTAACTTAATTATAATTACTATTAAATCTTTAATCTTTACCAAATTATTTACAAAACCACTAATTAATTTAAATTATTTTATATTATTTAACAGGGTATCAAAAATTTCACAGGATGAGGTTTCTTTTAACCACAGACCTACCAACTGAAGGCTCGGGACACAAAGGTGACGAGATAGTTCTGTTCTCCATAGCCGGAGCTGCAGCAGTTATCATAATTTGCTATATAATATATGGTATGGTCAAAAAATATTGTCAAGAGAAAGCACGGTTGAAAATGCTATTCAACAATATTCCAACAATTGAATATTCGGCAAATATTCCAAATAACGAATGTTCAATCTGTCTCTTCGAGTTCCAAGAAGGACAAAAAGAAAAACAAATTCCATGTTGCACCCAATATTTTCACAAGAAGTGTCTCACACAGTGGCTGCGTAGGAGCGTGATATGTCCTTGGTGCAGGACCTCTTTAATATAAAGGAGATGTAGGATAACAGATATTAAATTAGTATTTTGTAACGCTCTTTTATATAATTATGTAAGATTTATATACTTTATCAATAAACATTTTAAATTTTATTACAATAGACAAAAGTACCGTTAAATATCTGTAAATAAAACATTGACAAAAAAAAACAATAAATAAAACAAACCAGTAATCTTTATCTCTTATTTTATTTTGAGTAATGATATATACCACCCAAATGTCACCCATGATGTGGCATCCTATTTGGCAGGTACACATCATTATTCTAGCTTTTAAGTTTTCTTTATTTTATTATATAATTTTTATTTAGTTTACCTTTATTATCTCAATCTAAATAAATTTACCTAAAATATCTATTAAGAATTCAATACCTCCATAGTTATCTTCTCTAACGTTTTTTTGTTCGACCGATTCCAAGTATTCGCAAGAACAAAAAAAATCCGATGTTATCAAATCCACTGCAATCGACTACCACGAAGAAATCATTCAGTTCCCAAAAAGAAAGAAAAATACCTTTTTTTAAATTAAATAAATAAGTAATTTAATTTTTTAAGAATAGAATTCAGACGTTTCCGAAAACAATTTTTCAGAATAATCTAAATTAAGTATAATTACACTCGTTGTATATTATATTTTCATACAAATCATGGCCATTTTATGACTGTATGAGAAGCCTTTAATTTACCGTATATGGGAGGGGATGCAGTGTGAATTATAGTCTACAATGTATGTTGCAGGAACAAATGGTGCAATTTACTCTACAAACATTTTTGCCGTCTAGTTAATCTGAATATGAGAGTATAAGGAAGCTTATGGTAATGATGTCAGGGATTAAAATTATATACAAGAATCAGATTAGGAGTGGCTAATAGGCTATTGATAGCTGGTTAGATGTACTTTTTGAAGAGGAAGTAATTATTTTTCGCAGGGTGGATTCATTTTACTAATCTGATGAAGAGAATAATAGAAATAGAGCTTAGGAAGTAGTAAGCAGGTATTGATCTTGTTAATTAAAACATTAAGAATTTTATCTATTATGGTGAATAATTCGTATATCCTATTATTTTGATGGAGAGGTTGTACAAACCAATAGACAAAAGCGTATATCCCATTAAGAGTTTTTCCTTAATCGTCAAAAACGCTTGAAGACATTCTTCAGTAAAATTAAAAGGAGTATCCTTTCCAAGTAAAGAGCAAAGCGGTTTGGCGATCTTGGAGAAGTCTTTAATAAACCGTCGATAAAATCCTGCGTGACCCAAGAAACTTCTCACTCCTTTAACAGAAACCGGAGGTGGTAGTGTTTTGATAACTTCAATTTTAGCACGATCAACCTCCATCCCTGCCTTCGAAACTTTATGTCCCAACACAATTCCCTCTTGAACCATGAAGTGGCATTTTTCCCAATTAAGCACAAGATCTTTTTCTCTACATCTCACAAGGACTTTCTCAAGATTATTCAAACAATCGTTAAAACTATCTCCAAACACCGAAAAATCATCCATAAAAACCTCCAAGTATTTATCGATCATGTCCCAAAATATAGCCATCATGCACCTCTGGAACGTGGCAGGTGCATTGCATATCCCAAACGGCATTCTTCTATAAGCAAAAGTGCCAAACGGACATGTAAAAGTTGTTTTGTGTTGATCAAGGGAATCCACACAAATCTGATTATAGCCCGAATATCCGTCAAGGAAACAGTAATATTCTCTCCCTGCAAGTTTGTCTAGCATCTGATCAATGAATGGTAGCGGGAAGTGATCTTTCTTCGTTGCTTTGTTCAGTCTTCGGTAATCCATGCACACTCGCCACCCCACAACTGGTCTTGATGGTATGGCTTCGCCTTGATCATTAAAGATGGTAGTGAAACCTCCGTTCTTTGGAACACATTGTACTGGACTAACCCAATCACTGCTAGCAATCGGATAGATAATTCCTGCGTCTAACAACTTGATAACTTCCTTCCTCACTACTTCTTTCATAGCTGGCATGAGTCTTCTCTGTCCCTCTATAGATCGCCCACCTTCGTTCTCAAGAATGATTTTGTGTTTGCAAATAGAAGGACTAATTCCTTTGATGTCGGCAATAGTCCATCCGATTGCTTCTTTGTTTGCGCGAAGTACTTGAAGTAGCTTCTCCTCTTGAGGACCTGAAAGGTTAGCAGAAATAATAACAGGCAAAGTTTTGTTCGTACCTAGATATGCATAGCGTAGGTGATCTGGAAGTGGTTTTTCTTCGAGAACAGGTGGACATATTATAGATGGTTGTTTCATTGGTTCAATGTCACCTGGTTCCCGAAGCAGTTCTCGCACGTTTAATGCATCAACTTCTTCAGGGGAAATTTCGAGTTCCTCTGGTGTTTCAGGTGCTAGGGCTTCGTTAAGATCATTATCTAAGTTTTCTTCATTGAAGACTTCTTGCGTAATTTTTTTGATGACATCTACTTTGAAGCACTCGTCTTTCGCCTTAGGATATTTCATTGCCTGAAACACATTGAACCGTATCTGTTCGCCTTGTACTCTCATGATCAACTCACCATTCTCAACATCAATTAGTGTACGCCCCGTGGCTAAAAATGGTCTACCCAAAATGATGGGGACATTCTTATCCGCGTCTTAGTCAAGGATAATAAAATCACAAGGAAAAATAAAAGAGCCAGCTTTAACTAAAACATCTTCAATTTTACCTATTGGTCGTGAGAGGGAGCGATCCGCCATTTGTAATACCACAGATGTAGGTACTACTTCTCCGATATTAAGCTTCTCGAACAGGGATCTAGGCATGCGATTGATGCTCACACCTAAATCACATAATGCTTTTCCGATCCAACTATCTCCAATGCCGATAGGAATTGTAAAACTTCCGGGATCTTCTAGTTTTGGTGGCAACTCATTTTGACATATAGCACTGCATTCCCTAGGTAATCCAATTGGTTCCCCAGTCTCTATACTTCGCTTGTTGGAGAGGATATCTTTCATGAATTTCATATAGGTTGGCATCCTCTTGAGAGCTTCAACAAGTGGTATATTAACTTCCAACTTCTTCAACATGTCAATGAACTTCTTGAATTCCAGGTCATTGTCCTTCTTTCTGACACGTGAAGGGTATGGCGGTGGAGGGCGTGTATTGAGTTCCACATGTTTTCTTGTCTTCTCAGGTGTCTCGGTTTGGACACTCTTTGGCTTAACTACCTCCTCAATTGTATCTTTGATTATTTCTTCCCTCCTTTGTTCTGGAATAGGGATTTGTTCTTGTTCTGGTCGTGGTGGAGGCAGTTGTTTTCCACTTCGCAATTCAACTGCATGGCAAGAGTCATCTCTAGGAGCTATAGTATCACTTGGGAGTTGCCCTTTCGGCCTCGTTTGTAATGTATTCACCATCTGTGATATAGTATGCTCTAGTCGCTTGATAATCTTCTCCTGGTTTCGAACTTTCTGTTGGTTATGACTTATTTTCTTCTCAACTGTTTGCATTAATTTAGTCATACTCGAAGCCAAACTCTGGAGTTGTTCTTGTTTTGCCACTTGCATTGATTGTTTAGGTGGATCTTTCATTGATTCTTGATAAGTTTTAACAATGGGTGCCTTTTCCTGAATAGGTTGTGGAGGATTATGAGGTTGAAGTTGGGATTGCTGATAAGTTTCTTGCTTTCTGACCCAACTCTTTTGTTGTGGAGGTTGTTGATAATTAGTGTAGCTTTCTTGAGGACAAGCATAACTATCAGAGTAATAGTTATCTTGAGGATATTGAACGGAAGCTACCGCTGGATTATTCATACATCCTGCCCACACATGATTTCTTGATCCACAACCAAGACATGAAGGAATTGTGCGTACCATATTCACCTGAGCAAGTATTCGGGCTTGTTCTGTTAGCTCTTCGAGTTGTTTAGCCAGTTCCTTAAGCTTAAGAGATTCCGAAGTGTTCTCTTTTGCTGATTTCTTTGGCCAACTTCTCTCGTTCTCAAGAATTCTCTCCATCCCCAATTCAGCTTCTTCAGGATCTAGTAACACAAAACCTGCGTTTCCTAATGAATCTGCTTTCTCTCTTGATTGATCATTAAGGCCTCCATAAAACAAGGTTATATAATATTCCGGCGGGGATCTATGATATGGACATCTCGCCTTCTTATGTGTGAATCGTAACCATGCTTCACCCAAACTCTCTTCCTCTTTCTGTATAAATTGTTCAAGCTCCAACATGTCTTTTAAACGTCTGCTAACTGGATAAAAACGGTCTAGGAATCTTGCTTGAAGCTTGTCCCAATCTGGAATAACATGAGGGTATTGGGTATCATACCAATCGCTTGCACATCCGGTCAAGAAGAACTGGAACATCAGGTAATATACTTGCTCCTAACTCCTCTTACGATATAAGCATCACAGATCTGCATGAATTTCTGAATATATCGGATCGGATCTTGATGTGCATCTCCGCTGAATAATCCATGAGATACAAATTGAGTTAGCATCCCTGGATCAGGTTTAAATTTAGCGGCTTGGATTTCTGGAGCGCGAATTCCTCGTGGCTCCACTCTGAACTCGATGGGTAGCTCAAGTCTCCTTGGGTTCTCCATCTGTAACTAAATCTGAAAAACAAAAACTAAAAAACAAAAGCGTAAAATAGAACTAACTAAAAATAAAAGCACAAGATATATGCACAAGGACTACCGATGTAGTCCCCGGCAGCGGCGCCAAAAACTTTGTGGGGCCTAGGGTGTGATAGAATAAGATATAAAATAAGTGCAAAAACACCCTAGAACTACACGGTTCTGCAAGTATACAGATCGTATGCAAGTTTTAGATAAAGATTCGTTCCGCAGAGACTACAGAGGTTAGGAGAATCTTATGCAAATACCAAGTGTAAATAATTAAAGCTAGAACAACTAAACGCAAATAAAAGTAAAGACAAATAGATTTTTGTTTAATTTTCTAATAAACTAAATTAAAACTAAGGAATTAAAGACAGAAAATTAAATATGAAAGAGAGGTGATATGAGAATATAGCTTAAGTTATTAGCATGTAATCCCCACTAGTTTTGCCGTTCTAAACATGTAAGGGTGAATTATGTAGTATTTCCCTAATCGGTCCCAATATGCTATCGGTAGTTTCAAATAGGATTTACCTGTGTCAATAAGGCTTCCTAAGCAAACTTTTCCTGTAATTGGTAAATAGTCACAAGAACTAAACCATAGTGATTATCTAGCTAGGTTGGGTTGTCAGATCAGACCTAATACTAGACGTTATGTGCTAAACATGCAATTAAACACCGTTGTCAAAGGTATCCTAATTACTAGATGGTAATTCTAATGGCGGCCGTCCACAAGAACACAGAATATAATTCCAAACACATAAACAGAGAATAAAAACTATAATTCTATTTAAAACATTAAATTCCCAAATTAGATAGATGTCAATCAAAACTAAGGTTCATACATTAATGCTAAAACTCAAGCTAAAGAAAATTAGTTCATGAAAGAAAAGAAAGAAATTACAAATCTAAAGGTAGAAGAAGACATTGTTGATGACAGCTCCTTCCAGACTTCTCTCTTGTGTTCTAAGCTTCCTCTTGGTTTAAGGTTTCACCAAGGATGATTTAAGAGTGTTAAGAGGCTGTATTTATAGTGTAGAGGTTGACCTAATTCGTTTTGGTGGAGATAACTTCAAGTAATGGACTTCTAGCCCAACTCAAATTCGTAAGGAAATAAAGATAAACAATGTTGCGCTGTTTTGAGTGTATCTTCTTCGTTATTGGTCGGATTTAGCTCCATAAGATACCAAAAGAATCGCAACAGAATTATCTAGACCCTGTCGAAGGAAACTACCAAATTCGGCCTATTTCTTAGGTAAAAACACCAATCTTTAGACGTGTGTGCAGAATCCCAGGTTTAGGCAGCTTTTCCTTTTCCATCTTTTTAGCTTTTATTTCCTTATCTCCAATTTCCATGCAAATCTCTTTCCATAAGTTGTTGTCTTTGACTTGGACTCTAATTAATCTCCATAATTATCTTTAAAGCTTCACACTAAATAAACAATTAAACCCACTATGCTCTAAAAAATAATAATTCTACAAATCAAGACCCAAAATAGGAAAGTGTACTAAAATAAGCTAAAATCAACCTATAAACTAATAAATAAGCCTAAAATGATGTCTCTGAAGTATATTTTACTATCACAAATGAGGAGACATCACCAAGACACGAAGGAATTGTGCGTACCGTATTTACCTGAGCAATTATTCGGGCTTGTTCTGTTAGCTCTTCGAGTTGTTTAGCCAGTTCCTTAAGCTTAAGAGATTCTGAAGTGTTCTCCTTTGCTGATTTCTTTGGCCAACTTATCTCGTTCTCAAGAATTCTCTCCATCCCCAACTCAGCTTCTTCAGGGTCTAGTAACACAAAACCTGCGTTTCCCAACGAATCTGCTTTCTCTCTTGATTGATCATTAAGGCCTCCATAAAACAAGGTTAAATAATATTCCGGCGAGGACCTATGATATGGACATCTCGCCCTCTCCATCAAAATAATAGGATATACAATAGACAAAGTAGTAAGCAGGTATTGATCTGAACAGGTAGTAAGCTTTTGGTTTGTACAACCTCTCCATCAAAATAATAGGATATACGAATTATTCACCATAATAGATAAAATTCTTAATGTTTTAATTAACAAGATCAACACCTGCTTACTACTTCCTAAGCTCTATTTCTATTATTCTCTTCACCAGATCAGTAAAATGAATCCACCCTGCGAAAAATAATGACTTCCTCTTCAAAAGGTACATCTAACCAGCTATCAATAGCGTATTAGCCACTCCTAATCTGATTCTTGTATATAATTGTACTCCCTGACATCATTACCATAAGCTTCCTTATACTCTCCTATTCAGATTAACTGGACGGCAAAAATGTTTGTAGAGTAAATTGCACCATTTGTTCCTGCAACATACATTGTAGACTAAAATTCACACTGCATCCCCTCCCATATACGGTAAATTAAAGGCTTCTCATACAGTCATAAAATGGCCATGATTTGTATGAAAATATAATATACAACGACTGTAATTATACTTAATTTAGATGATTCTGAAAAATTGTTTTCGGAAACGTCTGAATTCTATTCTTAAAAAATTAAATTACTTATTTATTTAATTTTAAAAAAAAAAGGTATTTTTCTTACTTTTTGGGAACTGAATGATTTCTTTCGTGGTAGTCGATTGCAGTGGATTTGATAACATCGGATTTGTTTTTTTTCTTGCGAATACTTGGAATCGGTCGACCAAAAAAATGTTAGAGAAGATAACTATGAAGGTATTGAATTCTTAATAGATATTTTAGGTAAATTTATTTAGATTGAGATAATAAAGGTAAATTAAATAAAAATTATGAAATAAAATAAAGAAAACTTAAAACTAAGAATAATGATGTGTACCTGCCAAATAGAATGCCACGTCATGGGTGACATTTGGGTGATATAAATTTGGGTGTATATATCATCACTCTTTTATTTAGTACTCACATCTTTTTATTTTTAGGAACACTCTTCAAAGCCTGCCTATTCAAAAGATTGTAAGTTTATTATCTTAATTAGTTACTAACTAATCGTAATCTAGCCTCTATTATGTGATCATGAGTTGGGATTTATGAACGTTTTTTCAGATTTTCTCAAATGCAAATGAAGCTCATGTAGCTAAAATTCTTAGTAGATTTGCTTGTTACTCTTTATAAAATAAAATTTCTGGAAGTTAGACAAATTTAAACTGTAGAAGTTTGTTTCCTCAGATATGGAAGCTGAGAAAAGGAGCGTACATCCGGATTGCAGAAATGCCACGAAGCTGTACCAGCTCTGCCACCTGGACTGGTAACTTTTTTTTACCCATGTTCAAGTGTTGTCCAAAGATGGAGCTCCCAGGTAATCAAAGTTGTCTTTTCCCATGGTGGCACAGCAAGGTGTTCCATTCTGTAGCGAACGAAATCCTCATCTATTCGTATTTCCCTTGTTTTGTCAAAATTGTTCGTAGCACGTTCCATACAAGTATTCCTAGTAATAGGGTAGCTGCTCGTTATGATTGAGAATTCAAACGTTTTATGGACAGAGGTTACGTGTTTGGGACGTTTTAGTTGTCGAAACAAGAAATTGGGATCTCCATCGGATGATGTACTCATAGTATTAATAAAGGTGTTTTGTAAAGCTTAATTACACGATTCTATGCTGATTATAGGGTTAGTGTCTTCGAAATTTACTGATCTTTGTTGAGAAAGATGAAGATGGAGGATGAACTTTCATAATTCCAACAGATGAACCCCAAAGCTGATACGTAAGCAAATCAGTGTTAACAAGGTAAAAGATTTAACCATAAAACTTCGTGAAGCCACAGCTTTTTGAAGTTTCGCCGTCTGAAGAACATCATGACGTAGAGAACTAAATATAAGAAATAGAAGAACAAATCGTGATTATGTGACTGGATTTCATCGGAGAAGTAGCTCATAATATTGAGTAGCAGGTATAAAGCAAGGGAATATGATTAAACTTGATAAAGAAGATGAAGGTTTACTGTAGCAGCAGAGGATAAGGTCGAGACTTAATATAAATTTTAGACTTACCCCAGTTCTTACTATATATGTTGTGACATGGGATTGATTATTTAATTAGTATATCTTTTGTGCATGGCCTTTTTTTCCCTTTTTATTTTGGATGGATGCATGGCTTTTCAAAATGAATGTAAAAAAGATGCTTTTATATAAAACATAAAATCTTTTTTTCCATGTGTTACTTTTTTGTAGTGTTGTAAACTCTTTTTTCCGAATATGTATTTCCATTCGCCAGCATTGTCCTTTATGCTTAATGCTTAGTAATGAAAATGATAAACCTTGGTCAACTATTTTATTTAAAATCCATAAGTCCAATACTTAGTATTTGTTTTGAAATAAAGAAAAGTATTAATATAATATTTATTAAAAAATAACAAAAGTATAGAAAAACTCAAAAATTTCACACAACTATTATGTTCCAACTTATAAATCACTTTCGTGTGTGCTTCTTATTAATCTTTTGTAAAATTTCTTCAAAAATATGTATTTCCAAATTCATCAAATGTTTATTAAAATAATTGATATTGTGCATACACACCTCACCATCTATAAATTGAGTGAGTGAGTAAATAGTATTTTACTAACATGACATGAGTAACACCAGTCATAGAGTTGAATACTTACACATGTTTTAGTCAGTATTCCCTCGTTATATAGAAAAATTAATATACCCATGTAAAATCATTGGACAAGTTTGCAAGCTTAGTAATTTATATAGTTAAATTAAAAGTAAATATTTATTGTCATTGCAAAAGAATAAGATTAATTTTACGATCTAGCAGCCTCAACTTTCATCCAAATCCTTTTGTTGGGCTAGAAGCTTCACGTGCAATTAAAACAACTACCACATCAAAGCTAAGCCAATTATCCTGGATTAAATGAATCAAAACAGTAAGAAAGCATAAGCGCTAATATATACACATATATGATTTTACAATATAAAAGTAAATCAAATAAATTAAAACCAATACACACCCAAGTTATTTTGGCTCAAAAAGGTGTAAGATCTTAACAGAACCAGTCATAATACTCATCTGAAAACACCAAATCCCATAGCAGCTATAAATGAGAAGCCATAAGAGAGAAGATAAATACAGTTAATATCTAAACTGTAAATCCTCCGAAAGTATTGTGGATCTACGTTGTTAGACCCATCTACATGTTTTCATTTAAATTCGAGTATTAGATAAAGAAATGAATGGAGAGAAAGTATATCGTGAGATGTACGAGTGAAATGAGGCAAGTGTTTGGTGAAAGTAAATATACTATAGAGCAGTAACCGGGTCGTCGGTTTGGACCCGCGTTATAATATGCGTAATGTCAAACCGTGGCCCAAGTATTTGGACCTCTTTTTTTTTTTTTCTTAAACCGTGTTTCATAGTGGGCCTTTACCGGTTTACCATATAACCGGGTTGGAAAATGTACGGGTTCAATAAATAATTCGGTTTGACTAAGTCTTTGCTCAACCCTATGGAACACGCTAATATATTGTCAACTTTTTTATTTGAGTAGTCAAAGAATCAAGAAAAACTTGCGTGATATACTTAGGATCGGTATGTGCTAAATTGTCGTTTAACTAGAATTAATTTTGTAAGGAATATAAGAAAATTATTTCAAACCTATTAGAGAATGAATTTATATTTTATTGGGAGTTGATTATAACTTGTCTTGTACAAGAATTTTCTCATCTCTTTCTATTTTTTGTTTTCAACGTGTTTGCTACAACGGTGTGTTTTTAAATGCAGAGAAAAAATGGCACATATCATAAATTAAAAATCCTGATCATATAAAAGTGACCTACCTTTAGCATATCATCGGTCTCTAGTTTTTTTTAAATATTTATTTAACATTTTTATTTTTTTTTCATCTACAATACCCCCATAATAAAAATTCAAAAATATGAAGTTTTAAAACAAAAACCTAACATTTTTGAAGAGATCTATTTTAGCATAAAAGAAAAGATATTTTAAGAAGTGGTCAACCGCTAATTGAAAGTTTTTTCGCTATTGTAAATTTGACCAGCTACGAATGAAGTATATAAAGGAGAAGAGACAAATACTGTGAAAGCCAATTAATTTGTACTACATGTGCTATGTTAGATCGATACAAGAACCTACAACGTAATTTTTGTGATATTTGCATAATACATGGATCTATAATGCAATTTTTGCAGAATATGGGGATCAATAGTTCATTTAACTAGTAAGGAATAGAGAAAATCTCATTTTTAGGCCATTACCTATGATCTAAATTTTTTTTAGGCCAAACGTTTCAGAAGTCACATTTTTAGGCCAAACGTATTCAAAACGCTCATTTTTAGGCCATTTCACTAATTTCATGAGATATTTTATAGATTTTAAGGCCAATTTAGACACTTTAGAAAGAGTTCCTAGTTTGTGATGAGGTCAAATAAACCTATATCTCCTTTGATATGCTTAAATTGTCCTTAAAATCAATGAAATATTTCATGAAATTAGTGAAATGACCTAAAAATGGGCGTTTTGAATAGATTTGCCCAAAAAATTTGACTTTTGAAACGATAAGCCTAAATATGTTTTTAGGCCATTACCAAAAATAGAATTTGCTCTAAAAAATAAAATGGGGAGCTATAGTGCAATTAACTTGGAAAATAATCCAGATAGGACTATTATATTGTAATAATCCATGTATTTATTTGAAGAAAAACAAAGATTAGCGTATTAATCCCAACAAAAACTTTATATCGTAATAGCCCAAAATTACCTTGATCAAAGACAACATAGTATAACAATATATATCAAGAGTTGCGCACAAAGAATTTAAAAAAGTAACTTTAAAAATGGATTTAGAACGTCAAATATCCTTAAAGAACACCACGGTCAATGCACTCAAAAGTCGAAATAGCCTTGTAATTGAAATTGAACACAACAAATATCATTGGTATCCAAGAGTATCATATTTTACTTCATGATTGAAACAAAAATACAATGCATTACATGAAAACGTAAAATAATACTCACAATTGAATAAATCAACTTACCCTTGGTCAACTCAAGTTTACAATTTGACTACACTCAAAATTATCTATGGCTTGGAAAGAAAGTAAAACCTAATAGAAAGTAGAAATGAAAATGGAATATTTTGTATTAATTTTTGTTGTGTACTATATATGAGAAAGTGTACTACTATTATATAAGCACAATGGCTTGAGCACTACTCTAACATTTCTAACAACTTTTGTTTTATATGAAATGGTTTTGATCATGTGCTTCACATTGTTTGTGCACCTATTTTGTCCTTTGTGTGATTCATCTCATCATCCCCCCTCAAGCTGAGTGCGCGTAAGAGAGGAAGCTTGCAAAGAAGAGAGTTGAATACAGAGACAGATAAACCTTTGGTAAAGATATCTGCAATTTGAAGTGAAGATGATACATGAGAGATGATTAGCTTCTTGGCTTTAACTTGTTCTCGTACAAAGTGAAAATCAACATCTATATGGCGTGTTCTTGTATGAAAAACCGGATTAGATGCTAAGGCAATTGCAGAAAGATTATCACAGTACATCGTAGGGGTTACAATTGAGATAAATAAGCTTTGAAGCAGAAAAGATAACCATTTGAGCTCAGCTGAGACATATGCCATAGCTCGATATTCCGCTTCAGTAGATGATCGAGAAACAGTTGTTTGTTTCTTAGAACCCCAAGAGATTAAGTTCGAGCCTAAGAAAATACAGTAGCCAGTGATTGAACGTCTATCTTGTGAATTACTCGCCCAATCAGAATCAGAATATGCAGATAGAATCGATGAAGAAGGCGTAAAGGTTAATGAATAATTACGAGTACCTTTAATGTATCTTAAGAGCTTCTTCATACTTTCAAAATCCGCATTAGAAGGCTTATGCATAGCTTGACAAAGTTGGTTAACAGCAAATGAAATGTCAGGTCGAGTTATGGTTAAATATTGTAAACACCCAATAATACTTCGAAAGAGAAATGGATCTTCAAATAGATCAAGGCCTTTGGATGTTACAATAGTATATTTGTTAAGTGTAGGTAATGGTGAACTTTTACATTCACTCATACCAGCCTTCTGCAAGATAGTAGCTGCATAATTTTCTTGAGAGACTATTAGATTAGGTGATGATGAAATAACTTCTAAACCAAGAAAATAAGAGAGTAAACCAAGGTCTTTCATAGAGAACCTTTGTTTTAAAGCTGTAATAATAAGCTGAACACCCTCAAAATCACCACCTGTAACTAATATGTCATCAACATAAACTAAAATAATTGTTATTTGATCTTTATTTTTACGAATAAAAAGAGATGAATCGGCAGGTGAAACAACAAAACCATGTGAATCAAGAAATAATGTAAGTAGTTGATTCCAAGCTCTAGGTGCTTGCTTAAGACCATAAAGAGACCTCTTTAATTTGCAAACATAATTAGGAAAAGTAGAGTCAATAAAACCCATAGGTTGATCCATATAAACATCTTCTTCTAAAACACCATGTAAAAATGCATTAGATACATCCAATTGATGTATATTCCAAGCATTAGAAGTAGCAAGTGACAATATCAATCGAATTGTTTGATGTTTCACTACAGGACTGAATGTTTCATTGTAATCAATACCATGTTCCTGTAAGAAACCTCGGGCTACTAAACGAGCTTTATAACGCGAGATAGAACCATCTGCTTTACGTTTAATTTTGTAAACCCATTTACAGGATATAGAATTTCGACCAAGAGGCTTTGGTACTAACACCCAAGTATTTTGTTTTTGTAGAGCATCAAATTCACTTAACATAGCTTGTTGCCAATGTTGAGACTTAGCAGCTTCTTTATAAGAAGTAGGTTCAATAGAGGAAGAGGATAGAATAGTAGACTGACACTTATAAGATGGTCTAAGAGAACCAGTTTGACGACGTGTAATCATGGGATGAGTAGAAGAAGATTGTGGAGGAGGGTGGGATGTATTTGAAGTTGAAGAACTTAAATTAGTTATAGGTTCAGTGGTAGGTGTTGAAGAATGAAGTATCGGATTAAAAGGTTGACTAAGGGCATTAGGATTAATAGCATTGTTAAAAAGATCAACATAATTTGTATAAGAAGACTCAATAGCAGATACACTAGATAGAGTAGTATTTTGAAAAGGAAAAATTGACTCGTTAAAGACCACATGACGAGATATAAACAACTTTTTAGAGGCTAAAGCATAGCATTTATATCCTTTACTAGTGGAGCAATAACCAAGAAAAACACAAGGTTCTGAGAGTGGGGACAACTTATTTGGACTGTATGGGCGCAACCAAGGATAACACAAGCATCCAAAAACACGAAGATGCAAGTAAGATGGTGGTTTATTAAAGAGAATTTGATAAGGAGAGGAATTACTTAGTATAGGAGTAGGTAAAAGGTTAATAAGGTAAACAGCTACAGCAAGAGCCTCGAGCCAAAATTTAGTGGATAAAAAACTATGTGTTAGAAGAGCTCGAGTAGTTTCAATGAGGTGACGATGTTTTCGTTCTGCAACACCGTTTTGCTCAGGTGTATGTGGACAAGAAGTCTCATGAATAACACCATTTGATTGAAGAAAAGAGGCAAATGAGTTATTGATGTATTCTCCACCATTGTCAGAACGTAATTTCTTAATTTTAAGATTGAATTGAGTTTGTATTAAGATATAAAAGTTTTGAAATGTTTGACAAACCAATGATTTATGAGTAAGCGGATAAATCCAAGTAAACCTACTATAATCATCAATAAACACAACATAGTATTTGTAAGAAGAGAAGGAGCTAATTGGTGATGGCCCCCATACATCACTATGAATCAAATCAAAAGGAGCAGTAGATATAGAATTTGATAATGTAAAAGGTAATTTATGACTCTTTGAAACAGCACAGGCATTACATTCACTTTGAGACAAAGAAATCTTAGATTGTAACACAACAGAAAGAGAATCTGCAGCTCTAGATGAAGGATGACCAAGCCTGAGATGCCACTTATTTGCAGTAGATGAGACAAATTTTGAAGACAGACATTGAAATGAAGAAGTTGAAGACTCAGATAACTTGACTTTGGAAGTGAAAGAGAGTGAGTAGAGACCATCTTTACAAAGGCCCTGAAACAACAACTTATGTGATGCAGAAGAATAGATAGACACAGAAGTACTATGAAAAATAAAGTAACAATGATTATCTTTTGTAAACTTAGAGATGGACAAGAGATTTGAGGCAATTGAAGGAACATGTAAGACAGATTGTAAAGTGAAAGTAAAAGAAGGAGTAAGAAGCTTACTAGTCCCAATATTAGCTATGTCGAGGTTTTGACCATTCCCAACTGAAACAACACCATTACCATCATAAGTAGAAGGATTCTGAAGCAGATTTAAGTTAGGAGTAACATGACTATTGGCTCCTGAATCCAAATACCATAGTTCTGGATCATAATTAGTAGTAGAAGACTGAGAATTAGCCATTAAAACAGTTTTATTCTGAGCTCGAGGTGAGGGAAAGTTAACAAAATCTGCTCTCTTCCAACAATCAATAGCTGAATGACCATACCTCAAGCATATTTGACATGTAGGAGTAGTTGAATTAGTAGAATTTACACCACTAGTATGTGAATATTGAGTAAATTCAGCAGATGAATTATTATTATGAAAGCCACCTCGTGACCTTCCTCTAGCTACATAACCTCTACCACGAGAAGAATAACCACGTCCTCGACTAGAAAAAGCATTAGACGAAGAATTGTTTGAGGGCTGAGATGGAGAAAATAGAGCTGTAGGAGAATTAACAGTCTCATGAGATTCAACCATCTGCATATGTAATTCTTCAGACACAAGAAGGCTACCAAGTGAATGAAAACTAAGTGTAGATGTTTGAGCATTAGAAATACGAATACTCGATTTAAATTGATTATATTCACTAGGTAATCCCTTCAATGTATACATTATAACATCCTCAAGTGAAAGAGAGGATGAAGCTGTGTCTAAACCATCACAGATTTCCTGAATTTCAGTAAGATATGTAGACATACTCCGATCTCCTTTCTTAATATTACACAATTTCATTTTAAGTTGGTGAATATGAGTTCGACATTGAGATACGAAGATCTCTTCAAGTTTATTCCACACATCAAAAGCATGAGGAAGTTTAACAACTTGAGCCAAAATAGATGGAATCATAGAAGAATGTAATGATACCTTAAGTTGTTGATCTTCGATTAACCAAGTAGAAAACAGAGGATCAGAAACAGCTGGTTTTACTTTAGAACCATTGATATGACTGAGATAGCCGTGAGCTTCCAACACAGCCTCAAGTTGCGACCTCCATAACACATAATTTGCAGAATCGAGCTTGATTTGAACAAGAGAGCTCCAATTCTGTCGCAAGAGCAATAAACCAGGTGGAATCGACGAGCTCGAAGTAATGGATGGTGATAACGAAGATGAAGTTGACGCCATTTAGATAAGAAGGAACAACCAAAAAATAGCGGAAACAGGATCGAATTAATTTTGGAGTATAAAAATTTTGAAGATGAGAAAGAAAGATAAGGCCATCAATGGCGGATTTGGGAAGAAATGACAAAGAACTCCTTTGGCAAATCTGATACCATAATAGAAAGTAGAAATGAAAATGGAATATTTTGTATTAATTTTTGTTGTGTACTATATATGAGAAAGTGTACTACTATTATATAAGCACAATGGCTTGAGCACTACTCTAACATTTCTAACAACTTTTGTTTTATATGAAATGGTTTTGATCATGTGCTTCACATTGTTTGTGCACCTATTTTGTCCTTTGTGTGATTCATCTCATCAAAACCAATGATTCTTTAATTTGGAGTTATATTAATCATAATCGAGTAATCGTCATTTTATTGCAAGCTCAGAACTTGAGAGAAAGATGAAGCAAAAATTTTGGAAGAAGCAAGGGAAAAGTTGGAGAATCAAGGGATTAAAGTTATCATCACGGGTAAGTTTTGAGTGTTGTCTACTAAGGATATATCTTTACTATATGTACAATTAATACCTTTGGCGTCTAATTCAATAAATTTTAATTGTTAGGTCATAGCATCTGAACTGGCAATGCAATTATAGAGCTGGGATTCCAAAGGATATAGTGCTAGGATTTGACTATATTGTAATTGAATCCAATACAAAAAATTTATTTTGCAAAAGTACAATAAAATCTATGTAAAATAAGATAGTTGAGGTAGAAGGCTTTTGAAATTTCAGGAATATATCATATGCAGTGGTTTACTAGATGATGAAATAGTGAAGAGGAGAAGACTAAGTAGTGGTAAAGGTTGAGGAAAAGATCGTTTTTTTTTTACAAAAACATTGTCATCTTCTAAGAAAGTTTTTTTTTTTACTGAAAATTCTATAAAGGTTTATATTTTGACTATTTTGTTATGTTCTTCTAAGATTTTGTTTATTATAATTTCTAAAATAAAGAATGCAAAGTTAGAGCCTGTTTGGGATTACTTTATAAAATAATCACTTAAAATGATTATAGATTTCTACCAATAATTTAGACCTTTAAGATCACTTTTTAAAAAAACACTAGTCAGGTTATTATTAAAAAAAAATTATTTATAGATGTTAAAAGATTTTTTTAATATTTTTTTCAAATATTAAATTTTAAGAGATTATTACTCAAAGGGTCTTGAAAACACCACCTCGTGACCCAACAAGACCGAGTCTACACCTTCTTTGTAATGTAAAATCGATTTTTGTATTAAACTCAATAACTTTTGTCTAAATGCTCAACACTATACTAATTATACGAGAAATGCTCAACACTTTTATTGATTAAACGAGCATGCTCAGCACTTTTATTGATTAAAACGAGCATGCTCAGTATATTTACTCAATAAAAAAATTCGAATAATCAGCAAATTTTTCTGATGCTCAGTACTTTATTCACGCTCAGTACTTTATGCTCAGTACTTTCCCATGCTCAATACTTTTTCCATGCTCAGTACTTTTTCCATGCTCAGTCTCTATGCTCAGTACTTTTTTCATGCTCAGTACTTTATCCTGCGGTGGTCGGTGGTGGTCGGCGGTGGTCGGTGGCCGGAGGTCGGAGCTGGAATTATTAATAGTTAATGACAGAGGAGAGAGAAAAATTAATAAAGGGGGAGAAAGATTAATGGTAATGGAGGAGAGAGAAGAATCTTTTTTTTGTCTTATATACACTATAAGGGTAGTAAAGGTATTTGTCAATTTTGAGGCCTCTAAGTAGAACAGAGAATCCACTTGGTTCCTATATGGCTCTAAGATGGTCCCCAAGACCCCTTGGGTAATTCACCCAAATTTTAATTAAAAACGTTTATGTCTATAAAATAATCAATCCCAAATATGCACTTAATGTATTAGTTTGAGTTACACGCATATATACTAAACGAGTCTGAATTTAAAGTTTAAGTTTTAACTTATTTAACTAACTAGACGAATTCAAATAAACCATTAACAAACTCAAACTCAAACCTTAATAAAAGATTCAACTCATTTGTAACTTAAATTGTAAAACATACATCACATCTTCGCACTTACTAGATTCTGAAACATCATAGCCAACTCCCTTAAATTAAATTCAGTTCCATTAGAATTTCATTCCAAGACAAAAGCTTCTTATGAACATGGAATTTTCTTCTAGTACCCATACAAAGAATCATGGTAGATAGACTATGGGTAGTTCCGGTGCGCTTAAAGTCTTATATTAAGGTTTGCACTTCATGAATCATGGTAGATAGACTATGGGTAGTTCCGGCTTAAAGTCTTATATTGAGGTTTGCACTTCATGTTTGTATACTAGATTCTGAAACATCATATAAGGTTTGTCTAGGAAGAGAATATATATATATATATATATATATATATATATATATATATATATATATATATATATATATATATATATATATATATATATATATATTTGTCAATGACCCAAAAAATCAAAATAATATTATACTTGCCCCAAAGAATCATCCATTAACTTACTATTATAAGATTACATGTTTACCCTTACACCATAAGAACTATTCCCGTCAAGGACGATTCCTGTCAAGCACGATTCCCGTCACGGACGATTCCCGTCACGGACGATTCCCGTCAAGGACGATTCCCGTCAACGACGATTCCCGTCAACGACGATTCCCGTCAAGCACGATTCCCGTCAACGACGATTCCCGTCACGGACGATTCCCGTCACCGACGATTCCCGTCAAGGACGATTCCCGTCACCGACGATTCCCGTCACTGACGAATCCCGTCATTACGCATATAAATCCCATCACTAGTTGTATTGAATTCCACCAATATTTTGACAAAAAAAAATCCCACCAATACAACTATATCTCATCAACTAACGTATAAAATCCCATGACGCATATAAATCCCATCAAAGTTGTATTGAATTCCACCAATATTTTGACAAAAAAAAAATTCCCACCAATACAAACTATATCCCATCAACTAACGTATATAATCCCATAACAAAAATAAATCCCATCAACTAAATAAAACCAATGGAGTGAATAGTTTAATAAATCATTTGAGACGAAAACAAGATTAATCGTGAGAAAGACTCCTGAATATCCGATTCGTGCTTTTACGCAATAAATTGCGTATAATGTTGCGATAAATACCACTAATCGAGCATGATTTAATGAAAATAAATAGCCTCCAACTATGAATAATGTACCAGTTATCCAAAAGTTAGCGTACATCCATAATATTAATAAGAATGATGTATCTATAGAATACCCTGAGGTTACTACATCTGCTTTAAACAGTTATAAATTAGGTCCTCGTGTGATTGAAGAGGATTTTCTAGAAGATTTTCTTGAAATTAATGATTTAATCGGTCCAGAACCTACTGAAAAACCAATAAACGAACCTCAAAATCTTCAGTTAGATTGGTCAGATGGGTTGTGTGAATTTGACCTTTTTGAAAATGCAGCCATGTTTGGATCAGTTGAACAAGGGCAAAATGGGCAAAATTCTCAATCACTGATGAATCAAATTGAGAATGAAATGCTAGGGCCCACTTCACATTCTCAATTAATCAACTTTGAAGACGAGACAGTGAGCTTCAATCACCAACAATGGAGTCTTGATCAGAATAATAGTGTATTTACTCCCTATGGAGTCTCGAAACAAACAATCTTTCCAATGTATTAATAAGAATAACATAACACTCATGAATCTTCCATACCCATAACTAATTATAGGCCAATGCTTCTATAATTATCCCATTTTTTTCCCTAAAACAGCTTACACGTGTTGAGGCCCCCCCACTACAAACATTAACACTTGGAAATTTTAACTCTATTTCTCACCTTCTCTTTAGCCCATCCAAAAGAAAAATTGTAGATTTCACTGAACTTATCAGAATAAATAGATCAAAAATTCACACATTGTAGCAGCCTTCATATGCCATGAAATTACCAACTACACTCAATGTAAAAATTTACAGGTCTCAGTCAAAATCGTAAAATATACCAAGTAAAAATGTATTTGACACATGTATATTTGTACATACCATCACGATATCCTGTGGATCAACCTGTTAAACAAGAAAACACAGATTACTACGAAATACTAGAAAATTTATAATCAAAGGAAGCTAAAAAAAAAGGTAAACTTAAAGTTATACAAATATGAAATTAAGACGTACCTGAAGGTCATTGCAGAGCATAGTAATTCCATCAGCTATAATCATATCAACATATGGATCTGTATGTGTATGAAGGATAAGAAAAAGAATACAAATTAAGAATGAAATTTGGAGAGAAGAAATCAAGCTGCGGAGAGAAGTAATCGGCCATGATGATGGGATGAAGATACACGATCGATCGGTGATAGAGAAAGAAAGGAAGAGAGAGAAAGAAAAATGAAATAAAATAAGCTTTTATTATAATTAGGGTATATATTAAGTAATTTGTAGTATAAAAAGTAAGTAGGGGTAATTTAGTCAAATAGTATATTAAATAATTAAGTTAATGATTTTATTGGGCAGATTCTTTTTGTCTTGATTTGATTGAGCATAAAAAATTATTAGTTTGATTTTTTGGGTCATTTTTCCTATATATATATATATATATATATATATATATATATATATATGTGTATGTATAATATTTTAAGATAATTAAAATATGTCATAAGTTTCTAAACTTTATATAAATTACATGAAAATTTTATTAAGATATAAACTTAAACAAATCTAGATTTTATTTTAAATTACAATGAGATGTAATTTTAAAGATTAATTTAAAAATATATCACTAATTCTGTAAAGTAAAATAATTCTATAAAGTTAGTAACAAAAAGTATAATTTTGATTATACATTCACATCACACTTCAACAAATTTTCTCATGATTATTATTGGTTACTTTTAAATATAAATTTTTAATATTAATATAAGAGAAACTATATAAAATTTTGTCCAAAATTTTCAATCAAATACTCTACAAATCCTTCTTGGAAACCCTCCTTCCTAGAAACTACGGTTTCCAAAATTCAAATTTAAGACAATTCAAAAAAATTCGACTTGATAAAAATGGTAGTTATATGAATTTGTGTTTTGTAATCGTTCAAAGCCTCACCTTTTTTTTTATATTAGTAGCAAATGTGCATTTTTTGTTTTATTTTATTTAACAACAGTGTTTTTGGCTTTTAAACTTCAAATCTCAAGAATTATAAGCGAAATACTTATACGTTATATGTTCCATTCTATTTTCTTTTATCAAGTAAAATAAAAGACCAAACCAGTTGGGTAATTTACCTTATTGTTTTCTTTACTTAGAGGTTTTGTTGAACTCTCAGGTTTTTTTGTATATGCCTTTAACACCTAGTATCTTTTATATTTTTGTTGGACGGTTAAGACATCATGTATACAATATAGTGAAAACTTGTCTTCCATCTTTAACCGCAACCCTAACTGATGCCTCTACCTCTAGTAAAATTTGTTAACCAAAGCTTACATACGTAATTTGAAAAGGTATTACATTAAACTTTAATTTACATGAAATTCTTTGACAGGTAAAGTTCGTTACTAATCTTTAAAATCTGCTCCAATCACCTCCGATAATAGTATCTGAAGAAGTGAAAAAACATTAATATATACAATCAGAAGCATAATATAAGTATAAACATAAATTGAGGTAAGAAAGAGAGAGAAGGGTAAAAGAGTCATACACATAGATATTAATGCCATAAATAGCAGAATATTTCCTTAACAGACGCTCAACAGTATACCATTCTGATCGATCCGTTCCATTTTGATACCCTATTCTCGGCATATGTATTGAAGCTTTTACAAAAAACAAAAAAAAATTAAAAATAAGTAGAATAAGAAATTGCAATATAGGTCCTTATATTATGCAAAAATAGCTTACCAGAGTTTTGAGAAGCTATATATGAAGCTTTTGATAAGCAAAGCTCTAAATCAGTCATGGAAATGTTACTACGTGGCATTTTATGTTTAGGTTTATATGATTGTACAACTGCTAAAGCTACCCATTGAGGTACATTATTATCTTTACTATCTTCTGTGGGGTCCACTGCAAAAATATTGTCCTTTTATGTTAAAATGGAGAATAAAGGGACTTAGTACTTCAAATAACTCAAAAATACTTAAGGTAGGACCTATAGTGCAATTTCTGTATAATTATAGAGTAATTTATGCATAATATATGGACTTATATTGTAATTTGTGCATAATATAGGGGCATATATTGCAATTTCTGCATAATATAGGCTCATATTGCAATTTTTGAATAATGTAGGGACCTATAGCGCAATTTATTCTAAATATAAATAGGGACCTCGGGTGCAATTTCTGCATAATATAGGGACTTATCTTGCAATTTTTGCATAATGTAAGGACCTATAATGCAATTCCTTTAAAATATACATAGGGACCTCTGGTGCAATTTCTACATAACATAGGGACTAGTACTATGTATTCTTTGGCATGAAATAGGGACCTAGGGTGCAATTTAATGTATCATTATACTTAATGCTCTTTGCACAAGTAGGATGACAGCTTTGAGTTAATTGCACAATAAGTCCCTATTATTAAAAATTGCACTACAGGTCCCTATTTCATGCAAAAATTGCACTACAGGTCCCTAAATTATGCAAAAATTGCACTAAAAGCCTTGGTATTAATATATTATACAAAATAACCTACACTTTATTATGGAAAAACCAAAATATTCATACACATAACATAAATCAAAGCCTATTAAGATAAATTCTAAATGTTGGTGGGTGGGGTGGGGGTAAGTGAAGATTCTGAAAATATGAGGGGGTACAAACTACAAAGGTAAAAATATAAAATTACCTGAAATTTTAATAAGATGGAGATCACCCATATGAAGATCAGAAAACTCAGAAGCTCGTTCATAAGCATTTGGAATATTCTCCGAAAGATTCCTTAATGCATCAAACATTCCACCACTTCCCCATTTTCCAGAGTTATCAACACAGCTAAATATAATACTAGCCTCAGTGGGACCCACACCAGGATGTGTACAATCCCCATACACAAATATTACATCACCACCTCCTAACATGACATCATCACTAACTCTAGAACATTCCAGATCCTTAACAGACAAAGAATTATACCCATGCTTCCCACTTAGCTAATTTCTTCTCCTCAGCTTTTTTCTTCACAGCTTCAGCTTTAACATGTCTATCCTCAGGTGGGCCCACTCTTTTCTGCAACTCAAAGTCATTAGATTCTTTGAAGCTTCCTTAAACTTTTCAACCCATGAAAGATACGAAGCCTCATCAAAAGATTCAAAACCAGGTTCAAAAGTGGTTATAAATTTCAAGAACATATCATATGCAGTGGTTTACCAGATGTTGAAATACTAAAGAGGAAAAAACTAAGACGTAGTCAAAGTTGAACTCCTTTTGAAGATCGTTCTTTTTATTAACAAAAAGATCATCATCTTCTAAAAAGGTTTTCTTTTTAACTGAAAAATCTATGAAGGTTTATATTTTGACTATTTTGTTAGGTTCTTCTAAGGTTTTGTTTATTATAATCCCTAAAATAAAGAATGTAGAGTCATTTTAAATTTTTTTATGTATTTCAAATAACAAATTTAACTAGTCGAATTTATTCAAGTTTTAGTTCTGAGTTTACTAGATTATGAAATAGTGAAAGAAGAAGACTAAGAAGTGGCCAAAGTTAAAACTCTTTTTAAAGATAGTCATTTTTTTTGGACAACATGATCGTCATCTTCAAAAAGGTTTTTTATTAATTAAAAATTCTCTGAAGGTTTATATTTTGACTATTTAGTTATGTTTTTTTAAGGTTTTGTTTATTATAATTCCAAAAAAAAGAATGTAAAGTTATTTTAATTTTTAAATGTATTTACGAGTTCAATTCATTTAGTAAATGAGTCTGAATTTAAAGTTTAAGTTTTTAACTATCTAGACAAATTCAAATAAACCATTAACAAACTCAAACTCGATTGCTTGATGAAAAATTCAACTTATCTATAACTTTAATTGTAGCACATACATCACATCTTTGCACTCACTAGATTCTGAAACATAATATGAGGTTTGCACTTCTTTATTATGTTTGTATACTAGATTCTGAAACATCAGGTTTGTCTAGGAGAGGAATTAATATATATATATAAATATATATATATATATATATATATATAAATATATTTCAAGATAATTATATATAATTAAATTATATCATGAATTTTTAAATTATATATAAATTTTATGTAAATTTTATTAAAATGTAAACTTGAACAAATCTAGATTTTATTTTAAGTTACAATGAGATGTAATTTTAAAGATTAATTTAAAAATATTTCAATAATTCTATAAATTAAAAGTAATTACGAAAAAAAAATGTATAATCTTGATTATAAATATACATCACACTTCAACAAAATTTCTCATAAATTTTATCATTACGTGTTACTTTTAATTATAAACTTTTAATATTATTATGAGAGAATTTATTTAAAATTTTGTCTAAAATTTTCAATCAAGATAGTTTACAAAGGGTTTCTTTTGAATGTGAGTGGAAAAGATGGAATATCTACAAGGAGTTACAGAAGTAATTATGGTTTCCATTTCGAATTTAAGACAATTTAAAAATATTCAGACAAATAAAAATGATAGTTATATGAATCCGTGTTAGTATTTTTGTAATGGTTAAATCTAAGTCTTACTTTTTTTATATATATATTAGTAGCAAATGTGCATTTTTTTTTAACAATAGTATTTTTGGCTTTAAAACTTCGGTTCAAGAATTATAAGTGAAATATTTAGTCGTTTTATGTTGCGTTGTATTTTCTTCTAGAGAAATCTATAAATAAAGACCTTAAATTTGAAAATGTTATTTATACCGTCCGACTAAAATAAATTTTATAAAAAGCCAAATTTAATTTTTTGTTTTGTTTTTTTACCTTTATACTCTTACTTTAGTTTTGTTGGTACGTTCCAATAATTTATGTTTGGTATGTACTAAGTAATTTCTATTTGGTACGTACCAAGTAATTTTTGTTTAATACGTACCAATTAAATTTTCCACCCCTTTTTTTATAGTACTGCTTACGGTTATAATAGTAGCTGGTTAGATACGTACACGTGTTTGTTTTATGCTTGTTATACAATCCTTATTTTTTATCTCAACATTTATGTGTAAACGCAAATGACAATTTGTCTATGTTAAGGTTTTTGTCCATGTCAAGGTAAATTGTAGGTGTGCAGGTCCACTGGCTACATACCGTGCAAATCGGACAATTATAAACCAAATCAAACTAACATGTATCTTCCTATTACCATAATTGGTTCCAAACATTGAAACTATGCCCTTTTTTTATTTACAAATATGCTATTTCTATTCATAACCAATTGGTACTTACAAATCAAATCCAATTAATATGTACCAATGCCAAATTCTGCAAAAACAATTCGAGAAAATCACAACCATAAACGTTAAAAAATTTCATAACAATCGGATCCAATTGGTATGTACCAGTGTGGCAAGCTAATATAAGGAAAAAAAAACAATTATAAATTTTTCACACTCGGTATAAAAAACAATTAGAAATAGTTGTGTATCCAAGCCGTTGTAATTCAATGATTCAATAGAGTCTGTATAAGAAAAAACAAGTGAAGGCTAAAAACAATGAAAAATTCAAACGTTGAAAAGTTTCATGACAAAGAAAGAAAAGAAAGAGTAAACGTTTAAAAAAATTTGAAAGACAGTAAAAAAGTCAAAAAAACAAGGGTGAAGCCCTCTCGACGCCCCTGATCTTTCCCCAAAGTGCAGAAACCGCCCCTTATCTTTTTTTTTTCCAAAAAGAGCCCTTTAGGAAACTTTTTTTGTCACCGTTAGCCCTTTTTTCCATTTTCTGTTAGTTGACCGTTAGTCAATGCCATTTGTCGCCACCTCACCGCCACCTCACCGACACGTAAGCTCCACATCAGCCGTGATCAACAGCATTTACACGTCATAATTTTTTTTTTTAAAAATCATGTTTTTTTTTAAAATTTTTTTTTAGTTCCTCCTTCTTCTTTGCCCTCCCAACACCAAGCCACGCTCCACCTTTCTGGGCTTATGAGGAGCTTTACTCGAAGCCAGCGCTCCCAACACCAAGCCACTCTCTGCACCAGGAAACCGCCGCCACGTTCCTTCGCCACCATCATCAACCGGCGTGGATACGCCATTAACAATCGAAGACCCAAATGAATAGAAAAACAAATAAAAATCTCCACACTCACCTTCCCACACCAAGCCGCTCTCTGCACAAGTAAACCGCCGCCACTCATAGTTCCTTCGCCACCACCATTAACCGGCTTGTAGAAGACCCAAATTAAGGTAAATAAAATTTGAATTATTTTATACCTAATTTCATTACGATTACAATATTTCAGAATTATCTGATTTAATTTAGGTATAACGAAAGAGAATCTTCCGTTATTAAAGACAATGCACGATGTTGGATTAAAATAAGCAGAAAATTTCTCAAAAGAAAATCGATCATTAATCTTTCGCATTGGATACCACTCAGTACGACTAATTATCTAATTCTTTTCCGATTTACACATTAACTAAGTTGAGTTATGATTAAATTCAGGTTCCTTCAATGAGACAACTTCACCTCCATGTGATTAGCCAAGATTTTGATTCGAAACATTTAAAGAACAAAAAGCATTGGAATTCATTTAATTCTCCGTTTTTTCGTGACTCTGTTGATGTAATGAAGGAATTTAGTGAAAATGGGAAAGATATGATAAAAAATGATGATAATTTACGAGCAATGGAGTTAAGATGTCATAGATGTAGAAGTGCACATCCTAATATACCACACCGTGATGTTTATTATGTTTTATACAAATTCTAGAATGGCCATTTTATGCCATGACTGTAGAAGTGAGTAATTTGGTCTGCATTTTTTTTGAATTGTTTTGACAGTAAATATCCATTTGGTGCAACTGTTGGAGTGGTCACCTTCATCTTATCAAGAGTTATCTTGATCTTAAAACTGTTTAGATATAAAAGACTATAAAAAGTTACATTTAAATGCAACTTTGGTCCATAAGTTGTGTAAATAGACGAATATACACATGCTGAAAAGTAGCAAATATACCATTCACAGGGGTATATTTGGAGTATTTTTTTGGAACCAAACCGAGGTGTATCTGCTACTTTTTGAAAGTATCTTATATAATTCAGGGACTAATGGTGCAATTAAACACTGGATTAATGAAATTCATGACAGAAAATTTAGAAACGGTAACTGTTACATCTTAATTAAGTCTAAAAGTAACTGATTGATGAAAATTATAAACATGAAATTTATAACAGAAAAATAGCCATCTCAAATTGAAGAAAAATAAAAAAAAATCTATATCACACACAAATCATCATATGACTTAAAAAGGACAGTTTAATTCATTCATTATACAGTTTAAAACACCAAAATTGAAATAAAAATAAATGAAACATTGTCTCCAGCAGAGTACTTTTAGCAATACTAGATAAGATTGATCAGTTTTTACACAAGAAAAGATGATGTTTTTTACAAAAGAAAAGATGAAACTTTAATCTCTTCTGCTTCAGATTTCTTCTTTTTCTTCTTTTTCTCTTCTCCAATAATCGAATCAGCCGCAGGTTTATAAGTCTGTAAAACAAGACTTATAAGTTACCAAATCTACATAAATAAATTAATCAAAATAAGTTAAAAACAAACCTTAGTAGGAGTAATTAATCCACCAGCACCCTTTTTACGATCCTTATCATACCTTGAGTCGATTCTCGATTGGCTATCACCAAGTGCATCACATCAAATAGCCAAAGCAGCTTTAGCAGCAAGTGATCTTGAAATTCTCTGCAACTTCCACAAATATTAATCTTCCGTTCCAAGATTAACATTAAAGAATAAATTCAACATATTTATAGAGTAACTCCTGTGAATTCCCGTCTCTTGTACCAGCAATTCTCAGACCTATAATCTTGTCTTAAAGCAATAGTAGCTGGAAAAATAAACCCAAGACAACAGTAGCACAAGTGAATTAAAAGTTGAAATATTCCTTAATTTGTCTAAATGGATATTTACTGCAAAACAATTCAAATTGCTCACTCCATCATGTTGTGCCAAATGTATATCTACTGCAAAACAATTCAAGAAATGCAGCTAAAGACCAAATTGCTCACTCATCTGTTCTGCACCAAATGAAAAATTACTACAAAACAATTCAAAAATATGCAGTGTAAGACCAAATTGCTCACTCCACGATCATAATAATGGTCATTGTAGAATTTGTATAAAAATATTATATATATACTTAAATCGGATAATTATGAAAAATTGTAAAGTAGTGAAATTAGGTAAAAAATAAATCAATTTTTTTACCTGAATTTGGGTCTTCTACAAGCCGGTTGATGATGGTGGCGAAGGAACTATGAGTGGCGGCGATTTCCTTGTGTAGAGAGCGGCTTGGTGTGGGAAGGTGAGTGTGGCGATTTTATTTGTTTTTCTATTTATTTGGGTCTTCGATTGTTAATGGCGTATCCACGCCGGTTGATGATGGTGGCGAAGGAACGTGGCGGCGGTTTCCTGGTGCAGAGAGTGGCTTGGTGTTGGGAGCGCTGGCTTCGAGTAAAGCTCCTCATAAGCCCAGAAAGGTGGAGCGTGGCTTGGTGTTGGGAGGGCAAAGAAGAAGAAGAAGGAGGAACTAAATTTTTTTTAAAAAAAACATGATTTAAAAAAAAAAGTATGACGTGTAAATGCTGTTGATCACGGCTGATGTGGAGCTTACATGTCGGTGAGGTGGCGGTGAGGTGGCGACAAATGGCATTGACTAACGGTCAACTAACAGAAAATGGAAAAAAGGGCTAACGGTGACAAAAAAAGTTTCCTAAAGGGCTCTTTTTGGAAAAAAAAAAGATAAGGGGCGGTTTCTGCACTTTGGGGAAAGATCAGGGGCGTCGAGAGGGCTTCACCCAAAAAACAATGAAGAAAGAAGCAGCTATGTGTAGAGGTGAGACCTTTGAGACATACTACTAAAAGATAATGGAGATCAATTAATTGGTTATTACGTTTGGGTGCAAACAATGATTCATATCGCACAATGAATTTGTAATTGCTTGAATCATATTATAGACAAAAACTTTATTTACAACGTGAGCAAATAAGTTGACAAATAAATAACTATATTCGAAATCATAAAATTTAGATGAAGATGATTTTGGAAACTAACATAAAAGTTTTTATAACCAAAACAAAAGTGTAACCTATGTACCAACTGAAATTGCAGATTTGTAAAGAATGGTTTACTAATGCATGAAGGCGAGGCAGAGACACTTGGTGTGAAGGTGAGACCTGTGTGTGAAGGCGGGGGCAGCAGGACGGCAGCGGCGAGATGCTTCGCAAGCATCGGTTTGTTGGTGGGAAGGTGAGATAGGTATAAAGAGAGAGGATTTGGAATCTTAATAGGATCTTTGGATAAAAAAATTTCTGTGAAGAGATCTACATGGAGAGAGAAAGAGGGTGTTGTCTTTATATTCTATTTAGTTACGTTTCAATGGGTTTCTAACTAGGAAGCTTTTATGAGTATGTTACATAGTTCTAAAGCCTCTACAAATAAAAGTCCCTTTCTTTTATCAAGTCAAAAAACAACCAAATCATTTGGGTAAGAGCAAATTTTATTTTTAGGCCAAACGTTTCAAAAATACCATGTTAAACATATACAAAACGTTAATTTCAAGCCATTTCAATAATTCCGTGAAATATTTCATAAATTTAAAGACAATCTGAGCATTTCAAATAAACAATATCTTTATTTAACTGTATCACAAACTAGAAACTTTATTTAAAAGTGTCCAAATTGTCCTTAAAATCCATAAAATAAAACACAAATTTAATAAAATGGCCAAAAAATATGCATTTTAAATACATTTAGCCTAAAAATTGTACTTTAAAAACGTTTGGCCTAAAAATATTTTTACGTCATAGGTAATGGCCTAAAAACGAGATTTGTTGTGGGTAATTTACCTTATTGTTTACTTTACTTAGTTAGAGGTTTTGTTGGATCCTAAGGTTCTCTTATATGCCTTTAAAACCTAGCTTTTATCTTTTTATTGGACTAATAAGACATCATGTGCACAATATAGAGAAAACTTGTCTTCTATCTATAACCAAAACCCTAATTGATGCCTCTACCTCTAGTAAAAGTTGTTAACCAAAGCTTACATACATAATCTGAAAAAAGTATTAAATTAACATGAAATTCTTTGACAAGTAAAATTAAAAACCAATCTTTATGCCACTTGATAAGGCTTTAAAATCTGCTCCAATTATCTCCGATAATAATATCTGAAAAAGTTAAAACATGACATTAATACAATCAGAAGCATAATATAAGCATAAACATAAATTGAGGTAAGAAAGAGAGAGAAGGGTAAAAGAGTCATACACATAGATATTAATGCCATAAATAGCAGAATATTTCCTTAAAAGACGCTCAACAGTATACCATTCTGATCGATCGGTTCCATTTTGATACCCTATTCTCGGCATATGTATTGAAGCTTTTGCAAAGAACAAAAAACAATTAAAAATAAGTAGAATAATAAATTGCAATATAGGTCCTTATATTATGCAAAAATAGCTTACCAGAGTTTTGAGAAGCTATATATGAAGCTTTTGATAAGCAAAGCTCTAAATCAGTCATGGATATGTTACTACGTGGGATTTTACGTTTAGGGTTATATGATTGTACAACTGCTAAAGCTACCCATTGAGGTACATTATTATCTTTACTCTCTTCTGTGGGGTCCACTGCAAAAATATTGTCTTTTTATGTTAAAAATGGATGATATAGGGACTTGTACTGCAAATAACTCAAAAATACTCAAGGTAGGAATTATAGTGTAATTTCTGCATAATATACGGACTTATATCGTAATTTGTGCATAATATAGGGGCATATAGTGCATTTTTTGCATGATATAGGAACTTATATTGCAATTTTTGCATAATATAGGGACATATAGTGCAATTTCTGCAAAATACAGAGACCTGCAGAGTATTTTTGCATAATATAAGTGCTTTTATATAGGGACCCATAATGTATTTTTTGCCTAGTATAGGGACCTATTATGTATTTCTTTTGCATGAAATAGAGACCTCGGGTGCAATTTTAGTGATAATATAAGGACTCTTATGTATTTTTTTGGCATGAAATAGGGACCTAGGGTGCAATTAAATATGCTGATTTATCATTATACTTAGTGCTCTTCACACAAATAGGATGAAAACTTCGAGTTAGTTGCACAATAAGTCCCTATTATGAAAAATTGCACTAAAGGTCCCTATATTATGCAAAAATTGCACTATAAGCCTTGATATTAATATTTTAAAAGTAATTACATTATAAGTCCATAAATAATACAAAATAACCTACACTTTATTATGGCAAACCAAAAATATAAATACACATAATATAAATCAAAGCCTGTTAAGATAAATGGGGGGATTGAAGTTTTTGAAAATCTGAGGGGTCCAAAGGTAATAAAATAAAAAACTACCTGAAATTTTAATAAGATGGAGATCACCCATATGAAGATCAGAAAACTCAGAAGCACGTTCATAAGCATTTGGAATATTCTCCGAAAGATTCCTTAATGCATCAAACATTCCACCACTTCCCCATTTTCCAGAGTTATCAACACAGCTAAATATAATAGTAGACTCCGTGGGACCCACACCAGGATGTGTACAATCCCCATACACAAATATTACATCACCACCTCCTAACATGACATCATCACTAACTCTGGAACATTCCGGATCCTTCACAGCTAAAGAATTATACCCATCAGCTTCCCACTTAGCTAATTTCTTCTCCTCAGCTTTTTTCTTCAAAGCTTCAGCTTTAACATGTCTATCCTCAAGTGGGCCCACTCTTTTCCCCAACTCAATGTCCTTAATACCCTCATTACATCCTTTTGAAGCTTCCTTAAACTTTTCAACCCATGAAAGATACGAAGCTTCATCAAAAGATTCAAACCCCGGTTCAAAAGTAGTTATATTCTCATCATTAATATTCTTTTGATTGATTTCGTATTTTCTTTCACTGTTAAGAGATTTTTTGTCTTGGCGAAATGAAATTACTTTTTTAGCCATGTCTGTTAAGGCGGGTATATTTAAATCTTCGAGGGTATTTTCGTCTTTTGTATTGGGATCAAGCATGGGTAATCCAAGTATAACGGATTTTAAATCATTAGGTTCAGCTTCTGTAATTTCTTTTCCTTCTTCAGCTTCATTATTATCTCCCATTACATTGTGGCTCAGCTGTAATTTTCTTTCTGCTCTTCGCATAATAACCTATTTTAAACAAAAAGTTACCATAAGCAAAATATATACAGACTTAATTTTCTAATTAATTGCACTATAGGTCCCTTTTTATTTTTTAAATTGTACTGAAGGTCCCTATAATTTGCAAAAATTGCACTATAGGTCCCTATAATTTGCAAAAAATGCACTATAGGTCCCTATTTTAAAAAATTGCACTACAGGTCCCTACATTATGCAGAAATTGCACTAATACCCTGGGGGTGGCCACCGACTTTTCCAAAAAAAAAATATTACCTTTGGCCCCCCTCAAAATTTTTGCATAATATAGGGACCTATAATGCAACTTTTGAATTATATAGGGACTTATTTTGCAATTAACTTGGAAAAAAATTTGGACCTAATAATAATATAAAAGCTTATAATGTAATTTATGCATGGGACCTAATATTTGCTTAATACAGGGACCTATTATGCAATTTTTGCATAATATAGGACCTATAGTGCATTTTAAATAGGAAATAATACAAGGTTCTATTGTATAATATAGGAACTTATAGTGTAATTAATTAAAGCTTATAATATCATTTTTGAATAATCTAGGGACCTATAGTGCATTAAACTAGTAAAATATACAAGTTTATTTTGTATAGTATATAACTAATTAAAGCTTATAATATAATTTTTGTATAATATAGGGACATATATAGTACAATTAACTCAAAAAAAACAAGGTTTTTTTGTATAGTATAGTGACGTATAGTGTATATTGTATAACATCATTTATTGCATAATATAGGGACCAATAATGCAAATAACATAATATATAAAAAAACTCACCTCTTCCACAGTTTGTTCAGTAACTAAATTAATAGACAAAACATGTTTCATTTGACCAATCCTATGTGCTCTCTGTAAAGCTTGTTTATCCACTTGTGGATTCCAATCTTGTTCATAAAATATAACCTGTAAAATAAATAAATCAATTAATATTTACTTTTTTTAACTTTCAATAATAAATAGTTCATATTAAAAAAATAAAAATACTTACTGTATCAGCAGCTACAAGATTTAACCCTACTCCACCAGCTCTAGTAGAGATTAAAAACACAAAAGCATTATTATTTTCATTATTTTTATTATTTTTTGAATTTAAATTTTCTTTGCTAAAACTTCTTATTGCAGCAAAACGTTCTTCTGCTCTAATTGAACCATCGAGTCTTTCATATGAATATTTTCGTAACTCCAGATAATCCTATAGACAGTTAAAAATTTGGGTAAATTACCCAGTTAGTCCCTGAAAAGTGTCATGTAGGTAAAAGGGGATAGTTCAGGGACTATTTGGGGAAATTTTAAATATAATAAGAATTTACCTGTAATACATCTAGTGTATGTGTCATTTGAGCAAATAAAAGTACACGATTTTTAGATTCATGAAATTTTTGTAGTAGTTGATCCAAAAGCAAGAGTTTTCCACTAGCCTGAACATGAAACATAGATTATTGAAGTTTTATAGGGACTTATAAAGCAATTTATTAGAAAAAAAATTAATATAAGGACTTATAGTGTAACTAATGCAAAAGAAATCAATATCAGAACCAATAGTGCAATTTTTGCATAATATATGGATGAATAGTGCAAGATTCACATAATATAAGGACCGATAGTGCAAGATTCGCGTAATATAAGGACCGATAGTGCAAGTTTCGCATAAAAAGGGACTGATAGTGCAATTTTTGCATAAAAGGGACCGATTGTGCAAGAGTTGCTTAAAAAGGGACCGATTGTGCAATTTTCGCATAAAAAGGGACAGATAGTACAAGATTTGCATAATATAAGGACCGAATGTGCAAGATTCGCATAATATAAGGACCGATTGTGCAATTTTCGCATAATATATGGACCGATAGTGCAATTTTTGCATAATATAAGGATCGATAAAGCAAGTTTCGCATAATATAAGGACCAATAGTGCAATTTTTACATAAAAAAGGGACCTATAACGCAAATAAGTTTATACCTGAACTAAATGTTCACCTTCTTCATATGGTTCAGGCTCTATACCAGGAAAAAGATAAGGATGACTACAAGCTTTCCTCAACTGAATCACCTAAAATAGAAAAAGAAATAAAATAAAAAATAAATTTAGATTTTAATATAACAATGAAATTAAAAAAAAAAAAAAAATTTACGCACAATATTTTGTAAAGACTGTGTACTTGGTGCACCAGATACAAGTGAAAGAAGCATAGGAAGTTCTTTTCGTAATATTGATAAATACACTTTCTTCTGTAAAGCCACTAATGGGGTCATTCTGTAAATATAGATAGTATAAGGATTAGTTTGATAAATTAAAGAAACTTAGAAGCAATGTACAAGTCACTATATTATTATTTTTTTGAATGAACTGCAGCACTATATGTCCCAATATTACTTTGTTGAATCAATTGCATTATATGTTCCTATATTACGAAAAAAATTGCATTATACATCCCTATATTTAAATGAATTGCATTATAAGTCCCTATATTTAAATGAATTGCATTATAAGTCCCTATATTATGCAAAAATCGCACTATATCTCCTATATTAATTTTGTTTATATGAATTGCACTATAAGTCCTTGTAGTATGAAAAAATTGCACTATAAGTCCTTGTATTATGGAAAAATTGCACTATATGTCCCTATAATTAAAAAAACTAATGAATTGCACTATAAGCTTCCATATTGTGCAAATTTGCACTATATGTCCGTCTACAAAAATTTACTATAAATTGCACTATAAATCCATATATTATGCAAAAATTGCACTATATGTCCCTATATTAACATAAACAGTTTTCGTCAATTTTAAAACACAGGGAGGACTATAGGACTCCTATTTCAAATACCACAGGGACTAACAATGCAATTTACCATAATATTAATCAAAAAAGTTCAAAAGATGTAAAAACTAACACAGTAATTTCAGTAAGAGGTGGTAACACAAGATCTCCAGAAGCTGAGAGCTTTGATTTTGTTCTTCGAAGCATAAATGCTCCTAATATATATTTTAATATTTTAAATTGTTCCTTAGCCTTTTCTTCATAACGCCCTGCTCAAATAAACACATCATATTATTAGAAAAAAAAAATTCAAAAATCATTAAATTTATAGAAAGTCACTCGGTGGGCCAAAAACAAAGTTTGAGGACTAAACAGGTACTTAGCCTATAGTTCAGGGACCATTTAGGAAATTTATATACTTACGCAAAGGATCTCCAGCTTCTTTAAAAGAAGAAATGAACTGTTCAAGTGTACCAAAAATTGAAGGCATAGAAAAGTACATTAATGCCCAAAGTTCAGTAAGATTATTTTGTATAGGTGTGCCTGTTATTAAAAGTTTCCTTGGCATAATAAACCGATCTTTAAGTACATTGTATAATACCTGAAACAAAAGGGACACAAAGGTTTGGAAAAAGTCAATAAAGCCCATAAAAAGGTGTAAATGTAGAAGTTAGGAACATACACTGGAAGGGTTTTTTAGTCTTTGTGCTTCATCGATTATTGTGTAATGCCATGGAATTTGAGAGAGAAAATCTTGATCGATTAAGGCTATATCATATGTAGTTAATAGTACATCAAAAGGTAATGATTGTACCTATAGATACATTAAAACTATATAAATAAATAAGTAAATAAAATTAGCGATAATTTCCGAAATTGTCCCTGAAGTATACGCTATGTATTCGAATGGTCCTCGAATATCATTTTTGTCCCTAACTTTGTCATGTTTTTACCATTAAGTGCCACGTGGCAAAGATGTTCGAGGACCAAATTTGTAAAAGGGGATAGTTTAGGGACCATTTTGGGAAATTTTAAAAGTTTGAGTAACGAAAATACCTGTTGCCACATGTACTTAACAGAAAATTAAAGATGGGAGTAAAAGAACAGAGTTCAAGGACTATTTGGGTAACTTTTAAAGTTCGAGGACCAACCCGGTAAATGGGGTACAGTTCAGGGATCATTTTGGGAAATTTTCCATTAAAAAAATCACTATTTATCTACTTTAAAGGAAAGAGTATAAATATTATGGAAAATTCCCCAAATGGTCCTTGAACTATAGGCCATTTGCTAGCTAAGTACGTGAAATTCGAAAGTTACCCAAATGGTCCTCGAACTTATTTTTTTACCACCGTTAAGTCAACAGGTATTTTCGTAATTATTAATAGTAAAAATTCCCCAAATGGTCCCTAAACTATCCCCTTTTACCGGTTTGGTCCTCGCATGTCTTACGTGGGGACAAAAATGAAGCTTAAGGACCATTTGTGTAACTTTCAAAGTTCAGATACTCAATCAGTAAAAGGCTTATAGTTTAGGGACCAATTGAGTAATTTTCACTATTATAATTATAGAAAAACGAAAGTAGTTTTACTTCATTTTCTTGCTCTTTCACATGGTCCCACATATTCTTGCGTAAGCTTATACGGTGTGTTTTATCTCCAACATAACAAAGTAAGTTCAATTTTGGTGCAAATTTTGCTACTTCAGATACCCAACCATCAGTAACACTTAAAGGACATAATACCACTGCAAAAAAGAATTAGTACATAGTTAAAGGACCTAATTAGAAATAAAAATAATAAAGTTTAAGAGAATTTTCTTACGAAATGGCCCTGAAGATTTTTGAGAAACTTTTAAATAGCTCAGTAGAGAAATAGCTTGTAAAGTTTTTCCTAGTCCCATCTGTTAGTGAGCCATTCATATCACATAAAAAAACAAAGATTAACAATTAAACCTTTAATCTTTATGTTATTTTGCATAATTTAGGGACTTATAGTGTGTAACTAATTCAAAAAACGGACCTATAGTGCAATTATAGCATATTATAAGAACATGTAGTTCAATTAACCCTCATTAAGTAAGATTTATATAGAAATTAACTCCAATGAGTAAATTATATATAGAAAACTAACATAGAGACCTATAGTGCAATTTTTCATATTATAGAGATCTATAGTGCAATTTTTCCATCAAAAATTCTTCAGTTCTATACAAGTCCTTATTATAGGGATCTGTATTGCAAAATTCGCACATTACAGCACAATTTTTTCACATTATAGGGACCTATAGCGCAATTAACTTCACAAAAGATCGGGTAGTTGCCCCCAAAACCATAGGACACGACAGAAAATGAGTTTTATAAATAGGGGCTAATAGAGTGTAATTTACTCAAACTAATAATACGGGGACCTATAGTGCAATTTTAGCATATTATAGGATCTATAGTGGAATTAAGCCCCGTTAAGTATGATATATATAAAAATTAACTCCACTGAGTAAGATATGTATAGAAATTTAACATAGGGACCTATAGTGCAATTAGATCCCCTTGACTAAGATATATATAGAAATTAACTCCATTGAGTAAGATATAATTAGAAAATTAACATAGGGACCTATTGTGAAAATTGTGTATATCATTATGGACCTATAGTGCAATTTTTCCATGGGAAATTCTATGATTCTAAACACGTCCACTTTATAGGGGTATGTATTGCAATTTTTATAGCGCAATATTTCACATTAAGCAGGAACATATTTATCATCAGCAAAATAATAAGAATAAATAATTAAAATACTGCAAGTTCTATTAAGCTGTTCAAACATCAAAAATCATGATTCGTACCTCATCTCCTGCAATAAAATAAATTTAAATTATGAGAAAATCATAATGTTGTCTAATAAAACCAAATTAATCATAAAAAATAACAATTAAAGTAGATAATATAGTAAGTCTCACCGAGAATGACGTTTACTCCGAGAAGGTATCTTCGAATGAGCCAAGCGATACCTTCCACTTGATGAGGCTTGAGTGTAGCGGTGACACCGTAATCTGCGGCGGTAAGCGGTTTGTTTTCGTCAAGTTCATCGGCGGCGTAAATGTACTTCGCCGCCGCGGTTAATTTCTGCTCGTAGTTCATCTTTTTCGCGCTGAAAATGGAGTTTATTTTTTTTTGTTCGAAAACTGAAAATGGGATGAAGAAGCGGTGACTTTTTGAAATTTGGAATAAGGTGGAAAAATAAGATTTAAAAACTACTATATTGCCCTTGACAGTTTGGTGCTAAAGTTCTTGGTTAAGGGTCAAAAGAGTCATAATAAAGGATAATCATGTGAACTTTGTTTCCACGTGGCGTTCACATTTCACATTTGTGCAACGTGCCATCCAATTAACAAAGTAAAAAAATTATTTTAGTGTTATGGACACCGTAAGCATTTTAACATGCTAATTAATTAATTAGCTTTAAGCAAGGGTAGACCAATGATCTCTGATGCCAAACATTAGTTTACGGGTGAAAGTTCTTAATTCATTTTGAATAATTTTAAATTACTTATTCAGTTAGTTATTTAATATTTTTCTTCGTGATAATTTTAAATTACAGAGTTGATTACGACCTGTCATGTCTAAATTAGTAATGACATTACATTACTGATCTCATTACAACCTACCAATCACACTCTTAGTGTACCATAGTGTTAATAAGGTATAGTGGCTTAGCTTCTTTTCTTGTATGTATTACTATCGAAATTAGTTTTTTTAGATTCATGTCCGTTTATTTATCGAGTATTACTTGAGCGGTTACATACATATGCATGATCACTAATTTATTATTATAACCCTTGGGTTCATAATCCTTGCTTGTTATTATGACGATGCAAATAAACAATTTTGCAATTTTTCAATAAAATGGAACAACTAAGCAACAAAAAACATTATTGATAAACTTCATAAACCATTCCAAGCATTTACCAAACCAAACATCACATTATAACCAAAGTTTTAAAACCTTAAACTAACAACTAATCTTAGTCAAAATACTAAGTCTACTAAGATTATTATTTATTTATTAGTATATGCATAACATCATGTTTCTTCATTTCGAGTAACAACCACAATCACAAGAATCACCACGGAAAGAAGCATAGACGATCTAACTTTCTCTTCGAGAAGATCATTTAGATCCGAAGTAGGACTTTCCTTTTCAGTAGGTTGAAATATTTCCGACACTAAAATAGTAAATTTCTCCATCAAATCCACTATTTTTGACTTTGTGATACCCATTAGCCATTTCATTACTAGGTCCGTTACCCCTGATTCTTCACTCTCTTGTTCTTCCTCTTTCTCTGCATTGTTTAACATTATAATAATTTCAAACTCAACCTCAGAGTATTCAACAAATCAAAAAAAGAAAATATTTAGGATTTTTTGCATTCCATCTTCTACCATTTTATTGTAGGGTGAATGTGAAACTAAACATTAGGGGGTAAAGCGCAACTTATATAAACCTGAGGGGGTGAAATGCAAAAAACTTTAAATATTTAGCTCAACCTGCGAGGAGTAAGCCTTGAAGATTCTGAATAGCTTCGTTTTTTAAGATGGCTTCCCAAACAGCTTTATCACTTGATATGGAAAGAACCATTTTCTGTAAGAGATATAAATAAAAATATTCGATATAAACATACATAAAAATGATTTATTTTTTTGCAACTTATGTCCCTTTGGTTTGGTAAAATTGTATACTACCCCTTGTAACAAAAAGTACCTGCACTGAAGGATCAGTTTCTAGCAGAGTATAAGCATCGCAGATTCTTCGATACCCTGGAGATTGCACCATTCTTGACTCATTATTATTTATTAGAGGCTGAAGCAAATTTAATCTCGGTTCAGGCTTTGAAAGTCCACGCATAAATCTGATACAAATAGCTTATTATTTCATGCATGGTGTGCAAATTGAACTCATAAATCTCATACAAATAGCTTATTATGTCTACACAAACTAAATAAATCAAAGCTTAACAAGATAAATTTAAAATACTAAGGGATTAGAAAAAGTTTTAAAAACTAGGAATAAGGTATTTAATAATTTTATAATTTTTTGAAGGATAAAAAATGTTTTTCCAAAACCCAGGACCCGAAATGTTACAAATGAACTATGATTGATACAAATTAATCAAATACTAATAATCGAAAAACACGATAAATTAACGAGATAACTTACAATTGAAGATCCGAGATAGCTTTTTCGACTTCGATGTTACTAGGAACATGCTTAAACAAATAGTCAAGATTTTTGTTGGGTTGAATTAAATCACGATTAGTTGTTTCTATAGGTATGATTTGAGGATCAGCAAGGCCTCTTTTATTAATATTGATTAAAAATGAAGGGAACATGTCTCCTCCACCCATTATACAACAATGGAGTATTAAGAGAGAGGGTTTTCAAATGAAAGCAAATTATTTATTTTTGTCACGCGAAATGTTTTTTTACTAGAAAAGTGTTGGTAACAGATTATTTAAATGTGTGTGATCAAATACTTGGATAAGAGGTAACCTCTGATTTATCGTCAATATTTTGAAGTTTTTTATTAAAAGGATTTCAAGTGTTGACCACAAAGTATAGTTTAGACTATAAAAGGTACAAATTTTATTTTTATGCCATTAATATCATAGATTTAAAAAATATTATTAGCTGACACCCAAAAAAATATATATTATTAGCCTAAATTTATTCAAAATAATTATTTTTAGGTTATTTTATTAATTTTGTAAATATTTTTTATAGATTTTAAAAATAATTTGAATATTTTAAATAGAATTCTTAAAAATAAAATGTGCTTTAAAAAGTAATTTCATAAGACTATACTAATATGTTGTAGTTATACCGCACACGAGATAGTATTTATTTTGTTCTAAATATCGGATGTAGTAAAGTAGGGGAAAATATGACAACCTAAGATTGATAGTTGGTTTAGTGGTAGATTACTCCGTAGAGATCGAGAGGTCCAATGATCGAATCCAATTGAACTATGACAACCCTATTTTTACTAAAAAAAATTAAGATTTTTATTATTAACTTGTAATTTTTGCTGAAACTTTTAAAAAGTTTATTTGATCCATCATTTTTTACAAATGATTTCATGAATCTTAATTGTTTATATTCACATAAATTATTTTTTATATATGGAACACCATCAACAAATACCAATTTCTGTCAAGATATTCAAAATAATATATCAAAGTAATTTCCATATTTGGTGATATTGCCCCATAAATAATCAAGGCCTAATGACGAGGGTTTACATATTGCACACGTGACATTCAACCTATCATCACAAATGTTAGCCTATATTAATTAAGTGGCAGTACCCATGACTCAATCGAATATTTATGCACTCACACAACTAACCATTAACCTAATCCCAAAACTCATACCGCCTTTTACTAGTGCATACAATTCCAACGAGTTGGCTTCAAGAGACAAGAACGTGAACTCACAATATTTTGCCATCTTAAGCCGATAGTGTAAAACACACCACTCTTATTCCAGCGGATTTCAACATATAAGCTTAAAAAATTGCACACAAACGTGCCATCCAAGACACAAAATAGTACCCCAATACTAGCCAAATCCGGGTTGCACGTATAATAACCATTTACATTGATTTTGACCCCAATACGCGGCTTTACCTATTTTATTAGGCAAATTTTAGAACAATTTTACAACCCCCCCCCCCCACCCACCCCCTGTCTCCTTTCCCATACTCACACTAAGTCACACACTAAATTCAGAATTTGAGACTTTAAAGTACCTTGTGACAATTGATTAACCTCCAAATCAAAAAGACCCGTCCATGACATCCAAATGGTTGCCACATATATAATTCACCACTCAAACCCATCAATAATTGTTTGAACAGGTTAAGTTTCTCTCTATACCGGACACAAGCAACCACTTCAATACTAGTAGTCAATCAACAATACATCACTTGTTCGTATCTCCGGATTAGGCACGTTTGCAACCCCTTGTTTAAACGATGTCCGACCAACGTGTCCAGCCTCGTGAGCGATCCTTTACACAAAAACTGTCTGCCAATCAAAGACTCTTATATCCCTATTTCCAAACTCTCCCGTGCTAACGTTTCTTGACAAGATGCCATAACACCATATTGCAACCACTGCTCTTCTTATAAGAAAACAATGGAAGACAGTTTTGGGTTGTTATACACACCTATTACACTTTCGTTTTATAAAATTGATCATTATTAAAAGACGATCAAACGTTACAACCCAAATTTAAACTCATATTTTTATTGGGGTGGTTTAGCTTAAGTACACTCCCACTTAAAAGCGAATACATAAGAGTATCATAGTTTGCATCGTAAGCCCAAAACTATACCCAACATTTAGATATTTGTAGTAAAACAAAAATAGATTTTTAGGGGTCAAAAAAGAAAATAATATAGAAAAATTGGCATACTTTCTATTTCCACAACGTTAAATCAAAGACAATAAACATTTCCCTAACAAATCCCTAAACCCTAAACCCAAAACAATGTCACGCTCCATCCGTTCCTCCACGACGCGCCTACTGTACACTCTCCGCACCACCACCACCACCAACGAACAATACTCCCCTCTATCCTCCCTCTTATCCGGAAACTTCACCGTCCGCCACTTCTCATCCGGCAACGCCGCCGCCAGGTTCAAGGAAAAAGAGGATCCATGGTGGAAAGAGTCAATGGAGCGGATGCGTAACATCGGTATCTCAGCTCATATTGACTCAGGCAAAACAACTTTAACGGAACGTGTACTGTATTACACGGGTCGGATCCATGAGATCCATGAAGTACGAGGTAAAGATGGAGTCGGCGCGAAAATGGACTCCATGGATTTGGAAAGGGAGAAAGGGATTACTATTCAATCTGCTGCTACTTACTGTACTTGGAAAGATTATCAGGTCCGTTAATTCAGTTGAAAATGATTCAAATCAACTGTTTTCTAATCAATTAAACTGAAATTAATCAATGGCAGGTGAATATAATTGATACACCAGGACATGTGGATTTCACCATTGAAGTTGAGAGAGCTTTACGTGTTCTTGATGGAGCTATTTTAGTTCTGTGTAGTGTTGGTGGTGTACAAAGTCAATCTATTACAGTTGATAGACAAATGAGAAGATATGGAGTTCCAAGACTTGCTTTTATTAATAAGCTTGATCGTATGGGTGCAGATCCATTTAGAGTTCTTAACCAGGTTTGTAAAATGCCAAATACACCCCTATAGTATTACAAAAGTTCAAAAATTCCCCATCGTTCAAAAAGTGACAATACCCCGGTTTTTCAACTCGCACCCTCTGTTACATTTTGTAGGCAATTGCACAATAGGTCCCTATATTATGAAAAGTTGTACAATAAGGCCCTAGACTTTTTGTAGGCAATTGCACTATAGGTCCATATATTATGAATTACAGGTCCCTATATTATGAAAAATTGTAATATAAGTCCCTAGATTTTTTTTCGTTCGAGGAAATTGCACTATAGGTCCCTATATTATGCATTACAGGTCCCTAAATTATGAAAAACATAAGATAAACCACTAGAGTATACAAAAATTGCACTGTACATCCATATATTTACTTTTTTCAAATAATTACACTATAAGTCCTTATAATATACTAGATAACCTATATTTTAATAAATTAAAAACAAAATATCAAATAAAATAAATCATAGCCTATTAATCAAACTTTTATAATATATTTGGATCAAGTGAAGATTTTGAAAATTTCAGGAGGGGACATAATGCAATAATTTTTTTATGAGTCAATTGCACTAGAGGTCCCTATATTATGCAAAAATCGCATTACAGGTCCCTATATAATGAAAAATTGTACAATAAATTCCTATAGAACATAAAAATTGTATACATCTCTATAAATATTTTTAAAAAATAATTACACTATAAGTCCCTATATTATGCAAAAATTACATTACAAGTCCCTATATTATGAAAAATTTCAGGAGGCGATTGCACTATAGGTCCCAATATTATGCAAAAATTCCATTACATGTTCCTTTATTATGAAAAATTGTTCAATAGATCCCAAAATTGCACTATACGTCTCTATATTTATTTTTGTTAAATTAATTACACTATAAGTTCCTATTTTTACCAAATAACCTATATTTTATCAAAGAAAACAAAATATTCACGCAAATAAATCAAAACCTTATAAGAGAACTTCTAAAAGTTCAGGAGGGGCCATTATGCAATTATATAATAAATTTTTTTAATAGGGTTAATTTTATGTCATGAAGGGTGAGTTGAGACCCTCAAGGGGGGGTATTTGTCCCTTTTAAAAACATAGGGTTTTTTTGACCTTTTGTCAAACTACAGGGGGAAAGTGAAGATTATGAAACTTTCAGGAGGCGATTGCACTATAGGTCCCAATATTCTGCAAAAATTCCATTACATGTCCCTATATTATGAAAAATTGTACAATATAGTCCTATATACAAACATTGTACTTCACATCCCTATATTCATTTTTTAAAATTGGTTACACTATAAGTTCCTATTATACCAAATAACCTATATTTTACTAAAGAAAAAACAAAATATTCACAAAATACATTAAAGCCTTATTATAGAACTTTTAAAAGTTAGGGGGCCAAGTGAAGATTCTCAATATTTCAGTAGGGGCCATAATGCAATAATATAATATATTTTTTTATTAGGGTCAATATTATGTCATGAATTGTCACAAATAATGGCGGTTGTCAGTATTTGTCCTTTTTAAAACCATAGGATTTTTTGCCTTATCTTGTCAAAACTACAAGGGTATTTTAGTAATTAACCAAAACTTGACTCTTTTTTTACAGGCAAGGGCAAAACTTAGACACCATTCAGCTGCAGTACAAGTACCTATTGGTTTAGAAGAGGATTTCGGAGGTTTAATCGATCTTGTAAAACAAAAAGCTTATTACTTTCATGGTTCTAGTGGGTAAGTTTATTCGTAACTCTTAACCATAGTTAGTTAATTTAACCTAGCTTTACTTAACTATGGTTACATATTTGCAGTGAAACCATTGTTACTGAAGAAATACCTGCTAATATGGTGGAATTAGTGACAGAAAAACGTCGTGAATTAGTTGAAGCTGTATCTGAAGTTGATGATATACTTGCTGAATTGTTTTTAAGTGATGAACCTATACCTTCTAAAGATCTCGAGGTTAGTTAAGTAAATTTACAGTTTACATTCCCCATATTGTTTAAAAAATGACAAATATACCCCTATAGGGGTTATTTGTTCCTTATGAAACCATAGGGGGGTATATTTGGTATTTTTATCTTAATTAAATTGTGTTTAATTTCTCGTTTGATCCTTGTGTAGGAGGCTATTCGAAGAGCTACTATTGCACAAAAATTTGTGCCTGTTTTCATGGGTAGTGCATTCAAGAACAAGGTATTTACTGTGTTGTAATTTACTTCTTTGTATAAATTACCAAAGTACCCCCTTTAGTTTGACAAAAGGTCAACCCCCCCCCCCATGGTTATCAAATTCATGACATCATCCTAAGTGATATATGAGTTGAAAAACTTAGGTTTTTTTGACATTTTGTCAAACCATAGGGGGTAATTTGGCAATTTACCCTACTTGTATTGATATTGACTCGAGGGGTATTTTTGTCATTTTTCTTAATCACAGGGGGTACAACCGTTACTTGATGGTGTTCTCAGTTATTTGCCTTGTCCAACCGAAGTTCATAACTATGCGCTTGATCAGACCAAGAATGAAGAAAAGGTATTTGCGTTATGGGTCCCTGTATTATGCAAAAATAGCATTTCAGGTCCCTGGACTACGAAAAAACCGTACTATAAGAGTATAAGTCCACATAGTATACAAAAATTCCACTATACGCTTCTGTATTTATTTAATTTAAATTAATTACACTATAAGTCCCTAGATAGGTTCTTATATTATACGTAAATTGCTTTTCAGGTCCCTATACTATGAAAAGTTGTACTCTAAGTCCCTATAGTATAAAAAAGTAGCACTAGACATCCCTATATTTATTTCTTTAAATTAATATACAAAACTTTCACCATACTTCCCTATATTTATTTTTTAAAATTAATTACACTATAAGTTCCTATTATTATACCAAATCACACCTACATTCACCAAAGCTTAAAAGTTGGGGTGGCCAAGTGAAGATTCTGAAAATTTCAGGGGGGGCCATAATGCAATAATATAATATGTTCTTATAGGGTCAGTTTTTTTTCATGACTAAAAATTGTTCTTTGATGCATATATCTCTAGGTAACATTAACTGGAAATCCAGCTCTACCCTTAGTTGCACTAGCTTTCAAATTAGAAGAAGGGCGATTTGGTCAATTAACATATTTAAGGTATTATATATTTACTGTTTTTTCTTTTGCCAGCTGGCATTTACTTTATCATGAACATATGAAATAACTAGAGATTCTTTTTTTTTTTCAAGAATCTATGAAGGTGTTATTCGCAAAGGTGATTTTATTATCAACATTAACAGTGGAAAAAAGATTAAGGTATTATTTTTTGCAATTATAGTCCCTGGACAACATCATTATTACTGTTTATACCCAGCTTGAATAAATTTTTACTTCTTAGGTTCCTCGTTTGGTTCGAATGCATTCAGATGAAATGGAGGTTTTACATTTTTACCCTTCTCTTTTAATTTCGTGGTTTATAAACTATTAATCATGAATATGAAGGACTTTTGTGTAAATTTTTTAGGATATTCAAGAAGCACATGCAGGACAAATCGTAGCTGTATTTGGTGTAGATTGTGCTTCTGGTATTTATTTATTTTTTTTTTTTTTTCAAGAAAATATTTTGAGTTAATTTTTATTTATTTTATTTGATTAAATCAGGTGATACTTTCACTGATGGATCAGTTAAATATACTATGACTTCAATGAATGTACCTGAACCAGTTATGTCCTTAGCTGTTTCACCAGTTTCTAAAGATTCTGGAGGGCAAGTAAGTAATTTTAACTCACTATGCAATTTTAAAAAAAAAATTTAATAATTCAAAATTTATATGACAGTTTTCAAAAGCGTTGAATCGGTTTCAAAGAGAAGATCCAACTTTCCGTGTTGGTTTGGACGCAGAAAGTGGACAGGTGTCACTTTTGTATTCTTTTTTATTGCTTTTTAGTCCTTCAGTTTTTGCTAAACGTTTTTGTGTTTAATGAGTAGACGATCATATCTGGTATGGGAGAATTACACTTGGAAGTATATGTTGAGAGGATAAAAAGGGAATATAAGGTATTTATTTATTTATTTTCTCTTAATAGTTTAAAATTTATTATTTTCTTTAATATATTTTTTTAAAAAGGTGGATGCTACAGTAGGAAAGCCACGTGTCAATTTTAGAGAGGCTATTACTCAAAGAGCTGAGTTTGATTATTTACATAAGAAACAAAGTGGTGGACAAGGTCAATATGGTAGAGTTACTGGGTAAGTATTACAAACGTTTTTATAATATAGGGACCTATACTGCAATTAAAAATTTTCTTCCTTCCACTTTAGTGTCCTGTAGCGCAATTTTTCATAATATAGGGAACCTATATAGTACTCTTTGCATAATATAAGGACCTATATTTCAATTTTTTTCATAATGTAGAGACCTATGGTGTAATTTTCGCATTATGTAGGAACCTATGCCACATTTTTTTATATTATAGGGACCTATAGTGCAATTTTTTCCATAATGTATGTAGGGACCTATAGTGTAATTTTTGCATAATATAGGGACATATACTGCAATTTTTGATAATATAGAGACATTGTAATTTTTTATAGTATAGGGACCTATACTGCATTTTATTAATAATAGGGGACATCTATTGCATTTTATTAATAATATAGGGACCTATATTTCATTTTTTTCATTATATAGGGACATATATTGCAATTTTATTCATAATACAGGGACCTACATTGCATTTTTTTCATAATATAGGGACCTATAGTGTAATGTTTGCATATCATAAGGACCTATACTGTAATCTTTGCATAATATAGGGACCCATACTGCAATTCTTTTCCATAATATAGGGACCTATACTGCAATTAACTCGAAAAAAAGCCCTGGCTCCGCCCCTGGTTGCGCGAACTAATATCCATCTTTTTTTTATTCTCTTGCGCTTACTATTTTGTGGGGCCCGGTTTTTCAGATTTGTGGAGCCACTTCCACTAGGGTCCACAACTAAATTCGAGTTCGAGAATTTAATTGTAGGACAAGCTATTCCTTCAAATTTTATCCCAGCTATTGAAAAAGGTTTTAAAGAAGCCGCTAATTCGTAAGTAATATTTTCTAATTAATTAATTAATTAATTATTAAATTATTGTTTTAATGTTGTCTGAAAATATATTGTTTGTTTTTGCAGAGGTTCTTTAATTGGTCATCCTGTTGAATATTTACGTGTTTGTTTAACTGATGGTGCTTCTCATGCCGTTGATTCAAGTGAACTTGCTTTTAAATTAGCTTCTATATATGCTTTTAGACAGGTTTGTACTTTTACTTAATTGCATTTTACCCCCCCTGTAGTTTTTAAAATAGTACATTAGTCCCTGTGCTTTAAAAATGCCATTAGAAGTCCCTAAGGTCTAAGAATATGAGCAACACATGTCATTAGCACTAACAAAATGAAGTGAAATGACTAAAATACCCCTCTTATAGTAATTTAATTTTGAGGGTATGAAAGGATAATATTGTAATTAGTTAATTGAAGGATAAAATATCATTTACTTAATTGCATTAGACCCCCCCCCTGTGGTTTTCGAAATACTGTTATTAGTCCCTGTGCTTTAAAAGTACCACTAGAAGTCCCTAAAGCGAAATGACTGAAATACCCCTGGTCTTAAATTGTTTATCATGATTGACTAATGTGCCCCTCGCAGGTTACTAGGACTAACAAAATGAAGTGAAATGACTAAAATACCCTTGGTCTTAAATTGTTTTATTATGATTGACTAAAATGCCCCTCGCAGGTAACTAGCCCTAACAACACGAAGCGAAATGACTAAAATACCCTAGTCTTAAATTGTGTTTTTATGATTGACTAAAATGCCCCTCGTATAATAATTTAATTTCGAGGGTATGAAAGGATAATATTGTAATCTAGTTGATTAAAGGATAACGTAATCATTATTGACTTTCATGCATCAAAATTCATGTAGGGATCTACACTGCAATTTTTGCAAAATATAGGGACCTATAGCGCAATTTCTAATGTTTATCTTATTTGTTTCACAGTGCTACACAGCTGCAAAACCTGTGATATTAGAACCTGTAATGTTGGTGGAATTAAAAGTACCTTCAGAATTTCAAGGACCTGTAACTGGGGATCTTAACAAGTAAATATTATTTTTTATTTAGTCCTTACTGTGTAAATTATTATTATATGCATTATTTTTTATTTTTTTATGTGAAATAGACGAAAAGGCATGATTGTTGGAAATGATCAAGAAGGAGATGATTGTGTACTCACTGCTCATGTATGTATAATTTATAAACATATATATATGTATGTATATGTATGCTAATTTTTATGTATTTTGCTTTTAGGTCCCTCTCAATAATATGTTTGGATACTCAACTGCTCTCCGCTCAATGACTCAGGTAAATTATTGAAAATTGCTGATTCAACCCTCGGGAAACGTTTTTTTTAAAATAGCCCCTAAACTTTTCAAGAATTGAAAAAGTCAAGTTCTTTTTTGTTTTTTAAATTTAAAATAATCCTAGTTTGTTGACTTTAAAATGTAAATATAAATTATTTGCAATTAATTTAGAAATATGTCATATTTTGCATAATATAGGGACTTGTGCAGTTTTTGCAAAATATAGTGCAATCCAGTCAGAAATACATCCTATTTTGCATAATATAGGGACTTACAGTGCATTTTTTGCAAAATATAGTGCAATTAATTCAGAAATATGTCCTATTTTGCATAATTTAGGGATTTATAGTGCATTTTTCGCAAAATATAAGGATTTACAAAAATTCCTAAATTCATCCCCGCCTGGTAATAAACAAATATAGTAGATAAAAGAAAATAATATAAATTTTGTACAATAAAATACATATATAATATAACTAACAAAATAAAAATTCTAATAAAAAATTAAAACAAGTTGAAAGACACAATCAGAAAATAACTTTATATTAAACTAACACAAAAAAAAAAGAAAAATCGGCGTTGCTAAAACTGAGGGTAGCCCCTTTTTTTTTTATAGGTCCCTTGATTTTTTTTTTTTGAAAAATTAATTACACTATAAGTCCCTATATATTAATATAGGAAAAAACAAAATATTCATACAAAGAATAAAAATATAATTTGTAAAAGTTGGCGGGTCAAGTGAAAGAATCTTAGGTTTCACGAGATAAAATTACGATTTTACCCCTCTTGATATAAGGTGTTTGTTTGTGTAGGGGAAAGGTGAATTTACGATGGAGTATAAAGAGCATATGCCTGTTTCAGGGGATGTGCAAACGCAGTTAGTGAATGCACACAAGGCTAGCAAATTAGGCGAATAGTTTTCATTTATTTTTGTCATTTTTATTTGAAAAATTGATTGTAATGAATAGAGAGTATAAAAAGGCCTAAAAGATGGTCAAATCAATTTTGAGTAGCCCGTTTAAAGGTATATATTATTTATTGGGGTTGTGTATTTTGGGATAAAACCTAAGGGCTTTAGAAGCCTGATGTGTAAGCTATGCTTTAATAAGTTATTTTACGAATAATTTAATGAATGTATGAAGTAACCAATTCATATTAAATAGAGTTTTTAGTTTGTAATGTAGCTAAATAAAAAAATGTCTGAATTGCTTTTCAAATTTATAAATTATTTTATGAAATTAGTAAAATTGTTTAAGGATGATATTTTAAAAATGATATTTTTGAAATGTTTGGTCTAAAAATGTTTTTAAAACATAGGTAATGATCTAAAAATGGAATTTGTTATTTTTTAGTAATAGTAACAATCCTTTTTGACAAAGGAGTATCAAAAATTCTTTTAAATTAAATTTTTTATATGAGCAACTACTTAGTAAGTTCGAACCACGCTTAGCAAGTTTGAACCATGCTTAGTAAGTTCAATTTTTTTTTTCTTATTTGAATAGATTGTTGTAATTTCGAGGCGAGATGTTAATACTCATAACTTTTAATGGATAGCTGATTTGTGTTTAATGTATAGATGATTCGTGTTAACGTGTAACTGATTTGTTAATACTCAGTAAATTTACTCATCAGAAAAACTCGACACTCAGCAACTATTTTTGATACTCAACACTTTTTTCCGAAACTCAGAAAAATATGCTCAGTACTTTTTCCGGCGGTGGCCTTGGTGGTCGGCGGTGGTCGGTGGTCGGTGGTTGTGGCCATAACTTAAAATTATTTATTGTTAATGAAGGAGGATAGAGAAAAATTATAAAAGAGGTGAGAGATTAATGGTAATGGAGGAAAGGGAATAATGGTAATGGAGGTGAGAGAATAATCTATTTTTTCCTTTTATATATACTATAAAGGTAATAATGACATTTGTCAATTTTGATGCCTCTAAGTAGAAAAGAGGAATCACTTGGTTCCTATGTGGCACTAAGATGCTTCTCAAGTCCTATTGGGTAATTGATCCTTTAATATAATTAATTTTTTAATAACAATTATTTATTTTCCTTTCTTTTATTATTATTTTTAAAATAATTTAAAAAACCATTTTTTTATATTTTTTTTCTCTTTATCCCGTTCAATCGATACAAATGTAAGTTTTGTCTATGGGTTGTTTTTTAATCTCATATGTAATATAAAAGAAAAAAATAAACTCATTAGAGAATCTCACATATGAATTTTTATTTTTATTTTCAAATCTCACACATCTATGAAAACGTGCCTTAGTTGACTTTTTTATTTCTTTTACCTCATGGATTCAAGTTGTGATTAAACAAGGTTGTGATTTAAATGTCATATCTCGATGAAGATTACGGTAAATAAATATACACTAAAAACAAATCATAGTAATAAACTTAAAGCCATATTAGAGCCGGTCCTGACACTTTCGGAGTCTAAGATGACCTTTAAAAAATAGACCCCTAAAAAATTACAATTTACATAAAAGAGATCTAAATATTTACCAATTTTTTCAATTATAAATCTAATTATTTAAAAAATATAATATATAATTGAATAGATATAAGGATTATTGCTTAAGAAACACTTCAAGTTAAAATTAATTCTCTCTCACCCTAACCATAATTTTTTTGCCCATAAAAGGCCACATATATTTTTTATTTTTCTTTTCTTTCCCATAAAAAAAGTCGTTTGAGTTATGGAAACTTCACATAACTCCCATAACTCAAACTCTAAGTAATGGGAAGCTTTGTTTCCATTACTCACTGTTCTTTAAAAAAGACGGTGCCTTTTATGGGTAACGGTGTAAGGTAGCAGGTGCTTATTAGACATTAACCCTAGATATAATACAATAGATATAAAATTTAATAAAATAATACCATCATTAATTAAAAAATAATTTTAAAAAAAAAACATACCTTATGAAAACTGTAATATTTCAGACAGATATATAAAAAATAGGAGTTTTTTTTTTAAAACTAAAGAAATAGTCTAACATTTTTTTTTTTTTGGGTTAGGTAAAAAACTGAGTTATTTTAAATAAAAAAATTAGACTTATATATAATAAAAATTAAAAGGCCCAAAAATTATAAGAATTAGAAGAGGCCCAAGGCGATGGCCTCATTCGTCTCCTCCCATAACCGGTCATGAGCCATATTCATCACATGTTATCTAGTAGATGATCTCTCACAATGGTCACTCAATTTTTTAATCTTAACATTACATGATGGAATATTGACTTGATCTAAAAACCTCACTGGCTTCAGTTTGCAATGAAATTCTCAATATATCTTTATTCCAATTGGACCAAGAGGATAATTATCTTGAAACATACAAAAAATGACATTTATAGTACAAAATCAAGATATCATGCGTTGGTCAATTCAGATCTTTAGATAAAAGACAAATACTTATGAAGCAACAACATCTAATCCGGAGATTTGGAACATTGAGTGGAAATCTAATGTACCTGCAAAAATTAAGATTTTGGATGGAAATGCTGCATAGGTGCAATCCCGACAAAGAAAAATCTTTGAACAAGGAAATGTGTTACGAATGCTAAGTGCGAATGGTGTGAATATAAAACTGAAACAGTTGAACACCTCCAGATTTATTATCCTTTCAATACAGCAGTCTGGGTGGCATCGTCAATGAAAATAAAATTCGATAGAGACCACACCCTAATAATTGACTACTAGATTATTAAATTTATCAAGGGGGTTTTCAAATAATGACTGCGATCAATAAATCGTCACATCATATATTATTTGCATATTCTGAAATATTTGGAAGATCAAGATACAAGGCCTTTTCGATACAAAGAAGTGGAATCTGGTTGAAGCAACTTGAGAACGAACTCCATCATTACAAATCTACTTGGATATTTTAACAATCAAACACATATTCCGGAAGATCAACCCGCGATATTTCAACAACAACCTCCAGAATTGACATAAAAATGGACCACACGAGATGGTTTAGTGACGCATCTTTCATTAAATCTTGGAACCAACAGGAATCACATCCGTCCCAATCGACAATGAAAGGAAATCATATAATAACAAAACAAGAAGAATCCGCACCAGGTTTGCAGCAGAAGGGGAGGCTTGAACCCTCCTATGCGTAATAAAATTAGCCGCAAAAAATAACCAATTGAGATATTCATTTTATACCGACAATCTTGAATTTTTTCAAAAAAAAAATTGATTTGTCAAAAACAAATTGTTGTATTCGACTTATCATGAAGAAGATGAGATTCGTAGATTGTTGGTCAAATTCTCTTCTTGGAGAGTTAAGCACACCCGGAGAACCGAAAACATAATTGCTGATATTCTTGCTATCTTGGTAACTTGGTAAGACGAGACGGATTGTCGATTTTTTCGCTTAAAATGATAAATCTTTTGATAATAGTTTTTTTTTTTTTTTAACTTTATAAAAAGAGCGGCATCAATTAGCGACCTACCTTCTCTCCTTTGTACCGTTTCATTTTTTTTTTATCTATCTTCATTTTGGAAGAAAAAAACTCTCTTTAAAAATAGTCTTACTTTTTTTTTTGGTTGATACTGTATCTCAACTTGTAATTTTTGTAAATAGTTTTTTCAAGTCTCTCACATGTATGAAAACGTGCCTTAGTTGACATTTTCCTTTCTTTGATCATATGTTTAAGTTGTGATTGCACGATCAAAAAAACAAAGCTGTGATATAAATGTCATATCCCTATGAAGATTCCAGTTAATAAAGATCTACACTAGAAACAAAATATAGTAATAAGCTGAAAGCCATGCATCACATGTTAATTAGGGTCTTATCTCTTTATCCCCTATAAATCCGAGCTCTTTTTACAGACCTCTCCTTCATCACCAATAAGAAAATAACCCCTCTTTCGTATTCTAAAAATGGCTTCTAAGTCCATTACTTTAATAGCTCTCCTTCTCTCCTTAAACCTTTTCTTATTTTCTCTTACGAATGCATACTCATACACTTTAGGGTATGAACAATATTTCGATGAATGTTCGATAGTGCTTGCTGATTTAGCTAATATTGTCGTTGATGACATAAGATTGCTAGCATGTTGCTATCTTATTGGAGGTTTTGAAACGAACCTTAAAGCTTCGGATTGCCTTTGCAGAGCAATTCACAAAAGTGGTAAAACTTCTATTGATGTCAATGTGATTCTCTCAACCTGCACAAAGAGAACAACAAATGGTTTCAACTGTGATCATGTTAATCACCATGGTTACTAATGATATCTTTGTATAGATGTTTTATGTTTATGTAGCCACCTTGTGGAAAATTATATAGTCAAACATCATTTGTTATTTGATGAGGAATTCATTACAGAATTAAGAAAAAAACTAAAATTTAAGAACACGTTTGACTTCTTTTTTTTTCCGCAAGAAATTCATTGTCTTTTGGTCGTGTTTGGAGCATAAAAACTATATTTATTAAATTTCTTTCTTTGATATTTTATTACGGTAATTTGTTATTTTTTCGTATTATACGTTTACTGTTAGTATTTTTTTAAGTTAGTGTGGTGTTTATACATAGATTTGAACAGATAGTAATGTATATATAATGGTGTACTTGTTGATCAAATAACGTTGTACCCTTTGTCTTATTTTTTGTAATCTTTTAGATGATTGAAGTCAAATGAGTTTTTATCCATTTGATTTCAAAGTATAATCCACCATGTGGAACTATGAATTCAAATAGGGTTTTACTTATTACATATAATTTCCGATCCATTTCCATGTGTGTTCCAATTTTCAACAATCACTACTATATTCATGTTGGATAGCGACGAGCTGCATCGTCATAAAATAGCGCTAAATTCGTCGCTAAACGCGATTAACGATGACAGTTCGTCGATAAACTGTCGTCGCTGGAAATTTGTAGCTAAATACAACATTGACGACGAAACGCAGTGGTTTTGACACCAATGACTGGTGTGATTGGAGACAACGTATTTCGTCGCTACTCACTCTTTTTAAAGCGACAAAAAAAATCGTCGATTTCTAACAAATTTAGCTACGACATTGGTCGTCGCTATTACGAAATCAGGCAGTGACACCACGTTTTCGTCGCTCTTTTATGTCATAACTAGCGACGACTCCATCTATTTCTTGCGACGAATTAAGTCGTCGCTATCCCTTTTTTTGTTTTTTTTTTCGATTTTTTTTTATTTTAGTTTCTGATTACTTTTTTTTTATTTTGCTTTCATTTCAATTTTATTTTTATTTTTAATTCTATTTCTATTTTTATTAAAAAAAATTCAAATTTATTAAATAATTAATCAAAAACATCAAATATTAATAAAAAACAATATTTAATTAACAAAAGTAATATTTAATTAAAATATAATTAAAGTATTTGATAATGATAAAGTCAAACATCAGAAATACAGTAAAAAAAAATCAAGACAAACAAACCAACACCAACACAAAAACAAATAAAACTAAGGATCGTCCAACCGATGGGAATCTTCCTATCTATCCTCTTCATCTTCTCTTAGTTCTTCTCTCGCTCCTTGGGGGGACGGGAGGGATCAGTTCAAGTCCTTGTTAGGCCCTCATGCTATTCAACGCCTCATTAGTTATGTCTAGAATGTTCATCTGGTAATGACCCTGAGTAGTCCTAGATGTGGAGGCACTTGATGAAGCAGTAGGGTCGATAATAGGAGGAAGACCTTGAGCTGCACGAAACTCGTTCATAGCTGTCATCAGAATATTTAGCCTCTCCTCGTTCTGCCTAGCCAATGGATCCGACTCGTAAGTATGGGCTTTCTTGTGGACCATTCCGACCCCGGATACACAAGACGTCTTCGATGGTTCATACCTTCCTCAACTGCTTATTTGAAGGCGTCGGTTTGTTCTTCGAAGGAGGGCACGTCTGTAGATGGGGTCTCGGATAGCTTCTTCTTTAATTGTTTCCGATAAATATCCTGTTAGATGACAACAAAAAGTAATTACTAATTAATCAATCTAAAAGGCACCCAAAAATGAAAACTTACTAAAAAAAGTAAATTTTGTTTTTTAGAAAGTTTCCAAAAATGGAATGTTCCCTTTTATAGAAGGTTTCTTTTTTAGAAAGTTTTCAATAAAAGAAACAATATAAGAAACAATAAAAGAAATTAAAATAAACGGTACAAGTTTTTTTAAAAAATACTCACATTACACTTTTGGTATTTCGGGTTCCTCCACTCATCTTTCTCCGAGTCGTATCCCATGTACTCGAACCCCCCCCCCCCCCCGAATCTGGAATCTCCTTCTCCTCCTGTGTAGCCTCATCATAATAATTCAACGGCTCATTCGTCTTCTTTTTCATCCCCCCTTTCAATAGCACATTCTTTATTAATAATTAAGTAAAGTAAAAAAATAATATTGTGCCTTAAAATGACCTCCCGAATCCGGGAGAAACTTCTCGATCCAGCCTTGCCCGATTTCTATTTTCTTTTTACGGTTTTCTTTGTTAATCTTCGCTTGGTTTTGTTTTAATAAAATTCAAAAAAATTAAATACGTATAAATTATTATAGTTGTAATAAAATTTAAATTTTATACCTTGGAGTACACGTGATCCCACATTTGTCGGCATTTTCTCCAAATTTCCGGGTCAACATCAGGGGGTATTAGATTCGTATAATATAACTCAGTTTTTAGATCCCACTTCCAAGCCCTATACCTAGTTGATTGGCTCGTCCTTTGTTTTTTTCAATATCGGGCCAATCTTAACTCTGTCTCCACCCCTGGATATCAAAAAACTTATGTAACCAGAGTAAAATAATCTTTTTCAACCTATCAGGCACGTCTTTCTAGCTTTTGTAACAGGGCGGGACATTTTCACGAACAGTCGCCCTAATCACTTGTGCCACGTGGAGCCCGTACTTCCCAGTCGGGTCCCACGTGTAATCTAATTTGCAAAATTCTACGAGTAAAGGGTGTCCTAGTTTAGCCAAGGCATCTACAGCAGTCTAAAGGGCAGTGGGGCCTTGAAATTTTCTTTTTCGTTTCTCTGTTTGAATATAATGTTGAATTAATATTAAATTGTTAACATCAAATAAATAAAAGTTTGTGTTTTTCTTCCAATTGGACTCGCGAGGACCTGTTTTCTTTGTCACTTTGCCCCCAAAATCCTTGTTGGTGGGGGGAAAGGTGTGATAAAATAATAGATAATAATAAAGAGCACACACCCTTGAGAACCACAGAACTCACTGCAAGTATCACAAATCGTTTGCAAGTTTTAATGATAAGTTAAGTTCGTTCGCAGGGATTTGATCCGTTAGATCTACTTATATTTAACAAGCGTAGATGAATTTATATGTTTATATAAAAATATAATATAAGATGAATAAATATCTGATATGAAATAAACAAATATGAATGCAGATAAATAAATATGAATGTAAGTCAAATAAATTAGGATTACTAATATGAGTCTATTTTACTAACTTGTTATTCTAACCTGTCACAGATTAAGCATTATATATTAACCAGGATTCTAAATTCTACCTAGCCTCTATTAGGCTTAGGAGCAACCTCTCCACTACCAAGGATTCCTGAGTAATTATTGGTGATTAAATCAAACCTTTATGGCTATCTAGTTAGGCAAAGGATCAAAACTAGACGATTATGTGGTGTTGTCAATAACTAATAATAATCCTAAGATTGGCCAAATCTAAGGTTGTAACAATAAGTCAAAACACATAATAACAATATACGCCAAGCTCAATCAATTAAAATAACAAATAGTATTATGGAATTAAAGACAAAATAATAACCCAACAATTAAAAGTAAAACTTACAGAATAAAAGCTTAGAAATACGGTTGAGCATAAATCTATAGCTAAATACCCTAAATACAGAGAATGTGAGATGTATAAGAGGAGTTTGTCACTCTCCAACTTCTTCTTCTTGTCTTCCTCTATAGGTCAGCTTGCTTCTTGGATGAATAGCTTTATTCTAAGGATGAATATTAAATATAAAGGACTAAGCTATTATTTAAAACTGAGAAAATACAAGTAAGGACTAAGCCTAAGCTTAAAACTGAGTAAGGACATGTTTACAATGGTATAAGGGTGTATTTATAGGTGTTTAGGAACCCTAATTCGTTTTCTTGAAGGAGAAGGAAAGTAATGGACTCCTAGCCCAACTCAAATTCGTAGGTAGATAAGGATAATTACTGCTGACTTGTTTTTACCATATCTTCTTCGTTACTTGTCCGTTTTTTCTCCATAAGATATCAAAAGAATTCTCACGGAATTATCTACGTTCCTATGAAAGGGATCTTCCAGAATCGGCTCGGTTTTGGAGTTATCACCACTTCTTTAGACGTAGCTGCAGAAATTCAGATTTATTTGGCAACTTTTCCTTTTCCTAATTGAACTCTGTTTCCTTCTATCTCCAATTACCATGCTTATCTCTTTCCATATCTCTTAGTCTTTGACTTGGAATCTAATTAATCTCCATAATTATCTTTAAAGTTTCACACTAAATAAATAATTAAACCCAATATGATCTAAAAATATTATTTTACTAAATTAAGACTCAAAACAGGAAAGTGCACTATTTCTCAAGAAAATCGACTAAATGACTTCCTAAATCACTAAAAATGATAAATCTATCACAAATGAGGAGACATCACTCGTGTTTGCTGGGAAACAAAATGGGCAACCCATTTAACTGTGTCTGAATATCGGCCAGACTACGTTTCCTCGGTGGGGCTCTATGATCGGTACTAGGGTACAAAACTTTGTCTTTTTTATATCAATGTCTGGGAGGTAACCAATATCTATGATCAAAATAAACCACCCCTTTCTTCACCTTCAATGACAGAGTAGAATCCATGCATTCTGGGCAAGCCATTTAACCTTGACCCTGCCACCCCGAAGTGTATGACCGAGTGGGGTAATCATTAGTCGTGGACAACAAACACACCTTCATCGTAATCTCTTGCTTCGTATGGGCATCATACGTAAGGATATTTGTTTCCCACAACATGTCCAACTCATCTATAACAGGGCGGAGATCTCAAAGCCAAGCTTCTACTGATGAAGACGAAGCTATGTCGAGATCTCGGTGCAAGTTTTTTTTTGTTTAAAAATTGATACTCAGATCTGGTCAATATTACGATGCTTCGCTTTGCTTTTTTTATTTTTTTTGTTAGAAAATGTATCTTCCAAAATGAAGTATGTAAATTAGATAGTTTTTCTATTTTTTTTGTTGAAATTTTCTTTTGTGTAGTAATTAGTTTAAAATTGCAATAAAAACACTGATACTCTTAATTTTGTTAACACTACTAATTAATTTTATCGAATACTCAATGTTTTTTATAGAGTACTCACTGAGTTTTATGGAGTACTCTTTAACTTTTACAATAATATATATTTTTTTGCAATACTCATTTTTTTTAATAGAGTACTCAACAAATTTTACGATACTCAATTAATGTTGTTCCAATACTTTATATTTTTTCCGATACTCTCTACTTTTTCCACTGCTCTATACTTTTTTCCGATACTCTGTACTTTTTTCGATACTCTATACTTTTTCGACGGTGGGTGGTGGCCGGAGGTGGGCGGTGGTGGCTT